>OY282558.1:168751829-169951829 GCA_958295665.1 Tipula vernalis | reverse complement strand
GGTATAGCCCCCTTCACTGACTATTATTAGGGCATGGTTAGATTAATCGATTAATCGGTTAATCGGTCAATCAGAAAAATTTTCAATTAATCGATTAATTTGTAAAGCTGTCGATTAATTGGTTCTCATATTATTTTTCAGAAAAATAATAAAAATTGCATTTTTAACTATGTGTAATAAATATTCTAATTCTCTTTAAAAAGGAAAATATAAACTATGAGCGTATTAAGGTGGATTTATACTATCCGTTCCTTTCAGTTATCGTATCAGACAAAAAAAAAACATTATTACATGTACTTTCTATATGAGTAACATCTCAACAAAATACAGCACAACGAAAAAATACAATTACATCATACTTTACACAACATTCCACAAAATCTCCAGCATTAGTTCTCGCAAAACTTACTACAATAGATCGCATACCGTTCGCTACTCTTGCGAACAGCGATGAAATAAAAAATGGCTGGAAAGCGCAAGGCTTGAAAATGCCTCTGACTGAAAAGCGAATCAGAGCTGCCGTTATGGATTATGCTGTAGAAGTGCAGTTAGAATTAAAACAAAAATTATAATTGAAAATAACTAACAACGAACGATTCTCTTTATCACTTGATGAATGGACATCTAAACGTAATCGGCGATACATGTGCCTTAACGTTCACACAAAAGATTCACATGTTTATGGACTAGGGATGATCAGAATAAACGGCTCAATCCCTGCTACAAAAGTTACGCCACTTTGACATCGATTTACATAAGCATATTGTTGCAGTAGTTACCGATGGTGAATCTGTAATGAAAAATATGGGTCAACTAATGGTTGTTTGTCATCAAATTTTCAATAAATAAATTTACGACCATAATATGAAAATATTTTTTTTATATAAACGATTAATCGATTAATCGCCATAAAAAACGAACAATTAATCGTTAATCGTTTTTTTCTAGAAACGATTAATCAACCATGCTCTAACTATTATCTTTAATAATAGCCTACATACTGAGATTTTTCCTGATCTCTGGAAATTATATTTCTTCCGTCCAATTTTTAAATCTGGCAAAAGAAGTGAAATCAGCAATTATCGCGGATTCGCTATTCTTTCTGCCTTACTAAAACTATTCGAATCCATGATAAATTAGACTAGATAACGGATAAACTAGACTGTCAGTTCATCCCTATTAAGTGGTTGCATTCATACCTTTCTGATCGTTACCAATTTGTTAAGATTAACGATTTTAGGGTATCGTTTATTTCGTGCTACCTCAGGAGTTCCTCAACGAAGTCACATTGGCCCGCTTTTAATCTCATTATTTGTAAATGATGTGTAAATGATGAAATGCAGGATTTTATCATTCTCTAGGATGCGCTCGCCAATAGTCCAGAAACATTTTTTATGTAATATTGCTGTTGTTAGAGTTGAGTTCATGCCCGACTTAGGCATAAGCTTTTCTTGTCATATAACTTTTCAGATCGGGTCCTTGTTTAATAAGTGCCATTTCAGAAGCAATTTGTTTTGTATGCCTTTTGTGGATTACCCACTAAGCGAGTGCATCAATAAATTCTCCCACGTTATAATGGTCGTTGTGATTTATTAAAACTACGACGTTTGGATCACAGACGAGACGTTACATCTACTATTTTCTTTCACGATGCTATGACTTTCCGAATAGATTGTGACGAATTACTTGGACGGTAGCAGAGCGTGGCTACACGAAATAGTGTAAATAACGGTTAAGAAAACGCCAAATCTGTACATGTAAAACAAAAAACAGTTAAGTGAAGTGACTTGATTGACTAGAATACGGTTGATTGAAGGTCGAATTACACGTGTTTGTCGTTATTCGAACACGAAAATATAACTGAACGAATTTACAAACTATAAGTGATAACGAAGAATTGAGTGTTGTGAAGTGTTTTAAACGGTTTTATTAGTGATGGGCTAAATCGACCTTTTTTTTAAATATCATATGAGAAAATGAACAAAACAGAACAAAAAAGATCGATTTAGCACATCACTAGGTTTTATGAGTAACACATTGAAGGTGAAGCTGTCGTGTCACATATAATATACAATTAAACACAATAATATGTCGGATAAAAAAGCGAAGCTACTTACTGCTCAACCAACGTCAAATCCTTGAAGCCAAGCTAAAACGAGTTCATGAGTAAGCCGTTTTCAAACTTGCGTAAAGATGATATTATGGAGGCAGTTAATATTCGCCTAAAGGATTTGCGGCAAATTATAAATCAAATCAAGGATCTGGACGTGGATTTACTAAAAATAATCCGCGAGGAACAAATTGATCCAGCTGAGATAGAAGTAATTTACTACGATATATAAACAAAGTTAGGATCGTGGTTGAAGACACATGTCGGTTGTAGTCCGGTCAACGCTAGTGAAACACTAAATACATCGTGTCATGAACCTCGTTTACCTAAAACAGTAATACCTGTATTTGATGGAAATTACATGGTTTGTGGCCAAGCTTTTACGATCTATGCTGCGTCCAATTTTCACGATCGTTCCAATCTAACACCAAGTCAGAAATTTCATTATCTTCGAGGCTATTTAAAGGGAGAGGCAAGCAATCTTATCAAGCACCTCCCAATAACTGAAGTCAACTATTATGACGCGTTTGAAAAATTACATGAGCGATACAGCCGTAAGAAACAAGTAGTGAATTCTTACATAGCTACCTTCCTGGATCAAAGATCTGTTCAGCGTCCATTGCGAGCGTTGGATTCGGAAGTGGAGTCAAGAAATCCATGGATTATTCGGTTACTATTAAATAAGTTGGACGGATATACAAGGGAGAAATGGACAAATGAAACCAAAGGTGATGATTTTACGACCATCAAGAAATTATTCGATTTCCTTCAAGGATGAATAGATGCATTGGAAGATGTAAAGACGTTCCACAACTTTAAAAGTCTGATACAAAATCGCAACCAATTCGTGGACATTTATTAGCAACCAATATTATGTGCCCGTGCTGTCAAAAGGTAGAGCACAAATTGTACCTGTGTGATCAATTTAAACGCAAACCAATCAATGAACGACGTGACTTCATTCAACCTGATCGTAGATGTTTCAATTGCCTCAACATCAACCATTCTGTTTTCAATTGCTTGTCAAAGAAACGGTGTACTAAATGTAAGAGAAAACATCATACGTTGCTTCATTCTGAACCAGAAAACACTAGCAAACAGGAAAATCAACCCATTTCTAGTATACCATAAATGTTGTGTGCTGGTCAAGAAATAGATAGTCAAACCATACTGCCCACCGCGATTGCACGATTTTCAACACCTAATAGTCAAACAATTAGCAAATGTCGAATATTACTAGATTCCGCTTCGCAAGTATCTTTTGCATCGGAAGCTTTTGTAAGACGATTCAAATTACCAACTTTACAGAGGAGGTATTCTTGGAGCATCTGCGGGTGCATACGTTTACAGCTAATGAACGAGAACGTTGAGAAAATTGTGACCGTTAATGCCTATGTATTACCAAAGGTGACGGCCAAGCTTCCTCATCACGAATGCTGTAGGGCACATTTTAATCATATTCAGTTGGCTGAGCCAGAATTCAATGTGCTTAGAGGTTATTTGAGAGCGGTGATTTATTACTGATGCCCAATTTACGGAGATGTACCGAAAATTCATGAATGAATATCTTACGTTAGGACATATGCGACGAATGAAATCAAGTGAAATGAAGCAATCGGGGTATTATTTACCGCACCATGGTATTTTAAAGGCGACAGGTGGGAATATTTAAATGAGGGTAGTCTTCGATGCTTCGGCAAAGAGTTCAACGGGTAAATCGCTCAATGACGTATTAATGGTCGGTCCCACAGTGTAATCCTCATAGTGTTCCATACTGGTGAGGTTCCGTATCCGTCAATTCGTATTTACTGTAGATCTACAAAAAAGGTATCGGCAGATAGTGGTAGCACCTGAAGATCGTAAATGGCAAAGGATATTATGGCGAGATTTGCAGCATAATCCAATTGAGCACTTCCAGCTTATCACCGTTACAAATGGCACGTGGGCGGCGCATTTTCTTGCTACAAGAACAATCAATCAATACCAGGCAACTCGTGAAATTCTAAAATACGTATATGTGGACGACATAATGACGGGGGCGAACACGGTATTAGAATTGTGTGAGTTGAAGAAAACCATCGAACAGATATTTCAACACAGTAGGATGGCACTGGGAAAGTGGGTCTCTAATTGCCCAGAGATTTTGGAAATGGTGACCCCGGCACAAATTAGTAATACTATAAAAATTCAAGAAAGATGTGATACCGCAAAAGTACTGGAATCCTATATAAGCTGTATTAACCTTCTCTGCACAATTTGGATCGGGTATAAAATATACAAAGCGAAGCAAGTGGTGTATTCGATCCACTCGCTCTTGTGGCACCTTGTAAAGTACCGATAAAAACCTTATTTCAACACCTATGGAAGACTAAATTTGATTATGATGAGGAGATCTATGAACCATCACCATTCTGAGGTGGCTCTCAATCACTAGCAACATGGATTCGAGATCCATCGGTTTTTTGACGCTAGTGAAGTAACATATGGAGCTATATTTTACTCAAGGAATACCAGTCAATTTAAAGAGTGCACGGTTTCTTTAATTACAAGTAAATCAAAGGTGGCGCCTGTAAGATATTTAATCATACCCAAGTTGGAGCTTTCAGCAGCTGTGTTGCTTGCTAAAATGTGAAAGGTTTTAAAAGATGATCTAAAGTATGTAAAAATACGGTCGGTAACTGTATGAACTGACTCATCAATAGTATTGGATTGGCTGTCATCTACCAATAAGATCAAGAATATCTTCTTGAGAAATCGAGTGGCTGCAATACTCGGCGTTTTGAGCCGAGAACACTGGGACCATATTAAGTCGAAAACAACCCTGTGGATATTTTATCACGAGGATCGACGGCGGGTCAATTGGTCAACTGTAATCTCTGGTGGAAAGGCCCTTCGTGCTTGATTGATCCAAATAATACGTCGCCGGCGATAATAGCCATACCGGAAGATGCTTATGCAGGAATGGTATCAATAAAGCGCGAAGCAGATTGGCTTACTAACGTCTGCAACAGAGTGTCCAGTTTCTTTAAGGTATAAGAATGCCAAAATACCAAAGGAATTACGCAGTTTCAAAATATCTGGGCAATGCCTATCATTCGCAGAGCTAGTGTTAATACAACGACTTCAGAAAGATCACTTTCATGATGAAATTGCACAGCTTAAAATAGGTACACAGATTAAACGCAATTCGACGATAAAGAACTTGAACCCATTCCTTGATGTTCATAATGTAATGAGAGTGGGCGGTTGTATTACTAATTCGATAGTAAATTTTAACACAAGTCATTATTGTATATGTAAAAATATTATATTGAATATTTGAGTATATTGTACTATTGTATTGGACATACGGTGTTTTTATGTAAATACGGTATTACGGGATTGAGATAATAAAAGGCAGATTAAAAGTGAACGTTGAACAAGCAAGTCGTTTTTTATTTTTATATGAGATCAAAAAACATAACAATTTGGCGACGAGGATGGGATCCGAGTTTTTGATTTAATTAATTTTCGATTTAATTAAATTAATATTGCAACAGTTAATATTGCAAAAGAAAACGGACACAAATTAAAACAATTTTGTACGAAAACACGTGGTAAAAAAAAAAAAAAAAAAAGTTATAATTGTGTAGTGAGGTGCATTGTGAAAAAAAAAATTGAAATGGTTGGATTGATTGGAAATCTTGAGCCATTTGTTCCAGGCGGTAATTTTTATGCATATGAGGACCGGTTAAATCAATTGTTTTTGGTTAATGCTGTTAAAGAAGAAGCCAAAACGCCATTATTGATCACCATCATTGGCGCTGAGATATATGACGTCCTGTTATCATTAACCGTTCCGGAATTACCGTCAACAAAAAGTTTTGATTTTTTAATTAAAAAATTAAAAGAACACTTCGCACCAGTACAAAATAAAAGAGCCGAGCGTTACAAATTCAACAAAGCATCGCAGGAGGAGGGTGAGTCAATTACCGAATTCATAATTAGAATCAAAAGTCTATCGCAAACATGTCAATTTGGCGATTTTATGGAGAGAACGGCAATCAAAGACTCTCTTGCTGTTTTAAAGTCATCGACCGGTACTACTACAACAACAACTCAAACAACCGTTGCTAGTACAGCTGCAACTGGTTCAGTCGTAGCTAGTATCAAAAACCATATTTTGGAAGATGCGCTTACTGATCGTTTTATCATGGGTCTCAGAAACGATAAAATACAACAGATGCTTTTAAATAATGATAGTTTAACGTTCACCGATTGTTGTAACAAGTCATTAAATGTTGAAATGGCCGAGAAAGCATCTCAATTCATACAACCTGGTGGTCAATTTGCGGTGCAGTCAAATCAGTCCGGGCCAAATCAGCAATTTTGTCGTCGTAGAAATAAGCATTGGAACAAAAACAACAATAGAAGTCAAAATCAGTCAAATTCGAATACCGTCAATCAAAATAATTCGAATAAGAAATCTTCAAGTGGTCAAGAATGTCGTCGTTGTGGAAGGTCCCATGACGAAAATCAGTGTCCGGCAAAAAATTGGACGTGTTTCACATGCAATAAGATGGGTCACACGTCAAAAGTATGTCGTCAAAAAACCGTCAACACTATAAACAGTTTAGAAGCACCAGTCGAGTCCGTTATTATCAATTGTGAAGTCGAAGGTCGTCAAATGGATTTCGAGGTGGACACAGGAGCATGTGCTACTGTGATGTCAAGAGAAGAATACTTAAATAAATTTAATAACCTTAAATTGGTCAAAAAAGTCAATAATTTTATTACTGTTACAGGTGAAGGTATTAAAGAGTGTGGACACATTGAAGTACGAGTGGGTTTCCGTGGTTTTCAGCATCAATTACGCATCGTGGTTATCGACAGTGACAGGTCATTTCGGGCATTAATGGGACGAAATTGGTTGGACGTACTATTTCGAACATGGAGAGGTAAATTTTTAAATTTTTCTATTGATTTTTTCGAACAGTCTAAATTAGCTACGTTAAATGTCAATCAATTAAATTCGGAAATAAAAAGTAAATTTCCGAGAATTTTTGAATCGTCTCTAAGTTATCCGATTGAGGGGTATACGGCGGATATTGTCTTAAAACCGAACCAGACACCAATATTTCACTGTGCTTATACGGTTCCATATAAATTAGTCGATAGAGTAAATGTTGAATTGGACCGTTTATGTGAAGAGGGAATTTTAAAACCAGTGAGGCATAGTAGATGGGCGAGTCCAATAGTGATCGTACCTAAAGCCGATGGTAGTCTACGTATCTGCGTCGATTGTAAGGTCACAATCAATCAGTGTATACAAATGGAGCACTACCCACTACCCCGTCCAGACGACATCTTTGCTAGTTTGGCAGGTTGTCGATATTTTTGTGTCATAGACTTAACGGGTGCCTACCAACAGTTAGCCATCTCACAGGAGTCTCAAGAGCTTCTTACAATCAATACCCACCGTGGTCTATTTTGTTATAATAGATTAGCATTTGGCGTCGCCAGTGCGCCGTCCATTTTCCAATCGGTAATCGATCGGATAATAGTCGGGTTGGATGGCGTGTTTGCTTATCTCGACGATATTTTGATCGGAGCTGCAAACATTGATGACTGTAAGGCAAAGCTATTTTCAGTTTTAGAAAGACTGAATAAGCACCGAATTCGGGTAAATCTGGACAAATGTAAATTTCTCAAAACAACTGTAAAATATCTAGGTCATACAATTACTGAAGATAGAATAAGTCCAAATTTAGAAAAAGTAAAAGCTTTAGTGGATGCCCCTGAACCTGAAAATGTAACTCAACTTCAAGCATATCTAGGACTTTTAAATTATTATGGACGATTTATTCCAAATTTATCGTCGGAACTTCGCGTTTTGTATAATTTATTGCGAGAAGACGTTAACAAATTTGAGTGGGGGCCGGAATGTCAAGATGTTTTTGAAAAAAGAAAAAGTTAATTTTGAATAATGACGTTTTGGAGCTGTACGACCCGAAAAAACCAATAATAGTTGCCACGGATGCGAGTCCATACGGTGTAGGGGCGGTGCTATCACACCTGGTAAATGGTGTAGAAAAACCAGTTTTGTTTGCCTCAAGCACTTTGTCGCCGGCAGAAAAAAATTACTCGCAGCTACATCGTGAGGCATTAGCAATTATTTTTGCAATGCAAAAATTCCATAAATATCTGTATGGCCAAAGCTTCGAGATCAACACTGATGCTCAAGCGCTTAGAGAAATTTTTGGACCATGCAAAAGAAATTTGGCAGTGGCATGTGCGAGGTTACAGCGCTGGGCCATCATATTGTCGACTTATGATTATAAAATCAAATTCAAAAAAGGTTCAAAAATGGGTCATGCCGATGGGTTATCTAGATTACCATTGTCAAATGGAACGGAAGTACAGTCCGGATCGATAAACTATTTTAAGTTTTCCAACGATTCATTGATTGACGAAAAAGTCATTCGTCAAAGTCTAGGCGACGATCCAATCCTTGGCAAAGTTCGTGACTATGTTCATAAGGGTTGGCCGAATCAGGTATCGGATGTAATTGTACCATTCTTTAAAAAACGAAATAATTTAGCAATTGAAATTGGAAATTTGTTTTACTGGCATCGAATAGTTATTCCCACTAGCATGAGAAAATCAGTACTTAAGTTGCTACATGAAAATCATACGGGGGTAGTTCGAATGAAGCAAATCGTTCGATCATATGCGTGGTGGCCAAATTGCGATTTGGACATTGAGAATGTATCACAAAGTTGTGACGTATGTCAAAAAACACAAAATGTACCAAAAGAAATCGTCAATACGTCGTGGCCAGAAGCTACGTTTCCGATGGAAAGAATCCATATCGATTTTTTTTACAGTTTTGGCAAAACATTTTTATTAATAGTTGATGCTTACAGTCGATACGTAGATATAGTAGTCATGCCGTCAACAAATTGTAAGACAGTTGTGAACAAGTTAATGGATTTTTTTTGTGTTTTTGGTTTACCCTCGGAAGTGGTGTCAGATAACGGGCCACCTTTCGTGTCATATGAATTTAAAAATTTTTGTAAAAAACATGGTATAAAATGTACTAAGACGCCGCCCTATTACCCCCAGTCGAATGGTTTGGCGGAGAGAAACGTCCAATCGGTAAAAAGAATATTCAAAAGATATTGTGTCGAAAAAAATGATATGTCATTGGCCGATAAAATTAGAAAATTTTCAATTTATCAACGCAATTCACCGTCAGCTTATTCCGCGGAAACACCCTCGGAAAAAATGTTTAAATTTAAACCGAAAACATTATTAGATTATTTAAATGAAAAGAAGAAAACAAAGTTTGATTTGGAAGAGAAAAATAAACATGAAATACCAGTATCTGACAAACAAAATCAAAATTTAACCAAAAGTGAAAAGACGAGTTATAAAAATAAATTTGAAGAAAAAGAAGTAGTAATGTATCGAAGTCATTTTAAAAATTTTGTTCGTTGGATACCGGCTAAAATTATGAAAATTATAAGTCCATTAACATATTTAATTAAAATTAATGATTGTATAAGATATGTTCACGAAAATCAAATAAGGAAATCTAAACTACAAAAAAGATTTGTAAATCTGAATGTAGGTAGCTCGAATGATAAGTGTGATATTGTTGGGGAAACTGATGAGGAAAGTAGTTATGATGAACAATCGGAAGTTTCTGACTCACAAGCAAGTTCCGAATCAATTTCTTTACGCAAATCAAAACGATCACGAAAGGCACCGAAACGGTTTACATTTTCCGAATTTGATTAATATTTTTTTATATATATTTACCTACATTGTTAAACTTAAAATACATACCTAGTCTTAATAATTGAATTATAAAAGTTGAAATCCGATCAATTTGCCACATGAAGCATCTATAGTGAAGAAATTAGTCGAGGAATACAATACAATATCGCCATGCTGGTGCAACACTTCTGAGTAACATCCTAAAACAAAAATATTATATAGTGAGGGGGCGGAAGTTAACGAGATTCGTAGCCCAAAAATATATACAATGTTGTCGAGCAAGGCCAACCTTACAAATGCAGTTGATCGCAGAATTACGAAATCCGTTTGCGCAAATTGGGGTGGATTACGTCGGTCCTTTCAGTGGATATCACGTAAGACGGAGAGGGCAAAGGTCAGTGAAAGTTTACGTTTGTTCGAAAGAATAAATATAAGCGTCTTAAAAAGTTTGTACCATCTGATATAGAACAAGTGTTTCCTTATAAATATAATATAATTATTATTTTTATTAATTATACAATATTTTACATATAATTCCGATGACAAATAGTTCATTTTTATGTAATAGTGAAACAACTACGTTAGATAAGCAATCATCCTACTCTCTTATTCTTAAATGGGTTGAAACCACGGCCAGATCGTCACCCAGCCATTCAGTTAAGACATTTCCAGATCTCAGAAACATTTTAAATAATACTTGGCGTGGTAAGGAAGTGGTTCAGTTCTATGCCAAATTTAAAAAATTAAATAACCCTCACGGGAAAGACATTTGCCATGCGATAACCGAATATTTTATTTCAAATCAACAAAAAATGTTGTTAAGAGATATGTCAACTTATGCCGCAGAAATAGTTAAGTTATTTCCAACAGAAAAATCGGTAAATAACTTTTAAATTGTTTCAAATTATATAGTTTCAATAAATATTATTATATTAAAATCGCTTAATCGACCAAACCAATTACCTTAATTTCAGGAAACGTATTATATTCCGAGGCAGAGACCCAAAAAAAATCCTTCTGGAAAGTTATACGATATATATCAAAATAGGATATTTCGCTTAAGAAGGATGTCTAGAGAAGCACTTCCGAATAATGCTGAATCTGCTACAGACTCACTATGTATTGGAATCGATATAGATTCTGGTAAATATTTTATTGCTATTACTAAAATTGATTTTTGAATTTTAATATCTACATATTTTGTAGAATTATTAGACAATTTGGAGAAAATTAAATTTTGGCTGCAAAATAATTTCGAACCGTGGAGCGAAATTTTGTCCAGGTGGAAATATAGATACAACCAAATGAAAAACACAGTTTCTTTAGACGCAATCTTGAAATAGTGGCCACTGTATATCAGTAGCGAAGGCTATCATTTAGTGAGAAATATTTATTTCTGATAATAGCTGCATTTCTCGAAATTTAATCTGATCGAATCAAAATTTTGATTTCAAAAAAATAGTTACATTTTTGGTGTTGCTTTCAATATAATTGTGATTTGATCAGGACCATTTTGCCAAGAAATACGGCTATTAATGACGTCAATATTTACAACCATTTTATTCTCGTTTGTATTACATAGATTGATATCGATTTTGAGTCTATTTACAACACTCAAAAAAATTATTGTTATAAATTTTTAATAACAGTGTGATGAATTTTATAAAGAAAATCTACTAATAAAATTGAATAAAAACTTTTTGAGACTTACAACTTTTTTTTTAAATAAAAATATTTTGAAGTTAAATTGATAAACGAATCCCAAAAACTATATTTCAATTTAACCACATCGATTTAGTAGATTTTAAGTATAAAACTTTAATACTGTATTTGGTACATTCAACAAAAGAAGTTTTTAATTTTATAACTACGATTCTCAATATAAACAAATTCAAAACAGTGTTGTAAAAATAGAAACAATTGCTATGAAAACCAAAATTCTTCGTTTTAATTCTACATTATTATCAATTCCGTTTGTCAGCTAAACGTCAAAATAGATTTTGCATGTACGTTTAACAAACAGTTCACTAAAATGGTGTAAAATTGTTTTTAGTGCAGTGTTCGGTTTATCGGGTTAGACAACTATATTAAACATTTAAAGTTGGCTCACGGTTTAACTGAAAATAGTCTTTATTATTGTACTTTAAATAATTGTGTTCAATCATTTAATTCTCTATATGTATTCACGCGTCATATGAAAAGAAAACATGCTATATCAGGAACAACTAATTTGAACTATACGTTAAACCTTGGAAATATTGCAGAAGATACAGTTCCATTTCAAACAAATTTGGCGGAAAATTTAAAAATGGGGAATTGTGAGTTGAGTGCTGATAGAAGTGAATGTGAGCCAAATGTTCAGAAAATAGTGCAAATCCCTGAAAAAATCGATTTGACCCAGAGTTGTTTGAAGTTTACGTTAAGCCTACATAATAATATCAATTTTACCCGAAAAAATGTGTTATATATCCAAAATAAGGTACAAGAATTTATCGTTTCATCTATTTTTCTTAATTTAAAAGAGTATCTTCGCGATTTGGATGTGGATGATGGCTTTACGTACAGTGGAGTAATGATAGGTGCCACCTTGACCGAAAACCCATTTAAAAAGTTTGACACGGAACATAAACTTTTCAAAACCTTGTATGAGCTTGATGTTTATAGACCTCCGAAATGTATAACAATAAATAACGAAGCTTCTGAAACTATATCGAATGGTGTTCCTAAGTTAGATGAAAAAAATTATAAAGCAGTGATTTTTCCGATAACATTTCAAATAAAAAAATATTTTGAGACAGAAAATATTTTTGATTTAACTATGAAAAATTACCAAAATCTATTGAAATTAGATTATTACGGCAACATAATAAATGGGCAAATTTGGAAAAATAAGATAAAAAACTATCGAAACAAAGTTGTTCTACCTTATGTGTTATATTTTGACGACTTTGAGGTGAATAATCCCCTTGGATCACATGCTGGTACACACAAAATATTAGGATGTTATTACAATTTTCCAGTTATCCCTGATCACGAAAAATCGAGATTGAACAATATATTTTTAGCTGCTCTTTTTAAAAGTTGTGATGTTGACAGTTGTGTTAACGATGTGGCCTTGGTTGATCTTGTACGACAAATGAAAGAATTAGAAACACAAGGTATCGAAATACGTCAAGGAGAAAATAACATTAAAGTATATATTGTACTCGCGGCAATTACTGGAGATAATTTGGGACTAAACAAAATTTTAGGGTTTACCAGCTCATTTTCAGCCAATTACTGCTGTAGAAGGTGTAAACGACGTAAAGATCACATACAAACTGATTTAGTTGAATATTCATCTTACTTACGAAATTATGAAAACTATGAAATCGACTTACTATTAAATGATTCATCGAGAACAGGCATCGCAGAAACTTGTGTTTTTAACACTTTAAATAACTTTCATGTTTGTGACAATGTTGTGTTTGACATTATGCATGATGTTTTTGAGGGAGTTGCTAAATATGATGTCTGCAAAATATTATCGTACTTCATTATTGAAAAAAAATGTTTTACAATTGCTATGTTAAATTATAGAAAGCAAATGTTTAACTACGGCCCTACTGAAATAGGCAACATATCACAAGAAATTTCTTTAGCTCATCTAAAAAGCAATACCATAAAAATGACTGCTAGAGAGATGATGACTTTCATTCATTTCTTACCACTAATGTTAATGGATATGATTCCTCGTAATGACCAAGTGGGAAAGTTTCTAATTACTTTAGTCAAACTTGTAGATATGATATTGAAACCCTCATTTAAAGAAACTGAAATTCAAATTCTTGAAAAAATAATATTTGAACATAACTCACAGTACACAAGTTTATTCGGTGAGACTCTTAAACCGAAATTTCATTTTTTGATTCATTACCCTAACGCAATACGGTGTAATGGGCCTTTAAAACCACTATGGTGTATGCGTTTTGAAGCAAAACACAAGATTTTAAAATCGTATGCTTATGCCACAATGTCAAGAAGGAATATCGCTCTATCTATTGGAATTAAAATGAGTTTGCAGTTTTCTTATATGCTCATTAACCAAAGTTTTTTTCAAGACCCATTGGCTTACGAAATATTACATACAGATTCAATACCATCAGAATTTATTGTGATTTCGGCGGACATGCAATTATTAAGGTCGTGTTCTTGGAATGGCATCCTGTATAAAAAAGGTTATTTTCTATCTTATCAGAAATTATAAATTTATTTGAAATTGATTGTATAGCTAAGCAAAATAATCTAAACATAGTCCTACTATGTAACAAATGGGAAATTATTAATTTTGATGATGAAATTCAAAGCTATTTAGTGCGTCCAACCAATGAAAAGGTCCTAAAACTTATTACAGATTTTAATGTAAATCCAATACATTTATACTATACGCCGAACGGTGATAAGGTCATTCGACTAAAGCATTTCTTCTAATTTTCTATCATTTTCAACCAAAGATTATGTTAAAAATACATAACCACAAAAAATATAAAGATTTGTGTTAAACATATTTTCATATAAATTTATGAATTGCAATATTGTTGTTGTGAAAGTAAAAACAGTCCGGTTTTATAAATTATAACATATTTAATAAAAACAAAACTTTTTTAGTGTAAATAATAACAATGTTATAAACTCTACTAAATAAAATATGATGTTCTCTCTCTATATATCCGTTACAAAGAGAAAATAATACATGCATCATAATTCATTATATTTTTCATTAACGTGTGGATCTGTAAACAGTAAAGTCGAAATAAAATTCAAGGAAAAGATCATCGTTCAGCGTGAATTTTCAGTTTCTTTGCATATAATACATAAAAAAATATTTAATTTTACTAAAATTTAAAGAATAAGTGATTATTTAAGGCAAAGTCATAAGTGATTATTAAGATGTCAACAAATACAACTGAATCATTGGAACAGGATAATGGAGAAAGTAGTATAGACCACGCGGTAGATCATTTGGATGGATCTAATAATGAAGCATATGTAGGAAGAAATTGGATTTGTAGTTTAGATAATAATGTGATTCAACAAATTAATATTAAGGAGAGCACCGTTATCAATTTAAAAGAATTGATAGTTGAGAAATGGAATATGGAAGAAGAAGTGTTTCAGAAACTTTTACGTAAGTAAATGTTGTTCTTAAGTATTTACTGATTAACTTAATTTGTGTAAAATATTTTTTTTAACTTATTTAAGTTAAAAGATGTTCGCTACACACTTTAAAAGTAATGAATTATGAAGATGTAAAAATAATATTTCCAGACGAGGAAATCGGGTATCGCATCGATTTCATCAGTAATCTAACTGAATGGAGAACTACAATGGTAACTACTATATTTTTATAAAAGTTCTATAGTTCTATTCTATCAAAAGACACCTCCATTCTCAGTTTGGTTCTGCATTTTTTCGTGCATTTTGATCGATCGTTTTAGGCGTATGAAAACTTTTTTCTGAACGTTTATAAATTGATAAATTATATTTCTAATTAGGGATTTGATTGTGATAATTTACAAAACACTTCAGTTCAAAAGGCTTGTAGTGGTTCTACGGACACCATTTCTAACTGTTCCAACTGGTCATCTACAACAAGTGGCTAGAGCGGAAATACATCTGATTGACAATCAGTTAACGATTTTTTGGAAAATTTTACAACAAGTACAATTATTGGGCGCTCTCTTGTAGAATTCTACAATAACAATAAAAACAATTTTGATGAGTATCACAGAAAAACCTTTGTGGATAACTTCATTAAACTATTTATTACCAAATATCAACGAAGGATGACAAATAAAGAAATCGAGGAAACTTCTAAATTAATAAAAAGTAAATTTCCTAATGAGAATATTGTAAGTAGAAATATTATGTACACAAGTTTTTTTTATGATTGTTGAAGTATCTGTTTATTTCAAAGGAGCTTTGGTACATCCCAAGAAATGGAAAGAAAAACGCTCGTGGGCTCTTATACGACAAAAATGTCAACGAAACATCTAAATTAAGGAAACTCAGCATCTTAAATTCTGCGAGACCAAAAACAAACCCGCCTCAAAGCGCAACAAATTCCAATTTTGAAAACTTAATTAATTCAAGTTGTGAAGGAAGTAGCATAGATAATGCTGACAATGGTATGTATTAACATTACAGTAAAAAATGAAAATATATCATTAACGTGCGATTTGAATTACAAATGTAGAAACGAACAGAATGTGGTTAAAGCACAACATCGAACCTTGGGCCGACATAACAGAGCGTTGGCGGTTGACTTTTAATTACCGAAGAAAAGACATTTTGAAATCAAATACAGGAGAAATAATACAAATGTGGCCATTATACTGCAACTCTTTAGGCCATAATTTAATGGAAATAGATTTTTACCTACTGTTTCCTGGCAAGGAAAACAATTTCCTTAATAACTGGAATGAGTATAAGCGTAAAGCTAAAACAATATTCAAAACTATAAAAAATAAAGCGGTTAAGAAAGAGTTTGATAAGTGGGACGATGAAATTGAGGGTAATTATAATTATTAATTTTTTAAACAGGGATTCGTAAAATAATGCTTTTTGTTTTCTTAGGAAACCAGGATTACTTATCAATCATCCTTCTAGCCGGGCTTCTAAAACCAAAAAAAATATCCATAAAAAAAAATATTTGGCAGCCATCCATCACCGATGCCCAACTAAGTGTAATTATACACGTAACAACCCAAAATGAAATTCATGGAACCTTATGTAAAATGAGAGAGAAATATTTGACTCTAAATATGACGATGCAGCCAGTAATTGTGGCAGTTGGAGATAACCTAAACAATCTACAGGACATTTACTTATTTTTTGATTTCATCAAATTTAAACTGCTCACAATTCCGAAAGCTGTAGACGTAATTTTTACAATATATCAAACTTTTAATTTAAAATACCCTCATGAATCTGAGCTCATTTGGACTTTCATTCAGCAGTATTTGTACGACATCTATTTGCCAACTGATACAAAGGCATCCAGTTTATCAGGTGTAATTTTTGAATTTCAAAAACAAAGTTAAAAATTTATGTACATTAAGACATAATTTGTAAATTGGGATACGAAATAAAATGGAATTTATGTTTAAGTTTTGAGTTGAAATTTTTGTATTATTTTTATTTATTTAATAAAAATTTAATGAAAATAATCGAACCTACCTCACAAATTTTGATGATCCAAATTAAATATTAAATTCATCACAATTTCGGTTGTAAAATGTATAACACATATTATGTTGTAAAATGTATAAGCGCTTTCGGCATAAAATACATAACAATTTTGGCCGTAAATTCTACTCCTATAATATTTTTCGTTGTAAAATGTATAACACACTCGTTGTAGAAAGAATAAGCGACTTAGATTAAACAAAAAGCGCTGTTTTTGAATTAATTACAATCAATAGTTTGAATCAACTATGATTATGGATAAAAAATAAAAATAATCTATGAAATTAACTACTTTATACGTTATAAATTCGAAATGCGTGGTAATAAAATTAAATACTTTTCTGATGTATATTAATACTAATATATGTGATTAAATTTAAAAATTTTAAATTATAAAAATTATGACACTAATTTATTGACTAATTTTTATAACAATTTTTAGTTGATTATAAAACGAAATTTTTAGTTTTTACTAAAATTTTTTTTGAGTGAAGGAGAAAGGAAATCTTTTATTTCGGAATTACAATGATTTTTCACTAAAAATGGAAAAGTTCTATGAAACTAAAAAGGATAAATTGAATTTAAAATTATATGAATCTTATAAAAGTTGTGAAAACGAAACTAAGTTAGTTTTTAAAATAGTCCATGAACATAATCCATTTAAAAAATGAATCTTAATTTGTTTCATTTAAGGTTCTAAATGTTGCATTGTTGCATTATTATTAAACTCATTGTTGCAACCACCGAGGATCGGCAAAACAAGTTAAAAAGTGATTATATCAAACGCAACCTGAAAATGCAACCAAAAATTATTGCTGTTGGTCCATCAATAAAGAAATTAGAGCAGTTTTTTATATATTTCGATGGGGTAAAATATTCCGTACCTACATTTATAAGAGCTTTAGATATAACCATTAAATTATGTTTTGTGTTCAATCTAAAACATTCCGAGACAAGCAAGCTAGTATGGGCATTCATGCAACAGTATTTTTTTAAAATATCACCAGAAATAATTAATTCATCAGTAGCAAATCTCATAAATCAAATTGAAAATCTACAGTAATTATTAAAACGCAATGAATTTAACTTTAGCTTGTTTTTTATGTGATAAGAACTTTATCACTGCTAATACACTTATAAAATATTTACAGTCAAACCATGGTGTTCCTTCAATCTTTAGATTTACGTGCAGACATCTTCAGTGTCGTCAAATTTTTCATAATATTTATAATTTCAAAAAGCATTTAATAAAACACGAAAAAGAAACAGAAAAGCAACAAACTCGTTTACCAATTCAACAAAAACAATGCGAACCCCAAATTTGTTCTTCTTTCCTAACAATTAATAGTTGCGAATCTTCAGTTGTAATTTCGGATAATTTAAATTCTACCTCTTCAGTTTCATCGTTTATAAACTTGAATGAAATGAATAGATCTTTACAAAATTCGGTCATAGCTTTTGCACTAAATATACACAATCATCCTAATATTAACAGAAAAAATGTATTTGACATTCAAAGTGACATTTTAGAAAATTTCTGGCAACCATATTCAGAATTGATTTCCAAGGTTATTGTACCTGAGGTTGAAAATGTAGAAAACCGTAAACGAATTGAAAATTTCTTAACAGAAAATCAAAACCCTTTTCAATTTATAAAAACCGATTATTTATTTCTGAAGCATTTAGAGAATTTAGGAATTTTCCGTCCTCCGGAATCTTTTGTTATAAATAATGAAATAGCTGAAATAGTTAGCAATGAGAATCCTAACATAAAATGGGTCAATACGGAAGGATGTTTGCTTAATATACAATTTCAAATTAAAAATTATTTTGAAAGCGGGAATATACTGGAAGAAACTCTTCACAACATTTCCCAACTAGAAAATCAAAATAATCTAAAAAAAATTTATTAATGGGAGCTTATGGAAGTCAAAGAAAGAAAAATTTCCTGATAAAATACTTATACCATACTTTTTATATTCGGACGATTTCGAAATAAATAATCCATTGAGTTCACATGCGGGAAATCAGTCAATCTGCGGAATTTATTACACATTTCCGGTAATTCCGGAATTTCAACTCTCCAAATTAAGTAATATATTCGTAGCTGGCTTTATCAAAGCAAAAGATCGAAGCAAATATGGGAATAGAACCGTTCTAAATAAACTTGTAACAGAGCTTAAAGAGTTAGAACATGTTTGATTGGAAATTAAAACTTCTTCCCAAAATGTAAGATTACATTTTGTGATAGGGCAAGTTTTTGGCGACAACCTAGGTTTAAATTCTGTTATAGGATTCGTTTCTTCTTTTAGTTAAAAAAGTATTATTACTGCCGTTTATGTAAAAGGAGTAAGACTCAAACAAGATCTGATTATTTTGAATTTCCGGGTTCCCTTAAAAATAAAATTAACTATCAAGACAGTTAATCCCTGAAGATTCTATTTTTAACTCTATAGACTCTTTTCACGTAACCGAAATTTTTTGTTGTGATATTATGCTTGACCTTTTTAGTGGTGTTTGTCATTACGATTTGGCTAAAATATTAAATCCTTTATCTATGAAGATAAAATAATAAGGCTTGATTCATTCAATTATAGAAAGCAAATATTTCAATATGGTAAAACCGAAATTGGTAATTTAAGTCCTCCAATTTAAAAAATATCATATTCAAACTTCAAATTTCAAAATGGCTGCCAGCGAAATGAGCTTTGTTCATGAGCGAAAGCTTTGTTCATTTTATAGTCCTTATTGGTGATTTAATACCGGAACAAGACGAAGTATATCAATTTTTACTAACCCTAGTAAAAATTATAGATTTAGTTTTGAAAAGTAATTTTCACGTAAATGATTTAACGAAGCTTCAACAGTTGATTGAAAAACACAATGAGCTTTATTGTTATTTATTTCAAGATGATCTAAAACCGAAATTTCATTTTATGCTGCATTATGCAAGTGTAATCGATAAATGTGGTCCAATTAAACATATGTGGTCCTTTTTTTCAAACACAAAATTTCGTTTGAAATAGAAACTGACAAACATTTTAAAACAGAACCTTATTTTGACAATGGTTTTAAACAATATTGATTCTGATTCTGTAAGTGTGGTAAAAAACTTTATATATAAAGGTAATCTTTTTGAAAAGTTTTATTTCATCACCTGCACTTTTTCTGGAACAGAAACCCCCGAGTTTGCGAAATACAAGACATAATAAAATCGGAGGAAATAATTTTCTTTGTTGTAATTCAGTTTCTATTTTAAATATAAATGATACACTTTACTTTAAAATTGTCACCTTTTATTTTTGATTTTATCAAAAACTTTTATTTTAAAAGGATTAGAACTTTACATTTAACAGTTCTTCATTTTGGCAAATTTCCATAGAAAAATCCTTTTAAATTGAGCATTGAATCTGCTTAATAATAAAACTTTTTTTTCTGGGTGACATATCCAAATAACGGGCAGTTGTGAAAAACATTCCAATTTGTGTTTTTATTAGTGGCTTACAATTGCTGTTTTTTTTTTCGGCTGAATTGAATTCAGAGCCGTCGTTTGCTACATATTGATCCTGTCTCTGCGAATTTTGCACTTTTGGAACCAGTCTTGTGAGAATATCATTCCATTTTAATTCAGTTTACGATGATTTCGATTTTACAAGAAATTCGTTTGGAAACGAGTTGTTTAAATTTCGGTCTATAGATAATAGTTAATTTTTGTTTTGTATGTTTACTTACCAATTATATATTATTAATAAATAAATAATAATGGGAAACTGACCGCTCACATTCGAAGAGTTATACAATTTGATGAAACAAATCAAAATGTTCTCAATTCAATTCTATTTACTCTGTGACGACAAAAAATGTCAAACATTAAAATTGGCCAACTTTTGTTCAGCATTTTACAACAGTCCATCCAATCTGTGGCGAAGTTTGGATAGTAAAACTGCACAAGGAATACTTAAAAGAGGAATTAGCGAAGTTTGCTTTACACATTTCCAATGGCAGATGATGAAAGGTTAACAAACTCGGAGAATGTGTTTAGGTTCATCCTTTTCAAAAATGAATTTATATTAACTTCTGATGCTTAAAGTGATTTATTTTTAATAAGCATCGTATTCCAAGATTTTTCAATAACTGCTGGTTCAAAATGCTGCTGGTACACCTATACCTGTCAAACTGAGTCTACCGAATTGTCAATTTATGTAATACCGAATATTTTACGAGTAAACATCGAGACTTTGCCAATTATACATTGTTACTACTATTCTAAATATTCTTAACTATAATTTCGTTACAAATTCCAAAGGACTACTTTATAAAAATATAGTATTTCACCTGTTGTAGTAACATGAATCAATTTGAAATGACATAAATTATCTTAATCGGAGTAAAGAACATAAATTTACATTTTTATATATGATAACAAGCGCCCAAACATTTTCAAGTATCCTTATCATACCTTTAACATCATTCATGTGTGTATTAACTCTTCTTATCTTTCTACATAGATCATACATATAGTACTCTTATGTATGTCTTCTTAAGAATAAAATATACTTTTAAAAAACTTTAAGAACAACTTATATCTATATACACAAACACAACAAGGACATTTCAAATTAATTGTATAAATCTATATTTGTTTAAAATAAATTTTGACATTGATAACAAAAAATACGAAAAAGGACCTTTCATTTTAACTTAAGACTTAGAAGAAAGTTTTCTCATCCATATAAATCATGCAAGAATGGGGAGTTGAGTGGAACGTAATCTAAATGGTAGATGAAAATGATGTACATACTGTTTTTCGATCGACGACGACTACGACGAAGGAGATGAACCCTTTTGGTATATAAAGACAGAAAACAGTTCAATGGCATCAATCAAATAGATATAGACAATTACTTAATGTAAAGATAAATAGAATTTGTTTTAGGATGTGTGTCTTTGTATGTGTGTGTGTGTGTGTGTGTGTGTGTGTGTGTGTGTGTGTGTGTGTGTGTGTGTGTGTGTGTATGATATGAAGATTGTTTAAAGCGTTTTAAGGTTGAGCATTAAAATTTTTTATTGTGGACTTTTAGTTTTTGCAAGTCTATTTTATAAATAAACCAAACAAAACTCGATAATGGGACCTAGTATCTCACCCAAAAATTGTGTTAGTTATTAAATTAATTTGATGTGTGAGGTCTAGTTTGTATAGATTGGTTGTGTGAACCATAAATAGCCTATAAATTCACATTGATGTCGATATCCTAAACATATAAATTTTTGCCCATCTACATATATTATATGTCATTGGAATTTGTCGATCGATTTATTTATATAACACATCGGCATTAAAACCTACATCAAATGGTTATAAAAAATTGAAAGTATAAAGAATTTGTGTGGAAGTAACAAAATGTCCATCAAAATTTAATACCTATATGGTCATAAAGTTCATGAGAGACTATAAAATGTGGGTGGATAGAAAAGAATTTTACACTTGGATGGGATTGTTTATAAAATTGGTAAAGCCACTGGAATAATGAGTTTTTATTTTTAAAAGTACCTTATGTTGAAGGGCAAGAGGTATCATACCGTCTTCAATATTCCCTGGGGTTTCATCTGCTGCGGCTACTCTTTATCGTCTTTCTTATGCTTCAATACGTGGTACCAAACTATGTTTTCTGCATCGGATGATTAAGACAAAGTTTGGGTTTTACCAAGTCCAAATCACAAGAAGCATTTACAGGTACCCATTGTTCCTGAGTGCTATTAATTAAAATTTCAAATCCATATAGTGCAAATCTACATATGCGAGTTTAATCAAATTCGAATTTACAAATACTTACTTGATCATATATGGGTGTGAATTTTATAACAAACAACAAATTATAAGCATGTATTAGAAAGTACACTGTTATTAAAATTCCAATAAGAATTTTGAGTGAAATATTAAAGTGTGAAGTTTATAACAAAAATAACACAAAATGGGATTTAGAATTTTTTGGCACGATTGGCAGTAATAGTTTAAACAAAGTGACGTAAATCATATGGTGTATACCACTTCTCAACGATGGGGAGAAATCACAGATTAAATATTTTTTTTTGTTACGTCATATCAATCCTGCTCGTTTTATTGTCACAAGATTCCATTACCTGCGTAGTGTACTTAAATCTGTGTAGTGTATTTTTGAATTTCAAAGACTGGTCATCGTAGAGATCGCTCCCTGGATCTGAGTAAGTCATTACATTGGTATGCATTCATTGGATAAGAAAAGTGGTCATCATATTAGCGCGACTTTCAAAAACCGGTGGTCGATTTTACAATTTAACCTACACTAAAATCTGTATATTGCGGAACTGTATACATTGTGGAATTCAAATCAATCAGTGCTATTTTGATATAAACCGTAGGATTCTTGCAAAAAAATTTTGAAAATTAAGAAATCGACGAATATCTAATGGAACAAGAATGTTGTTCTATAATTATACTTACAGCACGAATATCACACATTCCGTCTATGCTTGGAAACATTTCGTTCTCTAATCAACACACACTTACGTTTATAGGGATCCTCATTCATACAACCATTTTTATGGAGCGCCCAAGCCCATCCATTTCACTCACGAATGAGGTATACATCATTAGATTAACGACACTTAAGGCTATTGTTCTCCACCAGTGGCATCGTGCGATAATCCGTGTTGATGTAAGAAAAAATAAAATTTGATATTCCTCCCCACCGTTGAGAAACGTGGTATACACAATTCGATTCAGGACACTTAAGGCTATTATTCCCCATAGTCCAGGCAACAAAGGAAAAATAGTGGAAATAATTCATGTACAAGCCAAAATTGGTACAGATGTAGAGAAAGGTGTCCTTAACAACATACTAAAAGTACTGAGGGTTGGGGGTGAAGCTAGTGGTGGGGGGGGGTCTCGAAAGTTCCTTTTTTTCAATTTTTCGTTAATAATCAAAAACCACTGCTTCTATCAAAAAAATGTCTATATACTAAATTAATCTACATAAAATGCTTTACAATAAAGATTCGCTACCCTTTTTTGATAGGATCAAAGCTTAAGGAAATATGGAGGGGGTAAATAGAAAATTTAAAAAAAAACAGTTTTTATTGTTAAAAATAAATTGTTTATTGTTAAAAATTAAATAATTACAGCTTAAGGATATATATTGCACATTAAATTTCGTCGAAATCTAAATTTTCATCATCATCGAAGCTATTTTCGACGGGGGCTCGGTTAGTACATGAGTCGATGCAGCCGCAGGCACTCGAGCAGGCAATCCCTGCTTTGCGGCAACCACAGCGCACTCTACACCCAGTCGTGCATCGGCAAAATATCATGTTCAAAAACGGAGTCGGGTGCCACAGGGTCGTTCGTTTTAACTGCGTAAAGGATCCCGTCTTTTCCCTTCACCCAACCCCATTGGATGGTTGGTAGGGGGTTGCCGAGCCACTGTTGTACCTGTAAGAAAGTAATGATACCAACGTAAGTATTCTTCACAAACTAATATTTGTAAGGTAAATAATAAACTATATGTAAATGAATTTACCTGTAAATAAACTCTGAGCGAGTGTTGCTTTGAAGCTCCTCTGGTGGGAGGAAGAGTAGCCATGGCTGATTTGAGCTTCGTTAACACCTTCAAAAACGCCGAGTACCTATGTTTGTTCAGGTTGTATTGATGTGCAGGCGCTTTGTATACAGACAAAAGAATCTTCTCGCCAGCCTGTTCAATATCCTCAGGTGATGCTGAGGGATCCGTGAATATTGCTGAAGTGTCTTGAGTGAGGGTAGGGTTTTCTGTGAAAAGCTTAGCGATTCCTACTTTACTCTTTCCATGTATCGCCGAGGTGGTGTCGCATCCGTAGAAGCTATGAAGAAGGAGAATTGTTTTGGAAATTGAAAGCTGTTGAAGTGGTCGCACTGAGAACAATTTGGTCTCCACATTCCCACGGCCTGGCTTTATGAAGTACATATTGATAGATGGTGGTGCCAATCTCATGAGGAGAACCATCAAGTCTACATCCTCCGCAACTATTGCTACAGTTGGATGTACAGCAGCTTTATCCAACCTCATAATAGTGCTGTCAGCATCCCCTGTAGCAACAGCTGTTTCTATCCCGGCGGCTACCATTTTCTCACTGAGCAACTGAATCAGCTTTGTTTTGTTTCTTT
This sequence comes from Tipula vernalis, assembly GCA_958295665.1. Lineage (NCBI taxonomy): Eukaryota > Metazoa > Arthropoda > Insecta > Diptera > Tipulidae > Tipula > Tipula vernalis. The sequence continues at coordinate 169,926,552 of OY282558.1, read as the reverse complement.
CAATAGCAAAAAATGCTCTTATTGAACTGTGATAATTGTACAAGTTTTTGTGAGCGCTCTTCGCTTCTACTCTGCTCGTTTGGTGCTGTTGTCATCACCATATCCATCAAAAACCACCGAACAATTTTTACCGTAATGTTTATGTACGTAGGCAATGTACTGATGGCAAATTGATAATATGTTGGAAGACGGTTTCCATTTCATGCAATGGAGTAGGAAACCACCATCTACCACATTGAAGCTGTGGGTGAGATTCACAGTTGCGTTGTCCTCTACAGGCAAAACATCATAGAGTGATGATTTTTTTCCTTTTCGCATTCCGCCCTCGCTGAACAGGGCCAGGGGGTATGGAGTTAATTCATATGTCAAAAGCTCTTCTACATCTTTATCGTCCTTTTTTGATATGACAATTCTTTCGAAAATTGTCAGAGGGTTAATTGTAACTTTATCACCATTGATTTTAATGGTGCTGCTCATACTGGCTAGTGACAAGACCACATTCTTTTTACATTGCTTCATATCACCAAATTTACTGTCGATAAAATTTTGCATAGTTTTAGTTCCAATATCCAGGGCTTAGTGGCAGTTTATTTTGGAATTTCCCACGATACCTGCTGACAGTGACATCAGTGAATCCAACTTTGGAAAAAGGGGATGATCTTTGAACCATTCGTGTATTTTACCTCGATCTCGTGAATCTCTCGTTTGCCGTGATACTCGGATATCAACGTTCTACTCTCCAGTTGCAAAGACCACTTCAGCAAACTCTTCCAATGACGAACATATGGCAGTGCCTACCGGTGATCCACAATCCCACTTGGCGAGTACAGAATCAGTAATTTCTCTTCCTCGCGTTAGGCCACCTGAACTTTTCATGGAGCGCATAAGAATTTATTCTATGACCATATCCGACAAATTACCTGCCCAAGGTATACCTGTGCGATTAATACTGAAGTACCCCTTATCTGCGAACTCCTTGTACGCCTCCGGATGGCTAGATTTCAGTTGTATCATATCTTGGACATAGAGATGGGCACATTTTTCATACTGGAAGTGCCCACATGCGTGGAAGAATGGGATCATCTGCTGTACACACTCTAAGTGCCCGTCACAAACACCACTACGCACAGAATCGATGAACTTCTTCATCCGGGTAACCATATTGAAGTATTGATCCCACAAAGCAGCGGTAGGGCCATTATCCTTGAGGGATTTCAGATTATTCTGAAATTTCGTCAAAGCTGACACCAAGGAAGCATTCTCTTCAACTTTGTCCGGAGTAAGTTCCTCCATGTTGGTCAGCATAGTCAAGATCTCTCTCTTCTCTTCCTCTGAAACATTGGCTCCTTCCAGAAAAAGTTGGCATAAAACAAGCTGAAAAAGCAAATATCCTCGAACAGCTCGGCTGTACGCGTGGCCTGTTAACATCTTGTTAACAGAATTAGCAGCGAATACTTGGCATAGTACATCTTTCAGTCCAGATCCAGCCATTGTGTGATTAATGCACCCCATGAAGGACATTAGGTGTGAAACTCACCAAGTCTCACAACAATGTTCCCAACCGCGATTTCTCTAGCCTTTAGGTATAAGGCCTGGTCGAATGTTACGAAGCAAACTGTGGCCCCTATCTCTTGACTATTTTTTAAAGCATAATGTAACGCTGTATGTACTATGCTGTACTCGTTAGGTGGTGCATTGATGAAAGGAAGAAAGGTTACCGAAATTTTCTCTTTGTTAATGAATTTACTCACCAATTGCATGAAACCCTTCCACTCTGGAACGGTTGGCACCTGTGCAGTGGGGTCCACCTCTTGGAGCCACTTACCACTCATCCACAGGAAAGCTTGAACAGTGGGTGTGAATATGTCACAGGGGATGGGCATCAACACGCTCAAGTCTTCGATAGTAATTTGCTGCAATGCGTTGGTTCCCCTTCCCTCAAAGGCTTGCAGCTCCAGAACTTCCAGCTGGCCCACTTCTTCTTGGGGGGAACAGATTTCAGTCTTTTTACTTTCGTGGATGTAAGGAAAGCGTGGGTTGGTGTAACACATTTGATTCCTCCTATGCTGTGGAAGGTATTTCAGCCATCGAGAGTGGATCTCTCTTCACTGCCTCTTTCGACCTTTTTTACCTTGCAATGCAGTCCATGAAGACTCTAAGAGATTTAGGTGTTAATTGTTCAGCCCCACTGCAGAAGCTAGATGACTGTTGGCACTGTTGTCGTAAGCCATGGATTCAATGGCTTCCAAGATAATCTCAGCAGCTTTTTGTACAATCCTCGTCACGTTCCCTTTGTTCATCTTTACACTTCGAAGTGTACCATGAGTCGCTCAAAATTTTATCACTAAAACTAAGAAAGGAGACGACAGTTTGTCTGGTGCGAATAGTACTGAAAAAAATTTAGTCCCCATATTTTTCTCTCATTCCTCATTTTCCTTACCCAAGTAGCACGAGTGGGTTGGGATAACGTTGTACTGTGGTTGGCTAAATGACTACTGGTCGGCTAGCCAACGTTGTGACAATGGTATGAAAACTGAGATACAACGTTATTGGGGAATAAATTTTGGGTTGTAACAACGTCGTAATAACTATTATCCGACTTATCAATTGACCATAGAATACAAGTCACGAAATAGATATATTGACTACTATTTTGTTTGTAAAAAAATGATTTTGTCTCACATTGTGGTTATATTTTAGCAGACAGGACAACTATTTTTTATAAAATATATAAATAATCATGTTGTCTTTTTTTATCTTGTAAATATAATAATTATTTGTCTGTTTCCTTTATCATCTGTTTCATTATTTACGACTTTATGAAAATTTACTTCATAATAATTGTAAATATAATATTCACATTCCCTATAATAATGGTAACCCAAAAATCTGGCAAGATACGACATATTTTTATAAACAAAGCAAGTTTTATCGTAAATGTGCACCTATCAGTGAACTAAAAACTCATGCGCCTTATAAATTCGTCTTTTTTAAAAATATATTTTTGTTATTTCAAAAATATTTTTATTTTAGGTTGACTAAAATTTTCTAAAATCAGTTTAAACCGTATTGAAATAATCCCCACCATTAAAATAATGATATTACAATAATATTTAGTCATGAGGAGTATGAAAATCAGAATTTTATTTTCAAAAATTACAAATTTTTATATGCATGTGTAATTAAAAATGGCGAACTTCATATTATGTATTAAAATATATTTAAACCACTAAAAAGTTAGATTAATAACCAATTTATAACAAATTCGACTCAAAAATTACAAATTTGTTATTTTATTTCCAAAAAAGTTACTGTCACGACGGTCTAGTCATTCTCCCGACGATTTATTCAATTTTATTACCAAATTTTCAAGAATTCAACTGTAAAGATATTTGCACACCAAATAAGTTATATCGAAAAGCGTTGTGCATTCACCAAAAATTCCTTAACGACAAAAAAGAAAAACTTAACGAATGAGATAGTTAATTTAAAATTCCCTGAAAAAGACAAAGGAGACTGTATGGATACAAATGTATTTGGTTCGCGAATTATAAACAATATGATTAAAACTTTAAAAACGTAAAACATTAATACAATTCAATTTTAATTAAATAGAACTGTTGATAATTATTCATTAATTAAATCCTTATAGTATAACAAAAATGATGATTGACCTATTTTGGAAGATAAAAGAAGTTGAAGTCAGAAAAACTTTTTTATATTAAATTATTTATGTATATAAAAATTGACATTGACATGACACAAGGTTGTTTGCCGATGATGTAATAATGTCGGTCACAAAATATCTTTTTTGTCAATTATTTCACTAAATTGTATGCATATGTAAAAAATGTTATCTTGTGGTCGTGCAGGTAACAACAAAATATTTAGGTTGGGTATTGGTTTTTATACGACAAAAAAGTTGCTAGGTAGTCATTAAATACCACATATTACGACAACATAACTAAATAATCGGTACACGGTTATAAAATACAAATTAGTCGGTCAATAGTTGAAAATAGTCAAAAAAAGTTATCAAGTAGATATAAAATAACGCTCTGGCGGCTGCTAACATATAACGTCGCATTGTGGTCGTGCCGACGAAAAAATAAAAATTGTTAGTTCGATGTCAAAAAAGTGAATTTATAGAAATTTGTGACGTTGTACCGACGTCGTAAATGGGTTTTAAAACTATAAAGTTATTTGGTGCTACTTGGGTAATGGTCTTTACATGTGGTGGTTCTCCTGCAATAACCTGTTCCAACAATTCGTCCATAGAGTATTGGCAATTATCAGTCCTTTCAATATAATCATATATTTCTTCCATTGCTTCTGAAATCTCTTCATCTTGTGGACGTCCAGCTTTTGTTTTTGATGGTACAGAGGTTAACATGAATCTTTTGTAGCAATCTTCGTGATATATTGCATCTGCTGATTGTAGATCCCTTACAGTGCAGATCCGTCTCACTACATCGTTTCCCCACTCATCCTTTCTTTCCTGCCCACGATTCAAAATAGAATTGTGAAACGCAACCGTACGAACATAAAAAAACTGTTCTCCTTCTCTTCGTCATACGTTTCCGTGCAAAAAAAAACACTTTGTTTTAAAATCAAATTTCATTTGTCCTGAACGCAAAGACGAAGCATCATGTGATGTTAAAAGTTCATCTGAGAGAGTGTCTCGCAAAAACCTTTTTATTGAGTCAGTTCTGACGTATTATCTTCTGCAAGAATTATGAATAACACCACTTATTTTACCCCTGAAACCTCCCTCTTTCCCATATTTCCTTAACACACTTGCCTTCACTAATCCAATTACCCCTTTTTTTCCAACGTTGCACAAATCACTTTCAACTTCACTCTCACAAATTAAACACTTCTCAGCCATAATCACATACACACTGGAAATAATAATCTTATATTAAACGCGTGCAAATATTTAATGTAATAAAAGCAGATATTTTGAAGACTCACGATCAACAAGGAGGTTGATTGTAAACTGAATAAAGGGACGAGTACGAGCAAAAACTGTTTTATTTAAATTTTCTATTTACCCCCTCCATATTTCCTTAAGCTTTGATCCTATCAAAAAAGTGTAGAGAATGTTTATTGTAGAGAATTTCATGTAGATTAATTTGGTATATCGATATTTTTTGATAGAAGCAGTGGTTTTTGAGTTATTAACGAAAATTTGAAAAAAAGAAACTTTCGAGACCCCCCCAACCTTAGCTTCACCCCCACCCCTCAGTACTTTTAGTATGTTGTTAAGGACGCCTTCCCCTACAACTGTACCAATTTTAGATTCTACATGAATTATTTCCCCTATTTGGTATTTTTTGGTCTTCGTTGCCTGGACTACTATTAATGGCATCTTGCGACAATGCCTGTGATATTCATGTTATTGGTTTGAACAATAAATAAAACGAGCAGAATCGATATGACGTAACAAAAAAAAAATTAAAATTTGGTATTCCTCCCAACCGTTGAGAAATGTGGTATACAGCATTCGATTCAGGACACTTAAGGCTATTGTTCTTCACCAGTGGCATCGTGCGACGATCCCTACTCCCTATACTCGGCATCTAAGGCTATTAATTTTCATCAATCTGATCTTGTGGTTGTTGCAGCGTTGTTTATTTGTTAAATCAATACCCATTCTTTACAATGAAATTTAGCCTTATATTAGAAGAATATACAAAATAAATTCCACCCTTTCTTTCCAGTTGTAGTAGGAACTATCCTATTTAATGTAAAATATTTCATTTTTAGAATTTAAAATAACATGTATTTAACTCAATGTATTTTTTCACTCATATGTTTTTGTTACAATGATTTTAACAGTGTAAATCACTCACAATTACTAGAATTCTAAACGTATATGTGTTACTTTTTGTTATAAACTTCATACCAATTGATCACATCAGTTTTTGCAACAATTTTCAAAAAGAAAAACGGGGATAGTATTGCATGATGTACATTTATATTTTTCACGTGAGTCGTCCGGATGCAAACCCTGCCATCCGCAAAAAATTGTTTTTTGAAATTTTGATAACCCTGGATTCTTCTCGACTTCAGTTACAAGAATATTAATAAACCGGATTGCAAAAACCTTCCCAAATCTTTTAAAATTAGATTTGAAAAACTCAACCGGGTATAAAACCAGCTATATTTGATGTTTGATGAAGTTGGCAACCAAGAGAAAATATAACAGAACAAACAGCCGTTATATGTTTTGCTGGTTATGCTTTCCTAATGTTATTTTGAGCTGTTTTGTTTGATCGACAAGTCGTGCGTATCCGATTGTTTTAAAGTTTTATTATTTTAAGTGTATAGAATTGCATAAAGTTAAAACCTAGTGTAAGTGTGAAAAGCAGAAAAATGGAAATTGATGACAATATTGAGATTGTTATACTACCAGGAGAGCGTAGTGTTAATGAGATCGAAGAAGTGCCGTTCGAGTCACAAGAAGAAGAATTTCCTGTTGAGCCACAATAAAGTGAGGAAGATAATGTAGTTAAGATTCAGAAAACTACCTCCACTATGTGCAGAAAGAGAATATGTCTACCTGAACAATGGAAGAGAAATATTGCAAAGAAATCAAGGTAAGTTCTGTGTTATAAGTAGACTGATTAGCTTGTTGTTTACCAAAGTGTCTTTAAAACTATCTGAATACTATACGCTGGTTATCTATTTACATGACGGTATTGAGTTTTTATTAAAGAATATTTTTTGAATACATGTTGACTATGTAATAAGAATATTAGCTACTGGTTTTGCCTTTTATTTTTCTGCTCTAGATATCAACCCAAAAAATTTCCTGATATGCAATCATGCAAATACTTTGGCAAGACATTCAAATGTAATAATTTTTCCATGAAGGATATTCGGAGAGCCCATCAAAAGTTTTATGAGCAGCCAAATCGGGAATTCCAAAATAGCTTTATTCTCCAACACATCACTATAAGCCCACCCAAACGTTCTGCCTTTAAGAAGAAACTTATGACAAAGTTCTACCTACCTATGCGTCGGGATAGCAAAACCGAGAATGCTTGGGTATGTCGAGGAGCATTTCTTTCGATTTTGCAGGTTGGAAGGGATAGAGCACACAGACTTTGTGATGCATTTTTTAAAACAGATTTAGCCCCTCTAGAGAAACGAGGCGGTGAGCGGCGAACCGAAAAATACAAAGAAAAGAAAGATACAATAATGACGCATATTAAGATTCTAGGGGAAGAACATGTATAGTATGAGGCAGTATCTAGATAGCGATCTAAATATAAAAAAAATGTGGTTCTTCTTTACTAAGGCCTATCCCTATCTCACTGTTGCATACGACTATTACCGCACTATATTTTGTGAAAATTTTAACATTGGTTTCGGGTGCCCTGCTCTATATAAATGTTCTACACGCACATCCCTAGCAAGTCGGATTGATGTTGCAACAGGTCAAGAAAAAAAAGAACTGAACGCTCAAATGCGATCAAATTTTTTTTAATAAAGTAAGGCTAGGCAATGAGTCGGAACTTACTTTAAGCTATGACTGTCAAAAAAAAAAAATATTAATATAAAAGACTGAACTTCTATAAATCAATAAAAAACAAACAAAAAAAAAAATAATAAGTGTTTAATTTATTACATTACTTTAACACCAATCAACGTATTTTGAATATTTTGGCATTTTTCGGTGCTTTGCCTCTAAATTGCAGGTCAATTTTTTTTTTCAAAAAATGTCATACATGTATTTAAAATGAAACAATAAACCAATTGCTTTCAAAAGTTTTGTAATTTTAGCAAAAAAAGACTCCAATTTGCAATAAATTTGTTTGCCCAATTTTTTTTTACCAGCACTATATATAACTTTTAACATGATTGACGAAATAAAAAACTATTTGAATGAAAATTGTACCCTGAAATGTCGACTTTCAAACGCGCTTTAGTGTGACACAATCTAATTAGTGCTGTCTAATGTATGACACAAAACTTTCAATACTTTTTCCCCAACTTAATATTATTGAAGCCAAACTAATCTACATTCGTTACTAACATATGAGCCTAAACAATCCCTGATTCTCAAAGCATTGCTGCCACCTAACATATGGATAAGGCGAGACGCTTGTATAGAAGGTTAGCTCTGGTTAATATCTTGCCCCCAAAACCTTTTTCATAAACTGCGATTGCCATCTTCGCAAATCGGTAAAGTATGGTGGTGAGTTCAGGTTGCATTTTCTCGATTTAATCCTAAATAACTGTGCAACGCATGCCAGCACAATCTTTCCCACATTTTCATGCTGTAAATTTAAAATTGTGCGAAGAACTCTCCATCTACTTTTGAGAATTCCAAAGACGTTTTCGATTACTCGCCTAGCACGAGATAACCGTTTATAAAAAGTCTCTATTAATTGAAAGTCATTTAAATTAGACTTATAAACTACAGTAACGTTAGAGCTAATCAAAAGGCTCTTATTGACTCGCTGGTTCAGCCTTAAATTGTAAATAATACTTAGAATTATGAATGAGTGATTCACTTTCATTTAGCTTTTTGAAAACCAACCAACGACTTCTCCATATAATTAATTTGTGAAAATATAAAATTACCTTGGTTAATTCCTTACTCATTTGGTTAGAGTTCAGAGAGCATTTTCGTTTAATATGATTTCCATTTTAGTGAGGAAATTTTCATTAAACTGATTGCTTTTTGTTTTTTCAAAATTATTGTGAAAAGCTGTGAATAAACCATAAATTTGTAGTTTTCACTACTGAAATATATTGTTTTGTGAATAAAATTAATGAGTGATCTGTGTCTGTAGCTGCATATATTTTGAGAAATACCATCATATGCGCATTTTACGAAAAAGTATGAGGGATAAAATTAATCCATTTGATGTACCTGAACATAAGTAAAATCTTCTTCTCATCTCTAAATTTTATTCAATAAAATATCTAAATATTATTTGCTTTGTGTTTAGGTTTATTGACGTGTACCGATTGCCAATAAATCTGGCATTAGATTTTATCGAGGAAGTACGGGAATTGGGCAAAATAATTGACACAAATCAAAAAATTCCGATTCCGTGTTTTAGATGCTGGCTGTGTTAAATTTGTTTTGCAAATGGTAGCTATCAAAGGAGAATTGCTGGTGACTGCTTAACTGACATATGCGACATCCCGGAGAAATTATCCGGGAAATATAGTAAATTTCCTCAGACAACGGCTGAAATCGGGGCTACTAAAGCAAGGTACTTAACAGGATTTACTTGCCTAAATTTTTTAATAACAATTTTTAAGGATTGTAACTACGACCACAAGATAATAAACTGCAACGCAAGATATTGTGGGTTAGTATTATTTATTTCAAATATTACCGATTCGAATTTCGATTTGAAAATAATAAAATTTGTTCGTTGTAGTTCTATACATGATAGCTGCATTTGGGCTTGCAGCCAGTGTTTTGCATTTTTGCAGGTGAGACACTAGGATGGAGAGCAACGCGAACGGCTGCTAGGTGAGGCATTGCTAAATTTTCTCTCACTAATGTTGTAATGTTAACTCAATGTTTTAAGTAGCTCGAAATGGATCCAATAGGGGTAAAAGGGGATACATCCTGTGGTATCACAGTGGACCGTCACCGGTCTAAGTGTGCGTAAGCAGCCACTCCAACCTAACCTAACCTAACTCAATGTTTTGTTCATTATAGGTGATAGTGGATATTCAATTCAGCCATTTTTATTGACTAATATTGAAAATCCCAGGTCGCCTGAAGAGGAACATTACAATCGATGCATTACAAAATTCTCAGTAAAGTTGAACGGTGCATTGGCTTACTTAAGAATCGGTTTCGGTAAATAAAATTAAGCATTTAAATTAAATGACATTATTTTAAATTTATTAATGCATTTTAGTTATATATTGGGAGAGCGTAAGTTAATATTTTTAGAGATTTCCGCCTTCACTACAATATAAAACCAAAAAAAAAAAATCTCGTTATAAAAAATATATTGAAACAATTTTTTTTTTACATGCTTAGTATATATTTAACACAGTATTTTTTGAGTCTGGCCTAAACAAGCACGACGCGTGGGACGTGCATAAGCCCTTCTAAATGTCAAAATAAGTAAAATAAATCCGTTTAAACGTAGAATAATAACCATATTAATATTCTACCACAGTGTTTCATTGATTTGACTTTTATTTAATTTATTCAGCCATTTAAACGGGTTTAGGCACATCCCACACGTTCGATTTGTTTAGACTAACATAAATAAATGGTAATTCAATGTTTATAAATAAAATATGTGTACGAAAGCTAATTGACAAATTTTAAAATGTTGAACAAAATTAATTATTGTAGTTGCTTCCGGATCGGAGTTCCAATAATAAATTATTATTTTTTTTTTTACTACTTCGAATTGAGCAAGATTTGTCTCATTTTGTGCACCTAATATTGATCGTTAAAGACTCTTCTTGACGACGAATCGATTTGAGAATAAATTCCATTAAAGTTGCTTGCTAAAATTAATATTAAATTATTATACGGTAGAACGGATGTTTAATTAATTACTTACACTTGTTCGCCTGTTTTGATGACCTCTCCGATTACTAAGCTGACTTCCTGCATCTTTAGGCACATCAATCGATCGCTCGTCTAAATTGGGTGATTCCTCTGGTTCAGTTGCATTATTGGTAGGAGTCAACACTCGTCGAGATAGCACTTCAATATTTAAGCAAATAGTTTGACCGTTGAGCGAGATATTGTCTTGGTCTAAAGCTGTTAACTGAACATAATGTTTTAGTCAGATACTTCATTAGAGATACAAATACTTCATTTCGTTCTTTACTCAACTCAGTATTTTGTTTTTCAAGACAATTAATTAAAAAAAGGGCCCCTTCCGCCGTTAACAAAGTGGCATCTTCCCTACTGAGGCTTTCTACAGTAATATGTAGATAGATGTTGGAGAATGCCTAGTAATGTATTTGCGGTCTTGATGTGTTCTTCATTTATCATTTTCTCCAACTTTAAATCACTCAATACCTTCTTGATTGGTTCCTTGAGTCGTACAAATTGTTCAAGCATGAATTATAACGAGTTCCACCTGGTTTTACAATCCGCAATTAACATTAATTGTGTTTTTTCGACTTCGACGACGTATGTTTGAAGGATGTTGTTCCGTACGGGTACGGGAGCGTTTCAAAAAATGGTTACAACTTTCCTAATTTGAGTGATGGTAGCTGCCATTGTTGGTCGTAATAAATTATTTGAAATCTCGACGGTTTCTAGTTTTGAGTTTGAACTATTCCGATCCTCACTAGTTTCAGACTGTGAGGCTGATGATGATGGTGTGTTAATGACATATTAGTTTTTGTTAATATATAAGACTTTAATAACAGCCAAATAAATTTCATGATTGTAACACAGTTGGTGAGAAGGAGACAACCTACCAAATGTTTGCATCACAGCTGCCCCATCGGACATAACGCTAATAATATCATTTTTCATTTCAATTCCAAATGATTTTAGTTTCTCGTTGACTAAATTTAAAATCATTTCCGCCGAACAACTTCCATTTACAGGGATTAGGCCCAAATTATCCGATTCAGATATTTTAATATACCATATGTGAACATCCATAAATCTTTTGTTGTTGACGCTAGTCCATTCGTCCAGGGATATGCTAAACTTTTGTTACTGTTTTTTAGAAAATTAATTTTATTTAGTAACTTAAGTTTTTTAGTTTCAAAAAATTTAATGACTAGTTTCGGGGAAAATTATTAAATCCTTTAGCGATCATACTTTGTCGAATAAAGCTACTTTTTGTAATTCTGTGGAAAGAAAACCCATCAACAGCAAATAATTGAGCAATTACTTCACTCATCGACGGACACTGCCTTGACATTAATTTATCAATTTTTTGTTGATTTGAACACATCTCTTATGCGCGGATTACTTCTTCCACTGGTGCTCGGCTCTGGCTCTTTTCTTTTCAAAGAATATAAGGCATTCAAATGTCTATGAAGACCAGTGATTGCAGATCCTTTACATAATATGGTTTTACCACAAATATTGCAGTTTGATTCATCTTTATTGTTTTTGGTAAAATGTTTCCAAACATCATCATATTGATTTGGGTTGTTCATTTTAATGGCTATTTGATGAAAATGATCAAATTTTTAAAAATAATTTTAAAAAGCAGCCATTTACATAAAATATTTTACTTACCTTAATAACTATCTTTTCTTGAAAATTTTTTGTTTATGATTGTTTTGCATTTCACACAAAATGTCAAATAATTTAGAGTGCAGTGGTACATAAATCTGCCTTACCATCAGTTTAGTTCTCTTTTGTTCCGAGAAGCGTAAAAATTTATATTTTTGATTGTTTTTAGTATTGTCTTTGACCGTTTATGTTTTAAATGAAGGAAAAATATTTTTTTCGAGAAAAATAAAAATTTTCTCGAGAAATCGAGATTAGATTTTTGTTAAATTTGTCGAGAAATTCTCGAGAAATATTCCTCGAGAAGAAACACTAGTTTTAGAGGTGTAGCTGAAAATGTATGTAGATTATATTTACAGCACTTAAATAAGTTTTACTTACTCTTAAATTGAACCTACTTTTCAGGTCGCAATGGCCATCGAATACTTATATATTGCACATATAACGATGTTCCAGTCCAATTCAGCTTGTATCTCAAAGAGTTCCATGTCTAAAAGCAACAAAACACATTATTGGTTTTAAATGTTTCAGTTTTTCATTAAAATCTTAATTATACATTGTGCCATTGTTAACCATTTTTTGACAAGGGTCCAATGGAATTCAAATTTCCTGCAATAATGTTCCACACATATCTCTTATCAGTTGCACCGCGCGCTGTTGCGTGTTTCGCGCATTTGAGACATTTCTTTACCATCAACAAACACAAAATGCTCCCAGTCGTTGTCTTGACTGTAAATTAATTTAAGAGAATTTAACACACGTTATATTTTTGGTTTAACATATTAAACGTAAATAAATAAATAATACGTTAATTATATCGTCAAATATATGTACATACCATAGTAATTAAATTTATTTTTTAATACTTCATATATGGCTTGTTTTTTGAGCATGCAGGACCTTCATTGTGGAGCACACAATTTTGACGTGTGATTGTAGATGAAATTGGTATGGGAGCAGATTATTGGAAATGGATCGTATTCAGACAATTTTAAAACTCAAGTACGCAACATAACCATTTAAAATTAATCATGATGGCATGGCAGTCAATAAGATTCTGGGAAATTAAAGAAGGCGACGTAGAACGAGAATTTACCAGTGACAAACAAACATGGAGGTGCACTTTCAAAATATCTACGAAACACTAAAAAATGATGCAAACCCAGTAGCGTTACCGTTTAAAAGTACGTAGTTTGAAGTGGTGTTTTGGCGTCTATTGGATGGGGGACCAAAGTTGATTAATCTACTAGCTCCGTAATCTTCCAGTAGGGTGCGCATCACGTGAACTGTTCTGGTTATATATTGTAACCAAAACGGTAGACAGGCGAGGGGTATGAATATACGGGAGTGGGAGAGCCCTCTCGAAGTTCTTGGGTAGCAATGCTACCGTTTTTTAGCAGAACTGCATGCTGCAGTAAACATCTAGGAGGGAGAGCAATAAGCTCAGATAGTATGTATCACATCACGCATCGGCCGGCAGTATTATTAGATTCATTATAAGAGCCTTAATATTGACTGGACGGATAATTAAGCAGGGTCCAAGCACAAAAGATCTTTTAGGTCCCACATGACCCTTCAATAATAACACTAATAATAATACCGTTTAAAAGTAAAAAATTCGTACTAGGTGAACCAAGAATAAAAGCTAGAGTATGCCTGCTTCAAGTAGAAGAACAACTAAATAGAAATATCCAGATGAAGAAAGAGTATGGAAGCTTCAATGATAAATACATCCAACAGGATTACATGGTAGAAATAAAACAACCTGATGATGCAGGTAGAAACTGTTTTTTACCACACCATGCAGTAATCAAAACGATCGATAGCTCAACACCCAAGCTGAGAGTGGTTTGTGACGCTTCAGCAAGAACTGCAAATGGAATATCATTGAATAACCCTCATCACACTGGCACAACAATACAGCAACCTCTCGTAGAGATATTGCTACGCTGGAGGAAACATTAGTATGTCTTTAAAAATAAACTACCAATTGATACTACGGAAGAACTATAAATGATTAATCAGCATAAACAAGCTGAAAACGGCCAAAAGTAGCAACAACCAGGAAATACTAGAAAACATAGGTATTGTGCATCAGTGAAAAAAACGACCACACAATCCAAATAATGGGTATCTTATGGCATCCCAAAGAAGTTATTTTCAAATTTAAAATCAAACCACTACACTTCGAAGGGCCTATAACCAAAAGAAAAGTGCTGGCCGAAAATTCCAAACTATTTGACCCTATTGGATGGGTAGCACCAGTTATAATAAAATTGAAGATAATTATACAACAACTATGGACATTAATTCTAGATTGGAATACGCAGCTGCCTATGAAATTGGAAGCAAAATAGATTTGCTAGGCTAACCAATTTCAAACATTAGAAAAAGTAAAATTACAAAGATGGTTAAGACACAACATTCGCACATGCACCAGTAATTAACTACAGATCCAATAACACAACCAACCAAAACAAAGTAATTTTAGTCACTGCTAAATTAAAAGTTCCTCCTTTCAAATCCAAAATAACCATCCCTATAGATTGGAATTGTGTGCAGCTGCATTAAAATCCAAATGAACCAGTAACACCAAACAAGCGTCTCAAGAACCGAATATCAAAGCTTTTGAGTAGACGGATTTAATGATAACGTTTAGCATGGATTAGACGAAAACCCAGTAGATTAAAAACATTCATTGCAAACAGAATTGTTGAAATCGAATCCGTATTATCTCCTACCAGTTTGATAGATTACCTGCTTTGGTGGAACAGCTCTCTAAGGTGTGAATATTCTCGCAAATTAAATAAACTTTAGAAGAGCCCAGAAACGAAGTATTACAATCAAAGATAAAAAGGTCATACTGAAACTGATAGAGCGGTGTTCATCGCTCACAAAGTCGGTAAAGAGTGTAGCATATGTTCTTAGATTTGGAAAAAGAACAATTAAATCGCCACCAAGGTAACTGCGGATTACTGTGAATGGGCTGAATAGTTTCGACATTCAACATTCAATAATAATTCCTTATATTATTATCATTTTACAATGCTCCTGATATGCTATGTACATAAGATGACCTTACTAAAAGTTTACTGGAAATAAAGGGTGTACTGGGAGTTAATATTTTATCAATAAATGTGTAATTTGCTACAAAGAACAAACCTCCAACAGCCAGAGTAACTCAAAATGTATTACGATGCGTCTTTTCATCTGCGATATTCGCCAGGGCAAGGTAAAAAAAACTATAAAGGATATTAAGAAGTAGTAAGCGACTTGTCAGCCGAGGCTTTTCTAGTGGCGTTTCAAAGGTTCACAGCTCGAGGTCATCGTTCGAATCTCTGCAGCAACTGTGGCTCCAACTTCATAGGGACTTCAAAACTAATGAGGAACGATCTGACCGCTGTATTGAAACAACTACCACGAAACCCGGCAAAATAGCTTGCAAAGGATTAAACCCAATTTCACTATTTACCAACAAGAGAACGTAGAATACAGAATAATTGGAGAGCAACATCTAAACTCACAACCTCTTCTTCCACTAACATCAGATCCTAATGATTTTGCAACGCTAACACCCGGATATTTCCTGATAAATGATCCACTGCGAACGATATCCCGGCCTAACCGTTTAAATCAAAACGTCAATCATTTAGCACGATGGAGGCTCCTGCAGCAAATAACGAAATAATTTTGGAAGGCCTAGCTAAACGAATGTATGAACTACAGAATCTCTAAGTAAATGTAAAAGGAACGAAATATAACAAAGGGATAGCTACCCAGTTGTACTTTGCATGATCGACTGAAGTTTTTTGTATGAGATGGCATATGAAAAACATGAGACGGATGTATAAAATTATAAAATAAAATATTCGGTTTTTTTAAATGTGTGAGAATGAATATAAATGGTAAAGCACCTGATGTCAACTAGCAGAACTAATGATCGATCTATTGTTTTGTATTTCATTTTTTGTTTTCAAAGTATTTTATCATTCTAGATTTTACTTTGGTGTGAAGTGTACAAGACAATTTTTAAAGTGCAGTGTATAAAAAAATAATTCGTTTAATAACAATTAATTAAAATATTAAATATTAAATCGAAATTATGTAAGTACCTATTCTATATTTTAATAAAAATGTGTTCAGTGTTTCATAAAATTTTATTTTTTGTTTGCAAAAATAAATCAACGGTGAAACGGTGCCGTTTGTAAAATTTTTCTGCATATTCATATTTTTATTTTATCCTTTATGTACATACTTATGTACATACGTTTGTACTACTTATGTACGATTGAGTGCTCTAACAGCGCTAATTTAGCGATCACCGTGATCGCTCAATTTGACGTCACCGTGAGCATCACTTTACACCATATCTACCTTACCGACATAACAGCACCATCTATCAAACAATTTCTTAAACAAACCGTTTACAAATACTACTGCACCATATATTCCGTCGGTATTCGTTCTTTTTTAGACGAAATATGGTGTAAAGTGATGCTCACTGTGAGGTCAAATAGAGCGATCACGGTGATCGCTAAATTTACGCTGTTGGAGCACTCAATCGTACAACTGGGTACTACTCATTAAAGTTGATAAGATGATAGTAGTGACGATACACTTGCCAGCGGAAACTCAAACAAACACAGCGGGAACCAATGACATAGCAAAACAACATAAACGAGTGATAATAGCAAGCACATGAGGAATAGTAGCAGCAGGCACACCAACAAGACACAATATATATGTATATATAGAGATTCACCTCCCATCCCGGAATCTACTTTGATAAAATTGGCCAAGGTAGTCTATACAATGGAGCATGGATAATTATAACCTACTATAATCTCACCTTATCTTGGGCATAGTTAAAACACCTTGGGGACACTGCCCGGAAACTAGAAAGCTTCTTTCCGAATAAACTGCTAATAACATAAGTACACATGGATACGTTTAAATACTGCGAGGACATTGTTTCGTAAATAAAATCACTCAATGTAAGCGAGCAAAACGAGATAAATGCTTTAGATAAAAAACTTACGAAGAGCATAGACAGATGTCCATATTAGAGTTAATTATCAATATGTATTATGAAACACATCAATGGGGAACAACTCAAAAACTTCAGACAATGATCAAAATGAAGCAAATCGTTCCTATTTTAAAGCTAAGTCAGTATATGCCATACCGAAGTGAGAATATAGCCGTCATCTATAAAATAACTATCGTCAAAACCATAAAAATTGAGGCAACTTTCATTTTCGAGATGAAAATTCCACTAGCACAGAGACCTCGATATAACATGTAGCATGTTCTGCCGGTCCCAACTATTCATCAGCAAGAGTATGGTATCTATGAATAAAGCCATTTTCAAATTATTTATCGATTTATATACAGGAAAATCATTACAGGCAGATCTCTTCCGAGGAACTGAACACTTGCACCAAGCTCAATGATGAATATCAATTAACATTGAATGCTTATCACTCGAAGCTAAGCAGCTGAGAGATGCAGTGGACATAGAATGAACATTACCTCCGGCACAACTCATAGATCTTTGTAATCAAATCAAAAGTTCTTTATAATCTGATTAGAGAAAAGAGCAGCGGACCAATCGAAACAACAAACGCTTTCATCGTGGGAGAGGGAATCCTAACACTAGATGCAACCACTGTGTTGAAAGGATGATAAAATAAATAATTACCATTAACAGGATAAAGGCAGTGTGAAGTTTCTGACAAATTGACAAAAAACAATACAACAGCTAAAAAAGTGTAAAGAGACTGCTACACTTTTGCTATTTGGTTTTTTGAAACGACTGACGAGACATCGCAGAGATGTCTTGATACAAAAATGCCATGTGGTAAAATTGTGTCGTTAGGAACATATTTATGTGACCCGTCCAACATAAATTTATTCAAGTTACAAATATGTCACGTGGTAAAATTCTATAGTTGAGATTTCTATGGGCCCTTGACAAGGCATCGTAGAGATGTCTAAGTAATACCGCTTATGCCATTTCATTGTATTGACCTAAGTGCATGATTTCTAGCTGACAACATATTTATGTGACCCGTCCAACATAAATTTATTCAAGTTTCAAAAAGCTCGAGAATTGGCCGAACACCTCGAAAAAATATTCCAGCCACATGAAGACCAAACGTTGGAAGCCGAGATAATAACTGAACAAGCTGTGCAAGAAAGTAAAGAAATCCTACCCACAACACCAAAAGAAGTCATGCGTGAGATAAAAGCTAATATGAATACGAAAAAAGCTCCTGGGTACAATCTTATTACTGCAGAAATCTTAAAAGAACTGCCAAGGAAAGCTCTGGTGAAATTCACCAATCTTATAAATGCAGCATTTAGAATCAAATGTGTACCAAGCTTATGGAATATTGCAGAAGTAATTATGGTCCCAAAACCTGGGAAACCACCACACATAACATCGTCTTATAGACCAATTTCGCTATTGCCATGTCCAAACTCTTTGAGAAGCTTTTGGTAATAAGATTAAATCCGATAATCGAGAGTAAAAACTTGATCCCAAATCATCAGTTCGGTTTTCGCAACCAACACTCAACAATTGATCAAGTACACAGAATAACCAGTATAATTGAGAAAGTAGAGAAGAAAAAAATCTGTTCAACGGTATTTCTAGACGTTGCACAAGCGTTTGATAGAGTGTGGCATGAAGGACTTAACCACAAGTTAAGGAATCTTCTACCAATGCAATTTGCTAAGATACTGGAATCATACTTGAAAGATAGGTTCTTCAGGATTAAGTTAGATGATACATTTTCTGAATTGAAAGAAATCAATGCAGGAGTTCCGCAGGGCAGTGTATTAGGGCCGGTTTTGTACCTACTATACACTTATGATCTTCCTACATTAGAAAACAACACAGTGGCAACTTTTGCAGATGATACGGCGATCTTAGCTGTTGGAAAAAGCAACGAAGAATCAACACAGAAGTTACAATCAGCTATAACTCAAATATATAAATGGACAAAAAGACGGAGAAAAAAAATAAATGAAGCTAAATCAGTTCACATCAACTTTACAAACAGACGATTCGAACATATTCCGATTACCATAAATCGGAAAATAATACCGCATGTGAACACAGCTAAGTATCTCGGCATGACCCTGGATGCTAAACTACGATGGAAAGCACACGTCAAGAAGACAAGTGAAGAATTAAGACTTAAATACAGAAAAATTTATTGGCTGATGGGAAGGAACTCTTCTTTATCAACATACAACAAGCTTCTACTTTATAAGCAAATATTGAAACCGATTTGGACTTATGGTATTCAGCTTTTGGGTTGTACCAAACAGAGCAACGTAAATATCATCCAAAGATTTCAGAATATGGTATTAAGGAACATCGTTGATGCACCTTGGTATGTCAGGAACAATGACCTACATAGGGACCTTAAAATGAACCTCATCTTAAATGAAATTCAGGAAAAACACGGAGATATGAAGAAAGGCTCCGCCAACATGTGAACATTGAGGCAACTCAGCTCATAAGCATCACGAATTTAGTACGCAGACTTAAAAGAACCAAACCTTTTGAGCTGGTGTGATTGTCAGTTTAAGCAGCATTGTGCTGATCTAAAATCCACTACAAAGATGTGGTTTACTTCAATTCACCAAACACTATGGAACGCCAATGGGAAGAAGCCATAGATTAATTTAAGTTAGTAAATTAAGTCAGAAACAAATTGCCCATTAGTCCAGGAGACTAGATTGTAATTACATAAAATAAATAAATAAAATTTATTTTAAATAAAAAAAAAAAAAAACTTTCAAAAACGTCACGTGGTAAAATTCTGAAGTTTAGATTTCTATAGGCCATTGACAAGGCATCGGAAAGATGTCTAAGTAATACCGAGTGTGCCATTTCATTGTATTGACCTCTGTGCTTGATTTATAGCAGAGAACATATTTATGCGACCCGTCCAACATAAATTTATCCAAGTTTCAATAATTTCACGTGGTAAAATTCTGTAGTTGAGATTTCTATGGGCAATTGACAAGGCATCGTAGAGATGTCTAAGTTATACCGAGTGTCTGTTGTTAAAATATGTATATTTTTCTTTATTTATATTGTTTTGTATTTGGAACTTTTTGTTTTATTGTTACTGCGTTTCTATATATATTAGAGAGACTGGATGTATTTTGCACCCCGCGTTCGTTTCCAGTTTTGTGCTTAAAAGATCGTCATATGTTTCTCAAGACTCATTGTTTCTTTTTATATATGAAATATAGTGTCCTGGGATCATCAGTTTTTCTGGCCATTGAAAGTGAATTATCCCTCTTAATAAATACAGGTTTGATCCCAACTTCAACTCCGATTCAATATCATCAATTTTCACATTGTAACATGTCCTAATATCAATTGGCTGCACGTCAACAATTGCAAAGCCATTATGTGAATTGATATTAAACGTTATTGGGATTCCGAACCATGTTTTGCATTTCGTACAAGTAGCTCCATAAAATTTTGCGGCATTTCTAATATTTTTGAACTTCGTTCATTGAAGTTTTTGTAATTTAAAGGCACATAAAAATTATCTTTTGTGTGCGATTGATAACAACTTGAACAGGTAAAATCAAGGGATATCGAACGTTTGAATTGCTCCATTAATTGTATAAATATGTTCGCATTCGCATAAATATGTTGTCTGCTAGAAATGATGCACAGAGGTCAATACAATGAAATGGCACACTCGGTATTATTTAGACATCTCTACGATGCCTTGATCAAAATTCCAGCTACACAATTTTAGTGTAGCGGAGCATTTACACTTTTTAGCTTTTGTAAGGTTTTTTTTCAATTTGTCAGAAACTTCACATTAGTCAGGATAAAAGGCATTTAACAGTAAAATGGAACGCTATTTGATACTACAGTTTAAATTAAGTGATAAGATAAATCTCGATCCCACAATTAGAACAAACCCAGGCTCGCATCTCACTTCAGACATCGATGCAATTGAAGATTCAATTTGAGATCAAAGCAACTAGGGACATTAACTACCAACCATCATATATGTAAAATATAAAAGGACGACTTAAGGCACTACAGCAGGTTCGCTTCCAGACTCTTAGCCAATCTTCCGGTCAGCAAAAACTAGGCCACGGGAATATGTTACCGAATCAGCTGGTAACAGAGAAGACACCAATGAATAATGCAAGTTTAATATTTGCGTAGATTATACATGAAGTTTGAATACAAAATGTCTCAACATTTTTTCTTTATTTTACTTATACTTGAACATAGTTTTGTATTTTATTTTATGTTAAAATGACACAAGTATATTTTTAATATATAATCTTGTAGAATGAAGCCTTTTACAGACTTCGCACCAATGATTGTGACTCTAACAAATCTATTTTTGTCAATCTTCGGGATCAATTTAAATCCGAATTTCATACTAAATATCTACAATACAAAAAAACGATCGAAGCTAATATCAAACAAAACCCCAAATCATTTTGGAAGTTTGTTAATGATAAGCGCAAAACAACGGGCTTTCCATCGATTATGAATTATGATGGAGTTCAGCTCTGCACTGTATCAGAAATATGTACAGGTTTTGCAAGTTTCTTTCAATCGGTTTATAAAGATAATAGTAGGCTTATTGTTGATGACCCTATTGTCAGTAATTGTCAATTTAATATTCCTTATTTATCTATAACTGAAGATGATATATGTAATTCCCTTTTGGATTTTAATGATGGATGTGGGCCTGACGGTATTCCCTCGTCAATACTTAAATGTTTTGCAGCATATATTGCAACTCCGTTATGTTTTATTTTTAACCAATCGTTAGTTAACGGCTATTTTCCAACCGCTTGGAAAGTGTCACATATTGTTCCAATTTACAAAAAAGGGGACCGCTCTGATGTATCCAATTATCGTGGAATCTCAATTCTTTCATCGATCCCAAAACTTTTCGAGTTAATTGTGACAAAACATCTGTCATTTCATACAAAAGAAATTATCTCGGATTTTCAGCACGGTTTCACCAGTGGAAAATCTACGACTACCAATCTTTTACAATTTACTAAATTCGCCATTGAATCACTTGAGTCACAAGCCGCCCAGGTTGATGCGATTTACTTTGATTTTGCTAAAGCCTTTAATTCAATTGACCATACAACCATTATACAAAAGGTCTCAGAAATTGGTGTCGCCCCTAATTTTTTAAAATGGATTGGTTCTTATCTGGTGGGAAGAAGACAATTTGTTTTATTGAATCAAGTCAAATCGGATTATATATATTGCCATTCTGGGGTTCCGCAGGGATCACATTTGGGCCCAATTATTTTTCTTTTATTTGTGAATGACATTCCGAATATTTTCAAATTTTGTAACTGCTTATTGTTTGCAGACGATTTGAAGGTTTTTAAACATATTCAATCTTTAAATGACGCAGAAGTATTTCAATCAGAAATTAATTCATTATCTCGTTGGTGCTCTACGAATAAATTGTTGATCAATATTAATACATGCAACATCATGTCGTTCTATAGAACATCCAATCCGATTGTTGTCAATTATCAGTTGGAGAGTAATGAACTTTGTAGAGTAACTTCGATTGTTGACTTAGGTGTAGTCTTTGATCAAAAATTAACTTTTGCTTTACATCTAGACAAAATAATATTAAAAGCCAATTCTATGTTGGGTTTTATTTTTAGAATGACAAAAGAGTTTGTTGATATTTTTTCATGTGTTAGTTTATATACTTCTCTAGTTAGATCTCACCTGGAATATGCGGCGGTTGTTTGGTATCCTCACCATGAAGTACAGATTAAAAGATTGGAATCAATTCAGAAACGTTTTACCATTTACATTTATAGAAAGCTTGGTTATCTTTCAGATCGTAATCAGCCTATGTGGCAGCAAGTGCGTAATCTTCCAGGGTATGAAAATCGGTGTCAAAGCCTTCGAATTGATACTTTAGCGAAGCGTCGAAAAGCGTCGATTCTTTGAACGGTCGTATAAGATGCCCTAATCTTATTTCTGCCTGGAACATTTATGTGCCGGGTAGAAGTTTGCGGCAAAGGGAATTTCTATTTATCGAATTTCATAGAACTAATTATGGCTATAACGAACCGACGGCCTCTATGGCCAGAATTTTCAATGATTATTATCATTTGTTTCATTTTGAAAAATCGAGAAAATGCTTTCGGTACGAAATTCGTAGTTGCAATTTTTGATTTTTGATTTTATAATATTTTTGACATATATTCCGTATTGTACAAATTTTAATTATTATAATATACTATGTAGTTACTATTCATTAAGTTGTTTTTTTAAACTGTAGAATAGATTTGTGTAAATAAATAAATAAATGGGAGAGACAAAAATTCATTTCTAAAATATAATTTATAATTATGTATGTCTTGAATAGGATAAAAATGAACATCATACTTCTCCGGCCATTTCCAATTGGGCCGCTAATTCCCATCACTTTTACTGAAGCTTCAGTCAATTTGGTTTCCAAAAACCATACCCAGGAAATATTCTCCCTCATACCATATTATCACGAGTTACCGATCGATTAGTTGGCAGATCTTTGGAGAAATATTTTCGACAGGTTGCATATTTTCGCCTTTGAATGTATTTACGGTGTTTTTCTCTTTGAACAATTTGTAGCTTCCCTTTTTAGCTTCCGCTCTACTTCTTCCTTCATTTCTTCTTCTTTATTGTAATGAATTTATTCATCCGATGAAATTATCACTGTTGGTATTCGTTTTTTACGTTTTTTTGATAGAACCTTCGTTGGGTCTAGCTTCTGGCCAGAAGAAACTTTTTTGTAAGGTGTTTATCGGAATTTTTTATGGGGGAAAATTTCAAAGATTTCTTTTTCTGTTGGGTTTTCTACTGTTAACGTTACCAACCCCCTCAATACTTTCCCATAATTGATCGATATCAGCATTATTGAATGATGCGGTGAAATCAACATTATCTAAGATATTGTTACCAATAACTGAAACGGATCACTCTTGTTGCTGAGACTCTTCAATATAAATGTAGTTGCCTTTCTTACTAATTATAGAAATCTTAGCTGTTTTGGTGTCTCGTAAAACTCCTGCTTCACGCTAATTCAAACATTGTATAAATTTTCGTCCTCTTTAACTCCACGCCAAACGCCTTCATTCTTTTGAATAATTGTTGAATTTTTATTGACTTATACCTTTTTTGTTCCAATGTTGGCGAACAACCCCAAAATACAATGTATTACTAAAGGTGATATGTATCCACAAATTTTAATCAAAACAAGTATTCTGGATATTATAACTTATAAGTTTTTATTATACTATTTTGTTTTAGCTGCACAACAAAATGTTTGAGTCCTACTCGGTCAAAATGCAAGGGTACAACGAAAAATTATTTATATGTATATTACAATTTGACGCTTGTGATTGAGATAGCTATACATAATTATTTTAACAAAACATAGAATCGACACGTTTAAATTAAAACTCACTGAACTATATGAAAATGTCAAAACAAAAACAACCTGTCAAATATTTAATGACATCAAATGGACTCATGTACTAATCAACAAAATTAAATTGAGATAAGCATTAAATTAAATTATTTTTACAATTACATAATATAAATACCTAACATTTCCTTTTCTTTCAGGTAAACTACTTATTATGGCAGGATACCGCAGTTTAATTATGTGTGAAACAATATTGATTTGTGTATTGAATTAATAAACAAAACAAAATTATTGCAAACAGCTGTTTTCATCTTTACTGCTGCAATCCTGTTCGGCATTGGCATTCCGGCCCCCATATAGGGACTTGATCCCTAATTGGAATCTTTACGAGCTTTGACACAGGTCGCTTCATCGTAGACTTGGTTGAATTTTGTATTGTGACGACACGTACGATTCCATCATTTCCTGGATGTAGCTCAACAATCTTGGCAATAGGCCATAAAAGTGGTGGTGTATTTTGCAGATACTGCATAAACTAATTCGCCCACCTTCATATTAGTAAATCTTCGCTGCCACTTATACCTTTCCTGCAAATGGTTTAAATACTCGGTAGAAAATCGCTTCCAAAATACTATAAATGTCCAATTTCCTTTGGATCATCTGATAATGGTTTAAATGATTTTCTTTGACATCAATAATACTTTGTTCCGGTGGGAACATTAGATTGCTCGTGTTCAAGAAATTGGCAGGTGTCAATATTAGTTCATCTGGATTTTCAGTTACTGGGGTAATGGGTCGCGAGTTAAGCACTGCTTATATTTGACACAGCGACGTATTTAAATCTTCATAGCAAAGTTTTGTATTTCCAATACTTTTGTATAAATGTCGTTTCATCATTTTGACCGCGGATTCCCAGAGCCTGCCGAAGTTTGGAGCAGAAGGTGGAATAAATTTCCAAATTATACTTCTTTGGGATACAAAATCTTGTACTTCTTCTTTATTACTGAGATGAATGAAAGCTGCTTCTTCTTCTTCAATTTTTCGTTTAACACCCAAAAAATTAGAGCCATTGTCGCT
Organism: Tipula vernalis; assembly: GCA_958295665.1. Taxonomy (NCBI): domain Eukaryota; kingdom Metazoa; phylum Arthropoda; class Insecta; order Diptera; family Tipulidae; genus Tipula; species Tipula vernalis. Next base: position 169,900,803 of record OY282558.1, on the reverse strand, counting down.
GTGCATTTCTTTCGGCAAACCTCTCCTGCTCACAAACCGTTTTAGAGCATTAATGAATGAGTCGGTGGTAGCATCAGTAACCAATTCAAGATGTATAGCCTTTATAGACATGTAAATAAACTTAACGATATACGCTTTTATCGGCTTGGCACCTCTCCCCTTCTTGGAATTGATAACAATTGGCCCAGCATAATCTACTCCCGTGAAACGAAACGGACCAGCTGGAGTAACTATGGACGCAGGCAGTGCTCCTATCTGTTGTTGCTGTGGCTTTGCATTAAATCTACAACAAATAGTGCAATTAGTTACAGTGTCACGAGCTATCTTTCTAATTGTTGTGATCCAATAATATTCTCAGCTTAAATGTATCAATAGGGCAGCGCCAGCATGTAAATGCGTGATATGAAGATGTCTCAGGATCAATTCGCTAATTATGTGTCGACCGGGAATGATGATTGGATGTTTCTGATTAAAAGGAAGATTTGAATGATCCAATCTGCCGCCAACTCTCCACAAACCGTATCCACATATAAATGGACTCAATCGAAGAATATCACTTTTAATCACTTGTTGACCAGACTTCAACTGTTTGATCTCGGCTTTAAATAAGATTTTCTGTAAATTTTTCAACAAAATTAATTCTGCTGTCTTTAAATCAACGGCGTTTAATGGGCAATATAATTTTGGTCTAATATCAGCTTTCGTATGAGGCAATCGTTGGTCAGCTTTTATTAACGATTTCAAATTTTCTGCGCACTTCAATGTATACGCTAGTACTCGAATGATTTTGGTGTACGACGAATATGATTCTACTAATTCTTGCGCAAGGCTCGTTTCATTTGTAGCCGTCAAAATTTCTAGAGGCTTGGATTCTGCCTCAATAACGTCGAAAGTTGTTGTGAGATTGGTTACTCAGCAACCACTTCGGCCCACTCCACCACAACTCATGTGCTAACAGCTGTTTTGGGGTTAAATCCCTAGACGCGCAATCCGCTGGATTTTTCTCTGATCTAACGTGTTGCCAATAAACATTAGGAACCAATTCGCTTATAATAGTGCAGCGATTCGCGACAAACACTTTCCATTTTGATGGATGCTGGGATAACCAGTGCAGCACAATTCGATTTCATTTCGGAGTCAGTCCAGACAAAAATTTGTGAATTGGTGATGTTTAGCATTTGTGCCGTTTTCTTTACTAGCTTTGCGAGTAGAACAGCACCACATAATTCCAGGCGAGGAATTGTTACTGTTTTTAAGGGTGCCACTTTTGTCTTTGCTGCAACTAATTGAAATTTTACAGTGTCTCCTTTCGTATTGCGCACATATACACACGCTGAATAAGCAACCTTGCTAGCGTCCGAAAAATCATGAAATTGGGTTTCACTATCTACTTGGCAATAGCGATTGATCCTTAATTCTTCCAATTCCTTTAGATCGGTACAGTTCATCCCATCCTAACTTTAATTTCCATAGCTCCTGAAACATAATCTTTGTAGTTATGGTGACTGGAGACAGCCACCCTATTGGGTCAAACAACCTTGAGGAGTCTGATAAAAATCTTCTTTTTGTGACTTCAGATTGAAAGGTTTCCATACATGCCTTGAACTTAAAGCAATCGTTTTTATGATCCCAATAGAGCCCGAGCACCTTGTGCTCATCAGACTTGTCAACTCTAATCGGATCAGATGATTCATCACTTCTCTCAATTTCATTCAGTAGGGTTAATGAATTTGATACCCATTTCCTTAGTTGAAATCCAGCAGTTTTTAGCACCATATTAACATCATTGGACAAATTTTTCGTTTTTGTAACTGAATCAGCTCCACTTAGCAGATCATCCACATAAAAATCTGATTTGATAGTTTGACATGCTAATGGAAACCTTTCACTATAATCATCAGCTACTTGATTTAAACAGCGAGTAGCTAAATACGAAGGTGATTTTGTGCCATAAGTTACTCGAAGTAATTTAAATTGTTTTATAGGATCATAAAGATTTTGACGCCATACAATACGTTGGTAGTTACAATCATCATTATGCACGATTACTTGACGATACATTTGTTTTACGTCTGTTGATATCGCAATGCGATGTCTTCTGAACCTAATTAGAATTTCAATCAATTCTGGTTGAACTGTTGGGCCAGTCATTAGGATGTCATTCAGGGAATACGTAGTACTGGTTCTAGCCGAACCATCGAATACGACTCGAACTTTTGTCGTAAGACTATCAGGCTTAATAACCGGATGATGCGGGATGTAATAGCATTCTCCATTCGACGATTCACTTGGTTCACATTCAATCATATGGTTTTCAGCTAATTTAGGTGGCCAGTGTTTTTGACTTCATTTGTTGCCTCGGCATCTGGTATATTTTGCATTGCTGATGTCAGTATTTCGTTGTAGTTTTTAGAGGAATCATGAAGTGATGTATGATGATGTCGACGACAAATATAGCACGTACGTCTAGATGGACAGATTCTACTACTATGACCAGCATAGAGGCAATTAAAACATAATTTTTCCTGAATTATGAAATCTTTCTTTTTGTCCAATGATAATTTATTATAATGTTCACATTCATGTAGCTTATGTATCTTTAAACACATTTTACATTTCTGACCAGGTATCGTAACGACAGATTTAGGCAAACTTTGCTTTTCATCTAATACTCGATTTGATTTATGCTGCATTGCGTTGGAAATGTTGATTGCAAATGACTTGGCCCCTTTTTGTACGCTACGTTTTTGATTACCCATATCACAATTTTCCAAGGTCATGCATCTGTCTTGCAGAAATTTTAGAAAAACTTCGAAAGTTGGCACACAAGTACTAATAGTTTTAATTGCCCATTGCTTTTTAGTTTCATCGTCCACTTTTTGCAAAATCAAATTCGCGGATTACTTCATCAGAAGTGTCACATAAAGATCTTAACTGCTTTACTGATTCATTGTTCGACGATGATTGCTCTAAAACCTTTTTTATTAATGATGAAATTACCATCCCTTCACGATTGTATCGCTCCACTATTTTGTTCCACGCTTCTGGATAGTTTGCCTAGTCTGCCCTTTAATAGCGAAATTAAATGTTGAAATTTTTGTACGTTGGCTACTGAAATATTTTTGTGAATCGCTCCCTCAAACATGTCACGAAAAGTGGCAAAATCATTGTAATTTCCACAAAAATACGGAATATTAAGCTTTGGTAACTTAATCTCATAATCAATCAATAAAAATTTGGCAGATTTGTATAAGCGTTACTTACTTACATACATTGAGAAATTTCATTATGATAAGAAAGGCTTATTACAACAATTTTATCTTCCTCTAATAACAGGGTTTTTCAATGAGGTCCTTTTCACTATATAATACGCTGAGCAGAATGCTTCTATAGAAGTGTGCAGAACTTTTTTTTACAAATTTTTACCTAAAGCTAATTAATTTTTATCGAACTTACATAATTTATTGTTTTTATACAAAATTATTTTAATCAATGAAACTTTTTTATTAATTTAATTATTTCCGTATATAAACCAAAAAAATCTTAGCTATTACCGGAACTCGATAAATATCTTATAATAGGCTGAATGTCGTCTTTTACCATTTTAGATGGTACAACGGAAATTGAAAAATTAACGTTCGTTAACACATTACAGCGATTTTGCATACACAGTACTGTGTTCGAATATAGTTGTTTTTATGTAATTATTATGATAAGCTGTATATCTTTTCACATCATGTTTTCCAAAGATAATGAACCAAAAACATAAATAATGTTTTCCTCGAGTTTTAGAAACTTCCTCGCGGGCATTTTTTTTTTTTGTTTCTTGTGCCTTTCGAACGAAAATTCAATTAGTTTGTTAACAATATTTCTGTAGTAATTTATAAAGCAAACTTTAATCCCTTTTAACGACAATGACAACAGGGACAACGACAAAAATGAAAATGTAAAATGGCAAAAGATATACAGAAATTAAAGACGAAACGCAAAAGGAACATAAAACAGAGCTGATCAAATAAAATTAAACAAAAAGGCGTGAAAAACGATTTTCCTATTTTTCCGATTTTACTTTATATACGTCGCGCACAAATTAATAAACAATTTTTTGTGCCCTTTTTTGCTGTAATAAAAGCATACAAATCAGTATGAATGGGAGGGAGCTGGAAGGAAAAATGCGACGGTTCATTTCGTTTTGCAGCAAATTTAAACTTTTCTTTTTTATTTCGACTGTGTTCCAACTGTTTTGTTTTGTGCCCTGTATATCTTTTGAATTTTGCACATCGACGGATGACTTGGGGGAAATAAAAACATAAACATTTTTAACAAAAACCGAAATATTTGTAAAGTAAGTTAGAAAAAACATAAAAACACATAAAACTTTTGGATACAACTGTGAGTTCAAACCGTAAAAATGTACTCCCTAATATTTTAGGTCAAATTAAAATTAAGCCGCGTGTATAATTCAAATATCGAAGATAAAATTACAAACTTTATGTTGTGTGGGAAATACGACCACCCGAGAACTTGGTTAATCTAAATATAAACAGATATTGTTCGGTTTTATTTATAAAATAAAACCGTAATAAATTCGTTTGGAATGGTAAAAGTGATAACAATAAGTTGGTATTTTATACCCAATAAGGAAACTCAATAAATTTAGCTCAACAAACATCATCAATCTGTTTCAGTACGGTTGTAGGTATTGATATTTGTCTATATATAAATAGCGTTTGTGTACTCTTACAATAATCTTATACTATGTACATAAGTGAATAAGTATTTTTTGTAGTTATTTACCACCAGCCATCAACCCTAATTATTTGTATGTGATTTAGATGAATTTTTTTTTTTTGTTTATTTTTACTATTCATATATCATTCTAAATCACCTTACCACAATATTTTCCTATAATAATAGAATTTTCTTCGAATTAATTCGGTCTAAAAAGTATTGAAATACTGTCAAAAATGAGCAAAAAATTGGGTTGGTCTATAACTACTTTTTTCGACATTATGAAACCCCCTGAGTCCGAAAAAACAACAAAACAAAGATGTCCAGATGTCTGGATGTCTAGATGTTTGTACCCATGATATTTTGAGAACGGCTTCTCCTATTTGGATTTTTTTTTCGCCAATCTATTTCTATGGTTAAAGTGGAGAATTGAAAAGCTTTTGGAACCTGTACGTCAAGAGGACCATACTAATTGAGCCAAAACCACATATTTACCAATTTTTTTATGTAGTATTTTGGTTTGAATATTGAGTTGGATACTGAATTTGGAGTTGAATAGAAGGTTAAGTTAGGGAACAATTTGCAGGTTGAATTGAAGTTAATTTGGGGTTGAGTTGGGGTTGTATTAGGATATAATGAGCAGTTGATCAGTTTTTTTATATGCTGGCTGAGGATTGAGTTGAGTTTGCGGTTAAGTTGAGGGCTGCGATAGGTTCCTTTTTCAGGTTGAATTGAGGCTGAGTTGGAATTGAGTTTGGGTTGGATTAGGGTTTAGTGAGAAGTTGAGAAATCTATATATATTTATGAAGGTGAGCGTTTGTATGCATGTATGTACATATGTATAAACGATATTTAAACAAATCCAAACGCGATCTGGATGGTAATGGTAATGGTATAATTGTAATGGTATAATGGTATAATTATAATTGTATAATAGTATAATTAGCATGATGGTAAGGGTATAATGACAATGGTATAATGGTAATGGTGTAATGGTTTAATGCTATAATGGTATAATAGTATAAGTATAATGGTATAATGGTATAATGGTAATAGTATAACGGTCATGGTGTGATGGTTTAAAGATGTAATCGTTTAATGGTGTAATGGTATAATGGTGTCGGTTAGACATTCAGTTAAGATTGAGTTGAGTTCATAGACACAAAGCGTTTTCAGAGCATAGGGATTGAGTTTGTGGTTGAGTTGAGTATTGAATTGGGATTGAGTTCTGGTTTTCTGAGGGTCTAGTTACGGATTTATTTTGGGAGAGTTGTGGATTGAGTTGGAAATTAGCTTGAGTTGAGTTCACGTACGCATGTATTTTTTCGGACCAGGGTTGAGTGAGATTGATTGAGCTTTATTCGGGAGTTGAATTAAAATTTTATATAATCAAACACAACATTTTAGTTTTTTTCACTTTCTTAATGTGATATTTATTTTTATTTAAAATTGAAATTACGATCATTTCGGATGTTACTCCCTTATCAAGTTTCTAACAAACACTGTATGTAACGCTACATAATAAATATCACATTAGGAAAGTGACAAAACCAAAATGTTGTGTTTTATTATATAAAATCTTTTTGTTAGTGATATTAGTCCACGAGTAAACAACAAATATGTTGAATTAAGATTTGAGTCTTAAGTTGGCTTGACTTGTTCTGGGTTGGTTCTTGACTTGTTCTGGAGTTGCGGTGGAGATTAGATTGTTGAGATCATGTATGCATCTAGATTTCAGCCGAATTCAACCGGTTCTGTGGGACGAATGGCATCGAGGACTTGAAATCATCACCACAAAAATGGCCTCAAAAAGCTCGAACGCGAAGGCAATGTGAACCTGGGGCGACATCAAGAAACCGCGACCGCGACCGGTCAAACTTTGACGTAAATCGATGATGAACCGTTCAACCTGTATCATAAACGGTGTTTAACCAGTAGCTTTGTGGCGACCCTATAACACGTCATAGTAAAGAATCAATAGTTTACGGTATCGCCGCCATAAAACGCACCAAAATCTACTACAAAAGAATATTTAAGAAAAAGAAAAAAGGTAGTAGGCAAAGCACATCAATAAATAAAAGATAGTAAATTTTCGTCGCAATTAGATATTCATTGTTTTTCGTCGACACAAGGTCGAAAATAAAAAGCTAAAATAAAAATACATTCCAATAAAGGGCGTAATAATTTTATTTAGTGAACCGCGTGGTTAAAGTGGGTAAAGGGCCTTAAGCAGCAAACGCTGAGCCCGCAACATTCCCCACATTGGTGACCCCGACGTGATCCGAAAGGATCTAAAATAGCCGAATTTTCAAATATTCAACACGATATTCCAGCGTCATACGCGTTATATTGCGGCGCAACTATTACAACCACGTGCCGGCCACAAAACAAAGAACACCAAACACGGGCATAAGCCCGAAGCTCGAGCTTTCAAGCCAAACAACGTCGATACAACAGTGTTTCAAGTCAAGCAACGAGAACGAAGCAGCAGCAAGGCAATACGACATCAACGGACACAACCACCGCGGGAAGTAATGCGCCGTACCCCACTGTACACCGCAAATTGAAATTTTTCTTTTTTTTGCTCGAACGAGGGAGCATTTGCATTATATAAATTTAATTAAAGTTAACTAACGTAAAATTCATTTGGTGTAACAGTGTGCGGGCGCCCGGGGTAAGCGAAATTTTATTATATTTTATTTGTTGGTGTGCGATATTATTCAACATACAACACCTAAGTCAAAAATTCATTTCACTGCCACGTTTTAACTAATTTTTATCGGCGCGTGTTAAAATGAGCGAAGGCGAAAACGAACCTTCGACGTCTGGAACGACACAAGTGTATAAATTGTCGGTGAAATACGCGCTATTCAATCGCGACGATCCAGAAATCTGGTTCACGCAGTTGGAGGCACAGTTCGGAATTGGGGGTATCACGGGCGATGCTACCAAATATGGGCATCTCATCGCAGCGCTGGATCCATATACAGTCAAATGTGTACGGGACCAGATCCTCTCTCCTCCCAAAGCGAATAAATACGAAACTCTAAAAAAAGTGATAATTGAACGGTTATGCGAGTCGGCGAAAATTAAACTCGACCGATTACTGTCCGGACTGCAGCTGGGCGACAAAAAACCTTCACAACTTCTACGAGAAATGGAAACGTTGTCCGTGGATCAAGTACCCGAGCCAGTATTGCGGAATTTATGGTTACAACGACTCCTAAAACATGCACAGGAAATCTTTTCCTGTATGGACGATGCCAACCTACAAAAATTAGCCAACGCTGCAGACAAAATAATTGACGTGCAGAAACCAGCCGGTATCTACAATATAAAGGTTACTCCAGACGAAGCACAAGGACCGCAATCAAACAATCTGGGCGCTCAAATCAGCATCCTTTCACAACGCGTAGAGGAATTATTCGGGAGGTTCAACAAAACTGGAGACAAGTTCAATCGTGGACGATCTCCCAGCCCTAAGTTCGCCAATTTCTCTCGTCAGCGCAGTAGTTCACGTTCAAAAGAACAGGTCGAGAAACACCCAAATTGTTGGTATCATCACCAATTCGGCAGCCGAGCACGGAAATGCATAAAACCATGCAACTTCAACAGTACCAGTTCGGAATCCAACAAGCCGGAAAACCAATAGGCACCTCACTTCACGCGGCAAGTGATGGCAGCCATAACACAACAAGCCGTCTAATTATCATCGACTCGCAAAACAAACTGCAATTCCTAATCGACACAGGCGCCGAGGTTTCAGTCATACCACCATCAAATCTCGAAAAATCAAATCCAACTACATTTAAATTGTACGCAGCCAACTCGACAGTCATCGATACATTCGGATACAAAAACATCACACTCAACATAGGTCTTCGCAGATCCCTAACATGGAAATTCATGGTCGCTGCAGTCGACCGATGCATTTTGGGTGCCGATTTTTTAGCACACTTCGGTTTATTGGTCGACATCAAGAACAAAAAACTCATCGATCCAACCACGAATCTCAACGTCCAAGGAGTATCCATTCAAATCCCGTCGTATGGCATCACCACGATCAAATACGGGTCAGAACAAGCCGAGATACTGGAACTGTTACAAGAATTTAAAACAGTTACCCGCGAGACGACCAGTTTGAACGTAGTAAAGCATAACGTAACCCATTGCATCGAAACAACGGGGCAACCCTATCACGCAAAAGTACGACGCTTAAACGCGGACAAGCTAAAAATAGCGAAGGATGAGATCGAGGCGTGGACAGCACAAGGGGTTTGTCGACCCTCCAAAAGTAATTGGGCGAGTCCACTACATATTGTAAAGAAAAAGGATGGCAACTGGCGGTTATGCGGGGACTACAGAAACCTTAACTCGGTAACAAAACCCGACCGTTATCCAATACCATTCGTGACAGATTTCACGCATCAACTCGAGTCGCGCAGAATATTCACAAAGATTGACCTCGTTCGCGCCTATCACCAAGTACCTATCGACGAAAAGGACATCGAGAAAACTGCAATCATCACTCCATTCGGATTGATCGAGTTTCCACGTATGACATTTGGGCTACGCAACGCCGCCCAAACTTTCCAAAGGTTGATTCATTCGGTGTTCCGAGAATTAGCGTTCGTATTCCCATATATCGACGATCTGTTGATCGCCTCATCAAGCATGGAAGAACACCTCAAACACCTACGTATAGTTTTTCAACGGTTAAAGGATGCGGGTTTAGTAATCAATCTGAACAAATGCGAGTTCGCCAGGGACCAAATATCCTTCCTCGGATTTCACATAACAGCCGACGGTATGTCACCCGACAAACAGCGAGTGGAAGCCATTCAGAATTTTCCACGACCAGCTACAACCGACGGTATTCTCCGTTTCTTGGGGATGATAAACTACTATCGTATTTTCCTACCCAAGGCGGCACACGACCAGGCAATTCTATACGATTTCATCAAAGGAAAGAAGAAAAAGGACAAGTCACCGATAAATTGGACCGACGAATCCAACAAGGCGTTCGAAACATGTAAAATAAAACTAGCTGAATGCACTCAATTGACTTATCCAGTTCCTAACGCTAAATTCGCTATTCTCGTCGACGCATCAAGCACAGCAATAGGAGCGGTACTGCAACAATTCACAAAACAAGGCTGGCAACCACTTTTCTTTCATTCGCGAAAACTGAGCGACACCGAGACTCGCTACAGCACATACGACAGAGAATTATTAGCCGCTTATTCGGCCATAAAACATTTCAAAAATTTCGTGGAAGGCCGAGAATTCATTCTATTCTCCGACCATAAACCATTAACATACGCACTGCAGCAAAATCCCGAAAAGGCATCACCAAGGCAACGACGCCACTTGGATTTCATAGCACAATACACGTCAGACATTCGGCACATACCTGGAGACAACAATGTGGTAGCAGACACGTTATCACGGATCGACCAAATCCACATCGGAGGCAGGATCGACTACGCAGCAATCGCTGACGAACAAACAACCGACGCGGAACTCGCAAGACTAGTGGAAACAAACACGTCTCTAAAATTCGAGAAAACGCCACTATTCGGGACAGACAAAGAAATCACATGTGACGTTTCAACCGGCACACAGCGTCCGTTCATCCCAAAACCATTTCGGCGACAGGTATATGAATCGTTCCACAATGTGTCACACCCAGGCATACGCGCCACGATGGCGAACGATGAATCAGGAAATACGCGCTTGGGCTAAACAATGCATTCAGTGTCAAAAATGCAAAATTTCGAGACATGTGCACAGCAAAATTGGAAATTGTCCTCCACCAAGTAAACGATTCGACGAAATAAGCATCGACATCGTCGGACCTCTACCACCTTCAGAGGGCAAATCATACCGCCTAACAATGATCGATCGCTACACCCGTTGGCCTGAGGCTACCCCAATCGCGGATATTCGAGCGAGCACTATAGCAGAGGCATTAATCAGAACGTGGATCAGCCGATTCGGCATACCATCAACCATAGTGACCGATAGAGGAGCACAATTCGAGTCAAGTCTATTCGACGAGCTCTCAAAATTACTGGGATTCCAGCGCAAACGTACCACAGCCTATAACCCGGCTTGCAATGGTGTTATAGAACGGTGGCATCGAAGTTTTAAAGCCACAATAATGTGCGTAGCAGATAAACAGTGGACAAAATCCCTACCAATAATACTGCTCGGTTTAAGAACAACCGTGCGAGAAGACTCTCAAAGCACAGCAGCCGAACTCGTCTACGGAGAAACCATACGACTACCAGCGGAGTTCATTCAAACAGGAAAATTTAGACCGCAATCCGAATTCGTCAACACTCTACGCAAGCAATTCACAGACATAAAACCCGCTTCGGCGTCTCGAAACGCACAAGAGCAAATTTTTGTCTTTAAAGAATTGGCAACATGTAAACATGTGTTGGTACGAACAGATGCAGTCCGGCAGTCACTCCAACCTCCATACGAGGGACCATTCCCGGTGATCAGACGCAGCGAAAAACACTTTACGGTAATGATCAAGGGCAACGAGTCAACGATCTCCATAAATAGACTGAAGCCATGTTTCGTAGAAGCGCAGGAGCAACCTCCAATTGCATCGAACGAGATACCTTCCAGTTCAGACTGTGCGCAACCACCAATGCAGACAACACTACCCACCAATATCAACCACTCAATACCCAAGGAAAAAAAAAAAGAGTAACGTTCAATCTCGCGGAGCAACCAAAGTCTAGAGTGGGTCGTTCCATCGTCAAACCGGTTCGGTTCCGCTAACTCGTGTATCGTTCACTAGTTCACTGGGGGTGGAATAGTGTGGCGACCCTATAACACGTCATAGTAAAGAATCAATAGTTCACGGTATCGCCGCCATAAAACGCACCAAAATCTACTACAAAAGAATATTTAAGAAAAAGAAAAAAGGTAGTAGGCAAAGCACACCAATAAATAAAAGATAGTAAATTTTCGTCGCAATTAGATATTCATTGTTTTTCGTCGACACAAGGTCGAAAATAAAAAGCTAAAATAAAAATACATTCCAATAAAGGGCGTAATAATTTTATTTAGTGAACCGCGTGGTTAAAGTGGGTAAAGGGCCTTAAGCAGCAAACGCTGAGCCCGCAACATTCCCCACAGCTTGACGTCAATATTTTATCGATTGTCATAAAGTTGGCGGTAGACGTTTTTTCTTTAGGGAAACATATTTCATTTGTCGCAGCGAAACCTCAAAATGATGGCGGAAGATAGTTTAAACATTTTGTAAGTAATAAAATCCCACACAAAAAAAGTTAATGGCGAAATTTAAGGAAAAAAATTCCGATTTTGCCAGAGATTTAGTCAATTGACCAAAATGTTAAATTCAAATGGTCCCCCAAACAAATCGAAAGTTGAATGGCGAAAGGTATGTGCAACGAGTTTATAAACATATCTATACATGCAAGAGGAACTCGAACCAGCACCAGAACTAGAGAAAGTACTAAAAGCGGAGCAACCACATCTTCGCCGGCTAGGGCCGGCTACCACACTAAAAGGGGAGGATTTCGAACCACGCGAGCTGTAGAGCGAATTAAAAGTTTGCGCCGACGTCTTTCCAGCTGTTGCTCGTCTGGATCGGCGGAGTTATGTTGGTTCACAGTTATTCTACAGACACATTAAAGCTTCGATTTATCTTTAGTTGTAATCTACTACATGCGCGGAAAATAAACTGAAGCAATTGCCAGAAAATGTAACTTCTGCATTAGCCGATTTGGCTCCAATGATATTTGAAAGGGATCCGCTAGAATTCCCAGAAAGGTAATAAAAAGCACCCACAAGAGTAAAGACGTGCGTAAAAAAAACGGTATTAGTTATAAAATCACAATAATTACTACATGTTTGTATCCTGCAGATTTGTTTTCAATGAACGGTGAAATTAGTTCACCAGTTCTTCTAGTGATTTATCAGCGTCAGCATCTTCTAGTGAAGGTAACATAAATGTTTTAAGCAATTTTTCTTTAGCATATAATAGACCACCTTTGTACAAAATTATATTAATATTTTCTATTTCAAAATAATTCGATAAATGAAAATATTGCAATAGAGCCGCCAACACCACCAAAGAAAGGTAGAACACGTACGAAAAATGAAGAGAACTGGAAGAGAAATTTGGCCAAAAAATTAAGAAACTCAGGAAAATCGTACGAATCTAACATGAATAAAACAGTTCTAAAGGAAAGACAAATTAAGAAGAACATTTCATTGCTAACACCACCAAGCTTGTGGAACCAAGGTATTGTTATGTGCGTGAGGGTGGTACGAGAAAGAAAACAATGAAAAATAACACATTTTTTTAATATGGGAAATAAGAGTGTTATACCCTAGACAGCTAAACTAGTTTAAGTATTCTATGCAAAAACAAAGGGATCAGCCAAATCGAGGTTGACACACTGCGACTAATCTTGAAAATTTCACTAAATCGGTTTTATTAAATCGCAGTGTGTCTAAGTTATTAGAGTTTGCAAATTTTTTTTTTTAAACAATACGTTGGACTTTAAGGACCGTATTAGAGAAGCAAAAAATGGTTGCTGACACCGTTATGGAAGAAGATAAACGTGGAAAACATAAAAACCACCTTAAAGTTAATGAATCTATAAGAGTACATATTCGCTCCGTTCTAAAAATCGAGAGCCATTATACTAGAGCAAATACTTCGAAGCATTTTATTGATGGAAGCAAATGGATTACTGAAATTTTTCGTCATTATGTAGCTAATTGCAAAATAAACAAACAGGGATTTTCAAATTATATACGTTATTCTACAACATAATTTTTATGGAAGTTAGTTTTCTGGGGCATACTATATAATCAGTAAAAAAGTTGTTAGCACAGATCAAAATGACAAATGGGAACTATGGCAGAAATAACAGAACCGCTATTTAAACCGCTATAGAAATAACAGAACCGCTATTTAATTAAATGCTTCGAAGTATTTGCTCTAGTATAATGGCTCTCGATTTTTAGGACGGAGCGAATATGTACTCTTATAGATTCTTTTATAGATTCATTAACTTTAAGGTGATTTTTATGTTTTCCACGTTTATCTTCTTCCATAACGGTGTCAGCAACCATTTTTTGCTTCGCTTAGATAGTTATTAAAAAAGAATGTGCAGTTTGAGTGGTTACCAACACATACTAAAACTGTATTACATTTAAAGGAGTTAATGACAAAGTCTCCTATACTGCAAGCATTTGATCCAACAAAGAAAGTAAGAATTCAAACAGATGTTCATTTGCAAGACAAAAAACCGGTAGCATATGCTTCAAGGAGTTTGACAGAAACAGAAATAAATTACGCACAAGTAGAAAAAGAATTGTTGGCGGTAGTGTATTCTTGTGTAAAGTTTCACCATTACATTTATGGACGCGAAATTGAGATACATTCGGATCATAAGTCACTTTTGAGCATAATGAAAAACGGGTTGTGCAAAATTAATGCATCACGTGTTCAGCGAATGAGGATACAGTTGCTAGTTTACAATTTAAATTTAAAATACATACCAGGTAAGGAAATGCATTTAGCGGATCACTTGGCTAGGTCTTATTTGTCAAATGAAACAGCATTAGAATTCACTGAATATGAAGATGTTGTGCTTATGCTTACTATAAATGCAACTGATAAGAAGAAAGAAGAGTTAAAAAAACAAACATAATGTGACGATACACTTAAAGCTTTGTTAATGGTTTATCAAAACGGATGGCCAAATACAAAGGATAAATTACCGGAAGTAACAAAACCATATTGGAAGTTTAAAAATGATTTATTTGAAATGAGATGTTAAATAAATTACACGAATCTCATATTGGGATAACAAAAACCAAACTGCAAGACAAATATTATATTGGCCCGGAATTGACACTGACATCAAAAACTATATAAGCAAATGTAGAAGCTGCGAAAAATTTTAACCGAATAATGTCAAAAAACCTCTAATCCCAGACGAGGTACCTGAACTTCCATTTCAGAAAACAACTTACAATATCATGCAAGTGGGTATTAAAAAATATTTAGTTATAACTGACTATTACTCAAAACGGATAGAAATTCTTCAAAATGGATAGAAAAAGCGAGAACAAATTATGATAAATTGACAAAACCGATCGAGACGATAATTTAGTTAATAGGGAAGTTAAAATTTGGGAACCAGCTAAAATTGTAGACATACATCATAGTCCAAGGTCTTTTATTATTAGGAATGAAGAGGGTAGAATACTGAGGAGAAATTCATTTCACCTTAGAAAGTCGTATAATGAGCCAAAAAATAAAGTTCGAATAAATGATAATTTTGGCATAAATGACAATGAATCAAATTTCATTCATAATGCTCATAAAACTCGATCTGGAGGGATTAGTAAGCCTCCACAGTATTTAAGCAATTATGTAAGATATTAGTTTTGAGAATGAAGAAAAGACATAAATAGTTATTTTAAGTTTAAAAAAAAAATAATAATATTAATTTCAATTGAATAAGAAATTAAATATGTAAAATGGGAAGTAAATAGGAAGCATTGAAATATAATAAATGCTTTATTAGTGTGATGCTGTGAGTGGATGCCAGGCTGGTTATTTTAAACGAAAAAGGTAAATGCAATATATATATATACATATATATATATATATATATATATATATATATATATATATATATATATATATATATATATATATATATATATATATATATATATATATATATATATATATATATATATATATATATATATATATATATATATATATATATATATATATATATATATATATATATATATATAAATATATATATCCATATATATATATATATATATATATATATATATATATATATATATATATATATATATATATACACAACTCGTACGCTGGTCCCCGTAACTGACCCAACAGATATTTAAACTTTTGCGCGGGTGACAACGATGTGTTTTCATGGACCGTTGAAATGAAAATGTCATGGAATGATTGCCAATACTTATAATTGCCGTCAAATATCGGGAGCGATAGTCTTGGTAATTTGAAATCGGATTTAAAATTGTTGCCGTGCACAGAATGGTCGACGCTATCATCCAATTTGGGAACTGGCTGAAGGTTAATTGAACGGATCAATGATTGGATTTTCGAAACAAGCGGAAAGAACTGGTCATCCAACTCCTCCATTTCTGATTCCGTCTCGGGCTTTAATTGGAATAATATTTCTTCGACCGAAATAAATTGGTTGTATAATTCGTTTACCTTGGACAAGCGGGTATTTAATTCGTCATAACTGCAATTCACACCCTTACTATCAACGAAATTAAAGATTTTAGTTAATTGGCCTTTAATCACGGACTTACGTTTTATTAGCGCACTACGACGATCTAAACCGTCATCGAGAGGCATTTTATCGAAAAAAAAATTAAAAAAGAAAACTTCACTCAAATCACGAAAAGCCTGGATTAAATTCGGAAGGAATGGAAAAAAAATAAATGGATGTAAAACGGTTACCTGAATATTGGTAGATGCTTTCTTCTTTGGATGGTGAATCGATAAAACTCCCACAATCTTCTTGGTTGATAATCACGTGTCTCTCTTCTTTTTAGGTTAGATTCGCCTCGTGTCGCATCCGGCTCGAAGGACCATTAAAAAATGTCGGAAATGTATGATGGTGATTTATTTTGGATCAATAAATACACACCGGAATCCGTGTAGATCAAATAAAATATTAATTATTTTATTTTGGATAAATAATCCGGTTTCACTGGATCAAACACAATGTTGAAAATTTTGTAAATGTGATGATGAATTCCTTAGGGTAAGAAATTCACGCTGGCTTCACTCTTACGATTAAATAGAAACAATATTTTTACGGAAAATACTTCGAGTAAATATGGTGAATTTAATAACAATTTTTTATTTAATAAATTATAATTTTCTTTTAGGTTAATGTTCACTCTACACGGTTTCTTTGACACGACTGTCACTTTGAAAGGTAAATTATACAATGCAATATTTTACGGAAAATTTCCAATTTATATACAAAGTGTCATCTGTTGATAGACATTATAAACTTATTTGAGCAATTACAATTTTAGTACAAATTTTGAACGTGTAACATCATACCTAATATAATATTCCACGGCTTGTACCCAAATTGGAACTGTCAAAACAAAGGTAAACAATTAAATTGGTAAGTTAAATGATTCTATATAAAACTAAAGTTAAACTAAATATTATTTTAACAATTTCAGCCAACAAATTATAGGAACAAGAGAAGCGTCTGATGGACAAATAATTCAGATAAGTATAAATGGTAATTATTTTAGTGATCAAATGATTCTCTGTGTTCTCTTTTGTTTTTAGGTTATAATACTGGATGTCAAGTTACGTGATGGAAAAATTATGGATTACAATACAAACTGTATGGGAAAAATTATGGATTATAATTGGGATTCAATATGAGTTTGTATACAAATTATTCTAAAAATTATTATAAAGTTAAATGATTTAATATTTATGTTTTAGCGGCTGCTTTATGATGTTCAGGTGTGGATTAAATCCGCCCAGCAAATGAGATGTATGTAGGTGGTTTATTTTCAGGTTCGTTTTTAAATTTCAGGTTGCATTTCTGAACACCAGACGTTGCAATACTATGTGAACAGTATAAAAATTTGGATGATGCCGCATAGATGAGTGACCATAGTGGCAAGGCAGCAATCTAGGCATGCACTGGCTTGGTCATTCAAGAAAGCCCGCAGAGTTTCTTCGGATATGTTCGAGCAAAAATTAATGGAATACATATCTTAAGTTGTTATGCCCCTCCAAATGAGCCAATCGAGCAATTCATCCACTTCTTAGATTGCTTGGTTTTGGATGTAAGAGATCATAGTCCCACAGTAATTTTGGGAGACTTTAACGCGTGGGCTGTGAAGTGGGGTAGCGCTCAAACAAATAGAAGAGGTCAAGCCCTTCTGGAGGCTTTTTCAGTTCTGAATGTTGTCCTGTGCAACACCGGTTCCGCATATACATTCAGCAGGGGTAATGCTGGCTCTGTTATAGACCTAACGTTTGTTATTGAATCTCTCTGGAGGAGAGGAATAACTTGGGAGGTTTGCGACTTTTACACGCACAGTGACCACCAGGCCATACTGTGTGAACTCCATGGAATACACCCAATTAATAGTATAAAAATTACGGGATGGAAGACAAACGCTTTCGACGAGGACATATTCAGGTTTATGCTCTGGGACTCTAACTTGAGGGACACCGCTAACACCAAGGCATCCCAGTTAATAGGCAGCATTACCAGTGCTTGTAACGCTACAATACCTAAAAGAAGGTTAAACCCAAGACGCCCACCGGCCTATTGGTGGAATGAGGAAATTGCATTGCTCCGGCGAAAGTGCAATTGTGCTAGGCTCGTTTCCCAGCGGGGTAGAAACACCAACTCCTCTTTCACTTTACAACAAATTTACAGGGAAGCACGGAGTGCGCTGAAGGTGGCCATTAAATAAAGCAAGCGACGATGCTGGAAGTCTCTCTGTGATGAGGTTGAGGATGACCCATGGCATAGGCCCTACAAGATGGTAATGTCCAAGCTTAAACTTGCAAGAGGTGCAGCACCAACATGTCCTATTCTGATGGAAAATATAGTATCTTCCTTGTTTCC
The DNA here is from genome assembly GCA_958295665.1 of Tipula vernalis. NCBI lineage: Eukaryota > Metazoa > Arthropoda > Insecta > Diptera > Tipulidae > Tipula > Tipula vernalis. Next base: position 169,882,372 of record OY282558.1, on the reverse strand, counting down.
TCGCAAACCAGTGACTATTCACCCGAGTGCCATTAAAGCGAACGACGTACCACTATTCACGATGGATGAACTAATGTCCGCTTCTAGGAGAATTCCCAACAAGAAAGCGCCAGGACCGGACTATATACCAAATGTTGCCTTAAAGGCTGCGATTGTAGAAAAACCCGAAGAGTTCCCGGAGGTGTATAACTCTTGCCTAAGAGAAGAAATAATCCCAGATATTTGGAAGAAGCAGATGCTGATACTGATCCCAAGGGGTAAAGCACATTCGGAAGATCCTTCATCATTTCGCCCAAACTGTCTGTTAGATGGAGCGGGGAAATTACTTGAAAGCCTGCTCGGTAATCGGTTAGAAGAAGCATCGTATCATCTGGAGACCTTGCCAGATGGAAAGGAGGCCGTACAAATTACTGCGCTATTGTTACGCTAGATATTATGCGTTTAATACAGCAAAATGGGAACATATTATGAACGCCCTTAATATCAGGAAGTGCCTTGCTACATTAAGCGGGTAATCGCAAGCTATTTGAAAAACCGCACTTTGCAATACCACACGAATGAAGGATGCAAGGAGTACACAGTTGCATGCGGGGTCCCCAGGGATCTGTACTCGGTCCAATGCTTTGGAATATTATGTATGGCAATGTGTTCACACTCCAGGTCCCCGAGGAGGCGAAGGTAGTTGGGTTTGCCGATGATAGCAGTTTCAAAGTACAAGGAAAAGCTGGAAAACATTTGTAGGGATACGGTGGATATAATCCAAGAATGGCTTGACTCAGTTGGGTTGCAATTGGCGGAACAAAAAACGGAAGCGCTGCTTATAACCAGCAGAAAGGTCCTGGATACAATTTCCATTAGAATCGGAGCACATACGATTTTCTCGCAACCCTCGATAAGGTATCTAGGGGTACAAAACGATGCAAGGTTGTCGTTCAATGAGCACATAAAGTACGTCAGTGAGAAATCTGCCAGAGCTATAGCAAAGCTCTCTCTCGTATAATGCCGAATGTCGGTGGGCCAAGCCAAGGACGATGAAGATTATTAGTCGGTGTCGTAACATCTATAATGTCTATGTGTCCCCTATATGGTCTCAAACGCTCCAGGTGCCATGCTATCGTCGTAGTTCTAACTCCGTATATCGCAGCTGTGCACTTAGAGTGATTAGTGCGTTCAGAACTCTTTCGGACGAAGCAGCCTGGGTCATTGCGGGAATGTGCCCAATTGATCTGCTAGCAGCAGAACGGCAAAAGTCATACAATAATAGCCATGGAGGAACACCGGATAGACCAATGGTGCGAGAAACGATACAAGAATGTACAGGGGGTATATTCTTATCGATTGGCAACAGCGTTGGAACCATTTGGAGAAGGCCCATTGGACTCGATGACTAATTCCTAAAATAGGCCCGTGGATAAATCGTAAGCATGGCGAGGTTGGCTTTTACCTAACACAGCTCTTAACAGGTCACGGATGCTTTCGATCATACCTTAATCGTTTCGGGCATGAAGATTCACCGTATTGTCCATCCTGTAGAGATTGCGCAGAAGATGCTGAACATGTGTTTTTTGTATGCGCACGGTCCCAGGGAAATAGAGAAGTACTTGCTGGAGTCCTTGATCGATTTTATATTATCCCAGAGAACATAGTTGAAGTGATGCTAGCGTCCCCACAAGCATGGAATGCTGTAGCAAATTTTGCAACAACTACCATTAAGGAGTTGCGACGGTTCGAACACCAATGTCGCACCCTTCAGTTGCGTGGGAGATGTGATCGTACAATTAGTACAGACTCCTTCCCTTTCGAAGTAATACCTAGCGGTCGTTCCGGGGGGAAAGAATGCAGGAGGTGGTTTTAGTGAGTAGGAGTCTCACACCGTTGTGGTGGATAACTAAGTTATCCCCTACATCGTCCATGATGGATTTCCACCTTCCTTAAAAAAAAAAAACACACACACACACACACAGAGACACACAGACACATAAAAAAGCACAATTTAATACTTTTATTTGATTAGAAAGAAAATCAAACGAATTTAAGCTTAAATATACGTCATAAACTCACAACTCGAAATTTATAACAAATTTGAATTCGAATATCTTTCTGCTGTTATTTTGAATTTGCGTAGCATACTAGATTGTTTTAATTTTTTGTTTTCTTCGCGAGTTACGACATCCCGGATGTCCAACAACAACAACCCAAGCAACATTTATTTTAAAATCATATTTCATAAATTCCAAATATTTTATATTTTTTTATTTTAAAATCACATTTCCATTATACATGGAAATTCTAAATAGTTTATATAAAATCATATTTCATAAAATCGTATAAATGTTTTTATTAAGAATCTAAACATATTTCAAATTATATTTTCACACAAGAAATTGTGTTAACGTAGACAAAACCGTATTTTTTATAGATAATAATTTCCACATTAGATTCAGATTGTATTTGCATTTTGTCGAGGGCATATCGACAAAATAATAGTACATCGGTATTAAGTAAATTTAAGTAGATTAAGAAACCATAAAATTATAAATTAAACTAATAAAGATTTACTGAATAAAATTATAAAAAATAATAATAATGAATAAATGTAATAAAATTAATAAAAGTTAAAGTGCAAAAATATAATTGGCGCAGTTGATAGGATTTCCTATTTCAATAGGATCTCTAGAAGTAAAATTTAATAAATAGAAAGTGAAATCTAATAAATAAAAAGTAAAAAGTCAAATCAAGAAAAAAATAATAGAAAATTTTAATAAAAATTTTTTTTTGTGTGTTAATAGTAATAAGTTCTCTCAGTCAATTTTTTTTTATCAAATTAAGTGATTAAGAATATTAAAGAAAAAAAATTAAGTGATTAATAAGAAAATAAATGCGAAATTTATAAAGCAATTGTGAGTGAATAAAATACAACGAACAGTCGAATGAAAAACATTGAACTCATTAATAAATATAAAAAGTGCTAAATATTGTGCATTGTATCATTGTGCATCGACATCAAAGTGGTGAAGACATCCGAGAGAATATCGGACAGATAAGCCAAGGAGTAATTTAGAATTTTAAATAAGTGCAATAATTCTCATTCGACAGAAGCATATAGTTTTAGAGATTTAGTAGATATTAAGTTAAACTACCCAAGTAATTGTACAAAAATGAATGTTAAAGAACAACTAGATCAGCTTAGGATACCAGATGCCATCAAAGACTTACCGCATTTCGACGGTAATAGTCGAACATTATTCGACTTTATAGAAAATGTCGAAGAAATTTTAGCATTAGTGAAAAATTTAGATGGTACGGCAAATGGGAAGATTATTCTTAGGGCGGTTAGGAATAAAGTAATAGGAGAGGCCAATGAAGTGCTAAATATGTATGGCACTCCATTGCAATGGGAAAATATAAAAACTAATCTTGTAAATCATTATAGTGATAAAAGGAACGAGACTAGTTTAGTGAAAGATCTCCATAGACTTAGCCAAGGAGTAGAATCAATTGAATTTTATTATTCAAAAATTATCGATATTTATTCAACAATAATGAATAACATTAAAGTAAACGAAAGAGATCAGAATGTATTAAGATCTAAACAAACTTTATATGAAGAGATGTGCAGGAATATATTCGTTTCTGGCATTAGAGAACCTTTAGGGTCTACAGTAAGAGCAATGCGACCCACATCACTGAGTGAAGCTTTTTCATTCTGTTTAAAGGAACAGAACATTAGCTATCTGAAAACCCCAAATTATAGTAAAATTAACACCCCAATAAGAAAACCATTACATATTAAACCCCTAATTATATCACAACCTAATAACACATATTATAGATCTAATGCACCCATAAACTTACCCAGTTCTTTTCAACCTAGATTTAATCACAATCAATACAATCAATTTACTCCTCAAAGACCTAATTTTCAACCGAATTTTAATACCTTCAGACCTAATTTCCAACCGAACTTTAATACCTTTAGACCCAATTTCAATCAATTAAGACCATATGTGCAAAAACCAGCACCAAATAACTATCCCCAGCCTATGAACACATCGAGTGGGCATTCTAAATTTAAAAACCCAATTAGAAATAATAATAATAATTATAGTAATAATAATAATTTCCTTCGACCAACGGGTCAACCAAGATTTCACGTAGAAGAATTATTTACGTTAGAAAATAATTCTCCAAATAATTCACGAGATGATGGTAATCATCTTAATGAACATAACTCTGAAAATTCATATTATCTTAACTATCCAGTTGAAAACAACCCACAAATCGATTTGCAGAGTGAACAATATTGCCCAGTAGAAAACGAAATTGACGATCAGGATTTTCCTTTACCTGCCTTGGAACACAACTCGGATATTTAGACATTAACAAACATCAATCATCTCTTCTACCGTACATACATATAAAAGGGCCAAATAATCAACTTTTTAAATTTTTAATAGATACAGGAAGTAATAAATCTTTCATTAGACCTAACCTTGTAAATCCGGAACTTATTAAAACTATCGATCCCGTCAAAATTAAAACTGTATTTAATACTCATTCCTTAAATAAGCAGATAATTGTAGAAGGTCTAGATGAATTTAGAACAAAAGAAAAACTTCAATTCCTATTATTCAGTTTTCATAATTACTTCGATGGGCTAATCGGTTTAGAGCTCATGCAACAATTACAAATAAAACTTGATTTTCAAAATTCAACTTTAGAAACCAAAGATGGGATAAGAATTCCATTAATTTTTAAGCCAAATTTTATGTCAAAACCATATAAAATAGAATCTGAAAGCAAATTAATCGCACACTTATCTGTCGATGTACAGAGTGGCGACATTTACATCAAACCAGTGAAAATCAAAGATCAGTTAATAATCCCCGAAGGTATATACCAGTGTAAGAATTGGTATGCATACGTTGAAGTAATCAATTTTTCCAACGTTCCACAAACTTTCATTATTGACCAACCCATAAAAGTCGAATCTCTTAAAAATAATAGTCGAGCTGAAATTCATAATTTCACAGTAAATACACAGAAAAAACTAAATTAGAATAATTAACTAATCTAAATTAAATGATAAAGAATTAAATGATTACATTACTTTATCCATATGTATTAAATAATCATTCAACAAAAAAAAACATGAAAATTAAATGATTTTACTAATGAAAATTAATTGAATTAAGCATTACAAATTATAGAATTAATTAAAAGAATCTATTACTTTTTTGGGAATTTCAAATAATATATTTTGCTAAAACAATAAAAACAATTCATCAATTTTTCTTACGGTAAATTTATAATGTATTTAAACATTGCACATGTTTGAACTGTATTCAAAGAAAGTTATTATTTGAATTATAAAAAGGAATGGATGAATTATCTAAAATATTAGTAAAATCAAATAATTAACATTCGTTGCTTCATCTATTCTAGTAAATAAAATAATATTGTAATTTCCTTTAGGAATGCAATAAATAGCATCAGTTGTTTAGTAAACGCGCATCGTAGTAGATCAAAGGATTTTTTTGATAATCTGTGTGTGCTTAAATTTTGTGATCCTTTTTTTGTTATATTGCGGTAATTTGATTATATTGGAAAATGAGTGAAGTAGAATTTGTAATAATTGACGATTTTTGTATTAATTTATTGCAAGAGTGGGGGCTTAATGATAATTCGTTGGTTCAGAGTTTTATCGGTATTTGAAAGCAAATTATTTAATATATTTAAAACAAAATTATACAAAGATTATATTTAAGATAAAGGTATTGATACGGAATCATTAAAGTGTTTGACCTTAGAAGATGTGAATATATTGATACCGGAGGAAAAGTTAGGGCTCCGCTCAAAATTTCGTCAAAAACTATTTGAATGGAGACATGAACAGGTGAGAAATTTTATTTGAATGAAATTTTCAAAATTGTGAAATATGTAGATGTTCTTCTAAATTACGGTAAATGTAACTGTAATATATATATATATATATATATATATATATATATATATATATATATATATATATATATATATATATATATATATATATATATATATATATATATACAATACAATAATGTGAAAATCAATAAATTATCTAAAGCAATAGTAAAATCATAGAAACTTATTAGTTGCATTGAACAAAAAATATATGAATAATATAAACCAATTGCAAAAATAAACTTCATTTTCAAGGAAAGTTATTAGTTGAAATTGATAACATTATTTGCTGTTTCATCCAATCTAGTAAATAATATTTTATTGGAATGGAAAAAAAAGCGTAATTTAGAAGGAAACAATTCTATATATATGTATATATATATATATATATATATATATATATATATATATATATATATATATATATATATATATATATATATATATATATATATATGTATATATATAAATACATATATATGGGTGTATGTGTTTTATTTCTAGGGATTCGCAACGCCTCTGGCCGATACATTATCTATAAATTCTACGAATTCTAGCCAAAGCTGGATAACTTCATCTCCTTTTAGAATTATATCTCCCGATATGATTCCTACAGATAGTGAACAGGCTGGTCCATCGAAATTGAAAGATAAGAATACCTCAACAAATTCAACGATTTTGGTAATATTTATTTTATTTGTTTAATGAATGTGCAAATCATTCGTTTTTTGAATATTTTTTTAAAATTATTTTAGGATCTTCAATCACTTTTAAACGATTCCTTAACTGGAAAAGATTTATTAAAGAAAAAGTGTTTAACCAGCATCGATCGCAAACACATCATCCAAATAATTTGCGAATATTGGCTAAACAGAAATTATTTTCCTCAGCAAGCTGATGACCATAATGCCACATCACAAATAACTAAAATATTCGAAAAAGAAACTGAGGTTTGTTTCAGATATTTAAAATAATGACTTTTAATTACATTAACTATTCGTTTAGGTGTTATATATTGGTAATAATACAACCAGAGGTATTTTGGTACAAAAATTTTATAGCTTAAGTAAAAAATATCAATCATTTGGATTGGTTAAAAGCCGATACAATTTAAAAAGGTCATGTCCTGTAGAGCCGCCTGTTGCTAAGAAAATTTGTTTAGAAAGTATAGGTACCTATATTACATTTTATTTTTTTAAATTTTATTTATGTAATTTAAATAAATAATTTTTTCCAGAAACTCAAGAATGTACTGAAGATATGGTAAAAGATCAAGACTGGTTAAAATTTAACAAAACGCCAGAAAATTTAGTTTTTGAAAAATGGAGTAATACTTTTCAATTAAGAGAAAAGAATTTAAAGCAAAATATTGATCTATTTCTAGAATGGCCCATTTTAAAGCAAAGAATCGGTTCTCAATTGGTAACTTTTAATAATTTGTTAAAATAATCGTTAAAATAATTCGTTTATTCGGTATTATAACTGATATTAAAAATGAAATTTTTGATCCACTTCTTAATTTGTTTGATGAACATTTATCAGATATTTCAGAAAAATCACTAGGGATTTGTGAACTAAAAGAATTAATAAAAGAATTAAAAAAATCGTTTGAAAATATATCTTCAGAATATAAAATTAAACAATTTTTAAAAGACAAAAAACTATATGAAGAACCAAAAGAATTTCTAATAGATAATTCAATTAGAACCGATAATATTGGGAAAAAGAATTCGGCCGGCACTTTGCTACCACTAAAGATGAATTTAACAAATTTTTTTCAACTTCCTAATGTTTTAAACTCAATGTTAGCGAACTATGAACTCTTTAATAATTATAACAGTATAAGGAACATAGTACAGGGTGAGGTGTGGAAAAAAAAATAGACCAAAACGAAAACAAAATTTATATTCCTTACATTTTATATCAAGACGATTTCGAAGTAAACAATCCTCTAGGATCTAAACGTGGAGTTCATAAACTATCTGCATTTTATATGTCTTTCCCTCTTTTAAATTTCAATCAAAATATATTTGTTGTTTGTCTTATCAAAAGCGCCTACATAAAATATGGTTCTATATCTAATTACAATCCAATGATAACAGAGCTTAATCTATTAGCTAAAAATGGTATTTGTATTCCGTATAAAAATGAGGAAAAAATTATTCATTTAGTATTGGCATCAGTAACTGGCGATAATTTAGGACTAAACAGCATTTTAGGTTTCACAAAGTCTTTTAGTTCGAATTACTATTGTAGAATTTGTTGCTGTAACAAAAAAGAAATGCAGATTCAAAGTGAAGAAAAACCATTGTTTTTAAGAGATGACAATAACTACATGACCGGAGTGGCCCAGGATAATGTAAGCGAAACAGGCATTAAAGAAATGTGTGTATTCAATAATGTAGAGAGTTTTAACGTGACGGATAATATTTCAGTTGATATCATGCACGATATTTTTGAAGGTGTTTGCCATACTGAAATAGGTAAAATTTTAAATTATTTTATTTTCGAAAAGAAATATTTTTCTATTTCAGACTTAAATGAAAATAAATGCTGCTTTGTTTATTGTGATACAGATAAGACAAATTTGTCAGAAGATATTAAAATAGAGCACATAAAAAATAATGCCTTTAAAATGTCTGCATCTGAAATGGAATGTTTTACATACTACTTACCTTTTTTGATAGGAAAATATGTTCCAAAAAATGATGTTGTTTGGAAATTTCTTTTGATTTTATTAGAAATAATAGACTATGTTATGAAGCCTACATTTAAAGATTTCGAAATAACTTACTTGAAAAAAATTATAAAAAAGCATCATGATACATATATACGTCTCTTTGAAAGTCATTTGATACCTAAGCAACATTTTATGGTACATTACCCCACAGTTATTAAAAAATTAGGTCCATTGAAAGCCTTGTGGTCAATTAGATTTGAGGCGAAGCATAAAGAATTAAAATCATATGCCAATGTTATAACGTCCAGAAGAAACATTTCGTTAAGCTTAGCTAAAAAATTACAATTTTTATTTTGTATTAATATGCATTTAAGAAACAAGTCTGAATCAAATATTCAAATTGGTCAATGTAAGATTTTAGATCTATCAAACGTAATTGATGAAAATGAATTAATTAATAAGGAATATTTAAAATCTATTGTTAGCAGTAACACTGTTAAAATTAATAATAGTTTGTACACAACAAAGCAAATTTTAACTTTCGAAAAAAAAGGAACGTACACATTTTTTAAAGTAACTCATATTTTAGAAAATTTAAATCAATTTTATTTTGCGGGGTATAATATAAATGTTAAGAAGTATGATTCACATTATAACTGCTTCATAATTGATAATGATATAACAAAAAACTATTCATCTATAATTTTAATAAACAATGAAAGTATAAGATATCCTCCTATAAACATTTTAAGGCTTAACAATGAATATATATTAAAGCCAAAAAGGTCATTTATGTAAAAAAAGAGTGTATGTACTTTAGAAAGAAATTTCCAAAATATTTTTATAATTAAAATAAATCGAAATATGTACTTAAGGAATAAATTGTTTTATTTGGTTATATTTTTTATCACACCACAATTATCTAAATTTTAATCAATCTATTGTAAAATAATAAATTTATCAATTTTATTTAGTGGATCTATAATAATACATATTTATAGAAACGTTAAAAGAAAATCAAAACATCATATAAAAGTTTCAAAAAGGCCCAAATAATTTAAAGGTTCCGTTTAATTCAATTATTAATTTATTAAATTTATTTATTGATTTAATAACATTTTTTACTGAAATCAAACAAACATATTAGATTTAAATATTTAATGTTTAATCAAAACAGCTATATTTAAGCAATGAATTTGTGTAATTTATTTAGAAAAGATATATAAATCATTTATAAAAACATTAAAAAAAACATAAAGTAATAATTACAAAACTGCATACTATAAATAAATGTTTTATAAAATCATTTAGTTAATATATCTAATTAATTCAATTAATCAGTAACATTTCGGTAATTAAATCAAATAAATATATTATTTTTTCTATTTAATGTTTTAATTAAATATATAAAAGAGTTCGTTTAAGCTTTGCTGAAAGTTAAATAATTACGAATAGATGAATCGGTTAATCACATTAAATGGCTAAAAATCAATGCTCATCTTTAAATGAAGTTGTTTAATCTTTATATAAAAGGACTAATGTTTTCTTTCTGTGTAATTTTAATAATGACAATAACATTGAAACACCAGATAAAGATATTTTAGACTTAATTCGAATAAATCATTTAAATAACGAAGAAAAAACGACAATAGCCAAATTATGTAAAGATTTCGAAGATATATTATATAAAGATGGACAAAATTTATCTTTTACCAATCAAATTAAACACTCCATTCAGACAATCGATAATATTCCTATCTATAGTAAATCGTACAGATACCCTTACGTACATAAAGAGGAAGTTCAAAAACAAATTTCGAAGATGCTAGAACAAGGCGTTATAAGGCCAAGTTTCTCGCCATGGTCATCACCGATTTGGATTGTTCCCAAAAAATCAGACGCTAGTGGAAAACATAAATGGAGACTCGTAATAGACTATATGAAGCTTAATGAGAAAACAGTAGACGACCGATATCCTCTTCCAAATATAAACGAAATCCTCGATAAACTAGGAAAGTGCATATATTTTACTACATTAGATTTGGCATCGGGATTTCATCAAATTGAAATCAAATCCGAGGATATACCAAAAACAGCATTCAATGTAGAAAACGGTCCTTACGAATTTGTTCGAATGCCGTTTGGTCTAAAGAATGCCCCGTCGACCTTTCAACGGGTCATGGACAATGTTTTGCAAGACCTACAAGGCAAAATTTGCCTGTGTTATATGGATGATATAATCATCTTTTCAACATCACTCCAAGAACATCGAGAAAGTCTTGTAAAAGTATTTACAAAGCTCAGAGAAGCTAATCTTAAAATCCAAACTGATAAATCCAAATTCCTCCATAAGGAGATCTCATTTTTAGGACATTTAGTAACAAGTGAAGGAGTTAAACCTAACCTAGATAAAATAAGAGCAGTAAAAAATTTCCCTTTACCCCATACAGAAAAACAAATTAAATCCTTTTTAGGGTTGTTGGGTTACTACAGGAAATTTATTAAGGATTTCGCCAAAATTACAAAACCGCTGACTGAATGTTTGAGAAAAACAAACAAAATAACTTTAGATTCTAAATACATCGAATGTTTTGAAACATGTAAGAATTTATTGTGCAACGATCCCATACTACAATATCCGGACTTTGCTAAACCTTTTAATTTGACAACAGACGCTAGTAACTTTGCTCTAGGAGCCGTATTATCTCAAGGACCAATAGGATCCGATAAACCAATTTGCTACGCCAGTAGAACCCTAACTCAAACAGAAACAAACTACCTACAGCACCATAGAAAAGGAACTTCTAGCCATTGTATGGGCTACTAAATACTTCCGACCGTATTTATATGGAAGAAAATTCAAAATCATAACGGATCATAAACCATTGACATGGTTAATGTCACTAAAAGAACCAAATTCGAAGCTAATCCGTAGGAGATTAAAACTCGAAGAATTCGATTACGAAATTGTCTATAAAAAAGGTGTTCAAAATACAAATGCAGATGCATTGTCACGAATAGAAATACATTTAAATGAAACCGATAATTCCACGCAAGAGAACAGTAACGATGAAACAATATCATCAATGAGTTCAACCGAAGAAAATTCAACAAGAGGACTTCCGATATCAAGTAGACCTCTAAATGAATTTACACACCAACTAGTTTTAGAAAGAAATGATAATTTAAACTCAGATATAAAATTAAAAATATTATTTACAAATAAAAGAAGATACACAATAAAACAGAATAATCTAGATAACGAGGACGTTATAACGAATATTATAAAAAATTATACCTTAACAAAAAAAGCAACAGGTATATTTACTGATGATGAAACATTTAAGGTAGTTGAATTAGTATATAATAATTTTTTTAATAACGGTATTTTTAAATTAGTTAGATGTAAGATATTATTAGAAGATGAAAGCAATAGAGAAAAACAAGAAACCATTATTCGAGATAAACCATAATAGATCAAATCATCGAGGAATAAACGAAACATGTTTACATTTGAAACGACAATATTATTTTCCCAAAATGAAAACTCTGATAACAAAGATCATTAATAATTGCGATATTTGTGCTAGATTTAAATATGAAAGGAACACAAAACCTTTAAAATTCGAACTAACAGAAACTCCAGCTAAACCTCTGGAAATTTTACACATAGATATTTACTCGGTACATAACGAAACCTTCCTAACCATAATTGATAAATTTAGTAAATTTTCCAGTGCTTATTTACTAAACGGTAGAAATAGTATAAATATTATAAAATCACTAAAACATTTCTTTTCACACCATGGAATCCCCAAAAAAATAATTGTAGACAATGGGGCCGAATTCGTTTCAGTAATTTTCCAAGATTTCGTTAAATTATATAACATACAATTACATTGCACCTCAGCCAAGAATTCAACCGGAAATTCTCCCGTAGAGAGATTTCACTCTACAATAACTGAAATCATTAGAATAATCTATAACCAAAATAAAACTAAATCGATAGGAGAAATAATGAATGAAGCCATCATAACATATAATAATTCCATACACTCTACGACTAAGTTGACTCCCTTTGAACTAATATCAGGTCATATTAACGAACTTAATCCAATAACTACACCAACCAATGTATTAAGTGGACAAGATTATCTTCAAAATCACATTAAAAATTACGAAAACCTAACCAAACTTGTTCATGATAGGAATTTGGAAACGAAACAGAAAATAATAAACAAATTAAATAAAAACCGTGTAGATCCCCCAGACTTTAAACCCGACGAACAGATTTACGAATTAGAAAATAGAAGAAATAAGTGAGCCCCTAGATTCATGACAAATAAGGTAGTAAAGAATAACAAAATTACATTAATTACAAATATACGTAAGGTTCACAAACAGAAAATTAAGGGAAAGAGAAAATTCCAAAACAATTTATCAAGTAGTAACAACAACTCAAACGAGCCTAACTCCAGTGAGTAGGTGAAAATTTTCCCAATATTAATATTGAGGAAGTGTGATAAGTCGTATTTTCAGCCTCAATAATAATACATAAACGTAATTTCAGGTTCATCCTCTTCAAAATAACGCAAGGACAGAAAATAGAGATACATGACTTAACAAATAAAAGACGACTGTTACCACTAAAATTAGGCGATGCCAGAGTCATCGAAACTTATTCAAAATAGGTACATATAATAAATATAACTGACTACGAATTGAACATACAACTAATACAACGAAATATTGAAAGTATATGCAATAGAACGGATAACAGAATACAATACACAGAAAAAACTGAATTGGGTTAATCAAAGATTCTTAATTCTTTGATAAAAATTTAGAAGATTTAAACAAAATAATATATATTTCTTGTAATTGGTTATTTGATTCGTACAATAACATTTTATGATTTAGTGAACATACATTGGATGATTAATAGATTGGTCTCATTTTCAATTTTAAATAAACATTTCTATATTTCTGAAACATAACATAATGAAACAGAGACTAACATTTTATGAATTTTCCAAAATATATTCTTTGATTACATGATTTTCTTGGTTTGAATTTCAGCAATATTTTTCTATATTTTTACACAACTCTTTTGTTGAATCATAGAACGGCTTTTTATGAATTTACAAACACATTAAATAAATGACAGACAGTACACAACACTTTTGTTGAATTATAGATCGAATTATATGAATTTAGAAACACTTTGTATAAATGGCAGATTCGTATTTTTGGGTACCGTTACTTTTTAGATGTTTGTCTTTTGTTTCAGTTTGGGTTTATTATAATTGTAAGTTCCGAGCGATGCATACACGGATTAATAAAAATTTAAAATAAAGTTTATTTCATAAAATACAATTGTGATCTTGTGGAAAATGAGTGAAAATCTAAGTGATGTGCCAAATAATTCACACACAGATGGAGATGGAGCAGAAACTAACATTTTGATCGTGTGGGATGAAGAACACGACCTTTTATTAAAGTGGGGTTGTGAAGAATTAATGGCGGATTTTTTTGAGAAAAATATAAAAATAGACAGTTTTAAAGAAATGACAATGGCGGATATAGACAATTTGATACCGAAAGAAAAGTATGGATTGCGAATAAAATTTCGGACACATCTTTTAAATTGGCGGAAATCAAATGTAAAATTATTTAAATTTTCTTAACTTTCATTGGAAAGTTTGATTTTTCTGTTTTTTTTCTTGTTTTACGTTAAGGGCTTTACTTTATCATCAATTGCTGAAACATTATCCGTCAACAGCAGTATAAATAGTTGGTTAAATAGTTCGAATTTCGAAATAAATTCTTCAAATGTTTCATCTAATTCTGCGTCACCGTTATCTCCGAATCTAACCGAATCTTCAACCTCTTCAACAAGACAGTTATATCCAAATCAGCATCACGTGAGTTTTTCTAATCCAAATTATATTAAATTTGTTTTTGTTTGTATTAATTATAATATATTTTAGACGTTGGAACAAATTTTATGTGCTTCATTTATCGGAAAGTCGATTTTGGATTTGTCGAAAACGAATTGTGGTCTTACTTCATCGAACCGCAGTGATTTGTGTGAAATAATCGTAAACTATTGGATTAAAAACGAATTTGGTCAAATTTTGTCATCACCTTATCACAAAAAAATAGTTGGAGAAATCATTAATTTATTTCCCGATGAAGTTGAGGTACATTTTATATTATACACAATGCACACCAGGGTCAAACGAAAATGAAACAGATACTGATTAAATAATTTCGCCCCTTTGGCGGGGGTGGCTACTCCTATCATATCATATATCATTATAGTGACAAGGGTCGTACCATTTTAAAGAGGTTTAAATTCTCTTTTTAACGATATCACATTAATTTGTTAAAGTAAATGAAATGAAAGAGTAGTCATCTCTACAGGGATAATGTTAAGCAGATTACCGTAATTTTATGACCCCTCGAATTTAAAATTAACGTGTTTCTACTTTTTTAAGGTATGTGGATGCTTTTCGAGATAACCAGTACTGCTGCATTTTCGTTGGGCAACCTCTTATACAAATACATGTATTTGTATAACAATTCCATAAAATAATAAAAGCAATTAAATTTATTATCTTATTATTTTTAAAGGAGTACTACATAAGTAAGGACAAACGAATTAAAGGAAAACTAGCGCAGAAATACTACTGCCTATGCCGAAAATACCGTGAAAAAGGTGTGATCGAAAGTCGATATAAACTGAAACGACCAAAAACTGTGGATGATAGCACGTTTGAAGACCAACTACTTCAGGGCCACGAAATTGATGAAACGGCCATTGGAAACCAGCAGTGGCTCAAAGCTAATAAGCAACCGGAAGCGTTGGTTGTAGAAAAATGGCGAGCCACTTTTAATTTGCGAAAAAAACACAACAGCAAAAATCTAGATCTGTTTCTTGAATGGCCGATATTAAAACAACAAATTGGATTAGCATTAGTAAGTTAGCAATATTTCAGATAACTAACCTAAATGTTAATATTTTCATGTTTCACATATAGATTGAATTAGATTTTGATCAAATCTATCAAGATAAAAACCAACTGTTGTTTGCAAAGTGGGAATCATTCAAATTTAAAATTAAAGATATTTATAGCAAAAATATAAAGGATCGAACTTCAAAAGCGCAACTAGAACTATTACGCGGTAAACTTAGTGCTGGTAAAAATCATAGTTATTATTATAATATAATTAAACAAAATATTTTGTGACGTACATGCGAATAATTTTGTAATCCATGTATTAATATTTTTAGATCCAGAAGATTATTTATTGACCATTCTACTTAACGCTATATTGGTACCAACAGGTATTCATGCAAAAAAGAACGGGAAACATTTTTTTTGGAAGCCATCAATAGTACAAGCTCAGGAGTTTATGGTGCTTCATGTCGAGGTATGAAATTATAGACTAATGGTTGATTATATTGAGTAATAGTTGTATTTTTCTTTTAGGCTGAAAACAATTTTGAAACGACAGTGAAGCAGCATAGAGAACGTCTGACTGAAAGAGGGTTAACAAATCAGCCACTGATTATTGTTGTTGGTGAGCTAAAGGACTTAAAAAATTTTTTTATTAATTTAAATGATAATTTTTATAAGGTAGATTCCTTTTTAAAATCTGTATCGGTCATTATACAAATTTTTTATGTATTAAATCTAAAATTCCCTGATCCATGCAAACAAGCCTTGGAATTTATCACTAACTTTTTTTTCGAAATTCCATGCGAAACAAAACAATCCAACCAATTACTTCAATTGTTATCGGAACTTAAAAATTAAAAAATGGTTTGTTGTTTTGTTTGTCGCGCTCAATTTACCGAAGTGAAACCTTATATCACACACTTAAAATTAATTCATAAATTATCACGTAACTCTTCTTTTTTCCAATGTACAATTTGTCCGCAATCATTTCAAAATTTATACGCATTTAGTCGTCATTTGAACAGGCATTTAAAAAATGATTATCACACAGAAAATAAAAATGATTCATTACCAAATATCCCTTCAAATCCGTCGTTAAATCGCGAAAACTTACCTGTTTGTAGCACAGATAAGGATCCACCAATAATTGATATTAATGAAGCTTCATTAAATTTTTGTGATATAGCATTACAATTTGCTTTAAGATTATTAGGGCACACAGCCCTAAATCGTAAATTAGCACTTGAAATAATAAAAGACGTCGAAGATGCTATTGAAAACTTTCAAACGTGTATTGAAGCTTCAGATAATATCGTTGATATAAAAAGTAAATTGAATTTATTTAAAGAAAGTTTTTCCAAAATAAATTCGGAATACAAAGTTAGGAAAATTTTGGAGAATAAAGGTTTGTTTTCTGAACCAACGGAATTCTTAATAAGTAGTACCAAAACAATAGAAAATATATATTCGAAGTCGTCCAAAGGGGTTTTGCTACCTATAAAACATAATATTAAACTTTTCTTAGAGATAAACAATAACTTAGGGAGTATGATGGATAAAATTCAAGAAATAGAATCGTGTTCAACATTTTGTAATATTATTCAAGGTTCTGTTTGGAAAGACAAAATTAAAGAACATAAAAATAAAGTTTGCATTCCCTATATTTTTTATCAGGATGACTTTGAACTTAACAATCCGCTCGGGTCAAAAGCTGGAGTTGATAAAATCACAGGTGCTTATTTAAGCTTTCCATTATTAGAAGATTATAAAATTTCTAAGCTAGAAAATATAATTACTTGTTGTTTTACTAAATCTACTGATATAATTCATGGAAATGATTCTAATTTTATGCCCCTAATACATATTCTGAAAGAGCTAGAAGAAGATGGTATATTAGTTGAAACAAGCAAAGGAAACATTCATGTTTATTTAATATTAGCAGCAATAACGGGAGATAATTTAGGTATGAATTCTATTTTGGGATTTGTAAAATCTTTTTCGGCCAATCATTGTTGTAGAATTTGCAACGTAGATAAACAGACCATGCGAACGCAAGTAGTCGAGGATCCATTAAAATTTAGAAACAACCAGAATTACAATGCCGCTGTAGATATGGGTAACGTTTTCGAGACAGGTATAAAAGAAAATTGTATTTTTAATTTTATTAAATCGTTTAATGTCATAGATAATGTAACGTGCGATATCATGCACGATATTTTTGAGGGAATAGCTCATTATGAAATTTGTAATATTCTAGAATATTTTATTTGTCAGAAAAATTTTTTTTCTTTATCTAACCTAAATTCTCGTAAAGGTTCCTTTGATTATGGCGCAGTCGATAACAAAAATAAATCCATCGATATTCAAATTCGGCACTTAAATAAAAAGAAATTAAAAATGTCAGCTTCTCAAACTAAATGTTTTTTACATTTCTTACCTTTGATGATTGGAGATTTTGTACCTCACAATGATAAAATTTGGGGATTGCTGAAACTACTGATAAAATTAGTAGATACTGCTATTTTGCCTAACTATACTGAAAATCGTTTAATAGAGTTTTGTGATATTATAGCAGAACATCATCAAAAATATTTAAATCTTTTTGGTGGGCATTTGTATCCGAAACACCATTTTATACTGCATTATGTCACTTCTATACGTAAACTTGGACCAATTAAGCGTCTTTGGACGATGAGATTTGAAGCAAAACACAAGGAAAGTAAAAATTACGCAAACACAACTACTTCTAGAAAAAACATATTATTAAGTTTAGCCATTAAATCGAATTATGTGTTTGGATACCATGTTAATTTAAAACAAAATTGTGAATTTAATAAAATTGAAAATTATGGCGACGGAAAATTTATTGATCTTACAATTTCCGATATATGGAAACATATTCCAACAGACGAAAAAAATAATTCTGATTTTTCCAATATATTTTCTGTTTCGGAAATTACTCTAAACTGTACACCTTACTCTTTAGGCAACATAATTGTACTAGCAAATGAAATAAATGAAATTAGATTATTTGAATTAAAATATTTGCTAATAGATACAAACGAAAAAACGTTTTTTGTTTCTGAGGAGCTCCGCATAATAGAAATAGACAATCATTTGATTTGTTTCGTCGTACAACAAAATGTAAATACATCTAAGAAATATGAATTAATTAAAAGGCGTGATATAAGGTTTCCTCCATTGCATTTAATTAAGCTACCAGATGGTCGAACCGTTGTAAAATTAAAGGTAGCTTATTATTAATATAAATTTTATATTGTTCAATTAATAAAAGCTCCTTAAAGTTATATTCTTTTAGTTATATGTTTAGTAATTCACTTGTGTATGTAAAACTTCTACATTTGGAATTGAAATAAATTATATTTAAAATGTTGAATTGAGTTAAATGTGTATTTATATTTTTTAAAAAGTTGTTTATTGACAAGATTAAAAGAACTCCATAATTTCTAAATGAAATTAAAAGAAATATGGTAAGTAATTATGAAAATATTGTATACAAATTATGGATTATTTTCACCATTTCATAGAATTTTTATTAAAAATACCACAGAAATCATTCTTTGTTATTGCCAATTTTTATTCTATCAAACATGGAAAGAAGTCTCTAATAATAAAATTAAATTATTTAATTTCGGAAATTCGAACTTCACTAAATCATACAATTAATTATATAAACCAACAAAATAGTATTATAAATTCTATAAATCATATAATTTTCGATTCTCTGAGCTTGCGAATGTATTCTTTGAAATTGGTAAACAAAATCTGTGGATTTACCAGTCTTATCGTACAATTAATTCTATAAACCAACAAAACATTAGAAGAAATTCTTTAAACCAGCAAATTTTCATTTCTCTGTATACGCCAATCTTTAGTTTGAAATTGACAAATAAATTCGTTAATTTACCCAATGCGATTGGGGTAGAATTAGAGAATCATAATAAGTTATATTGGAAAATATGATTCTATGACTAACTATTAACGAAAACTTTAGTTGAAATCAAACCACTTTTTATATGAAATGAAAGAATGTTTTTTTTCTGTGTACAAGCAAAAGATGGTCATGCTAAAACGAAAATATAACATACTATTAAATAATTTGAATTTAATTAAACCAAAATATAGACTCAAACGTGGACTCATTAACGGACTAGGATCTGTAGTTAAAACGATAACTCGAAACATGGACCACGACGATTACGTTGAGATCAACAAAAACATAGATATTCTTAAATCAAACCAGTATAATTTAGAACATCAGGTAAACAACCAAATAATAATTAATGAACGTATGATACAAAGGTTTAATAACATTTCTGAACATATTAACAACCAACAAAATACTTTAGAAGACCATATAAATAGATTTCAAAACGAAATAGTGGATAAACTAAACCACGTACTTTGATCTATTATTCTTTGACATTCAAATGTTGAATAATCATTTGGAAGACATTCTAGAATCCGTAACTTTAGCCAAATTAAAAATAATTTCAAAACACATCCTACAACAAAACATTAATGTTAAAGTCGACGAGAATGTATACGAGTTTTTAGAATTAAGAGCATATTTTAACCAATCTAATATAATCTGCATTGTCCAAATACCTACCTTTTATCCCGAATCATTCGAATTCTATAGATTGAAACAATTACCTATCAATAATACTTACACCCTAGAATTGAAATCCCAATTCCTATTACTCAATAAATATTTTTATCAATATGTCGACAAACCATGCATGAAAATTGAGCAAACAAGATATTGCTTCAAAACAAAGTTATTGAAAAACACACCAGAGGGATGTATAGCAAACTTGATCAACAATAAACCAGCACATTGCAGTATGATTGAGGAGACAATTGAAGATACCGTTGAACCAATCGAACAAAACTATTTGTTCGTACTTACTCACACAGAAATCATGATGGAAACCACATGTAACAAGGACGCACAAAATAAAGTACTGAAGGGAATGGCGTTAATATACTTCGAAAACTGTACAATAAAGATAAACAACATTCAATATTCCAGTAAATATGCAACATTCTGGGATTCTGTACAAATAATCTCAACATTATACAACGAAATTAATACATCGATAACAATGAAAAATTTAACATTGGAAAAGTTAAATTTATGGACAACAAAAAACACAGAAGCCATTAACATAATAAATTTAAGAAATAATAATAACCATATTTCCATTATAGGAGCATTATGCGTTACAATATCAATTGTAGTAGGAATCATCATCATGATACGACTGATGCAAAAGACAGCAATAATGGAACCAGGTCCAGATCCTCCAGCCAACTTACCACAGCCAATTCAGCTCAGTTGGCCTTCGCTTCATTCTTAGGGGGAGGAGTTACGACATCCCGGATGTCCAACAACAACAACCCAAGCAACATTTATTTTAAAATCACATTTCCATTATACATGGAAATTCTAAATAGTTTATATAAAATCATATTTCATAAAATCGTATAAATGTTTTTATTAAGAATCTAAACATATTTCAAATTATATTTTCACACAAGAAATTGTGTTAACGTAGACAAAACCGTATTTTTTATAGATAATAATTTCCACATTAGATTCAGATTGTATTTGCATTTTGTCGAGGGCATATCGACAAAATAATAGTACATCGGTATTAAGTAAATTTAAGTAGATTAAGAAACCATAAAATTATAAATTAAACTAATAAAGATTTACTGAATAAAATTATAAAAAATAATAATAATGAATAAATGTAATAAAATTAATAAAAGTTAAAGTGCAAAAATATAATTCGCGCTCATTGATGATTTATTTTAATTTCGATTGTCGCGGAAACGTGTTGTCTTTTTTCGTACCATGGGTTTTAGGTGTGAATAAATGATGACGTCATTAAACTGAATTTTCTCTTTCTAATGCATATTGTTATTTTGTAGAACGTTTTTTAATTTAATTTGCCTGATTTTCTTTTGATTATTGCTGGAAAATAGGAAAACTTAAGAATCTTTTCGAAATTCGAAATCGCGTTTTTTCATCTATGAAAATAAATCATTTTTTAGTGTTTCTATGTCCCTTATTTTATGTTCATTTAAATCAAGATGGTTCTGATAAAACAGAAAATATTTAAGCTCTAAATTTAAATAGAGAAAACAATCTAAGCGCATATCAAAAATGATCAAAATTTCGAGAAATTTACCACAAAGTTTTTGTAAAATCATACAAATGTTTGTTAGATACTTCATAAAGCGATGGGACTATACTCAAAATTTCTCTAAATTTAGATCCATTTTTGTTACAAAATACAAATTGACTCTAAATTTAGAATTTTTATTCTAAAACATTACGTGTAACTTCACCAAAGAAATGTTTGGAAAGTCATGATGTTGTTTGAGTGATCGATCGTAAAGTTAAGTTGAGATTCTTGATATTAAAAACATTACTTAAGAAAATATAGCAAACATCTTGCATGGATATATAGTATGCAATGTGAGGTCACAATTAGTAGCCTTAGTCGGTAGTGTCTTTTTTTGTGTTTTTTTCCACAATAGGGAAAAAAAAAAATTTAAATAAATTAGGACATAAAAAGGGGCTCAACGGTTAAGTATTGTTCCTTTGTTTACGTCAATTTGTCATTTATTACTTTGGTTGGTTTTTTGTTTCTTTTCGGTTTAGATTTCCAGTAATCCGGTTCGGTTTGGATGAAGCGTTCCTTTTATTTATTTGTAAGTATTGCGCTTCAATCACGTCACGTCGTGTTTATTTTTGATTGAAATGTCGTTTAATAACCCCAATGTAGTTTTAAAATCTATGTTAGTCGATAGGTCTTTGTTAAATGTAGCTAGTTTTAACGTGCAAAGTTTAGTCCTAAATATTGACGAGATTCGTCACATTTTTAATGGTGCTGCAGTGGACATTCTTTGTTTCTCTGAGACATTTTTAAATCCGAATATCCCTAATTTAGCTTTGGCCATCAAAGGTTATAATATATTTAGGAAAGATAGATGCGAGTGAAGTTTTTCCTAACTTTTCCTAAAAAATTACAACAACAATGTCTTGCATTAGTATTGGTGAAAAAAGAATTCATTTAGGCGAAACTCGATTTAAAATATTTTTTAAAAAACAAACGCGACAATTAAATATTTTATTAAAAAACACTTTTATCATAAAACATAAGAATTTATCTATTTTGTGTTAATCATCTAGTGTAGTACAAAATAAAAAACTTAAAAATTATATTATATTATATTGTATTGATATTTTTGAAATATTGCACAAATATTCATATTATATTGATATTTTTGAAATATTGCACAAATATTTTTATTGATCTAAGAATTCTGACCATACCACTGAAGTTGATGCAAAACGGTTAGAAAGTACTTAGTATTGCTTATGAATGCTGCTGTGCAATATGTGCACACTATTTTATTTAAGTATTGTAAGTCAATATTTCCTAAGTTTTTTATTATAAAAATAGATAAATTCTTATGTTTTATGATAAAAGTGTTTTTTAATAAAATATTTGATTGTCGCGTTTGTTTTTTAAAAAATATTTTAAATCGAGTTTCGCCTAAATGAATTCTTTTTTCACCAATACTAATGCAAGACATTGTTGTTGTAATTTTTTAGGAAAAGTTAGGAAAATCTTCACTCGCATAAAGATAGAGCGGTACCTCCCCTTAATCATGGTGGTTTATGTATGTTTGTAGGAGATCACATTAAGGCTAGATTAGTATACCTTCTTCCATTTCAGAATTGTTAGTATCGGATTTAGAGTTTTTATTTGTCAATATTTTTATTAATGGTCGTAAAATCTTAGTCGGTACCATCTATAACCCACCAAAAACTAGTAAGAGATCGTATGCCAAATTTAAAAAATCACTTGTAGACTTAGAAAGTTTATTTAGTTATTTCTCTTGTAGATTCGATGAAATGTATATATCAGGTGACTTTAATTTCGATATACTCCAAAAGTCCGGCTTCCCTCGGGATTATTTGAATCTTTTAAATAGTCTTAATTTATCCGTACACAACACTGTGGCACCAACGTTTTCTTGTCCAACCGCTAGCGGGGCATCTTATTCCCTTATTGATCATATCATATCTTTTACTAATAACTCTATTTGTTTTTTCAATCAGTTGTCTCTCGGTATGGGATCCCATCATGATCTTTTAGTTTTTTCTGTAAACTCTTACTCTCCACCTAAACCTAAGAGTTTTAGCTTTAGAGATTTTTCTAGTATAGACAATTCCCGCCTTTACTTAGTTTGTAACTCAGTTCCTTGGGAGGATATTTTTTGCCTTAGTTCGGCAACTAGCCAAATAGAATTTTTCAACTCGTATATTAGTTTGGTGTTTAATAGTTGCGTTCCGCTTAAAAAGGTTACTTGCAAAGCAAAATCTCCGCCTTGGTTGTCTCAGGAAATTTCGAATGCCATAAATATTAGAGTTAGTAAATATCGTGTATGGAAAAGGTGTCCTAATAGTCAGTCTCATTTAGATTACAAGCAGGCTCGTAACAGAGTTGTAGGGTTAATTCGAATTGCTAAACGTAATTTTTTCAAGGACAAGTTAGACTCCTCTCTTCCTCCCAAGGTTTTTTAGCGTAATGTTCGTAATTTAGGCCTAGGTAAATGCAAGATTAGTTCAAGTGGGGATTTCAAACCCAATGAAATTAATAGTTATTTTTGCTCTAGTCTGAACTCGGGCAGTAGTTCCGTCGATTTGTTCTCTAACGCGTCCTCTAATTCGTTTTCGTTTTCAAATATTTCTCTCGAGGATTTACAATCTGCTATTTGGAAGGTTAAATCAGAATCTTCTGGTCTTGATAACGTCAATTTAAAATTCGTTATGGTAGTTTTCCCTTTCGTCTCAAAATACTTGTTACATATCTTCAATTTTATTCTCACGTCCTCTTCCTATCCAGATCAGTGGAAGCTAAGTAAAATAATCCCGATTCCAAAGATCAGTAATCCTTTAGAGCTATCCCATTTTCGACCAATTAGCATTTTAAGTTCTCTCTCTAAGGCTTTCGAGATAGTTGTTAAAAATCAAATTCAATCGCATTTACATAGCAATAGTTTAATTAGTTGCTTCCAATCTGGGTTTAGAAAATTTCATAGTACTTCTACTGCGTTATTAAATGTATGTGATGATATTAGGCGTAATATGAATAATAGGGAATTAACTTCTTTAACTTTGTTAGATTTTTCTAAGGCCTTTGATTCTATTAATCACAGAATTCTTTTCAATAAACTCTTATCTCAGTTTAGATTTTCGCTTTCTGCTGCCAAATTGATTTTTAACTATCTTTCTAATCGTTCTCAGGCAGCTTTTTCGACAATTCCTTGTCTGATTTCCTTCCTGTAATTTCCGGCGTGCCTCAGGGTTCAGTGCTGGGTCCTCTATTATTTTCTATGTACATAAATGACATAGAATCCTCCATTCAACATTGTTCATTTCATATTTTCGCTGATGACGTTCAAATTTATAGAAATAGTCGTTTAGATCAGGATTCTATTGTTAGGAATATTTGTCTGATAAATGAAGATTTAAGTAATATCGTTCGCTGGTCGGTCTCTAACAGGCTTGTTTTAAACGCGAATAAATCTCAGTCGATTATAATTTATAAAAAACCGTTAGATACCTCGTCCTTTCCTGGTATTTTTCTGCAGGGTTCGCTAATTGTATATTCAAATACTGTTAGGGATTTAGGCTTAGTTATTAATAAAACTCTTACTTGGGGTGACCATTTAGTTACTATTAGTAAGAGGGTCTTTGGCATGCTTAGTTGTTTGTATAAAGTGGTTGGATTTTCTGATAGTCAGTTTAGGAAAAAATTGTTTTTGTCTTATCTTCTTCCTCATTTTATTTACGGTGACATAGTTTTATTCGGTATGCTTCAGGAAAATATGAATGTTCTCCAAAGATGTTTCAATGCTTGTACCAGGTTTATTTTTGGTATTAGGAAGTTCGATCATATTTCTGCCTACTCTAGCCTTGTTTTAGAATGTAGTTTATCTATTTTTTACGAATTTCGCGTTTGTCTTTTTATTTTTAAACTTTTTAAAGCTAAGGAGCCTTGTTATCTATATAGGAAATTAATGTTTAGTAGGTTTCATTCCTCTAACTTCCGCCTAATTCCGGCTAAAAATTGTTGTAGGTCGTTAAACGCGTCATTTTGTGTTAGGGGAGTTTCCCTTTGGAATTCAATTCCATTGGAAATTAAGAGATTAGGATCGGCAAAATTATTTAGGTCAACATTTTTGGAGTGGCGTGATTGATGGGCAATACGTAGTTTTTTAATTTATTTTTAATAACCATGTTATTTTTGTTAATTTTTAATTTTTAATATTATTTCACCTCGTGCTGTACATTTTAATGTAAATGAGCTACTGCTCAAAATAGAATGTGTAAGCACGAGGTGGAAATTGTTTGAAAAAATTTAAGAGGTTTTTATGCCTAATGGAAGCCACTTCTTTTTTCTTTTTTTGTTTCGATTGCTTTGTTTCCATGTGTGCTTTTCCTCTTAATACTAAATTATTTATAAATCCTATAAATAAATAAATAAATAAATATGCATATGAAAAATGTTCTTCATAAAGCCCAATCCACCATATTCTCCAGATTTGGCACCTAGCGACTATTTTCTCTTTCCAAAATTAACAAGTTACTGCAGGGAAAAAGATTTGCGTATTCTGAAGTGTTTGAAAAATCGTGGGTATTGATATGTTGGAAAATCGTTGGATGAAAAACATTGCTAAAAAAATTACAATTTATTATCAATGCATGAAACTTTTCATCCCATGTAGTAGTATCTCTTGTTTAACATTAATTTCAACTCAATTTCCAAATCTCTTCAATATTTTCTACTTGTCAGTTCAAAAATAAAACGGATACATTTTAAAATATGTTCTTACTGAAAAAAAAAATAATATAAATTCTTAGAATAATTTTCGGATAGATAAAAACGGTTTCATTAACATGATAAGAATGCATATGGTTACCAACCATATATATTCAAATTATGTACATACATACGAGTACATTATAGTATTACAGACAACAAAAAATAAAAAATTCTGTAACACAAGAAAATCGTTGAATTTTAATTAGAAAATGTACTTTTCCGTATCTTTTATCTCATCTCTTCTCCAAAAAGGTACATGTTATTATACCTACATAATTTTATTAATTGTCCGGGACTTGGTTATGCTCCTTTACATAAAAAGATTTATGTAGTATGTAATTCACGTCTTTATACCACCGTGATAAAATTTCATTTTAATTGTTTTGAACTTTAAACACACAATTAATTGATATCGCGCCATTCATTCACTTGGACTACACTGTGTTTGTATGTTGGTTTTAAGTATACAAACTTCAAAAATATTAATGAAAATTTATAATAATAAAAATGAAATATTTCATGCACTAAAACGGAAATGTAATTATTCATTTTACAGCTCTTCCTCAGATAAAAGATAACAAGCATAATTTTAATGGTCTACATACCATAGTCTACCTGGACGCTAAACAGAAGAAGATTTAGTCCCGTTTTATTTTAATGTTTGTATTGTTTCGTGCCGTATCCCGTATGACTTTCTTTATGCGAGTTAAAAACATAAGAAGCTTTTTAAAGTAAATTAACATTTATTAAATTAATTTTAATTATGTATAATCTCGTCCCGTATGAATATGAAATGAATAAATTTGTGTTTTAAGTACCGACGACGATAATTTTTTTTTTGTCGAAATTGCTTCTATCGTATGCGCGATATAAATTAATTTTTATTGTGTTTATTTAGGGCAGATTAGCGGATTTCTTATTATACAGCAACACTTTCAAGAGGTACTTCTTTATAGATGTACAATACAAAAGTGTCATACTGCTTAGTTACAAGTCTTTTTTTTTATTTGGTCTTTAAAAATTTACAACGCGAATTTTACACAATTCAAAAATTTCAGTTACTGAGATGACAATACGTAGAACAAAGTTTACAGCAGTTGAACGGTATTTGTATACTGTACATTTTTATAAATATGTAGTATTTTCTTAGATTTAATTATAATTTTTAACTTTAATTCACGATAAATAAAACAAAACCGTACTTTTCATTCTTAGCCGTGTTTTCCATGAGAACTGCACTAGAACTCGATAAATGTTCAATTCCTTTTATTCTATGTAAACAGAAAAAACAATAATAATTTCATAAAGTGCTAATATGTAGTGCATTTAACATAAATACACATTTTAAGTTGTTACACCAATAAATAATTACAATCATAGCTTATTTTTTAATTACACTTGATCAACCCATAAATTTATCGAGTGTAGCTGTGTGTAATGACGTCAGCAAGAAATATGAAAATATTGATGAAATAACTGATGGGGGCATTATTTAAACTTAAAATGTGTATTTATGTCAAATACACTACGGTTTACATCGAATAAAAGGAATTTAAGGTGTATCGAGTTCTAGTGCAGTTCTCATGGAAAACACTTCTGTTATAAACATTTACTTGTTTTTTATTAGTTTTAGTTAACTGCTTTACAACATGTTCTGTTTCATCACCTTCTTTCAACTGATTTATGATTCGTTCTACATCATTCTTCTTTCTTCGTCCTTCTCCATTTCATTTTTTACTTAAAATACTAGTTAATAGAGGCGCAATGGAGGCGCATCCACATTGAATTAATTACGCTTTTCTACTTTAACAATGTTATCAAAATTATTAAAGTATTTTAAAAACTAAATAAAATTATTCACAAAAGTTATTAAAATTTTAGGTACTTAAAGGAGTATAATAATAAAAAAACTGGTTCTTAAATATAGGAGAAAAAACAGTGAGATTTCACGTTAGTTAAAATTGTCACTTCCAAGTAAACACAATTTTTTGTAACTACTCTTATGTTGTTGTTTGCACCGGGGTGTACTTCAATTACTTTGCCCAATAACCATTTAGACGTAGGTAGATTATTATCCTTGACGACAACAACGTCTCCAATTTTGATATTACTCTGTTGTCTGTGCCATTTGTTCCGATGTTGTAAACTCGTCAAATATTCCAGATGCCACCGCTTCCATATGTGTTGGTTCATCTTGGTTATTATCTGCCATCTGGATAATTTTGACATCTTTACTTCATTCAGATTCTCACTGGGAAGTTGGGTAGTTGGTCGACCAATTAAAAAATGGCCAGGAGTCAAGTAGTCCAAGTCGTCGCCTGACAATACGCAAATTGGTCTGGAATTCATCTTTGCCTCTATCTCGGTCAATAGGGTTGACATTTCCTCCATGGTAAGTATATGGCCATTGGTAAATCTTCTGAGATGGTATTTAACACTTTTGACGGCAGCTTCCCACAATCCACCAAAATGTGGCGAGCTGGGTGGAATAAACTTGAATTCAATTTGATCTGAGAAAATGGAAAAACTGGTATAAATGATTGCGTGCTCCAATGAAGTTGGTTCCATTATCACTCTGAATTTTCTTGAATATTCCTCTACGGGCTATAAATCTACGAAGTGCAGCTATGTACGCGTCTGTGGTAAGTATACGGAAACCAATTCAATGTGTACTGCTTTGGTGGCCAGACATATAAATATGCATATGTAGCTTTTATATGATTTTTGTCCTCTTCCTCTCCTCAAATGTGTTGTGAAAGGACCTGCATAATCCACTCCAACTTTATGGAATGGTCTAACCAGTTCCACTCTTGGTATGGGAAGATCACCCATGATTTGATTTAATTCCTTTGCCCTGTATTTAACACATGTCACGCAGCTATGAACAATTTGTTTAATTAAATTTCTGCAGCCAATGATCCAGTAATTGTTTCGTAATCAGGGTTTGCCCAGCGTGTAGATACTTAAGGTGATGTTCCCTTACAATGAGCTCCGTTAAATTTTCATTTGCAGGTAGTATAATCGGATATTTTATATCGTACGGAACGGCAGCATTTTTTATTCTGCCCCCGACTCTTAGTAGGCCTGACTCATCGAGGTATGGGTTGAGGTAGAGATCTTTGATCGCCGCTATTAATCCAATTTCCAACTCGAAGTGCTTACGCTGAATGTACCCAAAGACAAGTCACCGAGATTTTTGTAAATCGGAACTTAGTAGAATTGGCAGAATGGAGGTTTTTGGTACTTGCCTAAGTCTTATGTTGATAAAGCGAATTACACAGGCCAGAATCCGGATTATTTTTCTGAAACTGGAATTCTTCTCGACGAGATCATCTATTAAGGTGTTTTGGGGTATTTGAAAGGACATTGATTGACAACGACTATCTTCTCGGGTAATAGGATGATTTATAATATTTATTGGCCAGTTCAGTGAATCTACTAACCACTTTGGTCCATTCCACCATAACGCGAATTTTTCTAATTTTTCAGGTTCCATTCCCCTAGACGCACAATCGGCCGGGTTATCTTTGGTGTCCATGTGTCTCCATTGAGACCTGTTAAAATTGGTAAGTATTTCTTCGGTTCTATTGCCAACAAATGTATTCCATTTATTTGGGTGTGCCGATAGCCAATCCAATACTATGGTGGAGTCGGTCCATGCCACTATTTCTGAAATTTCAGATTTTAACGCTTGCTTAACACTTAAAAGAAGTCTGCTGAGGAGTAATAAAGCACCACAAAGTTCTAAGCGTGGAATCGACAATTGCTTCACTGGTGCAACTTTGGTTTTTGCCTACAGTAATTTAACGACAGAATCTCCGTTTAGTTGTGTTATTTTGCCGTATATAACAGCCGAGTATGCTTGTTTCGAAGCGTCTGAAAATCCGTGTAGAACGATTTTGCTTTCGGAATTCGGGTTTAGGTACCGCGATAATTCGATATTTTCGATTTTTACCAGGTTATCTCTTAATTTTGACCATTGGTTTAATTAATTAGGTGGTAATTGATCGTCCCAGCCTAGGTGTTCTGCACACAATGATTTGATAAATACCTTTATGTTGATTGTTATGGGAGCCAGCCAACCTAAGGGATCGATCAAACGACTAGCTTCAGACAGGATTCCTCGTTTAGTTGTAGTAGCTTGATCATTTAAACTGACTTCGAATTGAAAGGTATCCTTTATTGGATTCCAATGCAATCCCAATAATTTAGTTGAGTCGCGGGAAGATTTTTCTATTTTTAAAATGTTTGCTTTAGTACCAGGTTCTAAGGCATCATTTAGTATATCATCGTTGGACAACCACTTATGAAGTTGGAACCCTGACTTTCCCAGTATAAAGTTGGTTTGGTTTTTAATCTTGATAGCTTCGTTTAATGTGTCGGCTCCGGTCATTAAATCGTCGATGTACATATCAGTTTTAATGCGATTGACTGTTTGTGGGTACTCTTCGTTATATTTATTAGCTGCTTCGATTACTGCCCGAGTGCCCAAATAGCTGGCACTCGCTGTTCCGTAGGTTACAGTTTGCAATTCATATATGGTGAATGGTTTGTTCGGCTCTTCTCTCCATATGATTCGTTGAAATCTGGTGTCAGCTTCTCTTATACGAATTTGGCGATACATTTTTCCAATATCGGCTGTGATCGCTACTTTGTACTTCCTAAAACGAGACAAGATTTCATAGAGACTTGATTGTATGGTCGGTCCGACTGCCAGGCAGTCATTCAGCGATTTTCCTGTAGTAGTTGTCGCAGAGCCATCAAAAACAATCCTTAATTTTGTTGTTTTGCTTTTGCCTTTGATGACGCCGTGATGTGGTACATAATAGGTGCTTTCATAGTTGTTTGTGAAATCATTGTCTACTTCCTTCATGTGTCCCAGATTCAAATATTCTATCATGAAAGCTTTGTACAACGCTGCAAATTCATGATCTCTTGCGAATCTTCTTTCAATAGAATGCATTCTCCGCACCGCTTTCGGATAAGAATAGCCTAAGACAGACGGGGCTATTTTGAATGGTAATCCAACCTTTATTCGACCAGATTCGTCTATCGTTTTGGTATCATCGAAACATTTCTCACATAATTGTTCTTCCGGGGATAAATGAGGTTGGGTCACTTCTATATTTTCAATCTCCCAGAATCTTCTTAATAAATTCTCGAGATCATTCTCTACTTTGTCGATAGTAATGGTAAATGATTGTTTTGGCCGCACTTCACTTACCTTTCCCGCAATTACCCATCCTAGAAGTGTGTTCTGCATGATCAATTGGTTTTTGGTGACAATCTTTCCATAGGTCAGCATTTCAAAAAAACTATCTGCTCCTATTATAATGTCGATATCTGCTCCGTTGTAAAAGTGTGGATCGGCCAATTCATACTGCTTAATTTCTCGTAGGTTAAAAGACTCGGAAATTGCCTTTGTTTGGTGGTCAGTTTAGGGAATACGAAGGCCTCTACGTGGAAACTTGGTTAGGTTTTATTCCATGAGGTTATTCCTAACGATACTGCTCCTCTCGTATAACCGTTTGTGATGGCTCCAATGCCCGATATAGCTAGTTTGGCACTGCTTCTCTTTAATTGGAGTTTTTGTGCACACCTCTCCGTGATGAATGAACCTTGTGATCCGGAATCCAGTAACACTCGACATAATTGGTTTTGCTGCAGCCCATCAAGTACACGTACCAAAGCGGTGGATAATAGTGAATCTCCTAATTGGGTATTGGTAGTGTAGTTTAATGTCTTAGCTTCAGTTTGGTTGATGTTGGTTGATGATTTTGTGGCTACATCATCATGGAGTAGACTATGGTGTTTTCTATTGCATTGCTTGCACCGGAATCTCGATTTGCAGTTGTACACATTATGGTTGTTGTTGAAGCAGTTGAAACATCGGTTTTCATTTATTAGCAAAGATTTTCTTTTATTTAAGATCATTTCTTTGAATTTTACACATTCGAAAAGTTTGTGGTTTTCGGTTGGACATATTGAACACGGTTCGACTAGACTGCTTGATACGGTATGGCTTTTGATCGCCGGTTTTGGATGATTTGATGTTAATTGAAAACGTTTGTTTTGACCTTTCAAGGATTCAAGTGCGTCGATTCATCTACTGAGGAATTCAAAGAATTGCTTTAAAGTTGGAAGATTGTATTCTGTAGAAGCTTGTGCCCATAAATTATTGGTTTCATCGTCTAACTTATTAACAATAATGTGAATTAGCCAATGGTCTCTTGACTCTGCTTCGTCTCCCAATGCGTTCAAACCTCGAATTATTTCATCTGAGGTATCCAGTAGACGCCTTACATTCATACTATTTGCCGTTGTTACAGAAGGTTGATACATAAAATTTTTTATGAACGCTTGAATGGTATTTTTTTACGGTCATATCGTTCTCTTAGTTTTTTCAATGCTTCTATGTAGTTAGCATCCGTAATGCTAAAATGTTTCAAAAGACCGGACGCTTCACCCTTTAATGATCCCTTCAAATATTGCAATTTCTGCGACGGAGTTAATCTGTGGTTATCGTGTATTGTTGAACAGAATAAGTCGTGGAATGACTGCCATTCAGTGTAATCTCCGGAGAAACATGGGATGCTTATTTTTGGCAATTTTACCTCCACGTGAGCTCCTGCCATCGAAGCTTCGATTATTGTATCATTAAGCGATACAGGTGGTTCGATCTTGGTTCTTAATTCAATCGCACTTTTATGTCTTCGATGTTGGTGGAAGTGCTTATGGCGTTAATATAATTTAATAGTTTGGTCAAGCTTCCTTTGATATAGACTCTTTTACTTTCTTTTACTCTAGTAAAATAAAGTATAGTAATCATGAAAATTTTGGACCTTGATATTTTTAGTGATTTATCTGTTTTGAGGTCCCCTGAGTCCGAAAAAGTGGGTTTCGAAATGGTGTCTGTCTGTCAGTCTGTCAGTCTGTCAGTCTGTCCGTCTGTCCGTCTGTCAGTCTGTCAGTCTGTCTGTGTCCTCTCTACAGCCCAGATGGTTTAACCAATCGAACTGAAACTTCAGAGTTTAGCTTTTTTGATAAATTGGGAGGTCCCAGTGAATTTTACTCCAAATCGGCTAACCGGAAGTGGCCACTCCCTTGGTCCAGAAAATTTATTTTGCAAATAACTTAAAAAGTATAAGGTTTACAAAAAACTACCAAAAACAAAATGTTTCCAAAAATTAAAAACAAATAAAATTAAAAAAAAAAAATTAAAAAAAAATTTAAAAATTTAAAAATTAAAAAAAAAAATTAAAAAATTATAAAAAAAAATTAAAATTTCTCAAAATTCTCTGTTCGTAAAAGAAAGTCGTGTGTTGGCCACACCTCCATTTTTTTTCTTCAAGGCCGCGATATCGGACATTTTGTTTTGTAATTTAGGTTCACTTTTCACTATCACTTTATCAATTTTCACTTATATACCGATGGAACGAGTATTCGCAAGTTTACGAGAAAGTCTTTTAACCAGATTTATAATAAATTTATTTAAATTTATGAATAAAATACGCTTATCTTTGCTTTTTATTATTTATTCAATATAAAGTTTTAATAGGATAATTAATACTTGCGGTTTTTACTCTCCATGCGGTTGACTCAGCAAGGTTGATTTTGTTGTATATCTGGATTTCCACAGCTCACAGATTCTGGATAATATCCGGTTTCAATATATTTTATCTGCTTCCTCGATAAATCAGGCAACAATCCGGCTCGAAGGACCAATGTTTTCGTACCAAGGTTTCGGGTACCACGAACAATAAATAAACCCGGTACAAAAGAAGATGCAATAACTTTATTGGTTCTAGTAAATATTGTAATTAAATTTATTTTTATGTTATAAATTTATCCAATATTCCAAATTTTAATTTAAGGTTTTATTATTTTGTTACTAGATGTTTACGCCTTGATGGTTGGTAAGTAAGAGGGTTTTTTATTACATATTTCATTTTTTACAATAAAATTAATTCTTAATGACTAAGCGCTTTTGCTTATGATACCAAAAATTTAGTTTTATACTCAATGGTAGATGGCCAAGACTCTACACAACAGCATTAGATATAATATATGGTATAATACATTTTTGGTTTTTAACTTTTTATGCTTAAAGGCAGATGGCCGAAATTCTACACAACATTTGCAAAGTATAAATTTAGATAATTAAAATGTCATTAAATATAATGTAAACAAATAAAAGCAAGAGCTTTACAAATTCAATTAAATTAAAATCTAATTAATTCAAGTGCCTTATTTCATGCGAATAAATTAATGTGATCAAGATAAGTATATAATTCTAAATAGACAAGTTTATAAATTTAATTTTAATATAATTATTTGGTTTCAGATTTTGATTGGGTTTGGCTACAATAGAAATAATCAATTTCAAATGGAAAATTACAATTACAATAAAGTTTGATTGATATTTTATGTGTGGATGCTAATAGATTTCCCTTTTTTTCTTTTCAGGTGAATTTCATCATACTGTTGCTTCAACAATATGTATATGTATTCCTTTTGAAACAGCACTGTAATAAACTATGATAGATATTAGGCCCGATTCTGCCTTCCAAAATATTATGGTATGTTATGTTATTTTTGTTTTTCCAATACAAATTCATATAGGAAGCGAGGAAATAAAATAACATAACATGAATTCTGTCGTGTCAGAATCGCGCCCATTAAAGTATAGCTGATAGAAAATAACCGCGTAGAAACAATGTAAAATTTGTATTTATATTACCTTGAGATACGAAGTATATTGTTTCAAGCAAAGCAGGCGGAGTATTTCAATTTTCGGCATGCATGTTATGCTGCCCATACACGGTGCAACTTGGTTGTACAACTGGTCTGCAGACTAGTCAAGTTGTATCGTTTGTAGGGCAGTTGTACAATCATTTTGAAGGTTCGAAGCTAGGTTGCAAGAAAATCAAAAAATTTTGATTTTTATAGGCGGAGCCAGTGGTTGTACGACCAAGTTGCAATGTGTGTGGACAAGTTGTACAACTTAAATGACATTTTATGTTTATTGGGAATTTTAATACCGTTATTGACGAAGATTATAACTAAACCACATAAAACGAGCTAAATATTTTATTAAAAAAGAATAAGTTTCTTTAATTGCAATGGCTGTAGTTAATAATCAGTTGTGGAGAGACTTTTTCGAAGAATTCGAACAATGTCCAGAATTATGGAAAGTTAAAAGTTCTGTGTACAAAAATAAAGATAAAAAGCAAAAAGCATGGGAGAAATTGTTTAACCATATATAAAAACTTAGATAGTGACGATTGTGAAGATTTTCCTAAAACTCCGAGATATTCCTAAAAAACTACAACAACAATTAAAATTTTCAAAGTATTAGTGAAACTGCGAACTAATGAATAAGTTCCAAACTACGCAATAAGAAATTATAAAATTTTATTAATTCACGGAGAAAAAAATATAGAACACATTGCCATAAATTGTAGAAGCCCAGGCATTTTTGGCTTTTTATCGGAGCGCTTACTATAACATTATGAGAACGATAAGTGATGTGAATACAATTGGGATCATAAAAATAGTAAAATTTTATATAACATACACATATAGTAACCATTAATAGAAAAATGCGTATTTGATCAGTATATAGAATAACGAGATATACCCTACTAAAAAGGAAAAATTACAATTGATTATATGAAACACCTTTATATTATATAATTAATTTGTTTATTGTACAGTAGTGATTCCTATATTGCACATACAATAAAGCAAATAGTAAAGTCTGCCGTACATGCAGCGCATGCTATAATTTGAGTACATACTATATTATATAGTAAATAAATCAGTAATTTTTTTCTCAAAAACAATTAGGTATATAACACAAGAGAATTATCGTAAATCGCGTTTCCCGGAATTTTCCTGGTGTTCCTAAACACTGGCCATTCTAACGGAACCTTATTTTGAGTAGGTCACGATCTATTCTAATAGAAAATAAATCAATTTTAAAAAATTCTGTGGTCCCAGGCATTTAGGATTGATGATTTTTGAATATTCTATAGAGAATTATCGTAAATCGCGTTTCCCGGAATTTTCCTGCTATTTCTAAACACCGGCCATTCTAACAGAAACTTATTTTGAGTAGGTCCCGATCTACTCTAACAGAAAATAAATAAATTTTGAAAAATTCTGTGGTCCCAGGCACCTGTGACCTATTCAAAATAAGTTTCTTTTAGAATGGCCAGTGTTTAGGAACACCAGGAAAATTCCGGGAAACGCGATTTACGATAATTCTCTATAGAATATTCAAAAATCGTCAATCCTAAGTGCCTGGGACCACAGAATTTTTTAAAATTGATTTATTTTCTGTTAGAGTAGATCGTGACCTACTCAAAATAAGTTTCTGTTAGAATGGCCGGTGTTTAGAAATAGCAGGAAAATTCCGGGAAACGCGATTTACGATAATTCTCTATAGAATATTCAAAAATCATCAATCCTAAATGCCTGGGACCACAGAATTTTTTAAAATTGATTTATTTTCTGTTAGAATAGATCGTGACCTACTCAAAATAAGGTTCCGTTAGAATGGCCGGTGTTTAGGAACACCAGGAAAATTTCGGGAAACGCGATTTACGATAATTCTCTATAGAATATTCAAAAATCGTCACTAAGTGCCTGGGACCACAGTATTTTTTAAAATTGATTTATTTTCTGTTAGAGTAGATCGTGACCTACTTAAAATAAGGTTCCGTTAGAATGGCCGGTGTTTAGGAACATCAGGAAAATTCCGGGAAACGCGATTTACGATAATTCTCTATAGAATATTCAAAAATCGTCAATCCTAAGTGCCTGGGACTATAGAATTTTTTAAAATTGATTTATTTTCTGTTAGAGTAGATCATGACCTACTCAAAATAAGGTTCCGTTAGAATGGCCGGTGTTTAGGAACACCAGGAAAATTCCGGGAAACCGAGAATTTACGATAATTCTCTATAGAATATTCAAAAATCGTCAATCCTAAGTGCCTGTGACCACAGAATTTTTTAAAATTGATTTATTTTCTGTTAGAGTAGATCGTGACCTACTCAAAATAAGTTTCCGTTAGAATGGCCGGTGTTTAGAAATAGCAGGAAAATTCCGGGAAAGGATATATAGGATAATTCTCTATAGAATATTCAAAAATCGTCAATCCTAAGTGCCTGGGACCACAGAATTTTTTAAAATTGATTTATTTTCTGTTAGATTAGATCGTGGCCTACTCAAAATAAGGTTCCGTTAGAATGGCCGGTGTTTAGGAACACCAGGAAAATTCCGGGAAACGCGATTTACGATAATTCTCTATAGAATATTCAAAAATCGTCAATCCTAAGTGCCTGGGACCACAGAATTTTTTAAAATAGATTTATTTTCTGTTAGAGTAGATTGTGACCTACTCAAAATAAGGTTCCGTTAAAATGGCCGGTGTTTAGGAACACCAGGAAAATTCCGGGAAACGCGATTTACGATAATTCTCTATAGAATATTCAAAAATCGTCAATCCTAAGTGCCTGGGACCACAGAATTTTTTAAAATTGATTTATTTTCTGTTAGAGTAGATCGTGACCTACTCAAAATAAGTTTCCGTTAGAATGGCCGGTGTTTAGAAATAGCAGGAAAATTCCGGGAAAGGATATATACGATAATTCTCTATAGAATATTCAAAAATCGTCAATCCTAAGTGCCTGGGACCACAGAATTTTTTAAAATAGATTTATTTTCTGTTAGAGTAGATCGTGACCTACTCAAAATAAGTTTCTGTTAGAATGGCCGGTGTTTAGAAATAGCAGGAAAATTCCGGGAAACGCGATTTACGATAATTCTCTATAGAATATTCAAAAATCATCAATCCTAAATGCCTGGGACCACAGAATTTTTTAAAATTGATTTATTTTCTGTTAGAATAGATCGTGACCTACTCAAAATAAGGTTCCGTTAGAATGGCCGGTGTTTAGGAACACCAGGAAAATTTCGGGAAACGCGATTTACGATAATTCTCTATAGAATATTCAAAAATCGTCACTAAGTGCCTGGGACCACAGTATTTTTTAAAATTGATTTATTTTCTGTTAGAGTAGATCGTGACCTACTTAAAATAAGGTTCCGTTAGAATGGCCGGTGTTTAGGAACACCAGGAAAATTCCGGGAAACGCGATTTACGATAATTCTCTATAGAATATTCAAAAATCGTCAATCCTAAGTGCCTGGGACTATAGAATTTTTTAAAATTGATTTATTTTCTGTTAGAGTAGATCATGACCTACTCAAAATAAGGTTCCGTTAGAATGGCCGGTGTTTAGGAACACCAGGAAAATTCCGGGAAACCGAGAATTTACGATAATTCTCTATAGAATATTCAAAAATCGTCAATCCTAAGTGCCTGTGACCACAGAATTTTTTAAAATTGATTTATTTTCTGTTAGAGTAGATCGTGACCTACTCAAAATAAGTTTCCGTTAGAATGGCCGGTGTTTAGAAATAGCAGGAAAATTCCGGGAAAGGATATATACGATAATTCTCTATAGAATATTCAAAAATCGTCAATCCTAAGTGCCTGGGACCACAGAATTTTTTAAAATTGATTTATTTTCTGTTAGATTAGATCGTGGCCTACTCAAAATAAGGTTCCGTTAGAATGGCCGGTGTTTAGGAACACCAGGAAAATTCCGGGAAACGCGATTTACGATAATTCTCTATAGAATATTCAAAAATCGTCAATCCTAAGTGCCTGGGACCACAGAATTTTTTAAAATAGATTTATTTTCTGTTAGAGTAGATTGTGACCTACTCAAAATAAGGTTCCGTTAAAATGGCCGGTGTTTAGGAACACCAGGAAAATTCCGGGAAACGCGATTTACGATAATTCTCTATAGAATATTCAAAAATCGTCAATCCTAAGTGCCTGGGACCACAGAATTTTTTAAAATTGATTTATTTTCTGTTAGAGTAGATCGTGACCTACTCAAAATAAGTTTCCGTTAGAATGGCCGGTGTTTAGAAATAGCAGGAAAATTCCGGGAAAGGATATATACGATAATTCTCTATAGAATATTCAAAAATCGTCAATCCTAAGTGCCTGGGACCACAGAATTTTTTAAAATAGATTTATTTTCTGTTAGAGTAGATCGTGACCTACTCAAAATAAGTTTCTGTTAGAATGGCCGGTGTTTAGAAATAGCAGGAAAATTCCGGGAAACGCGATTTACGATAATTCTCTATAGAATATTCAAAAATCATCAATCCTAAATGCCTGGGACCACAGAATTTTTTAAAATTGATTTATTTTCTGTTAGAATAGATCGTGACCTACTCAAAATAAGGTTCCGTTAGAATGGCCGGTGTTTAGGAACACCAGGAAAATTTCGGGAAACGCGATTTACGATAATTCTCTATAGAATATTCAAAAATCGTCACTAAGTGCCTGGGACCACAGTATTTTTTAAAATTGATTTATTTTCTGTTAGAGTAGATCGTGACCTACTTAAAATAAGGTTCCGTTAGAATGGCCGGTGTTTAGGAACACCAGGAAAATTCCGGGAAACGCGATTTACGATAATTCTCTATAGAATATTCAAAAATCGTCAATCCTAAGTGCCTGGGACTATAGAATTTTTTAAAATTGATTTATTTTCTGTTAGAGTAGATCATGACCTACTCAAAATAAGGTTCCGTTAGAATGGCCGGTGTTTAGGAACACCAGGAAAATTCCGGGAAACCGAGAATTTACGATAATTCTCTATAGAATATTCAAAAATCGTCAATCCTAAGTGCCTGTGACCACAGAATTTTTTAAAATTGATTTATTTTCTGTTAGAGTAGATCGTGACCTACTCAAAATAAGTTTCCGTTAGAATGGCCGGTGTTTAGAAATAGCAGGAAAATTCCGGGAAAGGATATATACGATAATTCTCTATAGAATATTCAAAAATCGTCAATCCTAAGTGCCTGGGACCACAGAATTTTTTAAAATTGATTTATTTTCTGTTAGATTAGATCGTGGCCTACTCAAAATAAGGTTCCGTTAGAATGGCCGGTGTTTAGGAACACCAGGAAAATTCCGGGAAACGCGATTTACGATAATTCTCTATAGAATATTCAAAAATCGTCAATCCTAAGTGCCTGGGACCACAGAATTTTTTAAAATAGATTTATTTTCTGTTAGAGTAGATCGTGACCTACTCAAAATAAGGTTCCGTTAAAATGGCCGGTGTTTAGGAACACCAGGAAAATTCCGGGAAACGCGATTTACGATAATTCTCTATAGAATATTCAAAAATCGTCAATCCTAAGTGCCTGGGACCACAGAATTTTTTAAAATTGATTTATTTTCTGTTAGAGTAGATCGTGACCTACTCAAAATAAGTTTCCGTTAGAATGGCCGGTGTTTAGAAATAGCAGGAAAATTCCGGGAAAGGATATATACGATAATTCTCTATAGAATATTCAAAAATCGTCAATCCTAAGTGCCTGGGACCACAGAATTTTTTAAAATAGATTTATTTTCTGTTAGAGTAGATCGTGACCTACTCAAAATAAGGTTCCGTTAAAATGGCCGGTGTTTAGGAACACCAGGAAAATTCCGGGAAACGCGATTTACGATAATTCTCTATAGAATATTCAAAAATCATCAATCCTAAGTGCCTGGGACCACAGAATTTTTTAAAATTGATTTATTTTCTGTTAGAGTAGATCGTGACCTACTCAAAATAAGTTTCCGTTAGAATGGCCGGTGTTTAGAAATAGCAGGGAAATTCCGGGAAACGCGATTTACGATAATTCTCTATAGAATATTCAAAAATCGTCAATCCTAAGTGCCTGGGACCACAGAATTTTTTAAAATTGATTTATTTTCTGTTAGAGTAGATCGTGACCTACTCAAAATAAGTTTCCGTTAGAATGGCCGGTGTTTAGAAATAGCAGGAAAATTCCGGGAAAGGATATATACGATAATTCTCTATAGAATATTCAAAAATCGTCAATCCTAAGTGCCTGGGACCACAGAATTTTTTAAAATTGATTTATTTTCTGTTAGATTAGATCGTGGCCTACTCAAAATAAGGTTCCGTTAGAATGGCCGGTGTTTAGGAACACCAGGAAAATTCCGGGAAACGCGATTTACGATAATTCTCTATAGAATATTCAAAAATCGTCAATCCTAAGTGCCTGGGACCACAGAATTTTTTAAAATTGATTTATTTTCTGTTAGAGTAGATCGTGACCTACTCAAAATAAGGTTCCGTTAGAATGGCCGGTGTTTAGGAACACCAGGAAAATTCCGGGAAACGCGATTTACGATAATTCTCTATAGAATATTCAAAAATCGTCAATCCTAAGTGCCTGGGACCACAGAATTTTTTAAAATTGATTTATTTTCTGTTAGAGTAGATCGTGACCTACTCAAAATAAGGTTCCGTTAAAATGGCCGGTGTTTAGGAACACCAGGAAAATTCCGGGAAACGCGATTTACGATAATTCTCTATAGAATATTCAAAAATCATCAATCCTAAGTGCCTGGGACCACAGAATTTTTTAAAATTGATTTATTTTCTGTTAGAGTAGATCGTGACCTACTCAAAATAAGTTTCCGTTAGAATGGCCGGTGTTTAGAAATAGCAGGAAAATTCC
Source organism: Tipula vernalis (assembly GCA_958295665.1). NCBI lineage: Eukaryota > Metazoa > Arthropoda > Insecta > Diptera > Tipulidae > Tipula > Tipula vernalis. The sequence goes on along the minus strand of OY282558.1, from coordinate 169,840,211 downwards.
GGGAAAGGATATATACGATAATTCTCTATAGAATATTCAAAAATCATCAATCCTAAGTGGCTGGGACCACAGAAATATTAAAAATTGATTTATTTTCTGTTAGAATAGATCGTGACCTATTCAAAATAAGTTTCCGTTAGGTTGCACGATATTTGTTAACACCAGGAAAATTCCAATTGGAAATTGGATAGATTTTGCACGATAATCCTAAACGCAGAAAAGCATTGGTTGATTTAGGCCAGCCATCAACATCAGTTGCAAAAATAAATATTCATGCCAAGAAAGTGTTACTTTGCGTATGGTGGGATTGGAAAGGTATCATTTACTATGAGCTTCTGGAACCTGGTCAAACTGTTACAGCTGAACGTAACCAGGCCCAATTGAATTAAGTGATGCTCTGGAGGAAAAACGATCATTCACGGGCCAAGGAACGCGATCTGTTATATTGCTTCATGACAACGCCCATCACACACAGCAAAAGCAAACCGGTAAGTGATCTTCAGCTTAGGGTAGGAAGTTCTCCCGCACGCGGCGTATTCTCCTGACTTATCCTCTGTTGACCACTATTTGTTTAGATCGATGCTTCTAATCGTCTTATTTGACTGACCAGCAGTTATCAAAAAATTGAAGATGTACGAAAATGACCTGGTGAATATTTTGCCTCCAAACAACTAAGTTTCTATCGCGAGGGCATCCATCAACTATCCAATAGATGTCAAAGTACTATAGATAGTAATGGTGAATATTTCGATAATTAACCTTTATAATAAGTATATTTTCAATAAAGTTGAATTTGACCAAAAAAGCCGAGTTTCTACTTGCACACCTAATATAACGTATTAATGTTTTATAAGTAATATTTTTTACAGCAAGAAACGTAATAAACGAATAAAAAAATATAAATTTCTGTTTAATATGAATTTTATGTATTATTTACACTAACACTTTCATATTTATCTAGGAATTGGAAATACTTCACAATTCTCCACACACGCGTGAAGTTTTTCCTAAAAAAAATCCTAAAATATTTGTTTTGCCTTTTAGGAAAAAGTTCACGTGTATAGATAGTGAGGCTACAATTTCAAGTTTAAAGAATAAAATAAACAACATAAGAAGCTGCTATCGCCGCGAACTTAATAAGGTTATAAAAAGTGAGAAATCTGGAGTTGGTGAGGATGATGTATACGTCCCATCATTGTGGTATTTTGAAATTTTATATTTCCTAAGGGACAATGAAATCCCAACTGCTGGAATTTCTAGTGTGGATACCGATGATGATGTAGAGGAAATTGAAGTAAGTTATACATTTTAAAGATATTTCACATTACTGTTAAATTTCTATTTTAGCTTGAAACAACCCTCCCAGTTTCCAAAAAAATATGTCGAAATAAAAATATTCGGGACGAATTTTTGCAAACAGCTGTCGATCATTTAGTTCGACTTAAAACTAAAAAAGATGAGTCAGAAATATTTGCTGAAGGATGGGCAACATCTTTTAAAAAACTGAATGATAGACAGAAACTTTATGCCAAAAAAGCCATAGATGAAATTTAAATAATGGGACAATTAAACGAGCTGACACTTAACACAGTTTCTCCATTGCCCAGTTCCAGTAGTTCATCATGCGCTGATTCTAGATGCTCAACACCTTACACATCGGGTGTTGGGGGTGCGCTTCAATAGGGTAGGAATTGACCGTTTATAGCCACGACTTTCGTGAACTATATTCCAGCTCTGCAACTATGTAGAGGCCACCAAATGTGTCTAGTATACCTCCTCGTGGTGACACCCGGGCAACGATTTTAAAATCGGCTAAATACTAGAGGCGAGTGGATTACACTATAAATATACAATATGCAATGAATAAAACAGAAGGAAAAAATACCCCAGGTGGTAAACCAATAGAAATATTGGGCAATCCACTCTCTGATGAGACTGGCCCTAAGGATTCTGGGGAGGGCCGATCCTTGCATACACAAAAAAACAAAAATATGGAAATAGTAAACAGCCCGTTCCACAAGGGAGGAAACGTTGCTAGATCTCCTGAGAAAACTTTTAATTTCTCATCTGAAAATTTTAACATGGAACGATTCCAAAATAATAAGCGCGCAACAGCAGCACCCCAACAAGCAAGTATAACAACCTCATATAACTATGGTGAAACATCTATTCTTGAAAGTGGTACTTCAGAAAAAGAGCTAACGTTATACAAACAATGGCAAAAAGTAACTGATGAGAAAAATCAGCAAAGCATTATTATTCTCAATTTACAACAACAAATTGACGAACTAAAAAAAGAAATGATGCAATTAAAGCAGAACGAAACTCAAGCTAAGCCATCAATGAAGCAGAACCAGAATACCGAACTTAACGCCAACAATGTTAAATGTCCAACCGAATCATCAATAATACAGAAACAAAACACCAATTCTAATGTTAATAAAAACGTTGAATATCAAACCGATGAGGAAGACTTAGCTAAAGAAACAGAATGGATTCGTGCTAAGTCTAGAAAAAGTAAAAAGAGAAGGTTAAATAATACACCGTCACCACCACAAAAACCACAAACTCTGGATCAAAACACTCAGCCTCAAAAGGTTGAGACAAATATCAAAACAGATAAAAAAACACCTCCCCCACCACCGATCATAGTAGATGATGTTAAAAATTATCACGTTTTCTATGATATAATTAAGGCGAGTGTTTCAGAAGAATCATTCATCACTAAATTGATGAATCAAAATAAAATAAGCATCAACGTAAATAGCGTCGATGCATATAGAAACGTAGTGAAAACTTTGACCGAAGGCTCATTTATCTTTCACACGTATGAAAATAAACAAGAAAGACCAATCAGAGTTATGGCAAGGAACTTACATCATACATGTAGCCCAGAACGAATTAAAGAAGAATTATCATCGAAACAATTTAAAATAATCAGCGTAATGAACAAAGTTAGCTGGAGAAATAAAAAGAAGCTAGACATGTTTGTACTAACATTCAGTTGTGACGAAAATATAACTAAAATATATAAGATCACTAGTTTATTGGGTTGCAAAGTGGAAATTCAACCACTTAGAAAGTCTAAACTAATTCCGCAATGCCAAAAGTGTCAGGCATATGGACATACGCAAAAATATTGTGGCAAACTTCCAAGGTGTGTTAAATGTGCCGGACACCACCTAACTGGAAAATGCGACAATCCACAAGCTCAACTTAAATGTGTACACTGTGGACAAGGTCATCCTGCTAACTATCGAGGATGTATTGCACTGGAATCATATATAACGGAAAGATATTTCAGGCTTAAGCAAGAAGATGAATATTCAGAGCTTAAGGGAATAAAAGTAGGAGTTCCACAAGGAAGTGTACTTGGGCCACTTCTGTATTTACTATACACCCGAGATGTCCCAATCCCACAAAACAACATGATAGCCACTTTCGCCGATGACACAGCTATCATGGCAGTAGGTGACAACAACTCAGATACAGCAGAGCAATTACAAAACGCCATAGAGCAAGTACACAATTGGACAAAAAAATGGCGCATAAAACTAAATGAAACTAAATCTGTACATGTTGACTTTACGAACAAGAGATTAGTTCATAAACCAGTATATTTAAATAATCAAGAAATACCACATGCAAACACTGCCAAATATCTTGGTATGACATTAGACGCTAAACTTCGCTGGAAAGCTCATGTAAAAAAGAAAAGAGGCGAGTTGGATACAAAAAAATACAAAAAAATGTATTGGTTACTGGGAAGAAACTCTCATTTATCAATCCCTAATAAACTTCTGCTTTATAAGCAAATATTGAAGCCTGTTTGGATTTATGGTATACAGCTGTGGGGATGTACCAAGCAGAGCAACATGGATATTATCCAACGATTCCAAAACAAAGTGCTAAGAAGCATCGTCAACGCACCATGGTTTGTCAGAAATAGCGACATCCACAAAGATCTGGGCATAGAACTCATCAAAACCGAAATTATGATATTTGCTAGAAGTCATGAACATCGGCTACTTCACCATGTCAACATAGAGGCCAACCAGCTACTGGATAATACGGATTTAGTTAGAAGGCTCAAAAGAGTAAAGCCTTTTGAGTTAGTGTAAATCAGTTAAAATAAATCTTTATCTAGCGCAAGACAAAAGCGCGATTAAATCATAAATATCAAAGCTAAGGAGTACATCGATGGATGAACCCTTAAATTTCAGTAAAATGTAGTAATTTAAGTTAGAATAAAATTGCTTATTAGTCTTAGACTAGATTGTAATTAAAAAAGAAATAATAAAACAGAATTATTTTCAAAAAAAAAAAAAAAACCTTACACATCAAATCAATTGCCTAGTACCAGTAGTTTTTCCCGTCCTGATTCTAGATGTTCAACACCGTATACATCAAATCAATTGCCTAGTACCAGTAGTTTTTCGCATGCTGATCCTAGATGCTCAACAATTTATGCATCAAACCCACTACCAAGTACCAGTAATTCTTCACGAGCTGATGACTCTAGATGTGTAAAACCTTATACATCAAATCACATCGTTGTTGAGGAAATTGTTCCTGTTAATTTTAATATTTCTAGTTCATCACAAAATCCAAATCATAGAACTTTTAATGATCTTTTTAATGACAACCAATACTCATAAAAAAATGTTTTCTATGTTTAAAACTGTTTATTTTTATGAATATAAAAAAAGTACAAATAATCGTAATAAACATTTATTCGGTGCTATGCAAACGATTGACAACTTCGCAGAAATCGTTTCTCACGAGCTTAGCTTGTGATGATGAGTTTCTTGATGCTGCTGGTTGCATTTGCAATAATGTCTGAAAGCCGAAACGTTCCTCCCGATTCATTTCTAGAGTATAAAACGCCTCTACTCTTTTTTAAAAAATTATGTAAATAGCAACAAGCTATCACAATCTTCGTAACTTTTTCAGGAGAAAGAGCAATAGTTGTTAAAAGAACTCTAAATCTAGCAGCCAAAATTCCAAATGCATTCTCTACTTTTACTCTCGCAGAACTCAATTTTTTGTTAAAAAGTTCCTGTTCTTTTATCAGATGATTACCACTGAATGGTTTCAGTAAGTTCTCTCCCAGGGCAAAGGCATCATCGCCTATTAGAACGTAAGGTAACTTCCGGCCCGTAGAATCCACAGTTTCAGGTTCAGGAATATTTAATTCTTGGTTTAGTAATTTTTGGTAAAATTTTGTATTATTAAATACACCACCGTCTGATATCCTACCATTTGCTCCTACATCAATTATTATAAATTCGCTATCGGCATTGACAATAGCCATAAGAACAATACTAAACTGTTTTTTATAATTAAAATAGTAGGAACCAGATTTCGCTGGTTTTCTAATATTTATATGCTTGCCATCAATGGCACATATACAATGAGGAAAACCAGATTTTCTTTCAAATTCGTTGGATATTTTTTTCCAATCATCAGAGGTAGCTGGAATCTGTATTTTAAGAAAATTATGTTAGTAAAATATTATGCAACTAATTATTTTGGTAAAACTCAGCTTAATATAATCCTTTAAAACTTTTCGAATTGCTTCACTTGTTTCGATAACAATTTTTTCAATGGATTGCGCTGATACTGCATTCGAAAACTTTAAATCTTCAAAAGAATTACCGGTAGCCAAAAACCTTAAAGTTATGGATAATCGCGTTTCTTCATTAATGGCATCACGCATAAAAGTATCCTGCTTTACTATCAATGGCTTTACTTTATCCAGAAGATATAGAAATGTTTCTTCATCCATACGCATGAAGTTTTTAAAGTCATCTGGTTGACTAACTTTTAATTCTTTCAAAAGTCTTTGGTTAGAAAACGTATCTTTATCTTTTAACCAGCTTTTCATCCAAATTTTTCTTTTTCTGCGTTTCTCTTGTTCTTTGTCTTGAAATAAAACTTCCGCAATAACAATTAAAGCAGTAATGTCATCACTTTCACTCATATTTATAATTTCGTTTTTTAATTTTACTTAAATAATTTTGACTTGGAATAATTTTACTTGATAGGTATTTACTTATATTTGGAAAAACAAAAATTATATCGCTCACTATAAAAAATAAAATATTTTGACTGTTTCTACTTTCTATGTTTTCAAACTTGTTGTACAACAAGTTGCAAAGTGTGTGGTGTAGTCTGCAGACTAGTCTACATACCAGTTGTACAACCAAGTTGCACCGTGTATGGGCAGCTTTAGTCTGTTTTTGGTTGTAAAACAAAAACTAATTATCGCAAAATATTGAAATAGGGCTCATTTTGTAGATATAGGGCCTATTTTTTTATTCACACTAAGCAGTGTAGTGTACAATTTTTCCTTGTTTCTCTAATAGAAAACAATCAAAGCAAACAAGGAAAAATAATGAACTGCACTGCACCGGGTGAATAAAAATACAGACCATACATAGGAATACAGATTAAGAAAAAAGTATAAAAGTTGTATCATCTTTAATTTCTTCCTTTTTAAATTGGCTGCCGAAATGATATTTTCAATTAAAATTAAAAAGATCGCGTTTTTTCCGGATTTCTTTGTTAAATGATCAGGACATGTATTTCAGTCCAAAAAATGTGCTATGTGCGATGTGCGTTTCGTATACGTACACGGTGTATAATATACTTTTTGCGATTGTGTTGTGTCAAATATTTTACTTGTGTTAGTGGATTTTTGTCATCGCAAATATCAAAAATAATTGAATCGGGCGAAATCGGTTCAAATTTTTTGCTGCTTACATTCCCAAATTTCACAAGTCGCACGTGCTTTTTTTATGGTGCGTTATGATTTTTGTTTTTTTATTAGTCAATTGTCGAAGATCCTTCACAATGGTAATTGTTTTGTGTTGATAGAATTTAATATAAATTTTTAAATGAAATTATTTTATTTATTACAGCTTAACGTAATATTCTACAGGTTATTGGTTGTAGGACTATTCTGTTGCAGCCGCAATTGCAGTCTTTACTTATGGATACTGCTTGTTCTATCTGCTTTGTTCTATATACCAGAAATCTACATAGTTATTGCTAGACACTCGTATTTGACTTCACATTTTCTTTCTCTATGGTTTATTCTTCGGGGGTTTTATAGTTCCCGCCAGACTTTCTAAAGTTGATGGGTCATTAGTCTATCACCCATGCCTTAGTCCAACTTCATTCAGTTTGCTAGCTAAGGATGCCATTGACATAGTACACTTATGTCTATTAGATTTGAATCACTGGCTTGCGCCATGTGCCCATTGCGACATTGAGTGCGGGACCTCTGTGAGTTCCAGCCAATCGTACTGTTGTAAGTTTTTGAAAATTTAGAAAAGTAATACCTGCAACTAGACTGGCGTTAACCAAATATACCTTAACGCAATCCGAACTCTTTCGTAGCGTTATCTGCTCTAATGTCTAAACTACAAATAATATAAATTGATAAATAAATATACGGTACTATTCTATTCGAAATAAGAAAGGAAGGGGATTTGCAACTATTTAGGAATAATAAATTATAATAAAACTCAGATTATCTGTGTCTTGATATCCAATATTAGTTAAAGTAATTATTATTCATTAAAAGCCACAAAGCTGGCGTTTATGTAACGAGATAATTGATTATAAGCACATAGTCAGTTGTACACAAAACTTGCTTCGGGACTTGAACAAATTGGCTCGCGGAAATCACATTTTTTACCCTGGTTTTTGCAAATATCTGTTTTTATAGCAAAAAATGCAAATTAAGCTCAAAATAAAAACCGGTAATAATGTTCTTTTTACTTTTACCAATTGACATTAAAAATTAAATAAAAAAACAACAAAAATGTTAAAAATTATTACTAGAATAGTTCTATACCTACAAAACCTTGCTTTGAAACTATTCATTCCGGAATGAAAATAAGCGGCATTGTTGTAAAATTCCCAAAGTAAGACTACTTCTATTTCGTATTGCTTTTTTCCATATGATAAATGTTTTTGCTCGCATACACATATATTTTACGAATACTATTACTTTCCGGTTCGCACTCGCACATCGCACATTTTTGGACTGAAATTCGCATCCAGGTACGATTTTCTGTTTACTGGATTATGACACTGTATAGCATGCTGTATTTATACATGACGTTAGTTTTTTCGGCTTCCCGCACACCGTGACTTCTTTATGAAATTTTATATAGCTTTTGATATAACTTTTCAAAACATCTCTAGACAAAACTTCCTCGTTCGTCTACAGGTGTTAAAAACCATAAATTATAGCATTGAATTAAATTTTTAGATAACTTTTGATATAAAGGAGTACATTCACAAACTATTTTTAGTTAATTTTCTGAATATGACAAAATTCTCACGCTAGGATAAAGAAAGCGACAAAAACAATCTCTATGTAAGTTACAATATTATTACAAATAACAAGAAAAAAACGCTTAAACGCTTAACTGAATTCGTATCAGATCCTATTCTTGTCTCTAGAATAATATTTAAGCAAGAAGTCAATAATAAGAAGTAGGAAAACTTTGTTCGTGTAGAATAAACAGAAAAAAAACAAGAGAAATGTTAAATTTTCCTTTTCCATTTATTTTTTTGGAATTCTGTGAATTTTTAATGAGGTTTTCCATTTTTGTAGCAACTGAACACAATAGTAACACATTTTGTAAAATGTTACACACACACACATAAAAATATTATTTAAGAGTTGATATAATTGAAATGAATACAAAAAGTTTATTCATATATGTACACATAAGTACGTACATACTATATGTACATATGTGTATTTCATGTATATTTGTCAATTTCGACATGTACACAAGTAAAAAGGATAAGTATGGTACGATTATGATGATAATTAATGGAAATTTCAGTACTCAGTATTCTTTACCGAAAAATAAAAAAATTATTATTTAGTTTATTAAACAGAATCACTAAGTATGTATTTCATATTTTGAGCATAAATTATGGAACTTTTTTTTTTCTATTGACACCAATTATAATACGATGATAGCAATTTATGGTAATAAAATATTATGTCTGTGTAATTAGGCTCATTATAAATTATGGGAAATTTTAGGGAAATACATTTTGTTAAGTTTTGCAAAATCACGAACATTTCATTAATGATAGAACCATATCAACGCTGAAGTATATAATAATTTAGCATAAATGTCCTTTATCATAGGAGGGTCCCGGTCGATTAAGGCATATCAGAATGTATCCATTTGAATTACAGAAGATCAATTCGCTTTCGACAGTGCGATTACGTTGTAAATGCTTTCTTTGAAAAGTTACCTATAAAAAACGTTTAACAGTTGTTACATTTTGTTTTGTAAATGATAGAAACTATGAAAGCATGCTGCATAGATATGTTGAACGAATGACACCCTAACAACTAGCGGCTCATCATGTTGCTCATGCCAAGAAAATAAAAGCGCATCGTGTAGCAAATGTAGCTTCAATAAGATTAACTGAAGAACGCCAAAATCGAGCGATTCGCAATGAAGAAATAAATTTTGTAGAAGCTCGCGTGGTTGAACATAGTTGTGGATCACTGAATCATATCTGCAAATTTTGTGATGCCAAACATAAAAACAAAAAATTTTTCATATCGTGTTGCTGAAAAGGAAAAATTAAATTGGCAAAAGCAATGATCGTTGACGGAGAAGTTTTGGAGTATCCTTTATTTTTACAAAGTATGCTGTCAGATCCAGAAAATCCGCAATATAGACAGTCATTTTCGTGACCACATTCGTTCGTACAACAATGCATTGTCAAACTCATCACAAAATATCACATAATACAGACAATAAATAATGAGATTCCTCAATATTCCCAACTTTATGTTCTCGATCATACACAAGCAACAGACATTCGTCAAAATCATGCAGCAAATGATCAGTGAATTGCGACATGCTATATGCTTATGCATGAAATTGAGGAGAGGGAAGCCAATGAAGGAGCTCTTTGTGGCCTACAAATTCCCGTCGTGATAGACAATCGGATCAACGCCGTTGTAATGTACCAACATCCAATGAAGGCGCGATGATCTTTGTTTATCCGATATTTATTCGAAAAACCAGCATGACCCTAATCAAAATTCATCACACTTCAAATTTTGTCTTCAAATACGGATCCAATAACATATTCGATTTTTTCCCCATCCTGGGGGTCAATTCTCGTTCTATGAAAAGTACAATGAAAAGTTTTTTCAGTGAGAAATCTTAGTTTCCGATTCATGTTCCATGAGAAAAAGAAAAATGACGTCAAAATCTTTTCATATGAAAAAAACATTCTCACCGAATATTTTCGTCGTGAAAATATTAATAAATTTTTAAATCATTTTTTTGTAAATACTAAATGTACAATTTAGATGAAAAAAATGATCAAATATATTTTAAAATTAGTTTTCATAAAATTAAATGAAAACAAAAAATGTTATGATTAATAAAATGTTACCAGCTTAATTCGCGACAATTTAATGAACTATTATAGTAAATTTACAGAAAACCGTTAGTAGCGGTTAAGAGTTAATTTTTTTCTACCTAGTGTTTATTATGTGACAGTAGATTGAAAGGGTAAGTATAAGTATATACATACATATACGAGTATTTCAAACGTACCAATTTTAAATAAAAGTTTGTAATGCACCAACATTGATCCAATTTATACTTGAGGTGGCATACCGTTCAATTGTATTTTTTTTGTTAAATGTTGTTGTTGCAATTTATACAATTAACTCCAGTTGGGTGTATTCTATTTAGATTCTACCTAATTGGTATGTTATGGAGTAACGGGTCGGAGTTAATTGATTTGTACCTGTGCATTCAATGACAAACGGTTTATCATAAAGGTAATTTAATTTTTTTTATACTTCGATAACTCTTGATTTTTCATTTCTGAATTGGATCGTGTTGGATGAAACCATCGGTCTCCAAATATTATTAAAAATAAATTTTAAAAGGCCAAGTAGTGTGGCAATATTTACGTACTATATAAATAAGTTAATACGTACTATAACCCGACTAGTGAATAGTTCCTAGTTGGAGTTCAATATAGTGTTTATCGCTATTAAATATATAGGTAAAACACGATGTTTTTTTAAATCTTGGGTCACAACCCTTTCTTACTGTTATCATTTATATTTTTTTGTAGTTGATACGACGTTTTTGATAACCGTAGCATAACACGCGGTCGTGATATCTCTTACCGACGTTATACGTCGCCCTGGGATTAAATCAAGTGACAGAGAGGCAGTAAGGCCATCAAGGGAACACGAACCGCGTGTCTCTATTTTTGTATGGGCACACAGGCCGTTTCTTTTGGTCGGAAATTTATATATGGGCTCATCTCATGGAAAGTTGGACATCTTGCTTTACCGTTACCCATCACATCACTTGGGAATTACGCGATTTAATTATGGATACGAAACGATTTAATTAATTTTTTTTTTGGTGCTTAATTCGTCTTAATTATTTATATTATTATTGTTTTCTTAGAGTTTATTGTTAGTGATTTAGTGTTAATTTTTTTGTTTTAAATTGAATAACCGACGTGAGCAATAATTTTCGGAAGTGGATATCAAATTTTTTTTTATCAATCTAAAAGACTAAAATTAGTATATACATATACAATATATCCATTTTTGGGTGGATACTTGAGCGCTCTGGTCTTCAAACAAAAGTGGTAAGTGATTATTTTTTCTTAATATCTGCTTCTTATAATTTCCGAATATACCACATAAAGATATTCAATTTAATTTAAAGTTAAAGATAAGCAAGTGACTGTTTTTTTTTATGCTTATTGATTAATAAATCCATGTTTGGCAAAAGCCTATAAGAATGTATTAGTGGGGTTTCTTATTTGGATTGAGAGTTGTGAGAAGAAGACGTGATGACGATCGTGGCATAATTGGAAACAATCTTTACGCATTTTTTTTACCCTGTCCAAACTGATGTGCATCATCCAGGCCGAAAACAAATAGGGCGTATCTTCCCTAAACCCAAAAGGATATAATGTAACAGAATTGGCGCCGAAACAGGGACCTGATGAAAGCACGTTACGGTTTTCTAATATCACATTTTAATGTTGTTATGGTAGTTACAAGTATTTGATTTCGAGTGGGTTACTGTCGAATGCTGAACGATGGATTCATTTGATTTCAATAAATATAAAATTGGTTCATTTCTCTATTTTTCAGTCATCCAGTTAACTCATTTCGGTCAAAACGAGTCACTCAAATTCAACTATTTTTTTTTTGTAGTTTATGTTTAAAGTGCTGTTGATAAATATGGAATTTAATGTTTTTGGGTTGATTTGAGCTAAAATAACGCTTATTCTCCAGAAATGTTTGCCATATTCCAGTCACTTTGGTTGTCGGGCGATCTAGAACATCCTTCACTCAATAATCCCATTTATGCACGATCGAATGAAAAGAAACAAACAAATCATTTATATTTTGAAGAGCTTCAAATCATTTATATTTTGAAGTCTCTGACGTCATCGCGTCAGCTTAATCACAGCTCTCATCCTTTATTACATTATTTGCAAAACAACTAAATTACAATTTTTTTTTTGAGAAAATCATTTATTGATTTAATTATTAAATTAAGACTATTTATTATCGTTATTATTATTTTTGTTTGGGTTATTATTAGCATCATTAAACTAATTATAATTATTTATCAAACTAATCGAACGGTTCCTTGCAATTTTTTTTTGGCAATAAAGCTATAATAATAATAGTAATTTGAACTATGGAGTCCGACAGAATTAAGTTTCTCGAAGAAGATGAATTATTAGTCGAATATAAATTACGCCAAATTTCCCCGAGTGATGTAAATGCGGCAGATTTACTTGTCAAATGTTGGGAAAACGAAGAAACAGATATCCTGAGTCAATTGACCCATTCCCATGTTAATCCTAGTGAAAGTACCAATGAAATTTTGTTATGCCTTCAGACTACCAAGTCGTTGCTTAAGATTATCGATAAGTATACACCAGAAACTGAACTTCCTCTATTAGTTCAAGCATTAGCTAGAACAACACATTGGTTCCAGCGAGCCACTCGTGCTAAAAATTCGTTCGGAGATATTACTGATCTAGGGAAAGCCATAGTTAGACTTAGACGTTCTTGCCAACTTTTAAAAAACTACAGGGAATCTCAAATCCAATCGAATGTAAAGCCAATTGAGCCTTTAACAAACTCTGACCCGACAGAAATAGAACTTTCAAAATTTGCTGCCAATCCAGCTGTAATTTCAAACATTAGCAACACATCGTTCGCAGAAGAAAATTTAAATAGGTATAACTCGGTTAGGAACTCATGGCCTAGCCAACATAACAACAGTTTATCCTTGTCCAAAAGCCGAAGACAATCGGTCGAAGCTTTTGAAGATATGGGACCACTAGATTCTTCGCTAGGAGCTGTCAGAAAACCTAACAACTCGTGTGTTTTCAACACCCAAAATAATAATCAAAACAAATTACCAAATCCGTTCAACACTTCTTTTGGAAAGAAACATTTTAGTGATCGTCAAGTCCCCAATAGTAACCAATTACGGGTGAATAATCCATCATTGCCGAATGTGATCGAAAAGCAAAACTTTCCAAAATCACATTTCCCCTACAATATGTTGAAATTACCAAATTGGAACGTACCAAAATTCTCTGGTCATTATAATACGCTTCAGCCGACTAAAAATATACATGTGAGTGACTTCGTGTTTCAATTGGAAAATCAGTCGATCCTCAGTGGCTACCCTACGGACCAGCTTCATCGAATTATCTGCAATTATCTTGAAGGAAATGCTCAAACCTGGATGTTGTTATTCATGAGGAAAAATCTCGGGGTAACCTGGGAAGAGATCAGGGAGGCATTTCTTTCACGATTCTCGGATCCTGGAGGGGATGACCACGAAAAGTTAGCACTTCAACAGCGTAAACAGGAAAATAAATCCATTGATGACTACGTGATAGAGATGGAATCCAGAAATTACAGGTTGAAGCAACCTTTTACCGATTTCCAGTTGCTGAAAATCATCCAGACAAATCTGCAGCCAGAACTAAAAACACACGTACTACTCCAAAATTACAACAATTTAGACGAATTGCGCATTGCTTGCAAACGCTTCAAATGTCATTGGATCGAATCCGGTCATGATCCTCGTAAACTATTCGATAACAGCCGTCGTCGTTTCATGTCTACGATAAATGAAATTCAATATACAGATCCTGATCCACCACAAGCCAGAATAGATCCACAATATAAAGCAGAATATCAACATTCAAATAACCTCAGCCAACCCGAGTGTAACCAGACAATTTCAGCAGTCACGCATTCACCAGGAATGTCCGTGCCCAAGTCGAGAGATTTTAATATATGTTGGAATTGTAAGGACATTGGACACTTCTTCAAAGATTGTCGCGAAGTAATAACCGGAATATTTTGTTTCGGATGTGGGGCAAAAGGAGTTATCAAACCTTTTTGTCCAAAGTGCAAAAATAAGTCGTCGCAGGGAAACCGGCAGTCGAATGCAGTGGATTCTGGGACAGTGCGTTCGGAAAACTCAAATCATCAACCCAGTCCAATCCAAATTTACCGGAAAAATCACCCTTAACTATAAGTAATTACGAACACGCCAAAAATCTAACTCCTCTAAGCACATCGCCATTCAATCCAAGTACTACCTATGAATCAAAAAGGAAAAGGAATATCACGTCTCGTAATGTCATTTATTTTAAATTAAAACGAAGGATTCGTAAAGAATGTGCTACAGTAACAATTAATGAAATCGAACCATTAGATCCCGACCCAAGGCCGTACGCCGATGTCAAAATTAACGGAATTTCAATCCGAGGGTTAATGGACAGTGAAGCTTCAATCAGCATTTTAGGACGGAATTCGTTGACATTTCTAGAGCAAAGTCAGATGCGACTAAATCCAATAAACTCAGTGGTTCGGACGGCCGATGGCACCCTAAACGAAATAATCGGATATATTAATGCGCCAGTAACCTACGGAAAACAACAAAAAATCATCCGAATATTTATTGTACCCTCATTGCACGGTGAATTATACCTCGGTATCAATTTTTGGAAATCATTTGGCATAGTACCCACATCCATGCATATCGATGAATTACATGTCGAAAATTTGAGTACAGCAAAACATATTTTAACCGAGTTCCAGTCATCTCTTCTGAAGCAAGTCAAAGAATCGTTCCCTACTTTTGAACAACAAGGCTTAGGCCGGACCAAATTATTCGAACATAAGATAGATCTAGGAGACGCTGAACCCATAAAACAACGCCATTATCCGGTATCACCAGCAATTCAACAGGACATGGATGACCTGATAAAAGAAATGTTAGAAAAAGGAGTCATCGAGGAAAGCAACAGCGCCTGGAGTTCGCCAGTATTGTTAGTTCCAAAACCAAACGGGAAGAAACGTTTATGCCTTGATTCTCGTAAGCTAAATCAGGTTACTAAGAAGGACGCTTATCCTGCACCACATATCGAGGGTTTGTTAGGTCGACTTGGGGACACAAAATTCATAACGAGTCTGGATTTAAAGGATGCGTATTGGCAAATACCTCTGACAAGGGATTCTAAGGAAAAAACAGCTTTTTCAATACCGGGGCGGAAATTATACCAGTTTTGCGTAATGCCATTTGGCTTATGCAATGCTTCCGCATCTATGTGTCGACTTATGGATATAGTTATACCGCATGAGTTAAGAGAAAATATATTTATTTATTTAGATGACCTGTTGATAGTGTCACCAACATTTAGTCATCATTTAAATTTATTGCGCATAATCTCCAAGAAACTTCGAGACGCAGGTTTGACCATAAATTTAAGTAAAAGTCACTTCGCTATGCGTGAGATCAAATAGTTAGGTTATTTGGTAGGTGAAGATGGGCTGCGTAGTGATCCCGCAAAAATTGAGGCTATCTCCCAATTTCCTACACCAGCTTCTGTGAAACAAGTAAGACGTTTCTTGGGTATGGCCGGCTGGTACCGACGCTTTGTGCCAAACTTTGCAGATATTACAGCTCCCATAACCTCACTTTTGAGAAAAAACACTCCATTTATTTGGTCTTCCGAAATACAAGCTGCATTCGAAAAAATTAAATATCTTTTGACCTGTGCTCCGGTTTTAATTAATCCTGTCTACTCCAAAAGATTTTATATTAGAGCAGATGCGAGTACAGAAGGTTTGGGCGGAGTGTTGTTTCAGAAAAGTGATCAGGGCGATGAACAACCCATTGCTTTTATGTCAGTCAAACTAAATAAAGCAGAACGAAATTATTCAATTTCCGAATTGGAGTGCCTGGCAGTGGTAAAATCAATAAAAAAATTTAGGGCATATATCGAAGGTTTTCCCTTCACAGTCATTACAGATCATGCTGCTCTCAAATGGTTAATGTCCCAAAAGGATCTAACAGGCAGGCTAGCTCGCTGGAGTCTACAGCTACAGGGCTTTGATTTTTCAATTGAACATCAAAAGGGATGCCAAAATGTAGTGCCTGATGCTCTTTCGCGAGTGTATTGTGATACAATAGAAGAAATTAAGAAGCAAATCGAGATGTCACCTAAAATAATTGACCTTAATTCTCCTGATTTTGACGATGAAAACTACAAAATATTTCGGGGTAAGATAGAGGAAAATCCAGATTCTTTTGAAAATTTGAAAGTGTGCGGAAATCGAATATATATAAGAATCGAGCCCAAGTCTGATCAGATATTGAGCGATATTCCCATATGGAAATTATACGTACCACAGCCGCTGACCACACAAATATTGCAGCAAGAGCACGATCTGCCATCAGCATCACACGGGGGGATACAAAAGACGTTAGAAAGAATTAGGCGATTTTTTTACTGGCCCAGGATGTCTAAACAAATTTATGAATATGTTTCCAAATGTGAAATTTGTAAGACAACAAAAGCTACCAATAAAATATTACGTCCTCCGTTAGGACAAACCAGATTTGCAGAGAGACCATGGCAAACTCTTTATGTCGACTTAATAGGACCCTATCCGAGATCAACGAATGGCAAAACCATGATTTTAATCTTAGTAGACCAACTGACTAAATTCGTAGTGTTAAAAACTTTAGTTAAAGCCTCTGCAGAAAAAATCACAGAACATTTGAAAGATACGTTCGATATTTTCGGAGTACCAGAAATTATACATTCTGATAATGGCGTACAATTCAAGAGCCATATTTATACAACATTTTTAAAATCCTACGGCATCAGGCCAATGTTTACCGCTTATTACTCACCTCAAAGTAACGCCTCAGAGCGTGTCAATCGTTCAATTATTGCGGCAATACGATCATACGTTAAAGAAAACCACAGAAAATGGGATGTTCATATTTCAGATATAGCTGCAGCACTGAGGAGTTCCATTCATCAATCGACCAAACATTCTCCCCATTACCTTATGTTTGGTTATCATCGCATTTACCATGGCGACCAGTATAAATTATTAAAGGAATCCACATTATTGGCCGAACCAGACATTCAATGTCTACCTGCTAACTTTAAAATGCCTATTGTTCATGAAAAAGTAAAATCATACTTACAAGAAGCATACAAGAAATATGCTCGTAGGTATAATTTACGCACTCGAGCAGTGGAATATCAACCTGGCCAAACGGTTTATGTAAAATCTTTCCATCAAAGCGATGCAACTAAACAATTCTCGGCGAAACTAGCACCGTCTCGAGTTAAAGCCAGAGTGATTAAAAGAATCGGCAACGTTAACTATTTATTGGGAGATGATGACGGAAAAGTTTTCGGTACATATCACGCTAAAGATATTGTAGCCTAATGAAAATTAAAAAAAAAAAAAAAAATGGAAACTTTTTATACAGTAAAAATGTCTCAATATAAGAAACCAATATGCCACTTGACAAATTCAGCTTCGATTGTCGAATTCGCATTCATAAATCGAACCTGCCCTGTAATGTACCAACATTGATCCAATTTATACTTGAGGTGGCATACCGTTCAATTGTATTTTTTTTGTTAAATGTTGTTGTTGCAATTTATACAATTAACTCCAGTTGGGTGTATTCTATTTAGATTCTACCTAATTGGTATGTTATGGAGTAACGGGTCGGAGTTAATTGATTTGTACCTGTGCATTCAATGACAAACGGTTTATCATAAAGGTAATTTAATTTTTTTTATACTTCGATAACTCTTGATTTTTCATTTCTGAATTGGATCGTGTTGGATGAAACCATCGGTCTCCAAATATTATTAAAAATAAATTTTAAAAGGCCAAGTAGTGTGGCAATATTTACGTACTATATAAATAAGTTAATACGTACTATAACCCGACTAGTGAATAGTTCCTAGTTGGAGTTCAATATAGTGTTTATCGCTATTAAATATATAGGTAAAACACGATGTTTTTTTAAATCTTGGGTCACAACCCTTTCTTACTGTTATCATTTATATTTTTTTGTAGTTGATACGACGTTTTTGATAACCGTAGCATAACACGCGGTCGTGATATCTCTTACCGACGTTATACGTCGCCCTGGGATTAAATCAAGTGACAGAGAGGCAGTAAGGCCATCAAGGGAACACGAACCGCGTGTCTCTATTTTTGTATGGGCACACAGGCCGTTTCTTTTGGTCGGAAATTTATATATGGGCTCATCTCATGGAAAGTTGGACATCTTGCTTTACCGTTACCCATCACATCACTTGGGAATTACGCGATTTAATTATGGATACGAAACGATTTAATTAATTTTTTTTTTGGTGCTTAATTCGTCTTAATTATTTATATTATTATTGTTTTCTTAGAGTTTATTGTTAGTGATTTAGTGTTAATTTTTTTGTTTTAAATTGAATAACCGACGTGAGCAATAATTTTCGGAAGTGGATATCAAATTTTTTTTTATCAATCTAAAAGACTAAAATTAGTATATACATATACAATATATCCATTTTTGGGTGGATACTTGAGCGCTCTGGTCTTCAAACAAAAGTGGTAAGTGATTATTTTTTCTTAATATCTGCTTCTTATAATTTCCGAATATACCACATAAAGATATTCAATTTAATTTAAAGTTAAAGATAAGCAAGTGACTGTTTTTTTTTATGCTTATTGATTAATAAATCCATGTTTGGCAAAAGCCTATAAGAATGTATTAGTGGGGTTTCTTATTTGGATTGAGAGTTGTGAGAAGAAGACGTGATGACGATCGTGGCATAATTGGAAACAATCTTTACGCATTTTTTTTACCCTGTCCAAACTGATGTGCATCATCCAGGCCGAAAACAAATAGGGCGTATCTTCCCTAAACCCAAAAGGATATAATGTAACAAGTTATTAAAATTTGTATTTAGCAACATGGAAAAAACACCGAAAGGCAAAAGGCCTAGCGATGCACAAAAAGCATTTCTTGTCGATTTTTTGGAGCTTAAATGAAGCGGTTTTAAATGAAGTTAAAAATCTTTATTATATATATATATATGTATGTCTAAAATGTATTATTATATTATTAAGTAGGTTTATCTCAGTTGATGGGGCTCGAGCACAAGAGAACGCGTGGAATAATTTGTCGAAAGAGTTAAATGGAGTAGGAGGGGCTAATAAGGACGGGACAAAATGGCGAAAATATTGGATATACCAAAAGTCAGTTACATAGCCTATACGTTTTTCTTTTCAAAATCTCATTATCGTTTTAACATTTTAATTTCAGATTATACGCAAAAGATCACCATGCCCAGTTAACAGCGATAAGCAAAAAAAGCGGTCAATCATGTCAATGATGACTCCTCAAGCCGTGGACGGAGACATTACTACACTGCTCGTCACAAAAACCCGGACACTTGAATTTCTTCGTAAATCTTCAATTTCTAGAGCAATTACGCTATTTTAAAGGCACTGTCATATTAAATAGTACATAACCGAAAAATAGGTGTAACAGAAACCGTATTTTTTTTATTTAAAATCCAATCACAGCAACAAAGTGTAATAAATATTTGAAAAATATTCAAAATTTCGATTGTTACGTTTCTAAATAAATGGGCATCTATCAATTGTTTTGAAACATTTAAAGTAGCATTTATTGTTAGTATTATTATTACAGTTTACGTTAACAGTGCTTAGTTATTATTATTAGCAAATATTATAATTATGAAACCAGAAAATATCGCAAAAGTAATCGCTTTGAGTGAGGATGGCCGTAGCGTGCGTTATATTGCTGCCCACCTAAATTTCCCTCGAAGTACAGTTCAAGACGCTATTAAACGATATCGGGAAACTGGTCAGTATGAGCGAACGGTTGGATCAGGTCGTAAAAGAGCAACAAACGAGCGGGACGATCGGTTTATGGTATCAATGGTACTGCGAGATCGTTTCCAAACAGCTAGAATCGTCGCTGGTCGATTGGCACAGTTACGTGGTGTCAATATTTCAGTTAGCACAGCATTGCGAAGATTAAATGAACATGGATTGCAGTCCAGGAGGGCTGCTACAGGGCCAGAGCTTCTCCCAGCTCATCGAAGAAACCGTTTGACTTTTGCTCGTAACCACGTCAGTTGTACTACGGACGACTGGAAGTCCGTGTTGTTTACTGATGAATCAATAGGTTCAGTCTGCGATCACCGGATGGACGGGAAAGAGTATGGCGGAGATCCGGAGAGCGATATTCACAATGTGCCATATCCCCAAGAGTCCCATTTCATGGCCGCTCACTAATGGTGTGGGCAGGCATTTCTATAGACGCCCGTACGGACCTTGTATTTCTACGCGGCGGCACTATAACTGCCCAAAGGTATATCGTGGAATGTCTAGAAGAATTTGTGGTTCCATACGCCCCATTTATTGGACAGCAATTTAAACTAATGCATGATAACGCCAGGCCCCACGTTGCAAACGTGGTCAACAATTATTTGGATGAGGTGGGAATTGATCGAATTGTTTGGCCCGCTCGCAGCCCTGACCTTAATCCCATTGAGCACATGTGGGATATGCTAGGGCGTCGTTTAAGGCAAAGGGAAGTCGTTCCAGAAACCTTGGATCATCTTCAATCAGCTCTGCAGGAAGAATGGGAAATGATACCTCAGAAGTACGTTGCAAACCTTGTGCACAGAATGCCAAAAAGAATGCTAGATGTGATCAGAGCTCGTGGCGGAAATACTCGATACTAGAGTACCGACCACTTAGGTTGATTGTTGGTTTTTATTTAAATAAAGATGAAGATATATCAATATCCGTTTTTCGGTAATTTTTTTATTTCAAATGTTTTGATCCTGTGGTTACTTTTATTAAACGAAAACTTGATCCGTTAGTGCCTCTTGGCGCACATTATATTATTTCGTACAACCATAACCCGAATAATGCGAATAGTTACCGTTAACACAAATTTTTACTGAAAAAATGTAGTGTCCGGGTTTTTTTGACGAGCAGTGTATAATGGAACTTGATGTACAACAAAACACAGTAGGTGTAGCCAATACGCATAATAATTTTGCACTAAATTTATTTTAATCATTATAACGATACATCTCTTAATCTAATTTTCAGCCAACTGAGCCAATTGAAATTATTGACGTAGACAACAATGTTGAATACCTAATTTCTGGGACATCCCATCATCAACGGTGGCATGTGACATAAATGTAGCCTCACAGGTAGATAAAATCACTACCCCCATCACCACACGACCATCAGCCAGAAAGGCTAGAAAACGGGCCAAATCAAATTCAAATGAAGACTAAGATTTGTCGAAATTGATAAACCTCGAGGAGAAGAAGCTCGAGTTAAAGCGAGAAAAAATCCAAGTCGAAAAAGTAAAGCTTGATGTATTTAAAAACATTCTTCTTACCTTAAATGAAATTAAAAATCAATTATTAAATACTAAAAACAGTTGAATATTGTTTTTTTAAAAAAAATAAAAAATAAATAAACCTAATTGAAATATTCAGTCACTATATTTGATTGTACTCTACGTGCTACGGTTAAAATTGATTGTGAACTTATTTCTGAAGTCACAGTTTCATCGTCATCGTTATCATCATTTTCAATTTCATCAAGCAAAGGAACACGAGCTTTTATTAAAATATTGTGAAGGACGGCAACCATATTGGCAGAGTGATTTGTATGAATGTGCTAAATTAAATAGAGTTCGCAACAACATCAGCATGCTACAATTTAAATGTACCTTAACATTCATTTGTGATAAATTTAATCCTATTATTAGCGCTGGAAAACTGACACAACAGTGGTTGGTAGATTCATATTTGCAAGTGGAGGCCAACAACTTGAATTATATAAAACAGAATCAACAATGTCTTCGAGCTGAACAATAAGCTGGACTAGCAGATTACGTTGCTACCTTAGCACAAGAATCAAAGTTGCGGTTGGTGTGTCTGTTATTATTCTTCCATCGAGTTTTGAAAGATCGCCGAAAATTACAGAAAATTTACTTAGCGGAGAACTAGTAAGCGATAGAACCGATTTGGTTGCTCGAGTTTTCAAAATCAAACTGGATTCTCTCATTGAAAGTCACTTGCTTATGTTTATACTACTAAATTCCAAAAGCGCGGCTTAACTCATGCGCACATTTTAACGCATAAATTAACAATAGCTCAAATAATTGACGAAATGGTCTCTGCCGAAATACCATCACAAGGAAGAAATCCACGTTTGAGAGAGATCGTCCTGTGATGCATGATGCACGGTCTGTGTGGCCCATGATTTGAACTGAACAAGCAGAAGTCAGAGGTGTACAAATGGACAATCGTAATGTTGTTCCCTACAATCCATATTTAGCGCTAAAGTACAATGCACATACTAACATTGAAGCTAATAGCCAAAGTTAAGATACAATGAGATCATTAATTTTATTAACTGTCGGTATGTGAGTGCGCCAGAACCTATTTGTGTCATGAGACTTACTGTTCACCTACCGAATCAGCAAAGGGTCATCTTTCAAGATGGAAATGAGGAAGAAGCATTATTGCGAGCACAAACAGGATCAACTAAACTACCATCGTTATTCAAGCTCAATGAAAGCGACATGAATGCAAGACAATATCTGTAAACAGAAATTCCTTATCACTACATATTTTTGAAGAGAAATTGTCAAGTAAGAAAGCGAGGCGGTGATAAAGTTGTCGCTAGAATGTATACAGTTGGAGTGAAGGATGAAGAGCAATTTTATTTGAGAATTTTGCTTCTACATCTACGTGCTGCAACAAGTTTTGAATCGATGCGAACAGTAGACAACATGGTTCACCTTTCTTTCAAAAGTGCAGCTGCAGCAAGAGGCTTACTTGAATTTGATGACGAATGGAATAACTGTTTAATAGGTGGTGCCTTATATCTAATGCCTAAACAGTTACGGAAAATATTTGCATACATTTGTTGTTTTTGCCATCCTTTTCGACCTCTCTTGTTATAGGAAAATCACGTCGCTGATTTCACAATCGCGATCGACAAAGCTATTCATGACATCACCTCAATTCTTAAGCAACATGGATTGCCATGTGGAGCTCTTGGCTTGCCAATACAAAATCAACCCAATAATCGAATAAATCAGAGCAATTCACGATCCAAATTTAAGAACTCGATGTTTTTATCTCGACGGTCCAACTGGCTCTTGAAAGACTTATCTCTACGAAATAATTTTAGCATGCATTCGAAGTCAAGGAGAAATTGCATTAGCATTTGCCACAACGGGAATTACATCAACATTACTCATGGGTGGAAGGACAGTCCACAGCGGTTTTAAACTTTCAGTTCCACTGCTTGATACTTCAGTCTCATCTATCTGACTTAATTCACCAGAGGCAGATAATTTACGAAACGCTTCTCTCATGTCGCATGTTGCCAAAAAACGGATTACGTTGCATCGATAACCTATTAAAAGAAATTATAAACAGCGCATCGCTCGTTTTGGAGGCAAAACAATTGTTGTTGGTGGCGATTTTTGTCAGACGCTTCCAGTCGTTCCCACGGGCACACATACAGATATCATTGAATGCTGCATTAAATCATTTCTACTTTGGAATGATTTTAAACAAACATGCGGAGTGAGAGTCAAAATGAGCACAATGATTGGCTTCTCAAAATAGCAATTGAATAGCAAGAACTTTTAAATCGAATCATTGTCGCGCCAACAAATGCGCCAACATTGGATATGAATAGAAAAATAATTGATTTGACTGATGGTGACTCTCAAATATATTATAGCGCCGATTCTGTAGTCAGAGAAGATCCAAATGACTCTCTCAATGTTCCTGTTGAATTTCTCAATGAGCAAACTCCATCAGGCGTGCCACCTCATGTGTTGCTGCTTAAGAAAGGTGGCATGATGAAAGATGTAAATGTGTCATGATGTAAAAAAGGGACTTTGCAACGGTATTCGATTGAGTGTGGAAGAGCAAGAGTTACTTCAACATGTTAAATGCATGTGAATGATATAGTACTCATTCCCAGAATTGATCTCGCTCCAACCGACACAGCATTACCTTTCATATTAAAACGCCGCCAATTTCCGATAATTCCTGCGTACGATATTACAGTATACAAGGCTCAAGGCCAGTCATTTGAGCACGTTGGCATTAATTTGGAGACCGCATAGTATTTTCACATGTCAAGTTAAGGTTTTTATTGATTCGAATCCACAGCAAGGAAGATTATTGAATGAACAGATATAAAAATTATATCCGTCCTAGGACGGCCTGTACCCCTAGTAGTCATAGATTTATAATACTACAGATAGACAAATAAATAAAGTTCAATGACCTATTTACTCAAAAAAAAAAAAAAAAAAAACAATTCAAATTCAATGTTCATTATATATTCATCTTATGCACTTATTTAGACTAAAGGCTGTCGTATACTATCATTCTTTAACGATAGTATATAATTTAATTCATTAACATAAGTTATTATAATGGTCGAACAAGGGCAGGTTTTCGAAGTTTATTCACAAGCAATAACTTGTAGAAGCTGAAAACAAGCGCCATTCAAAATATATCATGTCATGATCACGACAAATAAAAATTTAATTCATTGGTAAATACAATAATCACGATTGCTGTAAATCCTTCCCATGGTAAAACCTAATATTTTGCCAGATTCATCCTTTATTTGATAATTTACCTTGCCTATTCTCCGTTTTTTTTTGTTGCATCACTTTGAGGATGTGTACGTAAAAAGACAGTTTGACCAACCGTATAGTTGATGTGTCTAGTTCTCAAGTTGTACCTGTCGGCGCTTTTCGAGTAAGCTTTTTCTAAGTTTGCTTTGATCTGGTTATGAATAATTGATAATCTGCTTGGCAATGGAAGTATTATTTCTCCATCGGATATTGCCCCAAGTTGCTTTAATAAGTTATAATCATGAGCATGATTATTTTTATGGTATCCAAATAGCAGAAAATGAGATGAGTTTTAAACAGTTTCATGTACCCCATTGCGAAGTGCAGACGCCATTTTTAGTAAATGCTCTGATTGACTCGTTCTGACTGATTGGATTGTCGCGAGTATATTGCAGTCTTTGAATCAGTGACACCATATTGATCAAGTAGCTTCTTGTACTCGCACTTTCGTTAGCACTTTTGAACTGAGATCCGTTGTCTGAGTGGATGGTCTCCGGTACTCCGTACACAAAAAATATTTCATTTTGTAAGAATTCTACAATTTGTTGCGAGCTACCTTACTCAGGGCTTTTAGAACCACGAATTTCGTGTAGTGGTCTAACACAATAAGAATCACGCTGCTATGGCCTATCAATTTGGGGCATGTTACCCATAGGTGGTCTCAAAGTCCGATTAGTTGCCTTAGACATTTTGCAAATATCACATTTCACAATAAAATCTCTCACTTCTTTGCTCATACCGCTTCAATATAGTACCGCCATATTCTCTCTAAAGTTTAAGCGATTCCTCCATGTGATGATAATGGATTACAATGCTCTTTTTCGATCAGCTCGTTCCATATTTTTGCAGGTGTCCATAATCCATACTGAGAGATCGGATAAATCATTTTTTAATCTTGGTTCCAGTCCAAGCTATTTGGATCCGCTTCAATCTTTTTCCTCAACTCTTTATACTTCGAATTCGAATTCAGATGAACCTATATCAGTAAGAGAATTAAATTTGGTTATGCTCGATAAATGCTCTTCTGTGGTATTACAATAAATTCGTGACAACATATCAGGAACGATATTGTCTTTGCCTTTTTGGCGTCCAATGGAAAGTCTGTAGCCTTGTAGCTTCAAACTACAACGCGCAAGTCCTCCACTCAGATCTCGCAAGACCATAAGCCATTTTAGACTAGCAAGACCCGTTATTATAGTAAAGTCGTGACTTCCACGTACGGTCTGAATTTTTTTATGGCCAATATCGCTGCCAAACACTCTAGCTCAGTTAACGAACAATTTGTTTGAGCTTTATTCAATTTCTGGGACATGTATGCTATGGGCCGTTCATTTTCTTCGGTATATTTTTGGTATCAAACTACACCCACGCCTTCCGTACTTGGTTCACATCGAATGAAAATAGGTTGATCATAGCAAGGATTAACCAACACTGGAGCTGTGGTAAGGAGTGATTTTAAATTATTAAAAGTAAGGTTCAACTTTGACAAAATTATTGGAATCAATAATTTTGTATTTTTAAATATGAAATAAAACGATATGATCTATTACAATTATGTAAATTAAAATTATGACCGTTGTCACTGAATTTTGCTATGGGAGTGTCACATTCCGTAATGATGGATTCATATTTTGGCACAATCTGTAAATAAGCTAGTTTTCGGTTAATTTAAATTGTAGCCTGGTATTTAATTTTTGAATTGCCAAGGCGAAATCCGAGAAACATTTTCTAGGATGGATCTATGGAATCTGCGTAGTATCTGCTCCTTAGTCTCCTCCTCGAAGTCGTAGCTGCCGAAAAATGAAAGAAATGCCGTATACATAGAGTGCCATGTTGCATTTGGATTGGTTGTTTTGTGCACCCAGTACTAGTTTTTAGCCTTTTTCGATAAGAAAAATGTATAAAACCTTAGTAAAATCAGCCTCTGGGAATCCATCATCTGCTGCCATGTATTCTAGCCCATAAATGAAATCATCCACATTCGTTGACTCAGTGCCATCGAATGACAAGTTCCACCTCTTCTGACGTAATTTGTAAAAGTTATCCTGTCGGAATTGTTGAACTGGTCGGAATTTCTACTTTCTTCTCGATAATTTGCAGGGTTTGGTAAACTTGTATTACTGCCAGCTCCTCCTATAAGTTATGTTGGTTCCACCTGTTGAAAAGTTCGAGCAAACGGATCTTGGCTTTGTCGTGCTTCGATTCTCGAAAAAAATCAGCGACCGTATTTTTCACTTGCCTCTTGTTTGTGGACAGAAAGTACGATGATAGTGCTCCTGTATATTTTGGATCTGTTATTGAACTAGAAATGGCTGTATTGGTACTTACATTCGGAGATTTTGTATTTAGAATTGTATCTAGCTTTTCATTAAATGAATTAGATCTATACGTTATTGGCGAAATTAACTCTTTTCCGCTGGTTTACTAACTTGTGATGGTGCCATCATTCCATAATTTCATATACCAGTTTAGGGCCCTTCGCCAGTTGCTGAGCATTCCAGTTAGTTGTGGTGTCTCCCAGATACTGTGCTGAAGTCTTTCGGTAACCGAACTGTGTGTCTGTAAGGCTATTGATGTCTGAAAAAGGTGTTATGTCTAGCCTCTTTAAAGATGGAATAAAACGAACAGTTTCTTTGAGGCTCGATTTTATAGCAGCAAGCAGGTTTTGTAGTTTGAGGTACATCTAATGCTGCTACCATTATATTTTTCTTTAGGATATTCTCACTCATTCTGTTCATCAATGTTCTGTAACATACAATAATCAATTGTAAGGTTTACTACCACTCTTAAAGTGACATGCTCCGAAAATCCAGTAGACGGTGGAACCTGGTTTTAAGTAATCTAAAACAGTTTTCCACTATAACCCGTTATTACAAAAATTACATAAAGTTCAGGTATACAGCATAATACAAGTTACTAAATAGAGTATGAATTAACCAACCAAAAATATTTTTTAATTTAAAATAATTAGAAAATGCCTTATGGACAAAAAACCAATAACCCAGGACGAGGCAGGCTTTTTATGCAGTGATTCTCATAAACCTTCAACTGCTATTCGGCCAATTTTGCCCGCTCGATGCAGAATTAATTCACAAAATAGGTGAGCAACACCCAAACGGTGTACAAAATTATTATGACCAAGTGAAGGCCATATATGAAGGAACCAAAACATCTCTTCTTGATGCAAAAGATAAGGCAACAGTATTCAGGCCAAAGCACGATTGCAACGAAAAACAGCCAATATTTCCTCATTCATAATTGATGAAAATGAAGATGAGGATGAATACGGTGAAGCTAACAAGATTAACAAGGTTTAGCAAGATTAACAAGATTAACAAATTATGGCGAGTGCCAACGAAGAAGAATTTGAAGCCGAGGAATACTTCAACATGAACATTTTCGGCGAAATACAGAACTACCGACCATTACAAATTCCTTTGTTTTATGGCGACTGCAAGCAGTGGAGAGCTTTCTACAATTGATTCAACAAGACTGTACATTGCAACGAAAATCTATCCAACGAAGAGAAAATGAGTACGGTCAAAAAT
The DNA here is from genome assembly GCA_958295665.1 of Tipula vernalis. Lineage (NCBI taxonomy): Eukaryota > Metazoa > Arthropoda > Insecta > Diptera > Tipulidae > Tipula > Tipula vernalis. Next base: position 169,811,518 of record OY282558.1, on the reverse strand, counting down.
ACAGCAGTTGCCCAGTTTTAACAGCATAAAAAATTCGAAAAGCAGGCGGAATGCAAGAAATGTTAGCTGCATTTTTATACGACCGGCAGGCTGTAAGTTCGTAAGAAAATTCCGCTAATTTTTAATTTTCCGTGATTTCGAAAAATTGAGAGAAATCGCATATTTGTATTGTATTTCACCAGCATTAATATATAAAATGGAATTTTTAAAAAATGTTGACATTTAAAGTTTTTGACGACAGAATGCGTAGCTTTGGCTGCAAATCTTAATTTTTGACCGACTTGACCTACTCCCAACGCCCTATAATGCCTAAATGCTCTCAATAATTTAAGCATTCCGTTAAAACACTGGAGTGCCTTAGTGATAGTCATTTTAACAAGAAATTTAAATACTGAGACTCATCACATGTACCAATTAACAATCAAAAATCGAAAAGAAATCTAATCAATAGAAAATTTCTTTGACTTTTTGGAAACAAGAAAAATGATCCACCACAAACCACTCTAAGAGGACAACACAGCTCATCATGGTGTACTGCACGGCATTCAAAAGGACCCAGTAATTAAGCTTGAAGCTCCAACCAAGACAACTTTACAAGCAACCTCTAAATCCGCACAAGATAATATCTTATTGGCAATCACTATGGTCAAGATAACTGCCGACATTGGAAAAAGTTTAGTTCGGATTCTGATTGATGCAGCCTCCTAAGCCACTTTCATTACCGAAGAAGTGGCAAATAAACTAAGTTTAACAAGGCTCCGATTCAAGCAAACATACCCAGCATGGGACTAACAGAAGCTGGAACAGCGAAGTCTACTGTAGAATTCACCATTAGACCGTGGTTTTCATCAAACTGCAAGTTTAAAGTCAGGCCTTCAAGAATATAACCGGTAGCCTACCCGATGTGGTAGTTGAACCAAGCAACTGGGGCCACACCAATAACCTTATCTGGGCAGATCCGACCTTTCATGAAACTGGTTCCATCGATATACTACGGTCATTATGGCAAGTTGGGCATTCAAAACAATTAACTGCCAACGTAAACATGATAATGACTCATACCAAAGTATCGATAGCAGAGATCAACAAACAGCTAAAAATTATGGGAGCTTGAAGAAGTTGATAATAAAAGAGAATTCAAAAAAGAAGAAACTGAATGTGAGCAAATTTACAACAAAGGGCATTCGCGCCAAGCCAACGGAAGATACAAAGTAAGTATTCCATTCAACATCGAGCAATTGCCATCTAAACCTTTAGGTTGTTTAAAAAAACTTCTACTGCTCGATTACTGGTAGTCGAAAAATGTCTTGCCAAAAATACAGAACTTGCTTTGCAATACCAAGAGTTTATGGATGATTATGAACTCTTAGGTCACATGAAGGAAACGGAGGCAATGTAATAATTGGTAATTCCCTAAATAATATCCTGCTGAATGGTTTCGCGCTTCAACAAGGCCTTCTACGTACAATACCTCGATGGCCAAAACATAAATTCTCGTATACAGCCAACATAAAAAAATGCTTCGCTAAATAATAATGCATGAAGATGACCTAGTACAAGCTTCCCACCGTGACCTACTACACTGTTTTAACAACGCACCTAGCCGTGCGAACATTGCAACAATTAGTACGGGATGAAGCGTCCACCTATCCAGGTGCATCAGAAACTGCACTGAATGATTTCTATGATGACCTTATTTCTGGAGACAACACAGACGTTTTATTAGAAGATATTTAAAGAGGCCATGCGACGATCCTCCACAAAGTACCACACCATCAGGCAAGCAGCTAAATGAGGCCCAAGAAGTAAACGGTGTTTCATTTCAATGTGGCTACCGCGCCTGGTGCGTACATAGCATAATCTGGAGATCGAATTTTCGATCACTCTTCGTAGCATTTCTGGCCGCATTTCGGCAACGACGCGACGAATGTTGGCTTTCAAGTGTTCAATAGTCTCTGGCTTATCAGCGTAGACAAATGACTTGACATACCCTCAAACAAAATAGTCCAACGGTGCTAAATCACACGAACGCGGTGGCCAGTTGACAGGTCCATTTCTCGATATTAATCGTTCATTAAATGTTTGTTTCAGTAAATTAATTGTATCGCGCGCTGTTTGGCATGTTGCCCCGTCTTGTTGGAACCACATATCTCTGATGTCATTACCATCTAATTGAGGCACAAATTAACTAGTAATCGTGTCTCTATACCGGTCTCCGTTTACTGTAACGTTTTCACGGCCCATAAAACACACCAAACGGTGATTTTTTGTGGATGTAATGGTTTTTGAACAATGGGGCGTAGGTTATCTTCGCTCCAAATGTGACAATTTTGCTTGTTGACATAGCCGTACAACCAAAAATTTGCTTCATCACTGAAGAAAATTTTGTATGGAAAGTTTGCATCGATGCGGTCGTATGGTTTTAATTTCTGCACAAGTTGAATCTTGTAAGCATGTAAATCAAAATCCTCCATAAAGCGATCTCCCCCCCATTCATGATTCTTTTCTTTCGAGCGAAACATTGAATAGACCTGACACCCTTTTCATTGAGATCCGCCAAACGATTCGTGACGGTTTATTTTCGTCGACTCTATTTTGGAAACTTATGGCCCCAGAAACCATTCCCAGATCTCATGGTGAATTATGTAATGTAGCAGCATTTTGCCGGCTAGGTGGCAATCGGTGCGGTGTGGATGGAATCCTGCCATCAATTACCACGAGCTTGATAAGCTGCCTTCGATATTTTGTTGTTTTTATTATTTTTGAATTTGCTGCGGACTCTGGATACCAGGCACACTCCAGTTTTATTTAGCCTTCCTGTAGTAAAGCTGGGTAACCTAAAGGCGAATTTCCATTCCCAACAATTTGTAAGAATAAAATCAAACGGAAGACGGGGCAGGGATAGGAATATACGGGAGTGGGACAGCCCCCTCGAAGTCCTTGGGCTCCAAAACTACCGTCTCTCTATCAGAACAACCTGCTGTAGTAAACATCTAGGAGGGAGAGCTATAAGGCTGGCAGTATTATCAGATTCATTAAGAGCCTGAATATTGACTGGACTGATAATTAAGCAGGGTCCAAGCACAAAAGATCTTTCAGGTCGCAGTGTTAGTTGGCTGAACACCCTCCATGGTCCTTCAATAATAATAATATGCCATCCTCCATCATTAAAGATTGTGTTTTCTCGCAATATTTTCTGGAAGATGGCGGCTAAAGTCATCTCCACCTTCCTACAAATGGTGGGCGCAATGCTCCTACCTTTCTGAGTCCTGCCTATAATAGGCGCAATCAGCTAGTCCTCAAGTACCTCGCTAAATGGCCATTTCGAATCCTTAGGTGGTTCCTCTTGAGATCTCTGTCTTTTGGGATGAGAACCCCTAGATGAACCACCCAAAAACCAAAATTTGTGCAAATTTTGTTATTGTTTTCTATGTAAACTTTGATCTGATCCGGGATCACTTGGTGTCATGAAATTCGGCTATCAGTATTTGTTCATTTTAGTAACCTGATTTCGTTTTATATCATCCGCCAACGATTTTAATGTTTAATCAATTAGTCGGTACATATAGATCAAAGTGGATTGATAAAGTGGTGATTTAGGCAACAAGTCGAATTAAACTGTACCCTATTCAATATTCAGATAAAGCCAGTGTTTCTTTTTTTTTTTTTAATTAGTCTATCCAGTACCAGATGCATGCTAATTAATGTAAAGGAACTAGTTTCAATTGGGATCCCTTGTCAATCATGATAATACAGTTCCTTCATCTTGCCGCTGTTTGTTGTGAGTTGTATCCTCTATGTTCACTGCTCGTTGTCGGCGGCGATGGCTGTTCAGCGTAGAGAATGATTTAGTGTCACATAGCTGTTTTTAGGACAATACGAAGAGCGGGTATGAAAATTAGTACCAAAAATTAATAAATTAGTTGAGTTAATAATAGTATGTTATATGGGGCACTTCTACTTTCAAAACGACCCCAAGCATACGACTCGGATAACGAAGAAATTCTATAAATCCAAGGCTCGATTCGACAGAATAAAATGTAAAGTGAATTATTTAAATTATGATTTGTATGACGATTTAATCTAAATTAATTAAATCGAAGAATAGAAATGTTGTGTAGTTTGTGTCATGATTATTTTAAGATAAGCGAATAATGTAATAGCACAAAGGTTGTAAAGTATCAAGAAACAAATTTAAGATTACTGTCTGGTAATAATAATTTGACCTTTCTCATTATCGTATAACACATAAAAAAGATTTGTACTCGTATCATTAATAATTTATAATTCAACCATAAATTTTATAAAGCATAAGACCAGACTACCAACCCCCTCCACTTCACAGGAATAATATGAGAAAATAATGTGGTGTATGTGTGTGTATGTTATAATATATACTCTAAATTACAAACACAAAAAAAATCTAATTTGGATTATCTCGAAGACCATAATAATAGCCCATACATCTTATTAATATTCAAAACTAAACAAAACACCAGCATCAACAGTAACAACAACAAAAACCCCAAGAAAATCATAAAAACCCGAAATATATTCAAACGATACATCTGCTCCACAAAAAAAAATCGAGAAAAGCATAGAGATACATACACTTAGCCATACAAATACTAAATACAACCAACTTTCATTAATTTTCATAAGAAAAACCCACAAATTTTCTAAAACATTTGTATTTAATATTTATTACGCCCAGTTGACCATTGAAGAGCTAGTCTACATATAGTATCCATATAGAAATAGAATTAATCAGTAGACGAAATTCTTGTCTTCCCGAAAAATTTAAAATACAAGACCACCAACAACAAATCCAATCCAAATTATCCATACCATCAACCATATACAAACAAAAAAATCGAAATAAAACGTGAATTATTTGTATCACGTTCACTAGGCTTAAAAAGGCGTTTAAAGATAAATCGATGATTTGAGTAAACGAGGTGTAATGTACGAATGTGTATATGTGTTAACAGATTTTGATAAACTGCGAGTTTCCAATTTTTGGTTTCTAAATTATTACGAGAGGTCAAAAAACAAAACAAAAAATTTATTCAGAAATACGAAACCTTTCTGATCAACAATATAAAGCCACATCCTCAATCGTCCTTGTTTGGCGACCAACTAACACAGTTATAATATTTTTGGAGCGGAAAAAGCTTTAAAGCTTATACGAGTATATAAATTATTTAGTGGTGAGTCGGCGCACCATATTGGTATGTAGGATATCTTCTCCTTAGTTACTATATGTGTGTGCGTGTGATTTATATACTCCCCAAAAACAAACGACTTGTGCAAATGTGACATAATTTCTCGTGAGAGCTTATAGAGGGAATACCAATTTGTATTCCTGTTCTTGTTATTATAAAACATGATTTTCTTTCATATTATTATGTACCAGCAGATACGTGTATGTATATGTATATGTACATAGTACTTGAGTTGAGATAATTCTGCATGAGATGAAGGTAAACAATATTAATTGTCCCATGGCAAATACCACACTGATAATAATAAAAATTAATTTAATTCAAGCTTATTTTACTATTAAATCTAATTTTATTATTGTTGTTATTTTAGATTGGAATTAAATTCATAGTTGTACCATTTCAATGAGCATTTAAGTAGCTCAAGGTATAAATGAGATAATTAAGATTATTAGTGTTTGACCCAAAAATTAATCCTCATTAGAAGTAAAACTAAAGCTTTTTCGAAACAGAAATTTAAACTATAGTAGTACGCTAGGGGTCGAATATTCAGCGCAAGTTGTAGTCGTCAAGAAGTCGTGATTCCGCCACTCGAAATTATACCACCCCTAAATTCACTAAACCATAATCAAATTCAGTGCGTCGCTTTTGAACCTCCTCTATCATTCTTTTCATAATATCACCAACAAATTTTCTGACCTTATCATTCACGATCCAAACTCAATTTTCAAATCCAAAATTTTACGTGTTTTAGGAAAATCGAAAAAATCAAAATTACTGTTGTTGACGAGTTCAAATTAAATACTGCAACCGCTTTTGGAGAAGAACCGATCAAACAACTATGGATGGGTCGGCTCCAACAGCAGGTACAAATGGCACAAACAGCTTTTGAAAACGATGTGTCGCTAGCAGTATTGGCGGAAAGAGCCGTCAACATTGTGGAAACAATATTGCAAACACATGTCCGTGCAATAGAGAAAACTAATTTAGATCAGAACAACAAAATTCAGAGATCAATAAGCAAAATTTGGATACGATTTTGGAAAATTTGAGAAGGCAAATGATAGGTGAAATTTCGGCGTGGATAAAAATTCAATCTCGAGCGCAGTCAAATTCTAACAGTGCAAATTTAAATTCAGCGAATCGAATAAAATCAAACTCACTCAAATAATCGGTCACCGGGCAAACCCGAAATTCCAAAAAAACTATTAGATGACCATCAATTCTTAACGACCGGTTTTGATGTCTCTAAATCAAGTCGCCTGATTATTTCAGATATTATATCCAAATTCAAATTTTTTATCGATGCGGGAATCAGCGTTTCAGTCGTATCGGTTAAATTACTAAAAATTCCCCAAAATTTTGAAACTAAATTTAGGGATCGACGCGAATTTTTATGGGAATTCATATAATAGCTGATATTATGTCAATGCCTACCATAGGTGCCGATTTTTAAAGTTTTCTGGTCTTCTCGTGGACTTGTAGAGACAAAGGATTATATATCCGTTAATATCTGTGTTTGTAAACGGAGATTTTCAGAGATTTATGATTGGATTGCTACGTAAATTACAATTTATAATGATTGTAATAAAACTAATTAAAAGATTTTTTTTTATAATGTGGTAAAACTAAAAACTTTATTGAGGTGCTTAATGGTTCGTTGTCACAGAACAAGAGAATTAAACAAAACCAAAAATAAACGTTTTGTAACACAAAAATGTGTGTCTACATATATAGTATGTAACGCGCGCTGCCAAAACCAACTCAACTAAAAAAGACTGCGTTCATACTTTGGTTAAATTAGTATTCTAATAGATTTAACTTTGGAACCAAATTTGGCCTTTCATTGACAAAATTGCCCTAAACCGACAAATTCAAAATTTATCAGCTAAATTTCAGGAAATCACCCAAAGTTTAAACATAGTATCAAAATTATCAAACACAATATCATTCACTCATTGTTTGGAAACGATCGGACCACCAGTCTGTTGCAAAACGCGAAGGTTAAAGCATCGGATAAAAGCAAAAGCGAAATTCGAAAGGAAGATGGAATAAGGAATATGCAGACCCAGTTCAAGTTCATGGTCGAGCCCGTTACACCTGGTAAAGAAGAAGAACGGGGAATGGAGACAGTTCCAAATAGGTATCCGATACCGAACCTTTGTTCTGTTGTGCGCCGTACACTTTTACACTTTATCACAGTTTTCTTTACTCATTAAATAATAGGAGGAAAGGTAGAATTTTAGTTTCTTAATTAATGAAGTAATTAAAGAATTTTAGTTTATAGCTTTTCATAATTTATTTAATCACAATTTATATAATAATATTTTAGGTTTAGTTTTATAATTAGTTTTATTAGAGATAACCTTTTAGTTCTTTCTTTATTTTCTAATTTTACTTTAGATCTTTTACTAGAAGGTTTTTGAACAATTCTCTCAACACGACTGGTGTAAAAACAGTTGTTGTACCAACTAGGTAACATTGGTTTTTATTGCCAGCCGGTTTATTAAATATGTAATGTAATAGAATTAACAATAAGAAATTATATTGTATAACGATTATGTACAATATTGTTTTTGTATTTACGTAAATGATTGTAAGTATATAATAAATAATTTTGCAGCGCTGCACAAACTATATTAAACTTTTGTGCAGCACAACAGTCCTCCCCCAAAAGTTATAAATTATGAAGTAATTTATGTCAATTTACATTATTTAAACAATAAAAACTATTTAAGGTAATTCAAAAATAGAAAAAATTAATAATTTATAATAATTTGAAAGAATTGTAATTATTTTAATAAAATTTAAATAATTATACAATGAATAATAATTAATTATTTAGAATAATTTGAAATAATTGTAAGTATATTAATAAAATTTAAATAGTTATACAATCAACAATAATTAATTATAATTAATACTCTACTGCTTCAGAAGAATTTCCAATCCAAGCAAGCTTTTTTTTTTTTTTTTTTTTTTTGTAGAGCAATTGACAATAGCCAACAACAAATATGCCAATCATTCGACGAAAAATATTTCAATCTGTTGTTGTGTACGGTTTTGATTTGACGGTTGATTTTAATTTGACTATTTTCGGGAGACACAATCTTAATAACTTCGTATGGTCCAAATCATGGTGGGTCGAATTTGGTTTTCGACTTCGATTCGTTTGTCAAAAGGACTTTATCACCGACATTGTACGTTATTGATGAGCAAGATTTGTCATAATACTTTTTCGATTTTTGTTTACTTCTGATAATATTGTCACGCGCTATTTGCCAGGAATTTTAGAGACGATTTTTAAGTTCTAAACAATAATCAGAAAAATTATACAACGGTTCTGGATCATTTTTCAGTGAATTTGGAATATTTGGCTTATATCCAAACAATAATTCAAATGGCATGGCATCTACTCAGTTACGCAGTGGGGATTTGAATTGTAACTAAACATAGCGTATGGAATCCACTCGTCCCATTTAAGAGGATCGTTAGAAGTGTAGTTTCTCAAATAGTGCGCAAGATTTAAATGTGACTTTTTTAAAGCACCGTTGGACTGTGGGTGATAAGCGGAAGTATTAATTTTTTTTATTCCAAGTAATTTACAGAGCTCTTTGAACATATCGCTCATGAAGTTACTTCCCTGATCGGTAACAATTGTTTTAGGAATACCATATTTACACACAAAATTTTCAGCAAATGCTTTAGCGACTTCATGCGTTTCTTGAGATTTTAACGGGATAGCTAACGAATATTTCGTTAAATCATCTTGCATTGGAAGGATACATTTATTACTCTCATGAGTTGGTATAAGAGGACCCACGATGTCAAGAAATAGTTTTTCAAAAGGCTCAGTGGATGTTGTTGTTATTCTCATTGGAATTTTGTTACGTTTTCCTGCTTAATTTTTTTGACAAGAAACACATTTTTGTATAAATTTTCTAACACGAGACTTCATTTTTGGGAAATAGTAATACGATTTTAATCTACGAACGGTTCGCAAACCCCTTGGTGCCCTCCTAATGGTTTGCAATGGAATTACTCAATAATTCGATTAATTTCAGAATCTGATTCAAGTTTTATGATATTTGATGCTATCGGTGGTTTAGGATTTGGATTATAAATAGAACTAACTGGAATTGATGAATTATTAGTACAAGGTATTGTAGGCATAAGAGGAGTAGCTAAAACTGCATTGGGAGAATTTGCATCAATGGTTGAATTTTGTTGGGATTGTGTTTTTGCTTGAGCTCTAGTTGTAGCTAACGCATCATTAGACAGTGCGACCTAAAAGATCTATTGTGCTGGACCCTACATAATTATCCGTCCAGTCAATATTCAGGCTCTTAATGAATCTGATAATACTACTGGCCGGTACAAGATACATACTATCCGGGCTCATTGTTCTCCCTCCTAGATGTTGCAGTCTTTGCTGGAAAATGGCTGGACATTGGCACAGAACATGTTCCGCTGATTCCGCTTCCAGATCGCAGAAGCGGCATCCATCTGTCGTACTTCTTAAGGTGATACCTTAAGGGGCATGACCTGTGAGGAAGCCAGTAAGCAGCCTCAACTCAGGTTTCCTAAGTTCAAGACACTCCTTAACACTAACAGACGAAGGTGATATAAATTTCTTCGCCTGTCGTAAACCTGGAATTCTGCGCCAGTAGGAGGACTTTTGAACATCCTCCCAGCGTTTTACCGCTGCTCTAAGGTGTCCCTTAGTGACGCCGCAGAATGGTTTTGGTCCAATAAATGGAGAGGCAGAACCCTCACGGGCGAGGCCATCAGCTGCCTCGTTTCCTTCGACTCCAGTATGACCTGGCACCCACATAAGTGTTACCTTATTTGAGCCTACCAGATGTTTAATAACCTTCAGGCAATCCCATACCAGCCTTGACTCAACGGTACAAGACCTAAGAGCCTTTAAAGCCGATTGGCTGTCTGATACAATATAAATCTTGACATCGTTTAGGCCTTTTGCTATGCCTATCCTAGGGCAAAGTTCTATAGCATGTACTTCTGCTTGAAAAACGGTAGCATTGGTACCCAAGAACTTCGAGAGGGTAGTGCCACTCCCGTGTATTCCTATCCCCGCCCCATCTTCCGTTTTTGATCCATCCGTAAACCATACCATGGACCCTCGCTCAAAGGATGGTCCACCTGCCCTCCACACATCCCGATCAGGTAACCTGACACAGAATGGTTTGTGGAAGTCCAGTTTAGCTGGCATACAGTCCGAAAGCATTCCTATGGTAGGGTCTGTCTGAAATTCCTTAAGGATTTCCAGATGACCCACCATATTGCCTGGTTTTATATTTCCTTCCGCCTGAATTTTCAGGGCCATAATTGCAGCATCATTTTTAATATGCAGGTGTAATGGTGTCAGTCCTAGAAGTGTCTCCACCGCCGCGGTTGGACATGACTTCATTGAGCCCGTAACACCGATGCAGGCTACACGCTGAACCTTATTCAATAAGGTTTGCGTTGCCTTCTGCTCAGTTTTAAGCCACCATACAACCGATGCGTAGGTGACCATAGGCCTAATGATTATAAGAAATGACCAGTAGATCATTTTTGGTTGTAGTCCCTAAGTACGCCCATAGAGTCTTTGACAGGCCCAGAAAGCTTTGGTGGCTCTATTTTGAAAGATATTTAACCTCGCTGGAAAAAGGCACAGTAGTACCGTTTAACGAGGGAGCTATAAGCGCAAGCTTTTTCCGCCTCGTAAAAGGAACAATGACAGTTTTGCTTGGATTGATACTGAGTCCTTCCTGGTAACACCACTGCCATATTATATTGAGTGCATTTTGCGTGCGATCAGAAATGACCTCATCAAACTTGCCTCTGATTATGATAGCCACCTCATCCGCATAGCCCTGGACATCAAACCCATGGCTACTCAGAAGGACCAGTAGTTTGTCAATAACCAATGACCACAAAAGAGGAGATAGTACGCCTCCTTGGGGACAGCCCTTTACGGCCTTGATGGTTACTGATTCGCCACCTAGTCTGGCAGTAATCTCACGATGTTCCAGCATGGAACGGATCCACCTAATTGTAGAAAGTGGAACCCTTTTTCCCATTGCTGCCCTCTCTATAGATCCATAGGAGGTATTATCAAACGCCCCCTGAATGTCCACAAAGGCACAAAGGGCAATTTCTTTATATGTCACTGCTTTTTCAATCCTCGTGACTAGACCGCTAAGGGCCATCACCGTGGATTTACCAGTTTGATACGCAAACTGGTCCTGATGCAGCGGAATCTTTCCAAGGACCTCACTTCTTATTTCATAGTCCAGGATTTTTTCCATCGTCTTCAATAGAAACGATGTGAGGCTAATTGGCCGATATGCCCTGGCCTGGGTGTCTGGATGACCCCCGCCTTTTGGAGTAAAGACCACATTTACTTCTCTCCACAGTTTCCGAATATAGTTAAAAGCATAACTTGCCCGAAACATTTGGATCAAGCTGGGGAGTATTTCCTCAATACCTTTTTGAAGTAAAGCTGGAAAGATACCATCCCCTCCAGAGGATTTGAAAGGTTTGAAAGACCCAATAGCCCATCGCACCTTGCTGGGTGTGAACATTTTGCCAGAGGTTTCCTTCCCCTATTGACAATGTCTACATTATTTGAGATCAGAAATTCAAAAAGGTACTCACCCCTGTTATTGATGTCCGTGCTACCCCACACCGTGTGGTGCGCGTTTGCATCGCATCCTATCAGGTAGGCCAGCCCATTGCTGTTGTAATGAGCTATGAGCCGCCTAACGTCAAGTGGAGGTATTAACTCTGAGTCTCCAGGAAAGTAGGCGGAGGCCATTATAGCCTCCTGTCTGCCTCTTTCACCCAGAACCTCCACCATTACTGCAACCAAGTCCCTGGATATGAACTCTGAAATGGGAATAAAATTAATTTGCGAACTGGCCAACAAAGCCGCTCTTGGACTCTGAGTTACGTTATGATAAATTAACTTACCCACTTGATTTGGTATACCTCTAATCTGGTTACCAATCATCCATGGCTCCTGGATTAGAGCCATGCCAATGTTTTGGCAGATAAACCTACGACAAAGGACGTCCAAAGACGCCTTTGCATGATGCAGGTTTATCTGCAGGCAGGCGATGTATGCCTTCATTTCTTCGAAGGCCTCTTCTGAAGGCCCTGCTCAGCCTCCTTTTCAGCACCGCCACCACCCGCATGCTTTTTTTGTCCGGCCGATGGCTGACCAGTGTCCTCCATCGCCATTCTGCTGGCCCCCGCTGCCTGAGAACCTCCAGGCCTCACTCCTGGCCTTTTTTTGTGCCGGTGGAGTACCCTCATTCGAGCGGATTCTCTTTGACGGTGGGGCCTCCGCGGGAGCACAAGACTTCCTTTGTGGCCGCGTCGCCAGAAGCCTTGTTTCGCTTCCGGGCGGTTTGCCCTCAGCAAGAAGCCTCTTGTACCGATTCTTCGCGGCCCCACACATTTTCACACGAGGAGCCGCGGAAGGTTTGTCAGTGATGCTGACAATTCCTTTCGGGTCCTCCCTGACGTCTTTGCTCCGCCCCTGCTTTCACAGAGGCGATACCCCCACTTAGGGGGCCGAGTTCTCATCTCCTGAGGTGTCCATGTCAGAGTTGAGAACTAATTTCTCAAGCCCCGAACGGAGCTCCCCATCCGACCACTCATCGAGAGTCCCACAGCCGAAAGAGGGCCGAGGTCCTCGAAAACCACTGTGGAACTATCGCTGGTGCGTGACGCTTTAGGAGCGTCACCATCCTTATTATTATTAACTTGTTTTAACATTTTGTTCATACGAGTTGCTGGGAAAAGAAAGTCGCCTGTGGGACACCCAGCTTTACCACAGGAAGGCTAAATAAAACTGGAGGGCGCCTGGTATCCAGAGTCCGCATACTTTGGACTGATTAACCTATCAGCCATTCATCCATCGACATATGCTGTTCCACCTTAGAAAGGGTTTTTCATTAGGGTTTTTTATCAAGGATTTCTCCTTTAGCGCCGTACTTTAGCCTGTGCCAAATGGTCAGAAGTACCAAACGGCCTCAGTTACCGGTGATTACCACGAGGAGGCAGTGCGTACACCTGCGAATTGTGACCAGGTTACCCCTTCCACAATTGTACCCATCACGCCAGCTGCCTAAAACATGACCAGAACAGCTCGCGTAATGTGCACCCTACAGAAAGGTTACGGAGCTGGTAGATTACTCTACTCAACTTTGATCCCCTCCCTCCAGTAGACACCAAATCACCCAGATATACCTATAACCTACGCAAGCTTGATAATATTTCATTTTATTTAAATAATATTGTTGGTTGTAGTTTAAATGAATTTTTTCCCCCATAAATTAGTTTTTTTTTTATATGAGTTGCTTGAGGTGAAACAGCCAGTTTATCTCGTTGACAAGGTCAGAATGGGTAAGTCTGCCCGAACTCAATGTATATTGTTGCCGCCAAATAATTGAAAACATTATTCACCATTGGTCAGAGGTTATGTTTTATGGAATCAGTTGCCGATTGAAGTCAGATGTGTAAGCTCAATTTGTGTTTTTACATAACTTGTTTTTGATTATATAAAAATAAAAAACTTAGCTTAATTTGTATAAAAATATTTAATTACTAGCTTGTATGAAATTTTTAATTTTTGAAAAATATATTGTATGGAAGGGTGGAAAAGCCATGAGCTTATGCCCGTTTTAATATAAATAAATAAAATTAACATGGAAAAATCATATTGAAGCCAAGCGCAACCAAATAAAAATTACATTTTCCAAAATGTATTGGCTAATGGGAAGAAAATCTCAGTTGTCATTAGCCAATAAAGTTCTACTGTACAAAGCGATAATCAAACCCATATGGACATATGGTCTTCAGTTATGGGGATCCACCAGGGCTTCAAACAGAGAACTCCTGCAACGAACCCAAGCGAAAATATTTCGCAGTATTAACAGTAAATCAAGACTAAATTAAATTTACAATTTAAGTACAAGAGTATAAGATTTTACATGGTCCTTCGAGCCACTAAAAACACTGGCAAATAGAAGTACAGACGGACAGTCTGTAACGTCGTCGAGGGTGACGACACCAGCAGCCAAGCAACAACAGGTACATAACTTCACAAAATTAACGTCAAAGGAGGAGCTAAGCAACAACAAGCATCAATACCACCACAAGCAAACCAAACAACATCAAGGTGGATGAGTTACTTCATATCCAAGAGGTAACAGGTGGAAATATAGTTTAACTAGAGAGAAACTATCGAAAAGACGGTGAAGACATAAAAACGAAGTCTTACTTAGAAAAGAGAATAGCGAGTCTAAAAGCGCTATATAACGAATTCGTTGGAAACGATGACAAAATTCTAAGAATGGTCCCGCCTCTGGGCCAAAATCACGCTAATCTCATAACAAGAAAGAACATGACAGATGTTTACAATAAGCTGATAGAGGAAATGCGCCATCGTCTAAATAGCGGACCGCCATTGACACCAACAACGTCACAAGAAGTCCTACAACTACCAAACCCACATCTCGAGGCATCATATAAAACAACGCCATCAATTCGGTTGGATGCCATACAAAGCTCATCAACCGAGTCCCAAAAGGAGGAAATCAACCAAGGTAACTCAGTGGCAAATCAACAACAACAAACGCTGTTGAGTAGTTCAATTGAGGCCCTTCAAGCAGCAAAGTTAGAAGGGAACAACAACACAAAATTGGTCAAGAGACAAAACGTGCTCATGCGCCAGATATATCAGAAATTGGCGTCCATAAATTATTCCTTGGAAACCAACAACATATCTAAGGAATATGTGAATATTAAAACAAGACAATTAGAATCGGACATGGGAGAAATCGTAGCCCAACACACAGAATTATTAATAGAGCTGAAAGAAGACGAACAAACATCCAACTACTTTAGATGCAATGATCAAACTACAACAGTTTCGCCCCCAGACAACAACCGCAGCAAAATCAGCAGCACAAGTGAAATTGTCTAAGGTAGAAATCCCGATCTTTTAAGGTGATTATTTACGGTGGGAAACGTTCAACGATATATTCACTGAGCTGATCCACCAAAACAGCAAACTAGCAGACACGGTAAAGATGACGTATCTGAAATCACACTTGCAGAAGCAAGCAGCCCAAATTATTAGTCACTTAACAACAACAGGTGACAATTACCAAACCGCTTGGAACATAATCCAAGTAGGGTACAACAACGTGAGGCTACTGGCAAACCATCAATTTAATGCACTATTGTCATTGGCGACAATTCAGATACCATGCGCCCAAACAGTGAGAAATTTGCACGATACGGCACGAGAAATATTACACAACATGAAGCAGCTAAATATGGATTCGCCCTTCGAGGCATTCGTAGGTTTAATTTTAAACAAAAAATTGGACCCAGAATCCATTAGGATATACGAGACAACTATAGAGAAGCCCAGAGAAATTCAACAACTGGAAGATTTCTTTGGATTCCTGGAGAGAAGGTTTCAATCTTTGGAAGTCACGGGCAATCATAGAGCAACAGCACCACGACCACACCTGCAGTATATATCACCATTGAAACGAGTGAATACAGCCATGTTAACCAAAACATGTTGGGTGGAAGGGTGTAAGGAGCATCATGGTTTAAATCAATGCCAGCAATTCAAAAAGATGTTAACATTAGAACGAGCAAGGCTCGTCAACTCAGCCAACCTGTGCATACGATATTTAAGCCAGCATTAAGGAAGAAACTGCCAGGCAGAAACATGTGTTGTGTGTAAAGGAGGACACCACACACTTCTACACTGCAATAATGCAGCATCAACTACCGGAAGTAGTGTCAAAACCACCAAAACATTCGTGATCAGTCAGCTAGGACAAGTTTTACTACCAACTGCATTAGTCAGAGCCGCAACTGGCACAGGCGATTGTTTCACACTAAGAGCTCTAATTGATCCAGGATCACAGGCCACATTAATATCCTCCAAGGCCGCAAATTTATTCAACTTTAAAAAAGAGAAAGTACACGTCACCATCTCAGGAGTAGGTGGGAAAAAGCAGGCATTTGCAGACACACCATTAATCTAAAAATATCGCCAAGATTTGATCGAGATTTCCAAATGAATATCAAACCGTTGATATTCGACAAACTCGACCAACAATTACCCGAGGTGGACTTTGCCACAAGCAGCTGGACGCATCTCAACCAAATACAACTGGCTGATCCACACTACAACCAGTCACAGCCAATTGATCTTATACTTGGCGCGGATTATTATCCATCAATACTAATCAACAACATCATCAAGGGAGGTCAACTAGAGCCTATGGCACAACAAACGGAATTCGGTTGGATTATATTGGGCAGCAGGAACAACACAGGTAGTCAGCATAAAACAACGATGATTGCAACTAAAAGTATAGAGGATCAACTGAGATTGCTGGTAGAAAACGACTCAATACCTGAAGAGAGAGATACCACTGAAGAAGAAATCATGATAAAGAAGCATTTTGAGTCAAATGTAGAACAAGGTCCAGACGGCAGATACACAGTAAGAATTCCTTTTAAGGATAACCAAACCGAACTAGGGGAATCCAGGAAGACGGCCGCTGCCAGATTGATACAATTAGAAAAACGATTCAAGAAAGATGCGCCGTTCAAACAATTATATCATCAATTCATGCAAGAATATATAAATTTGAAGCACATGGAACCAGTACAAGAAAAACCAGAAGATGGTAAATCAACCAATATCTATTATATACCGCATCATGGCATAATCAAGAAAGACAGCACAACAACAAGGCTAAGAGTAGTGTTTGATGCCTCATCCAAAACAACAACGGGAGTATCTCTCAACGATTGCATGATGAATGGTCCAAAATTACAACAAGATTTAGCAGATATTTTACTACGATGGCGAAAACACAAGATCGTAATGACAGCAGATATAGAAAAAATGTATCGACAAATCTGGATTAACAAACAAGACCAGAACTATCAACGAATTCTATGGCGAAGCAACCCCTCCAAGCCAATGGAGGCATACAAGTTAAAAACGGTAACATACGGAACAACAGCCGCCAGTTTTTTAGCCATAAGAGCCTTAAAACAACTAGCTACCGACGGAAATAATGATTATCCAATAGGAGCAAGCATCATACTGACAGATTTTTACGTGGATGATCTGTTAACAGGTTCTAACAACATAGAGGAAGCCACTCGAGCTGTACAAGAATTAAAGATGCTCACAGAACGAGGTGGACTGAATTTAAGGAAATGGTTCTCTAACTCAAGAGAAGTATTGAACCATATTCCCAGAGAACTACACGGCACGGGTGACGTTCAAATCAAGTTAAATGACTGCATTAAAACATTGGGAATTCTATACGATCCACAAAAGGACCTTTTCAAATTCAACGTAGAAACATTACAACTATCAGACAAGCAGTCAACCAAACGTTCGCTGTTATCCGACTCATCCAAGCTCTTTGATCCCGTTGGATGGCTTTCCCCAATAACAATCACAGCAAAAATCATGATGCAAGAAGTATGGACATCAGGAATAGATTGGGATCAACCCTTGCCAGAAAACATAAATACAAAGTGGGTAAAATACAAGAAAGAATTAAGTGAAATCAAAAACATAACAATCCAGAGATGGGTAAATACAACAGACGAGGTCGAAACGGAGCTTCACGGGTTCGCTGATGCCTCAGAATACGCATACGCAGCCACAATATATTGTCGAACAACAAATAAAGAAGGGATTATAACAACACAATTATTAACTTCGAAGACAAGAGTCGCGCCAACCAAAATAAAGCTATCCATTCCTCGATTGAAGCTAAATGCAACTCTACTATTGGCAAAATTACTTAAACACACACAAAGAAGCTTGGAAATCAACAACCTCAAAATATATGCGTGGTCAGATTCGACCATTGCACTATGTTGGATCACAGGGGAACCAAACAAATTTAAAACGTTCGTGGCAAACAGAATTTCGGCAGTAAAAACTATGCTACCAGAAGCAACATGGCACCACGTAAAGTCATGCGATAATCCAGCGGATATATCTTCACGTGGCACGATACCGTTAGCACTCATAAAAAACATATTGTGGTGGGAAGGTCCAGATTTTCTTCGACAAAAGCTCACCAGATGGAAGGCAATCAACCCTATTATGCAAAATAGCACCCTTAAACCAGATGAGTTAGAAGAAAAAGCAATAAAAATTATGACAATAACTACGGAAGATCACGCTTTTCCTTTATTCGAACGATGCTCCAGCTAAAACAAATTGAA
The DNA here is from genome assembly GCA_958295665.1 of Tipula vernalis. Classification (NCBI taxonomy): domain Eukaryota; kingdom Metazoa; phylum Arthropoda; class Insecta; order Diptera; family Tipulidae; genus Tipula; species Tipula vernalis. The sequence goes on along the minus strand of OY282558.1, from coordinate 169,792,991 downwards.
GCGTATAGTCGCATATTGCAAAAGGTTCATCAACAACTGCTCGCGTAGAAACAACAATAGAAATGAACTAACTGGTGCAGAACTCCAAAACGCAGAAATAATAATTCTCAAGCTCGTACAAAGATAAGATTTCTATAAGGAAATCAACTGTCTTAATAAAGCTGAAAAAATCAGCACGAAGAGCAAAATTCTATCACTAAATCCAACTATAGATGAAAACGGGTTGCTACGGCTAAACGGACGGCTACAAAATTCAATACTCCCAAGTTCAAGCAAAAACCCAGTAATACTGAGCAGGCACAACATAGTTACGAAAAGAATAATAGAAGATGCTCATATTGGTACATTACACGGAGGCACACAATTGACATTAGCAACATTAAGAAACAAATTCTGGATCATTGATGGTAAACGAGCTGTAAGACAGATAATTCAAAAATGTATTATTTGCTTTCGTCACAAACAACATTCATCCGAACCACTAATGGGAAACCTACCATCAGCAAGAGTGAGGCCGGGAAGACCGTTTATCAAAACGGGAATCGACTATGCGGGGCCCATCCAATTAAGATCAGCCAAAGGCAGGGGTCACAAGACATATAAGGCATACATTGCTCTGTTTATATGCATGGTAACGAAGGCCATCCATATTGAAATAATAAGCGATTTAACAACTGAATCCTTCATTGCCGCTTACAAAAGATTTATATCCAGGAGAGGATTATGCACCGACATTTACTCTGATAATGGAACATACTTCGTAGGAGCAAACAACGTAATGCAGAGAGATTACCGTCGCGCAATGACGACATTACCAAGCGACATTGCCACTATGATAGCTGACAATGGAACCAATTGGCACTTCATACCACCTCTTACGCCTCATTTCGGTGAAATATGGGAGGCAGGAATTAAATCAATGAAATTCCATCTCAAACGGATCATAGGCGAAACAACACTCACTTTCGAAGAGCTATGTACCGTGACTACCCAAATAGAAGCATGTCTCAATTCTCGCCCCCTAACACCGCTGACAAGTGATCCTGCAGATCTGTCAGCACTAACGCCGGGGCACTTCTTGATAGGAGATTCTCTCAAGGCGCTACCAGCCGCAGAAATTGACCGCATATCGTTAAGAACGAGATGCCATGTAGTCGAGAGAATGGTTCAGGACTTTTGGAAACGGTGGTCCTCCGAATACCTCCACCAACTACAACAACGAACTAAATGGAAGAGCAGCCAGTCAAACAAATGGTCAACGACCTGGTATTATTAAAAGACGACCAACAACCTGCCATACGGTGGAAGCTAGGGAGAATTGTGAAAACACACGCTGAAAAAGATGATTTAGTTCGGGTAGCGACAGTCAAATGCGAAAATGCAACCTATAAGCGACCGATTGTGAAATTGTGTAAGTAACCAATTGAAGAAGGCTTACAGAAAATGATGCCCAAGATAGCAAACCAAGGTCAACCTAGAGACTAGCAATCACCGGAGAAGAACAATCAAGTTTTAAGGCGGCAGCCTCATAGACACGTAAAGAACAGAGGGACCGTCAATCATCATTCGCTAGCCACATTATCCATCCACACCCCTTTCAATCACTCCACAGGGATTTACTTCGAAGAAATAGGTAAACTCGAAGTGGTAGCTATGAAATGGATATTGATGGTTTATTACAACATGAGCAATTAATGGGAAGAAATTGAAACCTTTAAGCAAATACAATATGAATTAAAGGCGGCATGCTTGAATATAGCTGGGTTAAATTGCGACCTACTCGTAATTCTTCGACAAATTCAATGGCAGTACAACAATTTGATTGCGGACAATGAATTATTATTAGCAAGTAACAAGGAGGTACAATGACCGAAACGGGGCCTAGGAGACACCATAGGCCTAGTACTAGGCGATATGTTTGGGATCTTGACAGAACGTGAGGCAAGATATTATGAGGCACAGCTTGAAGCCATAAACAACAACAACGATGAGCAACAATTAGAGTCATTCATAAAGAGTCGTACCACCATAATAAACGACACAATTAAACTAGTAAAGCATAATTCAAATCTCACCATGGAATCATTAAACAACCTGATAGAGCAGCAGAGAAGGCTGAATGCTGAAATGGAATTATTAAATGAATACTCCATTAGGGAAGAAAAAATTCGCTCGATATTAACCTCAAAAATTGAACTGATGTTAATTCTAAAAAATTTGGAAGACACGCAGCAAGCCTTACTTGATGTGGTCCAGCACGCACACAAGAATTTATTGCATCCCTCATTACTTGCCCCCGCTCAATTGCAACAAGAGCTCGAATTAATCAAGCGACACATACCAACAACCATAACCATACCTGGGCATGGCACCTCTGATCTCCTTCACATATATCCCAGCATGAGATTACGCAGTAGAGTAAGCCAGGGTAACATCATAATAAAAATCATATTCCTCTATCCTTTGCGCAGGAATATACCCTATTGGCAGTATTTCCAGTTCCTAATATTGAGCACAACAACACGCAGTCGTACATTACCACAAATTCGGAATACTTAACAAGAGAAGAAGTCAAACAATTCCAACTATTCCAAAATAACCGATTTTTATGTGAAATATCGCCAATTTATAACGCAAGGACTAACCAAAATCACTGCGAATTAGCGATCTTACAACGAGCAGCAAATCTCGAAGGGGCATGTACAATTAGGTCAGTTAAGATATCAAACCATTGGATTAAGCTCCATGCAACGAATCAGTGGATATACTCCATACCAAATGAAACAACATTCGATGTTATATGCGGCCAAATCATTAAATCATTCAGTCTCGAAGGATCAGGGATAATAGAAATCAAGGCTGCCATCGGTTCAGCTTCCCACCACATCAGCGAATCGTTCCGCAGACCACTGAGCACATTAAACGAAGCCAACAACTTAAAGACGTTCATCACACGAGTTCGAAATAAAACGATAGGATACGATGAGCCTCAGTTTCTAAATCTTCAGGATATCACGCAGCTGGAACAAGAAATAAAAGCGGTTAGGAAAAATGAAGGACGACTACATGAGGGGAATTTTCATCATGTTCATCACGATACCATGATACACACAATTTTTTCGATATGTATTATTTGGGGCATCAACTATATTAAACAAAGGCGAACAACGCGTCCTCCCCCTTCATCTCTTCAACGTTCGGAAGCATGAAATCAGCAACGGCAGCCCCGGCATATGTTAAGTTTCACAGTAGCATTTAATTGTATATAAAAGGTGAATATTAAATAAAATAAAACAGAATGAATTTAACTCTAATATTAACAACAAGTTATTTATTCTCAATAACTAAATAGACCCCACCCGGGGTAATCTATTAGTTAACTGTAAATCAAGACTATATTAAATTTACAATTTAAGTACAAGAGTCTAAGATTTTACAAAGCCATTGGCAACATTTAAAAAAAAAATCCCAAACTTGTTTAAATTAATTATGAAACTTAAAACTAATTGACAATTTTTTGCAAATACATACATATTTTATACTTATACAATTTTTTAATAAAACTTACGGATAATTCGATATTTGAGAACTTTCAAGAATATTCAAGATACTTTGAAAATTCGACATTTTTGATATTATTTCGAAATTCTTGATATTTTTCAAATTATATTCGAAATTTGTGATGCTTTATCGATATGTTTAGAAATCGTCAAAGCGCAGAGTTGCAAGATGTTTCGTGTCATCTACGAGTACTCTCAAAATCCGATACTTTCAATTAATGCAGGACTAGACTTTCACTAAAAGCTTTGCTTGTTCATAGACACAAGAAGCATTTTTAGGGGTCCAAAAAATTGTTGGAACGTTATTTAGGTACACTCACTCACGAACACGCTAAACGTCTTGATTGACGCACAATTCCGTTTTGTTTTTGCTTTCTCAAAGGTTTCTTTGTTATTTTCCTTTAATTATAAATCATAATTATTTTACACTACAATTTGCACAGAGTAGATTGGCATCTTCTAAAGAAAAATCTTTATAAATATTTAATTGTATTTTAAAATACCTAGACAACTTTACCAAATGAAATCTTAGAGTGGTAGACGATATACGCAAAAAAATACTTTTCCTTTTCGTCATATAGGTATACTCTTAATTGTGATCGGTAGGGAAAGATGGTTTTGAAAAACAAAAAAACTATTTTGATTGAATTACAAATTTTTAATGATGCATCCAAAAGGATAAATTATTAAAATTAAAGACTTTTAAAGGTAAAAGGTAACCATCTTCCTATTTTTGTTTGTGTAATATTGATTTTTGAATTAATATGATAATTTCATATTCTTGATAAAAATATGATTAGTTTATGTTTATACTAAAACAAAAGGTTCTTAAATATAAAACGAAAGCATATATCATCCTGTGGGTCAAACATTTCATCAACATCACATGATTGTGTTTGCTCCAAGCTTTTAAGTTATATAGAATCAGCTTGGTATATAGCTGATATTGCTTAAAAGCCTGAGGCCAAATACACTCATGTTGTTGTTGATGATGAAAAGAAACAACAACAAAAATTATGTATTTACCTTTATATCACTTATTTATACAAACAAAAAAATTCTATGTAATAAATTTTTAAATAAACAACAACCATTGTACCTACATCTCACACATACACCCACACACGAACATATCTAGAGTAAGATTCACAAAGTTTACCATCCATAAATCAACCTAAATGTGATTTCCATTTATGATTTTATCATTGTTTCAGATTTTCAATTTTTATCCATTACATAAAAGCAGCAACAAATTTCATGGAAAATTATTTTCAATTTTTATGTTTTATGTTGCTTTTTTATGTTCATTTTCACAAAGTCATTATTGTTAGTTAATTTATTTTTGATTATATTGTGAAAATTTATGATATAGAACGAACACTCATAGAGATTTCAATTATTAGAATAGATGTGGGTATAGCTGTCGTTCTGCTGTTAGTGTAAACAATTTTCCTTCAAGGAGGTATGCATAAGTAATTATTAAGTGTTATACTTAGGGATTATGATTTACAAATTAATAGCTAAGAGGTGTGATGTAAGTAAGATTTTATGAATTTTTTTACTCAATACATGTAGTATTAAATGTGTGGTGATGGTAAGTTATGATTCTTTAATTAAATTTAGAATAATTGTTTCCAATATCATTAGGAATTTTACGTTATGAGAATTGACTCGTTCAATTTATGTCCAATTCCAATGTGTTCTAAGAATTTAGAAATATAACGAAGAGTTTTGTACAAAAACATCACTTATGTTTTAATTGCTTGATATCGAGCCTTACCGAAGCACCTATACATATGCAATGCCGCAATGATAAAATTCGAACTTAAAATATGGTGATTAGGTAGTTCAATATTTGAGTTTAAATCTATATAGTTTGTCAGACCCTTATATCCTAGGTTGATTAATAAAATTCTTAATTAAAGGTTATAGTAGTCCAATATTTCGGGTATTCCATGACAATAAAGCAGTCTCAGACCTACCATCGAACCTACAACACGTGTTCTTACTTACTATCATTACATGGTGCCGAAACCCGTTTAATAAAATTAATTAATTATTAACAGATAATAATAATTCGTTTAATAACAATAATAAAAAAAAATTAAAAAAAAAAAAAAAAAAAAAAAAGAAGCCGCTCACAGGTGACTAAGCGAAATTGATGATATATAGTAAAAGGAATAGAAATCTATAGAAAATAAACATAAATACGCATAGAGAAAAAAAAATAAAATACATAAATGTGATATAGTAATTCGTATTCAAAAGAATAAAAATATCTACAATACATACTCCCACGTGTCGGAGAAAATTTTCCTGAATTTTTGTTGGTCCTGAAGTGAATAATTCGGAAATAATACATTCAATTCTAGTAAATAACTATAATAAACAGCAAAATGGGATCACTTAAGCCGCCAAAGCCATTATTAATAAATAGTGGCATAGATATGGCACGTGAGTGGAGTGAATGGATAGACGAATACGAGTGCTATACCATAGCCGCGAAGGTGAACACTGAATCAGCCGATATAAGATTAGCGAATTTCAAAACGGTAATCGGACGTGAAGCAATAAGATTAATAAATAATTTGGTATTAACATATGAGAAAAAAAAAGATTTAGACGAAATAAAGAAAAAATTAAAAGAACATTTTGTACCAATGCGTAATAAAACATACGAAAGATGCAAATTTCACAGGATCCGTCAACAAGAAAGTGAAGCATTTGACGATTTTTTACAAAAAATACGTCAACAGTTGCAGAAATGACGAATATCGACGAATTTATCACCGACCAAATCGCGTTAGGAATCCGATGTGAAAATACACAGCAGAAATTATGGATCGAAGGCGAATTAACAATGGAAAAAGCAATTAAAATTTGTCGCGCGGCCGAAAGAGGAAATAAGAAAATTAGTGACATAAATGAAGCGGGCTCCTTTGCAAGGATGAATAAAATCAACAAAGAATTCAAGTGCAGACGGTGCAATACGACGCACGGAACTAAAAGTTGCCCGGCACAGGACATTTTAGTATCGTGTGTAGTTCACATAATAATAGAAAAGAAAGTGATTCGAATTATAAAAAAGCTCACGAAAAAAACAGAAGTCAAAAGAATAAAAAAGTTAACGTCATCGAAGGTGATAGTAGTGACAATGAAACAGAATCAACGGGTGACGAGATAGGCTTTAAATTCATTGGAATGATCACCACAATAAATTCAATAAGTGAAGAAAAGTGGACAGAAAAAGAGCGTGTCGTTAAATACGAGCTTAAAATAAGACTAGACAATGGCGCATTTTGCAATGTAATTTCAAGTAAAACGGCAAGAGAAATCGGTGCAGTCATTAAGGCAAGCGAAGTTAAAAAAAATTAAATCGTATGACGGCGGCCTAATAAAAGTGACCGGACAAACTGAATTAAAGTGTCGTACCTTACGAAAAGAAAAAAATATCGAGGGATTAGTGATATTTGCGGTAATAAAAGAGGACTTACAGACAATCCTAGGTGGAGAAGACTGCGAAAATTTGAGATTTGTGAAAAGAGTAAATCAGATTGGGTGCTGCAAAAATGTTGAGTATGTTATGAATTTCATAGATAACCCAAAGTTCAAAATAATACCGGCAAGAAAAATACCTTACGCAATTGAAGAAAAGGTGAGACAAGAGATACAAAATATGATAAAACTTGGTGTCATCGAAAGCGTCAGCGAGCCAACACCGGCAGTAAGCCCTGTGTTGGTCGTAAGCAAGGGAAAAATTCGTGTATGCATGGACCCAATGGAATTAAACAAAAATATTAAGAGGCGTATATATCCAATGAAAACAGTCGAAGAAGTAGCAGCTAAAACACGGGGCAGCAAATTTTTCACAAAATTGGACTGTGAAAAGGGATTCTGGCAAATAAAAGTGATAGAACGCACTTCGAAATATCTAACATTTTCAACGCCATGGGGCAGATTTAAATATCTACGTATGCCATTCGGTATATCATCAGCACCAGAAGTATTCGCTGAAGTTATGAACCGAACTCTAGAGGGAATAGATAGATGCGAAGTGGTAATGGATGACATTTTCATTCACGCGCCAACATTAAAGAAGTTGCGTGAAGTCACAAAAACGGTCACTGGACGATTAACAGAAGCGGGATTCACACTAAATAAAGAAAAGTGTTTTGTACGAAAGATCGTCAGTAAAATTCTTGGGTCATATCTTCACAAAAAGGGGATATGAAGCGGATAAAGATCAAGTCACGGCAATCAACCAATTAAAAACGCCGACACGTGTTAAAGAATTGCAGAGAATATTGGACATGGTAAATTATCTTGGCAAATTTATCAGCAACCTGTCAGAATTAACAGAACCATTGCGGAAATTGCTACATAAAGAAGCGGCTTGGTGTTGGGAAACAGAGCACACCAAGGCGTTCGAAAAAATAAAAAAAGTACTAACAAACCCACTGGTACTAGCGTACTCGTATTACGACGTAAATGAGCCGGTAAAGCTATTAGTAGACGCGAGCAGTAAGTCTATGGGCGCTTGTTAAATGCAGGGGAAAAGCCCGTAGCATATGCCACAAGAGCATTTACAACTTCACAGCAAAACCAACCACAAATAGTAAAAGAAGCGTTGGCTATTCGTTTCGGATGTCAAAAATTCCATGAGTACGTATATGGAAAAGAATTAAGCGTTGAAACGGTGACAAACCTTTGGAGACGATCTTCTTAAATCCCATACAAAACGCATCATTGAGATTACAACGTATACTATTCGACATATTACAATATTCGCCAAAGATAAAGTATATCAAAGGAACAGCGATATCAATAGCAGATGCATTAAGCCGGGACTGCGAGATCGACGAATACGAAAGTGATGAGACTTACGCTATAAAGTTAATTCACGCAATTGGTGAAGACCTACGTGACAGATTGACAAGGGAAACGGCAGTTGATGTTGAGCTACAGACATTAAAGATAGCAATCATGAGCAAATGGCCAGCTGAGGAGGACAAAGTACCAAAGATGATCAGGGCGTATGCACCATACATACAGGAAATCACATACGAAGAGGGATTACTGCTGAAGGGTAACAAAATAATCGTACCAAAAGCGATGATTCAATTAATAATGACTGAGGCACAGGCGGGCCACAGCGGCATTTCTACAACATTGAGCAGATTACGACAAACATTGTTTTGGAATGGAGAAAGCGTTGATGCAAAAAACTACGTAGAGCGATGTGCAATTTGTAAACAGACCCAAAGGGCGCATACAAAGGAGCCATTATTATTGCGAGAGATAACTGAATACCCGTTCCAACTGCTATCTACGGACATATTCAAGTTCAAAGGGGACGAGTACATACTCTTGGCGAACCACTACTCCGGATTTTCTGATTTCAGAAAATTAAAATCATTAACGTGTAACGTTCAGCCTTAATAATAATAAAAATGAAGTGAATGTGGCTGATTGTGTACATAAAAAAAAAAATGGTAGCTGTGATAAATAAATAAAAATTCACCATAGCACTCCTGACTCAGCTGGTAGAGGTATATTTTGGTCGTGAGTAAAAAAATTAACACAGCTGTGCTATGGCAAAGAAATACTTTACTGGAACATACCACTCTCACTCAACTCACCTTCCATGGTAATTTACTGGTTTAGATTCTCATTTGGACGAACATAGGAACCATTAATAATAAAGTAATATTTCAATTAAACCCAAAATTTAATAATTCAATCTCGAATAACAATATTAAAACATTTGGATCAGAATCACTTCGAGAAACAACAAAAGGTATTAATACAAAAGTAAATCAAATTACTAGAGTTAATTATCAACGGAATAATAATATTTAATCCCAAAAAAAAATTTAAGAACTAAAACTTCACATACCTGTGCAAAATCGTTGACGATGAAAGCGCTCCCAACGGCATCGATCCTGCCCTAAAGTAAAAAAAACCAAAAATCACCAAATTCACAAAAAAAAAATATAATCGATAATTAACTAAAGTTTACAAAACAAAATGATATGAATGTACAAAATTCAGGAAATTATGTGATCCAGTAATTAAATATTTAAAAAAAAATTTAAAGAAAAATTTAATTTAAATAAGAGTAAATAAATACAAAAAAATTCATTTTGCAAAAAAAAATTAAATAAAACCACAATTATCCACGAGGTCAAGACTCTTTGTCCCGTGCAGAATTGCTCCAGTCGAATTTTTCCACCTAATTTATTGTTGGAGTTGTTCTTCTAAGTCAGTTGTTTAATTAGATGCCTTTTGTTTGTTATTTTTTTTTTAAATTCTTTCACCTCTGCATGAAAGAAAACGAACAGCAGGTACAACAGATCAAAATACTCCAATAACCCTTATATTATAAGGTGTCTTATAATTCCATTAACTGTTCAGCGAATACACATATATATGATCAAAAAAAAATGGAACTTTTGAACGTTACGCTATTTTTTTTTTCTTGAACCGTTTCATTTACACATTAGATTTACATTTCTCACGGTATCAGGTATGATTTTTTTTTTCTTAGTTAAGCTCTTAAGCCACTATAATTTCCGTCACCTTTCTTTATTTTTATTTTTTTAATTGTACTTGTCTTTTCCTTATTTTTTGTTGGTTATAATTCAATCTTTTTTTTTTTTAAAAAAAACAATCTATCCTGGATAACAATCCTCGATCAACTCTTCCAAAAAAATTTTTTTTTCCACCAAAAAAAACATTTACAACCGAAACTTCAACGGAACCATCAAAAGTAAAAATCCCGGTTTTCCAAAAAAAATTAATTGTGTATGTATGTATGTGTATTGGCTTTTTTGATTGTAAACCTATATAACCGAATTGCATGACCAGTACAAAAACTCCATGATTAATGATGAATGAAATATTCATTGATCACAAATTTAAGAAAATTTGAAATACAGTCCCAACCTCACAATCAGTAACATTACTGCAAAGGGACCGAAGTAAATGTTACAATCGTGGGAACGTACCCATTGATCCCTGAGTGTCTCAAAAGCCGGGCAAGAAACCTTATAGGTATATTATCTTTAACTTAAGTATGAATATCCTTGGCGTGGGAGATTCCAATAGGCTTTCCGTTATTTGAGGTTAATTCATAGGCAACATTGCCTATTTTTCGTGTTACTGTTGCTTTTAAAAATTTTGGTGCTAACTTCGCCGAATAATTTTTAACAGCTTCGCTCAAAGTAAAGTTACGCACAAAGACCGTTTGACCGATTTTAAATTCACGCGATCGACTCCGTAGATTTTAAGTGTGTGTACTTTTTTTATAAGCATCTTCTAGGTGTGATAATACTTTATGTTGGGAGAGACTCAATCGATTTGTTTTACTTAAAATTGAAATTTCTCCATTTGCGACCAGATGTAATTCTTTCAATAATTTGTATTCACTGCCATGGGCTATAAAATGTTGACCAAACATCAAAAAATGTGGCGAATATTTGGTTGCGCCATGGTTTACATTTCGCAATGCTGAAGCAATTTCATGCAGGTGCTGATCCCATTTACGGTGATCGTCTTTAATGTACGATCGGATAGCCGCGAGAATTGAGCGGTTTACTCTTTCGGACGCATTACATTGGGGAGAGTACCTTGGAGTAAACATATGCTTCACTCCAAATTTGACTAATAGCGTTCGCAAGCAAACTGCGTTGAACTGGGTACCATTGTCTGATGTCATTGTTTCAGGAACTGAGAATACTGAAAATATTTCCTTTTCCAAGAAATTACAGACATTGGTAGCTAACGCTTGCCTCATCGGCTTTAAGAATACAAATTTGCTATAAAGGTCCAACACGATAAACAAATACGCATTTCCATTGGAGGATCTTGGGTATGGCCCCAGAAAATCCATGTACAGGTGTTGCATTGGTCTTTCAGCAATTATTTGGTTACCCATCAAGGGTTGCGTCGAATAATTTGGTGCCTTTGTCTGCTTACATGTCTGACAATTAGCAACATAATCTCTGACGTTCTTGGACATAGCTGGCCAATAGAAATACCTTTGTAAGCGGTCAAGTGTTTTTGCCATTCCCAGATGCGATGAGGAAGGGGGATCATGGGCCAATTTAACCAATTGATCTGTAAGATTATGTGGAACATATAACTTCCATAAAGGAATGTCCGTATAACTATCTTCGACAGACTTAGACGGATTAATGAAGAGCTTATTCTTTTCAACACGAAGATTTACATATTCGGACGGATTATTTTGGACTTTAATTACCAGTTCTTGGTAACTAGAGTCATTAAAAGCAGGGGAATCTAGGTTTATGTTCAATAATTGTTCATCAGGGTTCAACTTTACGTTAGACAACTCCTCCATAAAGACACGTGACAAAGCATCTGGCACAACGTTTTGGGTTCCTTTACGATGCATAATTTTAAAGTCAAACCCCTGTAGCTTTAACGCCCACCGTGCCAGTCTGCCAGTTAAGTCACTTTGGTTCATAAGCCATTTTAGGCTTGCATGGTCCGTGATGATGATGAACGAGTACCCCTCGATATATGCCCTGAACTTCTTTACGCTTAGCACAGCGGCCAAACATTCTAATTCCGTTACGGAATAATTCCGCTGTGCCGCGTTAAGTTTTTGCGACATAAAAGCGATAGGGTGCTCGCCACCATCATCACCGATCTGGAATAATACACTTCCAACGCCTGTACTGCTAGCATCACATTGAATATGAAATGGCCGTGTAAAGTCTGGGTGAGTCAAAACCGGTGCTCTAGATAAGGCCAGCTTAATTTGGTCAAAGGCATGCTGACACTCATTACTCCATTTAAAAACCCTTTGTTTTTTTAAAAGGTCTGTTATTGGAGCTGCCAGAGTAGCATACGAAGAAATGAATCTACGATACCATCCTGACAGACCCAAAAACCTACGCACCTTTTTCACAGTATTAGGCACAGGGAATGTTAGAATGGCGTCAACTTTATCCTGGTTTACCTTTAAGCAACCATCTCCTACCACAAACCCAAGGTAGTGAATTTCCTTTAAAAGGAATTTACTTTTACTGAGATTAACGGTTAGGCCGGCAGATTTGAGTAACGATGCAACTTGCTTTAATAACTGGATATGCTCCTCGAAGTTCTCGGATGTAATGAGGAGGTCGTCCAAATAAACAAATATTTTTTCGTGCAGTTGATGTGGTATCACCCGGTGCATCAGCCTACACATTGTTTGAGGCGCATTGCAAAGTCCGAATGGCATGACCGCAAACTGGTACAAAGGACGACCAGGGACCGTGAATGCAGTTTTATCTCGTGACTCCTGAGACAACGGGATCTGCCAAAAAGCATCCTTCAAATCTATGCTTGAAATAAATTTGGTTTGATCCAGTCGACTCAAGAGTCCGTCAATTATCGGTAATGGATACGCATCCCGAGTCGTCACTTCATTCAGTCTGCGGGCATCCAAGCACATTCGAACCTTACCATTTGATTTTGTGACCAATGTCACCGGGGAGCTCCAAGAGCTATTTGACTCCTCTATTACACCGAGTGCTAACATGCGATCGAGCTCGTCATATAGGGCTTTCTGTTTGATAGGAGATACGGCGTAATGCCGCTGTTTAATAGGTTTTGCATCTCCTACATCAATGTGATGAGTGACAATTGGTGTACGACCTAAACCCAACTCCTCAAATGACGGAAATTCTTTTATGATTTCGTTTAAAGTGTTGGCCTGATGAGGATTTAGTTCATGCTGAAGGAATTCAGGACCCTCGGAATTTGGTTCGAAATGCTTGAGTTCCGATATAATTGGTGGCGGACTTATATTTATACTGAACTCACGCCAGAAATCTATACCCAAGTAAAGTGGTTGGGTTAAACTTGGAATTATATAAACTTTAAAATTTTTAGTTAATCCATTATATTTAATCGTGGTGTATATATATCCAAATACCCTCTCTTGATGCCCTGACGCAGTTTTTATTTTTGTTGGCATGTAAAAAATTTTATATTTGGGATTTTCAAGAAATCTTTCACTTCCAATTCCCAAAGCTGTGATTGTTGCTCCACTATCAAGCAACCCAAGATATTCTTGCCCATCCAACACCACTTTTGCATAAGGCCGTTTGTCGATAGCATCATCGAAAAATGCTTCGGACACTACCTCGCGAAGTGCTCGTTTATTTTGCCAATACTTGCGGACTCGATGAGATCTTTTCTGAGTTATATTTTGGTATGGGGATGAACAAGAGAGGTTTCGGACAGGTTGACAAATTGGTTTGATTGAATTTATTGAGGAGGTTGTGTTTTCGGCAGCGGAATAAATGCCGCATCCGTAGTTTGAGCTGCGTCCATGCTGGGAAGAGGTGAGGGTGGATGTATCGGATTCCCAGTGATTCGTACCCTCGCTGTCGGGTTTCCCGAACATCTAAAACATTTTGGTTTCAGAATTCCAGGACGTCCACATCCAAAGCAGAATATTTTCGGAGCTTTTGGGCAATCGACATATAAATGCCCTATGTCTTGGCAATTCCAACAAATGGACAAGTTTTCGTTTCCGGTCTGATAAGTAGAACCTCTTTGGCGTGCGGATTCAATTCTGTAATCATTTTTAGCACGAGCATTTACTTCCTCTACATGAACTGTATTAAATTTTGAATCTTCCAATGACATTTCGTTAACATATCCCCGAGAACATAGTTTTTCGGGTTCATAACCCGTGCGCCTCCATGTATCTTCTAAGGCTAAACATCTTCGCACTAGTGCTGCAACAGAGGAGATTTCTTGATCTGCCAGCATGTTTTGAAAACCTGTCCTCATATTACGCCGAATGATGTGAAGGATTTCGGAGTCAGGCAGAGGGTTCCGAAATAGTAATGAGAGGGCTATAATTTCATTATAGAATGATCTAAAGCTCTCCTTGGGGTTTTGCCTCCTTGACTCGAGTTGCCTCCTGATATCATGTTCAGACCGTCGGTTCTGAAATCGCTCGACCATATCAAATTTCAATTTAGCCCAATTAGTATTTGGGTTACGCTCGATATGACACCAGTAGCAATTCAAAGCGGCTCCTGTTAGTAAAACTCCCAATTGGTTTACTAAATCCTCCTTTGACAAATTGTAGGTTTCAGCCTGGTGTTCCACACGAAACAGAAATCGCTCAACCGCCAAATCCTGAGAGTCACCACCAAATGATAACTTCCACTTACTGATATTATTGGGAGAATGATAATGCGAAGTATGTTTTGTTTGTGAGTTTGAAGGATTCTGGTCTGTTGTCATATTTGTGGTAGCTAATAAACTGGATAGTTCCAAGTCTCCTCTTTCCTCATATGCTGATGGCGAAGAGGTTCTGGTGGTTTTAGCCGTGGGTTGTCCAGATTTCGCCTTTTGTTTTTGGACTGGCCTCTCATCCTCGGAAGTGGAAAGATCCTCAGGATCTACAAATTGAGAGGATTTCATCTGTTCCAGTGTCTCATCAAGATTAGTTTCTCCTTGGATTAATGTCTGCACCGCCGCCAAAACCAAGCCGATCGCCTTTATCTGATCACGACATTGAGATTTATATTTCTTGGTGCTGGAAAGCAGTCTATTTAACCTACCCTGCACATGCAATAATCGAGTTTCTACAGTGCGCAGTGTTGCTGGTTCGATGGTAGTTCCTGGCTTGAACGCGGTAATCAAATCCCGATGTTCTTTAAGTTTAATGGCGCATCTCTGTAGTTCACGTTGTGGTGCTGAGCGCGCTGCAGCATGTGCCTTGTGTGGTACTAATACAGGATTCTTCTCTTCATTCGCAATGGCCACCTGGAGGGCAGCAAGTCTGTTAACCGGAGTTCCCAATATATTACGTGCCAAACATTCGACTTCAAACTCATCGGGCAATAAAATGTTGATATCCATGCTGAACCAATTCAAAATTCAAAAACAAAAAAAAATTGTATACAAGGTTATAGGAACTAATATGGTAGGTTTATACCTGTTCCTAGGATTATTTAATAAATGGAATGGATATAGATAAACTATACGAATGTACAAGATTAAATAAGTCTAAAACACAAATGAGCAAATCCAAAAATATTTGTGAGATAATTCAGGCTCAAAATAACAAAATTTGTAATATCTGCACTAATATGGCAATTAATAACCGTCACCAAAAAAAGATAATGCATATGATTAAATTTATATGAAAAAGAAACAAAAATTGATGTATAATAATAGACCATGGTTTAAGTGAGTTGAGTGAGGTGAATGTGAACTTTGACAAATAAAATGAAAATTTACAGATTGCACTTTAACAAAGGTAATCCATCAACCTTAAGGGTAACTACCTAGTCAAAATACAATGTAGATACAGTACAAAAAAAACAAATTCAACTCCCTAAAAGAAAATGTTTGTAAACCAGAACAATCTACATTTCATCGCAAGCACCTTATCAAATACACATAATATATGGTAGTGACTGTAAAATGGAAAGTTCAGTGGAGAAACAAAATCTTAGTTCAATTTGAAATCCCTGTACTGAAGGAAACAAAATTTAATAATAATAAAGAAAAAAAATAATAATTATAAAATAATTGATATGGGACAATTTCTTAACATCAAAATATTTTCTGTTTAATATCTGTTAATCTGTTAATGAAACCAATCAAGTAATCCGTAGTCAACGGTGAAATACTGACAACAATATCAAACTCAAGGTGAAAAATGTCCAAGTTTTCTTCACTTTATTATTTTCAGATTTGATTTTCTTACAAATCATCTATACTCGATAACTATTCTCGACCAACTCTTCCAAAAAAATTTTTTTTCCCCTTCCATCTTTCTTTAAGTGATTCTGATTCAAATGTTCTATATTTGTATTAGGAATTGAATTAATAAAAATTTGAATTAACGGTATTAACATGTTCTTAATTGTTGTTATTTCCGTTCAAATGAGAGCTTAAGTCAATCAATTACCATGGAGGGTGAGTTGAGTGAGAGTGGTATGTTCCAGTAAAGTATTTCTTTGCCATAGCACAGCTGTGTTACTTTTTTTTACTCACGACCAAAATATACCTCTACCAGCTGAGTCAGGAGTGCTATGGTGAATTTTTATTTATTTATCACAGCTACCATTTTTTTTTATGTACACAATCAGCCACATTCACTTCATTTTTATTATTATTAAGGCTGAACGTTACAAACGTCGGCAGAGGTAATATTACTACTAAGCCAGTGGTTCTCAGTCCATGGAATACCCGAAATATTGGAATCGGACGGTGGACCACTATACACGAGCATACTATTTAGGGCGTTCGAGTCAAAATGACAATTCAAACATCGAATATCGTCACCACATTATCCTCGGTCAAACGGATATGCGGAAAGAAATGTTCAAACGATAAAAGGAATATTAAAGCGCTGCTGGAAAGACGGAACCGATCCATACTTAGCAATGCTATTACTTCGCAGTACTCCACGCAACGAAACATTGGGATTATCGGTTCAGCGATTATTCAGCCGTCAAATGCGAACAATTTTGCCGACAAATATGATAAACTTAAAGCCAAAAATCATCAACGGTGTCACTGAAGAACTTCGAGAATTGAGGACGAATCGAAAACGTTATGCGGATCGTGTAGCAACACCTCAATTATCATTTAAAAGGAGCGAAAATGTCAGAATGAAAACAAATCATCGCGAGTGGAAACCAGCGAAGGTAGTCGAAATAACTGAAAATCCAAGATCGGTGATAGTCGAAACGCCGAATGGTAGAAAATATCGAAGAAACAACATTCACCTTCACACAACAAAAGCGAAGATACCGTTACCTATTTCACCATCGATAGAATTCGAAGCAACAAACCAAACGGCCGAAACACCACCGGTGGAAATACCATCAACAACGGGAAAGACTTCAACTGACACGGGTCAACCATCAGACAGACGAATATGCCTTTGTAATCTCATCGGTTTGTTTTCTCTCATCGTCTGAAATTGTAGTCACCCCTATTATGATTGTCGAGTCGATTGACAATCGACACGACTCTGTGTTGCCTTTTCCTTTTTCGTATTGTTTTTATAATTAAAAAACGAAAAAGCAATGCAGAGTCGTGTCGATCTTGAATCATAATAGGGGTGACTGTTTTGGCAACTCTAGCTGAACTCTACAAATTCTAGCTGCAATTTATTTCATCACTCTTTATCCCCCCAATCCTCACGTCGGTGTCCCATCATTTATGATGACTATAGTCGTATCAAATAACCCAGAAACTTACCGTTTATTTTCAAAGAGGGCTTTATCCATGTCTCTAAAAATGCTTGCTAGTAAAACACAAATAGTTTAAGTAATTAGATTTATTATTTCCATTTGACAAAAAGAAAAGAAAACGCATCATTATAACTCTGCATGAAATTTCTGCTAATTTTGTTTTGCATTTGTTGTGCGTATACAAGAGTAAATAAAATGAAATTCTTAAGAAATAAAATAACAAAAAAGAAACAAATTAAAATTCGCGTATCCCACAAATATTTCCAAAAAAATATATTTTATTCTGCATAACTCCCAAATACAGCTCTCCCCACATCCCCCACAAAAAAAAAAACTCGAATCATTTGTGATATTTGTGTGATTCGAGAAATCCATAAAAATATTTTAGAGTTTCGCTTGAGATGATCGAAGAAATTTATTCATCAAAAAATTTCCGCAAAATCTTTAATACAATTCCTGTACATTCTTATTATTATTTAATTTCTCATTTTGTTGGTCTCGCCCGATCCTTTCAAAATTTTGTTTGTTTTATAAAATAAAATGTTTGCAAAAAATTACTTAAAATATTCAAGATATTAATTTTAATATAATTAATTTTAATTGTTTTAAATAAACGCGCGCGTATCTCTTTTCCCAATTGATTCTTGTTTCACATTGTTGATGCAATGATTGATGGTGATGGATGGTTCACATTGAACATGAAAAGGAATTTTTTGTTTAGATAAATTTGGTCACAAATACTGATCATTGCGAATTTTGTTCATTTCTTTTTATATTTGGCATAAAATGTTGAAATAATTTCGTGTTTAATTGAAATGAGATCAACCAATTGAACGAAAGTAAAATGATAATTTGATTTGTCGCCAATATTGTCACCTGTTAGCAATGTGAGCACATCGTTTGATGAATGATCCTTAACAATAAAATTACAAAATTGGATTATATTCAAAAAGGTGGCTGATTCGCGATCCAATTTTTTATTTTGATTTATTTTAATCGATGTGATCGGTAAATTTTCGTCTTTGCGTTGTGCACGCAAATGGCGATTACCTTTGCGAAACTCTTGCTCAAGCCAACGGATTGCGTTTCGTGCGCCATCAGAATGCTTCTTGAGATCATCCAGCTCGGAAAAAACTATATAAATAAAGAACGATTATTATTAAATCCTACAAACTTTAATGCTATAATTAATCCACTTACCTATAGTAGGGATCAAAAGAACGAATTTCTTTGTTCGTACCAAATTTTTAACAACATGTGTATATTGGGTTAAACATTTGGCATCCAATACAAGGTATGGCGTCAAAAGTAGGCTATGCGGTTTTGTTACCTAAAATAATATGAGAAAAATGTAAATCGCTTAAAATTACTAGTCCAACAACATCTACTTTACAAACATAAAACGGATAGGCCTAAGAAAATTAAAAATATTGTTAATTTAAATCATATTAAATAGTGTGCATGTTAGTATTCTGTATAATTTTAGAAATTGTTCCTAATGATAACTGTAAAAGTAACAAAATTAATTGTTAAACTCAACAAGATAATACCCTAGACACACTGCGATTTAATAAATCTGATTTAGTAAATTTTTCGAGATTAGTCGCCGTGTGTCAACCTCGATTTTAGCTAATCTCTTTGTTTTTCCATAGAATACTTAAACTAGTTTAGCTAAATCGGATTTATTAAACCACAGTCTGTCTAGGGTATAAGAGTAAATGTTACGGCTCAAAAGCTTTAAAAGAAGCAAATTCCCACCCAAAAATTAAAATACAACATCACCAAGGGGTGGGTGTTAGCTGAAAATCTGAAAAGATTTTTCGTTTTTTTTTTATCGCAGTTCTAAACTTATAATTTCTAATAAAACAAACCAGTGTGTTCAAAATTTTCGAGTTCGTTTTTGATTAAATGAAATTGGTAATTAAATATTATATATGTTGACGAACTGCTATGATCGAAAAAGTGAGTGCCGAATATCTTTTTAGGAAGAGGAGTGTTCATAAAAATGATTAAGGCCCTATTGTATGAATTCGGATAGAAGATTAATCGGCGGATTAATCGGCGGATTAATCGTCGATTGGATTGTATGAACGACGATAATTACGATAATTAATCAAGGGATTCGTTTCTATCCACTGTTTTTATCTTCTCTTTTTGTTGTCTAAAACAGTGGATAGAAAATGTTGTTTTTTTTGACATAATTTTAATTTTGTTTGTTTGGTTGGGCGAAACATTTTGATTGTTGTGTTTATTGAAAAAAAAAAAAAAATCGGTATGGAATCGAAAAAACGTAAAATTGAATCTAAAGAGGATGATAATGATTCTGATTTCATCTTCAAGACAAACAACAATTGAGGAGTGTCTGATCAAAAGTCGCTATTTACATTTCCAAAATGATATTTTTTTTATTCTATTTTATTCTAAGGGCAGAATTTTTTAAGTGAAATAGACCAAAAGTGGTTATTTCCAGCATGTACCAAAAATTGCCAATTTCTCTATGAAAAATATTTCTAAAATTCTTGATTTTGGTCAAAACAAGCTATTTACTACAAAAAAGTGATCAAAAGTAAGTAGCAAAAAGTAAGATGTAAATAGCGACTTTTGATCAGACACTCCTCAATTATATTAAAACTATTTCGCAAATTTATATTGTACACTGACAATGGGGTTCATTTTTACTTTTAATTGATTAAGTTCTTTTTAATTTATTTAATTAAAAACTATATGCGCTGGATTACAATATAATAATCCGAAATACTTTATCGAAAAATTAGTAACACAACCTATGTTTGTTTGTTTTTAAATTTGCTCAGGTCAGATCTTTCAATCCATAGGACCAGTGAGTTATATTTTTCCAGAAAAAACCCACAGAAATTTCTCAAGGGAAATCCTGGGGCACTGGATAGGTTATATTTTTTCACAAAAAGTATTAATTGTTATATTTTAAGTTTTTGTAATATTTAATATGTAGTAATTTTTATATTTGTTATAAGTGTGTGTAGTGATGTAAACGGTAATATTCTCGGTGGTATTATTACCGGTGAAATAGGTAATTTTAGGTAATATTACCCAAAGTGGTATTACCGTGGTAATATCGGTAATATAAATTAAAAATGTTTTTTCCAAACAACTCAAACTAGTCTAAATGCAAAAAGAGTTGTGACACCGCTGCGTTATACTTCCTTATGTACCATTAAACTACTATAACAAGTTTTTGCTATAAAATATAATAATCTACAGCTTTTTCCATTTGGCAAATACGTAATAGAGCTAGAATCTGACCTCAACCACATAGTCGGCTTGTATTGATTTGTTCAAGAAATTGTGACCGTTCTATAAACATGCTTCGAGATACCAACTTTCCAATCAATTGTAGGGCCTTAAGTACCTTCGCGTCGAAAGGTCAGTCTTACCGATACTTAGTCGAACGTACGCAGGGACTCCATAACAAATTATGTCATCAATACAATACACCGAAAGCCTTTTTCTATAAATCTACTCCCTAAGGAAAATCGACATTTGGCTTTTAAAGTTGCTTATCGAGAAAGTTGAAGCGGTGTTAAAAGAAGTCGAGATTTATAAATTTATTGTAAATATTACTGACAATGGAACACACAATAAAGCGTCAGGAAAAATGGTTAACAAAAGCTATCCCTATATTACCGAGTAAGAGTGCATCTGCCATGGACTTAACTTGCTCATTGTCGATATCTTCAAGATTCAGTCTATCAACAGTTTGAAATTTTCAGTCCATCATACGGATGGTATCGGAAATAAAAAAACTCGCACAATTTTCGTGCTACATTCCATCTACATTCATGCTACATCAGGTACGCCCTGAAGACGCTGACGTATTGTTTGTTGGTATTAGTAAATGAGGGGTAAATCTGGCAAAAAATCGAGATTTATGACCGAGCAAAAATTTTGAAGCAGCAGAAAAATCAATCGATTGCGTCACAGATTGATTTTATTTGGTGAATCGAAGACGACATTACACAACCTATTGTATGTAAATAAACAACAAATTAAATTTGAAACGTCAAAAACAAAGTGTTGACACTCCAAAATAAACTGCAACAAAAACTGCCATAAACAGAGGATGGATTTGTGTTTATACAATCGACGAAGAAAAAAATCGTCGGTTAAAGATTAATCTGTAGTGCCGGATTTTTTTTATCTATCCGAGTTCATACAATCGAGCCTAAGTAGCAGCTTAACAAAATAAAAGAGCTTCATTAAATTAAAGGCCGCACAGACGCTTCAATTTATCGTACTGTAAATGGTCCAGATAATTGAATCAATTTATTATACAGTATTTTGCATACACGTGGAACGATCTTACAACCTATTAGCAATCAAGTCTAGACAAGCTTTCGGATTTACTTCATTTAATTTATTTTTTAATATCATGTATAACTTGTGTTGCTTTTGTGTTTGTTGAAAGAGTTATTGCAAGGATACAGTAGACACAGTTTTATAAAAATCTGTAAACAATTCTTACATAAAGCCATTTAAATAAATCCTTTAATCGTAAGCAAAATGTTATTGCAGACCATTCTGCCGTCAGATGCGATTACATCGTGTAACGCCCTCAATATAAAATTAGTTCATCTATGAACGTATCCTTTGATGTGCACGGTGAAGGCACCTTTATTTTTATAACGAAGCTAAAAAAAAAACCGATATAGTAGTCGGACGCGGGTATAGGATTCCTATAAAAACTCAAAACAAAAATAAAATTGAGTTCAGAAAAAAAAGAAAATCGGGAAAAAAATATTGTAAAGGCGTTATACATCGACGCAAAGAAATGTAATTTAAATAAATTTGTAAGTTGCTTAAAACCAGTTTAATTGTTGTTAATTATTGAGTTCACCAAGTGATTTCCCATCCATGTGGAAGCCCTAACCCCAACATAAAATAAATTGTGGATTATTCGCCTATGAATTGTAAGTCGAACCTGTATCAACAAGGAAAGTAACCTACAATCATATTGTTTATGGTAGACAACCCCATAAACGTTCAGATTATCGATTCAAGCCAAATCATTAGAATTGTCGTTGAATAAATCATTTCGTCTGTGGTCCGTTTTAAACTTTTCTTACAACGACTATCGTACATCGTATTGTATCTATGACGCACGCATACAGTCGACAAACAATCGTCAACAATGATGGATGTAAAAACAATAGCTTTTTATCCATAGTCATAAATAAATACATTATTTTGTATATACGAATAAAAATACAATCTAGAGTATTGAGTTTATTTTTGTTTTAAACAAAAGTGAATTTAAAGTTTTTAAAATTAGTTAATTTTGTTTAATTTAAAAAAGAAATTAAATCATAAACAAATTATAGTGTAGTGAAGTGAAAATATTCCGTTACTCTCTTCGGAGAGTAACATACAAGAACAAAAAAAAAAAAAAAAAAAACAAAAACAGTGAAATAATTTAGAAAAAAATAAAACGATATAACTGTCAATTAAAGTGTTATAGTGAAATAAATTATAATTATAGATAGAGTCAAAAGTGATAAAACATGCCGAAAGAAAATCATATCAATCAAAATGTAGCGTCAAGTGACATAAATATGGATCGCCCCGTATCCGAAATAGAATCTATTTCAAGTGAAATGTATGAAGACGAGGAACCGCCAATGGCGGTTGCAAAAATGGTAACGGCAACGAAACAATCTACGACTAAAAGAAAACTTAAAGAAAGGAAAAATTCCTTATTACTGGAAAACAAAGAATTAAAAGTAAAAATTCAGCAATTAGAGGAAACGCTGGACTATTTATCTGAAAAACTAAACAGCATAGATACTTCTAATAAGTCACAAAACTTATGTCATTTTAAATCAGTAAATGTAGATAGAAAGCTACCAAAACTAATTCCAGCCAACGTAAAAAACATTATTAATATTAATCCTACAGATAGTAATAATAATGATAATAATAATATCGAAAATAATAAAGATAATACCGAAAATGATTTGTTTATAACAATAAAAAATAAAAACAAAAACAAAAAAACAACAGCAAATAAAGATAATCATAATAATAAACCATCAACGTCAGCAGCGGCAAACATAGATACAGTAACAGAGGAAGCGAACAATACAATTTATAATGATAATGATAACATAAAAACAGTACATTCAAAGAGCAAATCACAAAGGCCACCTCCAATTAATGTGATGTATCAAAATATTAAAGATACTGTGGATATAATTAAAGCAACAAATCTGAAGGACATAGAAGTAAAGAAGATACGAGCCAACAAGCATGTAGTATTTAGCAAATCTATGGAAAGCTATAAACGAATGATTGAGGCATTAAACGAAATAGAAACGGAATATTATACATACACTATCAAAGACAATAAAACAAAAACAATGATTATAAAAGGGTTATCTAACAATGAAGACACGAAGCAGTTGTTAGAAGAATTTAAACAGGTATACGAAAGCGACAAACTAAAATTCGTGAACGTAACTCAATTAGTCACCACGAGGTCAAAACGGGAGAAGGAAAGTCTAGCAATATATATAGTGCATGTAACAGCTGATAGCCAATTATCAGAATTGATCAAAATAAGAAATATTTCTTACCAGAGGATATTCTGGTACCCAATTAGACATGAAAAAATAATTCAATGTTATAATTGTCAGCGGTATGGACATGTAGCAGCAAATTGTAGGTTGGATTACAGATGCGTGAAATGCAACAGCAAACATGAACCAGGAGGTTGTGAACTAGTGATACAAACCATCGAACCAGAAGATTATACGATTGGGACTCAAACCAACGAAAATAACAATAAAGGTGAGAAAGTGAGCACAGATAAGACATTCTGTATCAATTGTAAAAACTTAGGGCATCCAGCGTCATACAAGGGATGTCCAATATACAAAGCATTATTACATAAGTTAAAATTAAAAAAGGATGAACTTTTAGAAAAAAAGAATAATAACCAGAGCAATAACAGAAATCAATTTAATTCGCTACGGAGAGAAGGCGTATCGTATGCAGATCTTCTTAACAATAGTAATGGTAATGTGTTAAATAATAATATTAATAATATTCCAAATATAAATACAAAGGCTATGGGAACTAACAGTAACAATAGTAATAATTTAGAATTTTTCCAAAAATATATAATAGAAAATAATAAAAGAATGGATATGATCATGAATATGCTATCCAGTCTAATGACAACTGAAAAGTAAATGATGACTCTAAATTTGTTCCTTTTTATTATAATGTTATCATATAAAATTTTTATTTTATTGTTATTATATTATTATTGTTTATATATATTAATGTTTTATGTCGTCAATTAACAGCAAAATTTCAAATTTAAAAATTATTGCTATCAATGTTAATTCGATAGTATCAATAAACAGAAGAATGAATCTAATAAATTTTATAGAACTACATAAACCCGATATATTGTTAATATCGGAAACTAAACTCAATAAAATACATAAAATGATAATTAATAATTATAACATAATACGCAAAGATAGAGAGACCGATAATAAAGCTGGTGGTGGGACGGCCATTATTATTAAGAAAATATTTAAATATAAAGTGTTAAATATAATAAGTAAAAAATTAAAAATATTGGAATTAACAGCGATAGAAATAAAACTGGACAATCAAAATAAAATAACTATAGCAGCATGCTATGCTCCACATAGTTCAAATAATAGCTTCGCAGCGGATTGGGAATTTATGTGCCAACAATTTAATCTTCAATTTACAAACAATTATTTTATATTTGCAGGCGACTTTAACGCAAAACATTCATCATGGAATAACATTACAGAGAATCCACGAGGTATTATGCTCAAAAAATGGTTAGATTTAAATGCAAATTTTTATAAAATGCAGCTAAAATTCTCGCAAAAACCAACATATATACCGAGTGGATCATATTTAGATTTGGTGTTCCATGATAGCCGGCTTGATGTATCAAATAGCTTATCCACGTTAAGATACGAAAGTGATCACAGAGCTATTCAATGGCAACTTAACATAACAAATTTTATATCTAACTTAAATGATATTGCATTCTTAGACACAAATGTGAATAATAACGATTCGAGGAATAATGTATTGAATAATATCAATTGGTACGAATATAAAAATAAAATATCGTCGAATTATCAAAAATATCTAACCGAAAATAAAACGCAAATGTTAGTACCAAACAATAGGAATTTAACAAATAATGAAATAGACACCCACTTGAAACAAATTGATGATTTAATCTTAAAAACTATCGAGACAACCACATCGAAAAACTATAGACAGAAAACGGTAAAAGAAATGTACAGTAATAATCTAATTACAAGGTTGTATAAGGCTAAAAGTGAGAATATTACAAAAATCAAACAGATTAAACGACAATATTTTTACGACTTAAATAATCCAGTAATTATTCAGAAATTAAATCAACTAAAATCAATAATAAAAAATATAAAGAAATTAATAATACAAAATATTAACATACAAGTTAACAAACATTGGCAAACGAAAATTGAAAAAATAAAAATTGATAATGGAAATAAAAACATATTTAAAAAAATCAACACATTATTTAGACCCAACCAACAAATAGAAATTGCTGATCTAGAGGTTGACAAATTTAGCGTACGAGCAATGCAAAATATAGAAACAGCTAAGATTAATCTAGACAACACTATAGCCACTAATAATAATATTTTACTGGTAACGGACGAAATTGATAAATTGAAATTAATTGGCGCGTTTAATGAAAACGAATCAAAAACAACTGTTATTTCCCCTTTAGATAACGAAGTAGGAATAAACTTTCAAAAATTTAAGAAACTAAAAAATGAACACAAGCAAAACATTACATTCAGCAGCAATTTGCAAGCAAATAGTTGTAACATTATTTGCGAAAACAATAATTTATTTATAAATCCACTAGAACTAGTGGATATCTTTAAACAACTCAACAGTAAAAAATCATCAGGATATGACAAAATCCCAAACATAGCACTTAAATATATTCCGATGGAAATTATAAATGAATACTGTACAATATTCAATAATATTTTAAACAACTTATATATTCCAAGTTATTGGAAAACAGCTAAAGTATTACCAATATTGAAAAAGAAAAAAAATCCGGGCCAGTGCGAAAACTACCGACCGATTAATTTGTTAGCAAATATAAGTAAAATATTTGAAATTATCATTTTTAACCGAATGAAAATACACATATCTGAAAATAGAATTCTATCCGATAATCAATTTGGTTTTCGACGAGGACACTCGACAACACACGCAATTAACAAAGTCGTATCGGATGTAATAAGAGACTTTAATCATCGTAAAGTAACGGGGGCAGTGCTAATAGACATTAAAAGAGCATTTGACTCAGTTTGGTTAGATGGCCTTATATATACATTAGAACAAATGAACTTTAACGATAACTTAATCCTGATTTTAATTGAAATATTATACCAAAGAAAATTTTGTGTCTCAAATAGCAGAATAGTAACGGATGATTTATTTTTGCTTCATAATGGATTACAACAAGGTACAATTTTAGCACCGATACTATTTAATTTATATATTACGAAATTATTAGGGACTCCTAGCTTAAATTCTTCGGAATGTCAAACCATAGCATATGCGGATGATCTCATAATTTACTCGGCAGATAATAATATTTTACGGATTAGACATAGGTTACAAACAGGACTAGATTATATAAATAATTATTTAACAAAATGGAAAATAAAAACAAACATTGCAAAATGTGAAACAATCCTATTTCGTCAACCGTTAAATAAAGTAAATAAAAATATTCGAAAAAACTGGCGAAATCTAAATTTAAAAATAAATGGTATTGAACTAAAGCAAAATTTAATGGTCAAATATTTAGGAGTCAACTTGGATCAATATTTATATTTTAACAAACATATAACAATACAGATCAACAAAACGCACGCTGCTTTTAAAATTCTCCAGCGATTATTTTTCTCTAAATATCTGGATAAAAGAGTAAAAATAATGGCTTACAAGGTGCTAATTCGTCCACTGATAACGTATGCCGCTCCAATATGGTATAATATAAGCAGTTCTTATATGGAAAAATTAAGAAGATTAGAACGTAGATGTTTAAGAGCTTGTACGTCTAGGTACAGAAAGTTGCATAATTTAAAAGAGTATATTTCAAATCAAAATTTATATAATTACGCGGACATAATACGTATAGATTCATTTATTATCAAATTAATTAGACAACATATCAACAGATGCTGTTTGAACGATGAAAACTCGTTAATATATGGACCGTACCTGATGGATATGACGGCGTTTATGTATTATATTGAACAAGGATATCCTCCTCCAGAGGCCTTTATATATTTGGATGCCAACAATTACATTCAAAATGAATCAGGCATTCCAATAATTTACCATGTACTTAGACGTACTAGTGACAAATATTTTAAAAGTAGGCAATTTAACAACGCTAATTTACAAAGATTTAGTACTAGTATATCGGTTAGAGATATTAAAGAGCACCAAAAAGCAAAGGCAAAATATTGGTGGTTACAAAAGTAAAAATAAAAGAGATTGTCAATGTGGTATAATATAATCATTAATGTAATTTAGTGAGTTTAGCAATAATAAATCGTGTCTCCCTTAGTAATTTAAGCCTTCTAGTCATATGATACACAAATGTATACATACAAATAAGGATCGATAAATTTTTATAATTTTTATTTATCAAGAAGAGAATGTAAAACTGGTAGAAATATTTTCTATTATATATTAGTGGAAAAAAGAACCTGGTAGCGCAGGTATTAATCCAGATGGGTGTATTATTAAATAAATAAATGAATGATAATGTCTTGAGAGCTAGAAACCTAGCCATGGAAGACAATATAAAAAAAAAAAAAATATGTGGATTTGTAGTTTTAAGAAATTTTCCTACATAAATGTAAAAAAAAAAAAAAAAAAAAAAAAATTATAATGTTTCAAAAAAAAAAAAAAAAAAATAAAAATTTCAAAAAAAAAAAAAAAAAAATGACGCACGCATACTATTAAACCTAAATCCTACTATTTATTTATTTATTAATTCTTTAAAACCATACAATTACAAAACTAAATATATATACAAAAGATTGACAATTATGGCAAGATAGGTTTCCTTTGTCAAGGACAGTGTTGGAAACCTATAAAATTAAAATTAAAACAATTGGTAGGGGTCAAATTAAAATAATAATAATAATAATAGAAAAAATCAAAATAAAAACATAAACAAATTAAACAAAATTTACAATAAAAAGATAATACAGTAAAAATACAAAAAATTAAAAGATAATTAATTAAAAGAGAAATAGTAAAAGTAAAAAATAAAGAATAAAAATAAAAATTAACTTATAAGACCACCTCAAAAAGAAATTTAGCATCCTTTCTTTCGAATAACCAACCTTTCACCAATTAATGAAGTACGGACCAATGACTAGGAAATATCGCCTAAAAGTTTCGGTATTAAAAGTTGGTATTTTAAAAAATAATTTGTTATTATTACGAAGATCGTACGGAGAAACAAATCTCACGACCCTCTGACCACATCGATAATAAAACAAACGAAGAACTCTAAAAACAAAGATGTTACAGAGGAAAATTTTTATTCACATCATAAACTGGCCAACAGGAATCAGAATGGCTCATAAAAAACATGAATCGAATAATATGGTTTTGTAAATTCCTTCAAATTGAGGCCAACATCCAGGTGGAGACCAAGGTATCTGAAGTACTTGACAATTTCAATTTTAAAACAATCATTATTACAATTCAGGAAATTACAGTCAGGCGTATAATTCAACAAAGGGTCCCCACATAATTTAAAAAATATAATTTTAGTTTTCTCACTTAGAATCATACAATACTGATCAAACCAAACGTAGAGGCATTCGGTAGAGACATTATCCAAACATGAGCCCGAATAACTTAAAACCATATCGTCAGCAAAGGCTATTATTTTCCCCCGTAGAGCAAGGCTAAAAATATCATTTATATAAATTAAAAATGTAATATACCCAAGACAGAACCTTGAGGAACACCACAATTCAATTTAAAAGGAACACTAAAGGAATTTTGTATTTTAACCTTGTAACACCTATTACTCGGATGAGAGGCAAACTATTTTTGTGAAATACCTGTAAAACCGATAGAATCAAGCTTATTGAGAAGCAAATTATGGTCAACCATATCAAACGCTCGTTTAATGTCAATGAAAACAGCTCCAGCCTCAAGCTTATCAGTCAATTGAAGATGAACATCATTTAGAAGTTCAACCAAGGCAGACTCGGTACGGCAGATCTAAAGCCGTACTGATTGTCACTCAAAAAAGAATGTTATATTAACCAATAGAAAAACTGTCATTAACAAGAACAGAAAGAACCGGAGAAACAAATTCGACAACAGACTTCAACATATCGGAACTAATACCCAACAGGATCAATACTTTTACGAGTTTTCAGACTCTTACAAAATTTCTTCACTGTCAACTGGCGCAATAAAAAAGGAATCACCAAAATCTTAATTACCAGTCAAATTACAAGCGTACGGTAATGAAAAATTCCAACTTCAACTCATTAATAATTCTTGAAAAATAATTAGAAAATTCATTGGCAATTAAAACGGAATCAGAAACAATAATACTAAAATCATGTCCAGATATAAAATTTAAAATAAATAAAAAAATCAAGATATATTAAATCATGCTTATCAAATAAATTCAAACTCACTTTCGATTCCAAAGCCTGCACCTCATTGCGCAACCATAATCGTGCCATCACCTCCGTCTTCTCAACAGCTTTATTATTATTATTATTCCGCTCGTCACTGCTTCCGCTATCATTTCGTTTATTCGCATCGATATTACCATGTTTCACAATAATAGTTTTCACTTCATCCGAAAAGTCACTCTTCGTATTACTGCTGGCACTGTTATGGTTACTTCCGGTCTTTCCAGAATTATAATTATCCGATTTTTGGAATAAAATTGTTTTGCCATTACTTATAATCGCCTCATCCTTGAGCTGACCACTATCATAACGATATTTCCGATAGGAATTGTTTTGTTTATCGCTCATATAACCATTTACTCCGCCGCCATTGCGCTGATATTTCTTTTGGCGGCCATTCAAAAATCGTCGGCGTCGCTTTGATTCACCTTCGATGAAGTTACGTGACTTCTTGCAAAATACATAGTTAAATTTATTTGATTTCGTAATAAAAAAACCAAAATCAACTAATTTCAATACGAGAATCATAATTTCCTCATTTGGGGTTATTTCCATGCGTGATGTAATCTCCCAGTCGAGTAACGATTGATTTGATTCGAATAAATCGAATCCTTTAAGCGTTATATCCTCTTGCAGCGGAATCGCTTGACGTTGATCGAATAACGATATTAAATTATCGGAACGAATATTATCGAATTTCAATAAATTTAAATTGAAATATACTTTGCGTGTGAATATATCGATGTTCAAGTAGTTTACGAGCTTGATTAGCTTATGGATAAATTCTGGATTTGTTTGATAGCAATTTACGAGAATATCATTGTTGTTGCGAAGCCAATCGAATAATATTTTTAGTGTTCCTAGTGTCTGATCGATTTTGGCGAAATTCAATATTATGCTTGGATCGATTTTGGAATATTTTGGTAAAAATTTCAATTTTCCATAAAACGGTGCCATAAGTTCCTCCTTAAAATCGGCACTGTCAATACTCAATTTTTCCTCCATAATTATATCCTCCTCCTTACCGCAAACCACAAACACTTCATCTTCGATTATAACATCATCATCCGAATTGTAATCTTCATAATTGATTCTCGTTTTAGGTGTAATAAATGTTTCCTCAATATCGTCATCATTCTCTGCGTCGGATGAAAATGAATCTTCGGAGAGTTCCGAATCATCACTGAACCCGTTTAGTTTTTCATCGTTGTCTGATTCAAAATCAGATATCATTTCTTCGCAAGATGAATTTTCCGATTCATCCGAAGAGCTGCGAAGATTTACACGTTTGCGACGACGGCGATATTTAGTCGGCATTTTTTTCTTACTCTCCAAGCTCTTAGGCTCATCCGAGTGAATATCAACCACATCAATGTCACTATTACTATTAACGACCGATTTGTTGCTCGCACTGCTACTCTTAATTCGATTACCTCGAGTTTTATTCTTCGAGTCTAGCACCATCTTATCGAACATATCGTAAATTTTGTCGTACCGAATCGCAAACATTTTATTCGAATTCTCGTTCAATTGGATAAATTTCTCAATATTCATGAGACACAAATCGATAATTTCAGATGTTATAGCCAACAGCAAAGCATTTAAATTGGAGATTTTTGTCGATTGACGGTTTTTTAAATTTCTAATCGTAAACAATATAATTGTAACGAATTTAAACAGTAATTTCTCATTGTTCAGTTGCTTTATGTTACGTTTGAACTCGATAAAATTATAATGGCATAAATTATTCAAGTCGATAATATTTTTATCATAGAAGAATATATCAATAATTAAAATAAATTTTGTGATAAAATCCTTTAGAGTATCAAGAGACTGAAGGCGCTCAGATTTTTCAATATAATCGATATTTTTAAGGAATATCTTCAGTAAATTATCCTCGCTCGAAACAAAAGGGAATTTGCATTGCAACGAGAACAAATAATGGAAAATTGAATTCAAATCATAATTTTTACTCTCGTAAAGCGTTCCTAACTGATTTTGTGCCATACCGATCGTTGGATTCAATTTAAATGCTTCTTGATAAAAATTTGCCGCGATCTCAAATGTTGTTTTATTGTGATTTTCACCATCAGATTCAATCACATTAAAATCATTTAAATATCGATGCGAGTCACCTAATGAAATGAGCAAAAAATGGATTGTTCTGATTGCATAATCTCTAGAGTCGGGCAACATATTTATGTTATAGTCAAGCTCCTCGATAATTTGTTGATCGTCACTCGGCTCAATCTCTTCAATCAAATTCAAATTGATCAAATGCTTCAAGTCCAATTTAAAATGTTTCTCTACTTTCGATGCGGTCAATTTAAATAAGTTGATCACCTCGCAGAGAAACACCTTTATTTCATCAATTTCGACTTTGGTCAATTTTGTTTTCTGTTTTTTTACTTTTGATATTGCATTGTAACATCCTTGGCGCCATAATATCTCACGTGCTTTCTTACCATAAATTTCATGATCCAAGAATATCAATTGGACACATTTGTAACGAAGTTTTTTACGTTTTTGTAAAATTTCAAACGCAAATATGTCGTCGAATGTGGTCGATTTGCTTGTTTGTTCGTCGAGACTTTTTGCAAGAATGTACACATACCTGAAAATAATAAACAAAAAAAAACCGTAAATAAATCACAATTATTACCGAATACATAATAAACAATAAAATATTCGTTACAACAAAAAAAATACCACAAATCACTAAATTTGTTTTTACTAGTAAATAAATTAAACAACAATTTCCATTGATAAGGTAATTTACCATGGAAAATAATGGCATTACAATTTATTTATTGTGCGATAAGAATTTTTGGCGATTAGCTATTAATAATCAAATGTCAAATCGCACACACACGTCACATTCGAAAATAAAATGAATAAAACATATACAATTTTTGTTTTAATCAAAACGATGACACTAAATATAGAAATTTCATGTTATATAAACTTTTTTTATATTTTTTAATTGTTTTACTGATTTGCATTAAAAACTCGAATGCTGGTCTCGCCAGATTCACCTTTTATTTGATTTTTATTACTAACAATAAATATTCAGCTCAAATCGAAAAATAGAAATTTTCTCAATATTTGACTTTTCTTCGACTTTTGATAATCTCTAATCCTCTAATCAATTATGGCTGTAGTTAAAATTCTATCCTGATCCTTGAATTTAGACAATTATCTGAAATTCCTGCCCATCCCTCTACCTTCAGTAGTAAATTTCAAATTGTGTTGATTTTTTTGTTGCGGAATTTTTAAATTCACAATTCTGAGAGAAAGGGAATATTCGCCAGTTACAATTGGGTATATTTGAAGGAATATTCAAAATCTGACAATTTATAAAATATTAAAAAATTTGCAAAATATTTACACCCTGTCAAATTCATTAAAGAGTGAACCAATTTTGGGTAGTTATAGTGGTGACTTTTTTATTTAGCAATATAATATTGAATTATTATGTCCCCGTCCGATCCGTCCCATGAAGGATATTTGTGGGATGTTTTCTCATAAATCTTTGAAAAGTTACTTTTGTTACACAATCAATAGACAAACGTTTTTAATGAGAAACCGAATCCTTTCTGCATGTTTCTTTAATATTAAAAACTGAAGACTCGAATGCGTGCGAATCGAAGTGACAAATAGCACACCAGAATAATTAAGTTAATTAAATTAAAATTACTTGTTTAAATTTTAAAGCTATTTATGTTACGTTGCAGAGCATGTACAAATAATTTTGCAAAAGATTTGTCATAGTAAAAATTTAAAACCAATATTTGTATGCACAAATAATTTTGTTAAAAACTAAATTACTGTAATTTTTCCCAGAATTGATTTTTTAAAAAAAATTTTGAATTAAAAAAAAACAAAAACTGAAATATTACAGTTAATTTACGTTTTAACAAATTTATTTGTGCACGCAATGTTCTCATAATTAATTCTGAAAAATGGAAAAATTAAAAATACAACGGTAAATCAATTAAATTTAAAATTATTTTTAGCTAATTAAATAGATTTAGCCACTTTATATTGGGTGTACAAATAAATGTCCGACCTTTTTTACTGAAATAAGACATTAGTTTGTGTAGAAAATGAAAGAATGTTTTATTCAAAGTAAGCTCCTTCGGAAGCTATAACCTTCGCCCATCGTTCAGGCAATAAACGGATTCCTCGAAGGAAGAAGTCTGGTGGTTTCGAGGCGATCCAGTCATCGAACCATTTTTTGACGTTTTCATATGAAGTGAAGTGCTGCTGTGCCAGGGCTGATTGCATCGACCAGAACAAGGGGTAATCAGAGGGAGCAATGTCTGGTGAATACGGCACTTGGGGTAGAATTTCCCAGTTCTGCCTGTCCAAGTAATTTTTGACAGGTATAGCAACAAGTGGCCTAGCGTTGTCATGTTGCAAAATAATCTTATTGTGCCTTTTGTCCCATTCCGGTCATTTTGCAGCTAGAGCTTGCTTTAAAGCCATCAGTTGTCGTCGATAAACTTGTCCCGTAACGGTTTCACGCTCTTTCAGCAGCTCATAATAGACGACACCCTTCATATCCCACCAAAAACAAAGCATCACCTTCGAACCATGGATATTTGCTTTTGGCATCGACGGCCCTGGTTCACCTGGCTTGACCCACGCTGGTTTGCGCTTTGGATTGTCATGATGGATCCATTTTTTATCTCCAGTGATGATCCGATGCAAAAACCCCTTCCTTTGTTGTTGTTGAAGCAACAATTCGCACATGGTTTTCCAACGTTCCATGTCCCTTTCTTTCAATTTGTGTGGCACCCAATTTCCCAGCTTCTGAACCAATCCCATTGCATGTATACGTTGCGAAACACATTGTTGGGTAATATTCAACTCTTCTGCCAATTGTTTTTCAGTCTGACAAGGGTCCACATCAAGCAATTCTTCCAATTCTGTATCTTCAAATTTTCTTGGTCTGCTTTCACGTTCTTTGTCTCTTACGTCAAAATCACCAACTTTGAATCGTTGAAACCACTCTTTGCATGTTGTTTTCGATGGAGCATGTTCACCGTAAACTTCCACAAGCAAACGATTTGTTTCCGCTGCACTTTTCTTCAACAAAAAATAATGAAGTAAAACTTCCCGCAAATGTTGTTTTTTGGCACAAAATTCGACATTTTCAATTACATGAAAATAATTGTTGTTTACGCTTTGAACAAATGTCACTAGTAATTATTCAAGCTTGACATCTAACCTCCAAAAAACATGTACTGCCCCATTGAATAATATGCAAGCAGTGATACTAACGACACCTATCTAAAAAGGTTGGAAATTTATTTGTACACCCAATAACATCTAGCAAGTGGTTTAAAAATTTCTGGATAAAATCACCTAAAAATTTATCCCACCAGGTTTTCTTAGCATCTTGCTACAAATTTTTCTTCTTTCTAGATCGTGGATCACACATTAATTTAAAACTCCACGAGTTTAAAACGAAGTTCTGCCCTGACCAAGATAACTAACTATATTGAAGATTTTTGAATATGTACTTTCGTAAAAATAACTCTTCTTTTGTTTGGGAGCATTATTGCGCTTTAGAGCAAATTGAGGCCCGACTAATTTATCATCAACTAAGAATGTTACTTCCATCAATAAACCGAAATTAAACATTGGCCTTTGGCAGTTGTAGATTCTACAGCCACATAACATTTTATTTCTTGCGCAAGAGAAACTAATCGAGGCAGTACCCACAATAATTGATACTCGATGTTTATGTAATGATAAAAATATCACTACATAACTCAGTGCTCGTTGGATTACCTGAAAAGTTTCAACCCATGATTATGGCAATTGAAAGTAGCGGAATAAAAATATCAGCTGATGCGATTAAAATGAAATTATTGCAGGATATCGATTCGTACAGTAATTCTAATTGTACAGTAGATAGGTCAAACCAAGCAATGCCTGCGTTTAAAACAAAAAGGATACACAAGTCCAAAGGACCAAAATGTTATGAATGTGGGGAATTTGGCCATATAAAGAAATTTTGGCAAAAAAATATATCGAAAAAAGGTAACACATTCGCAGCAAAAGGTGACGAAAAAAGTAAATTTGTTTTACGTGCAACTTATGCCATTCAAGAAAATTTTAAGAACCATTGGTATGTCGACTCAGGTGCAACGTCGCATATGACGAAAGACTTTGAATTGTTTATTAATTATGTCGAGTTTAAAGAGGAAGATTCTGTAACTGTGGCAGATAATAGTAAATTAAACATACTTGGTAAAGGCGATGTTGTTCTTAAAGTTAGTGTGGATAATGAAGTTTTTGAAGTTTGTGTGCGCGATGTTTTGCATGTCCTAAATTTATGTGCAAATTTGTTATCAATTGGACAAATGATAGAAAATGAGAATCAAGTGCATTTTGTAAAAGACAAATGTTTTATTTATAATAGAAACAATCAGTTGTTTGCGGTAGCATTTAAAATTGAAAAAATGTACAGTTTGTGTGTTCCTTCTTCAAGTAATAGTTGTTGTTTAACCATGAGTAAAAATTTGTGGCATCGTAGACTAGGTTATACAAATTCCAAAAATGTAGAGAATCTCAAATCTCAGTCCACAGTGGAATTTGACAATAAAACAAGTGATTCGTGCATTTCGTGTTTGGAAGGCAAACAGTCAAGAAAGCATTTTAAGGCATCAACGAGCGTCACAACTGATATTTTGCAGTTGATTCATGCTGATGTTTGTGAACCTATGGAACAACAATCATTGGGAGGTGCAAGGTACTATGTATCATTTTTGGATGATTTTTCAAGAAAAATATTTGTGTATCCAATCAAAGCAAAAAGCGATGTCTTCGAGAAATTTTTAATATTTAAAAAAATGGTTGAAAATCAAACTGACAAGAAGATTAAGGTGTTTAGAACGGATTGTGGTACAGAATTTAGCAATATAAAAATGAAAAGATGTTTTCAAGATAGCGGTACAGTACATCAGACTACAGCACCTTATAGTCCACAACAGAATGGTAAATCGGAACGGATGAATAGAACCATAGTCGAAAAAGCTCAGTGTCTTCTTTTGGATGCTGGACTTGAGAAATGTTTTTGGGCTGAAGCTGTTAATACGGCAGCATACCTTATCAATCGTATACCATGTGGGATAGATCAAAAGACCCCTGAAGAAGTGTGGATAAATGTTAAACCAGATTTGTTACATTTGAGAGTGTTTGGATGTTTGGCAATGGTATTTGTGCCCAAACCTAAACGATTAAAGTGGGATGTTAAATCTATTAGATGTATCATGGTGGGTTATTGTGATAATAGTAAAGCGTATCGATTGTATAATTCTAAATCACAAGATATAATCTTCAGTAGAGATGTCATATTCCTGGAAGATAAAAAATATTCAGAGGTAAATAGGTCAACAAAATTTACTAACGATATTAGTTCTTTCTCAGATGATCAAGATGTAGTGGGGAATATATTTGGAAATCCCGATCATAATGGGAACGGTTCAGATCAAATGCTGGTTGTTGATGAATTTTATCACGTGATGCCAGAGTTAACGAATGATATTAATGAACCTAATGGATCTACATCGGAAAATGTATCTGACGACGCAAGGTTTGAAACAACAGTTGTTGATTCTGATTCAGATTATATGCCTGAAAATGAGATTGTTATTAATGAAGCAGATAGTTTACATCGAACGACGAGAATCTCAAAACGTCCTGAATTCAATGATTTTGTTTCGTATTTGGCGATTAAAGATGATTATAATGATCCAGAAACGTATGATGAAGCTATGAGTAGAAATGATCATTCAAATTGGAAAGCTGCAATTGATGTAGAATTTACTTCATTAAATGTTAATGATACATGGGAGATTGTGGCTCTTCCTAGTAGTAAAAAAACGTTGAATTCAATGTGGGTTTTTAAAACGAAGCGAGATGCAGATGGTAAAATCTCACGGTATAAAGCAAGACTTGTAGCTAAGGGCTGCAGTCAACGAAAAGGAGTTGATTTTGAAGATACTTACTCTCCTGTTATAAGATACAATTCTCTACAGTATTTGCTGTCTTTGGCTATAAAGTTTGACCTATACATCGAACAATTGGATGCGGTAACGGCCTTTCTTCAGGGTGAACTATCTGAAGAGATATTTACAGTCCCGCCTGAGGGAATGAAGATATCACATAACAAAGTTCTTCGGTTAAAAAAATCTATATATGGTTTGAAGCAATCGTCGAGAACATGGGATATGAAGTTGAGTGAGACTTTAAAGAAATTCGGTTTAAAGCAATCTGATTATGATCCAAGTGTATATTACAATAATGAATCAAGTGGAAAATTTCTGATAATTGCAGTATAAGTGGATGATATTTTAATTTTCTCCAACAAAAAAAATGTATCTGGTGAACTGAAATGTCTTTTAAAAACACATTTCGATATGATGGAGCTTGGAGAAGCGGTCGTTTTTAGGATTGAATCTAAATTATGATAAAGAAATTGGAACGTTAAGTATAGATCAACAACGGTATATTTCCGCAATTTTGGATCTTTTTGGAATGGCGGAATGTAATCCTGTTAAAACCCCAATGGATGAATATTAAACTTAGTAAAGAACAGTGTCCAAAATCAAAAGAAGAAACAAATGAAATGATGAATGTGCCGTATCAAGAATTAATTGGAAGTTTATTATACGCAGCACAAATAAGTAGGCCTGATATATGTTATGCCGTAAATTTCTTAAGTCGATTCAATAACAATCCCGGTATGCAGCATTGGTTAGCTGCAAAAAGAGTATTGAGATATTTGAAAGGTACTATTAATGTAAAACTTACTTACAAAAAAAAACGGAAATTCTGATATACATACACTACCGACGGAAAGTTTGAAGACACCTATTTTTTTTTAGTTTTTGCGATTTCATTAATTTAAAAAACATTTGATGTAATTCAAATAATTTTATTTTTTATTGTTACTTATTTCTATGTTTAAAAAAATATATAATTTTAAGATAATACGTGTATTTTCACTAAACATCCTTTTCATTAAAAAAACCACCATTATGACGGATTACCTCTTTGCATAAGCGAGGCATTCTATAAATCAATTTGTCTAGATCATCGGGTTGAATTTCATTCCATGCTTGCTTGAGAACCTCCCACAAGTGTTTTTGTGACGTAGGACATTTTATTCGAACCCTGCGATCGAGTTCGTCCCACAGCAACTCGATAGGGTTCAAGTCCGGAGACTGGGGTGGCCAAATCATGTAATTAAGGAACCGCCTCTTCTCTTTCTCTTCCAAAAACCCTCTACACAGTTTTGAAGAGTGTTTAGGGTCGTTGTCTTCCTGAAACACGAAACCTTTTCCAATTAAACGACGTCCAGATGGCAATACGTTCTCCTCTAAAATTTTTTTGTATCCCTCTTTTTTGAGTATTCCGTCGATCTTAACCAAATCACCCACACGATTGTTTCCGAAACAACCCCAGACCATCACCGAACCACCGCCGTGCTTCACAGTTGGTACAATACATTCCTCCAGAGCCCTCTCTCCTACACGCCTTCGAACAAAAACACGTCGATGTCCACCAAACACTTCGAACTTCGATTCGTCGGACCACAAAACTTTCTTCCACTGATTAACTGACCAATCTTCATGTTTTTTAGCCCAATCCAACCGTTTTATCTTATTTTGGGGCCGTAGTAATGGTTTGCGCATGGCTATACGACCAGTAAGCCCTGCCTCACGAAGACGATCTATGATTGTGGTTCTGCTGATGGGATTGGAGCGGCTTTCGTTCATTGTAGCGGCGATTTGGGGTGCAGTAAGTCGTCGGTCTCGGATACTGGTCCTCACTATAAGGTTATCCTCACGTTTTGTAGTGATTCTTGGTCTCCCACTTCTTTTTCGGGTCTTAAAGTTACCTGTTTCCTTATAAATCCGGATAGCGTTCTCCACGGCGCCTCTGGAAACACGAGCTTCTTTGGCTATATTGCGGATCGAAATACCTTTTCCATGTAAAAAAATGATGATGCTGCGAGTAGAAGCAGGAATTTCTTTTTTTGAACCCATTTATGCTTCAAATGACTCTATTATATGACTCTATTAACGAAAAACTAATTTAATTGTGTTACGCGGTGTAAAAGATGTGAATAAAATATTTTGCCTTACCAACGTCAAACATCTATCATCAAAGATCGTAAAAACATAGAAACTGTAAAAATAATTGGGTGCTTTCCCGAAATATAAAAATTTTACGTATGCATGAAATTTCCGAAAAAAAAAAAAAAAAACAATAGCTCACTTTACGACGCCTTCTATGCAGGTGTCTATGAAAATTTCAAATAATTTTGAGCAACTAATACAGGATGTTCAACAGTAAAAATTACAATTTTCTCACTGCAAGCGTTTATTAAAAAATCCTAAAAACTTAAGTGTCTTCAAACTTTCCGTCGGTAGTGTAGTTGGTTATTGTGATGCCGATTATGCAAATGATTTTGATGAACGAAAATCAGCAAGTGGTTACATTTTTGTTTCGCAAAATGGAGCAATTTCTTGGGCTTCAAGGAAACAAGCATTATCGACAACAGAATCGAAATATGTATCAGTCGGGTTTGCAGTTCAAGAAACAATATGGCTTAGGGATTTCAAAGAGAGATAATGAATGAATCGCCAACTACATTGTTGTTATGTGATAATCAAAGTGCGATTCATCTTGCATCAAATGAGTGTTATCATCCCAAATTGATGTTCGTCATCATTTTATTAGGAAAGTTATTCAAGACGGTTCTATAAAGCTAAAGCATGTAACAACAGATAATATGATTGCAGATATTATGACCAAGCCGCTTCCTTCTGTCAAATATTTTGATTTTTCAAAATTAATGGGTTTAATTGAAATTTAGTTCTAGTGGAGATGTTGGAACGAAAACTTAAATTTATATTCTGGCAACACTATTTGTTTTGTATTGTCAATTGTAAAATGAAAGTAGTTTTTTTGTTTAACCGACTTCCGGTTTGATCATTAATAAAACTAAACGTGTTTCATTCTTGGTGTATACAAAATCTTTTATTTTCTGCGCAACCCAACAATGTTAATGTCAGAAATGTGCGTCGAGATTGTCATCAAAATTTTTATTATTATGGTACTAAATTAATTTTTGCGTTTCTTGTGCAATTCCGCCTCCGTGCCGTCGAGATTGTGCGCATCTTTATGTTATTTTTGTTTTGATAATACAAATTCATACAGGAAGCGGGGAAAACATGAATTTTATGGTTCCAGAATTAGACCCATTGGTTTGATCCGTTTTATAAATTGCACTCTTTAAAAATGAAGAAGCTCATCAGATCGCTATGTATTATAATTGATGCTCAAACTCGCTGATAAGTGATAATTACGGATAAATTCAAGGATAAAATCGGCTATTTTGTAAATTATAGTAGCACCACTGGCAATCTTGGAAAAACAATTGTTTGTAAATTTAAATGCTAAAGAAAATAAAGATAGTAATTCAAATATTAACACATTGTGGTCGGGCGTTTCAACCGGAGCATTATGCCTGGAGCGGAAAAAATTACTATAAATTTAGAACGCCTCGACTCTTTTATTAAACAGTTAGGGGATCGATTTTATTGTACTATGCTTTAAAATACGCTTATCGGCGCTATTAATGCAAAAAATTCACAACACATGGATACGACATATGGTTAGGTCATTTTACGACGGAATATTCAACCAACGATTCAATACTGTTGAAATATGTTCAGAGGACGAGGATATTGTAGGTGCTCGAATTGCAAATCGAATTTGGAGTAATGTAAACAATAAACTAATGACGTAAACCAAGGACGTAACCAATTATTGACGTAAATATGTATTGGTAAAATTAAGATTAAATTCAAGTTGGACAGTGGATGGTTAGGTTCCTTTAAATTTTTTCGAAAAACCGAACTTTAGTTCCCCATTGCCAATTTTTAAAAGTAAAACATTTTTCTTATAAATTTTCAAATAAATCCAGTCGGTAGTAATTTGAAAGAGCAGGAAATTGATTTTATTGCTGTTGAACATAATTTACAACACATGCTTTGTGTTGAGTTAAATCTTATGAAAATAATGTATACTTTCCTAAAACCAATATGAGTAGCTCGGAAAATAAAACTGAACTTCTTCGATTTTTGGAAATGACCAAATACTATATTTATGTTAATTTTATCCGAATCAGAGTGATGTTGGACAAATAAGCATGAGAAGGATTCTATGAACTGAAAAAAAGTATTTCATCTAACCCGATTTTGAAGATTGTTGATGAGGTAAGAGATGCGGTTATTAAGTGTGACGTATCGAAAGATGGGCTGGGATGTGCATTGACTCAGGACCATGGTGTTGGGGCGTTTGAATACAGAAGCTTGAATACATCTGATATTTTATATGCTCTGTCTTGAAAGTGTTGAAGCATTCTTAATTCACTATCCATCTAATAACCTAGAGATGGAATATCATATTTATAATTTAAATAACTTTGTACCAATGTATAATATTAGCAAGAATATTGTTGATAAATATATGACTGTTTATTTTTGTTTTGTTTATATATATATATATATATATATATATATATATATATATATATATATATATATATATATATATATATATATATATATATATATATATATATATATATATATATATATATATATATATATATATATATATATATATATATATATATATATATATATATATATATATATATATATATATATATATATATATATATATATATATATATATATATATATATATATATATATATATATATATATATATATATATATATTAGCAAGAATGAATTAGTATACTAATTCTACTGTAAAGGCTGATAAAGATATTCAAATGTTAAGAAATTGTATGGTTCAAGATTGGATTGTTGAAGATGATTTTGTTTTTTGTAAACAAACATAAACTGATTGTTCCACAAAGTTTAAAAATGAAAATGATAAAATTAGTGCAAGATGATGATGAAGCACATTTTGGTCGGAGTCGTGTACGCCAGATATTTTATTGGCTATGTATGAAGAAATGATATTGAGGAGTATATTTCGATATTGTGTCACAAGCTAAGATATTCAAATCAAAAGCAGACATTTGTTAGCCACCCAACTCCGAATCGTGGTTGGGAACTAATTTCAGCCAATTTTAATTTATAAAAGATTTTTTTTTCATTGGATGTTCCCAATATGTCCGATAATTTCCATTCAGTTGTGCGACATTTTGAATTTTTGCTAAACGGTGGGGTTTCAATATGATTACGTCAAGTCCTCTTTGTTCACAATCAAATGGCATGGCTAACAAGACTGAATCAATTTGTAAATGTATATTAAAAAACAAAACAGACGAATATCGGGAGCATGAAATTAGGGGTTCGAATATAGGAATTCTCCACTTTCACCTAAGGGACCCTACTCTCTCAATTGATGTTATCAGAAATTTGAGATCAAAAATTTTCGTCTCATAACCTCTACTTAAGTCCATTGAATAGTGATGGGGATAACCTCGAATTCTCAACAAAAATCTCGAAAACACAAATTTAATCGCCAGAAGACCTCATTAGATTTTTATTAGATATGACCAAATACAATTTGATAAAAAAAGGATGCAACATAATTTCTTGTCATCCTTGTGCGGAGAGGACCAATGGTAAGCGGCTTTGAGGAGTTTTT
The DNA here is from genome assembly GCA_958295665.1 of Tipula vernalis. NCBI lineage: Eukaryota > Metazoa > Arthropoda > Insecta > Diptera > Tipulidae > Tipula > Tipula vernalis. The sequence goes on along the minus strand of OY282558.1, from coordinate 169,748,673 downwards.
TTTGGTATGTGAAACAGAAATGTAAATATTAATATAAATATCCTATTTTTAAAACAATATCCAATTTTTGTTCCAATGCTAGGCGGCTTTGGGCTATTTTAGTATGTGAATAATTATTAAAAACACAAATTGTTGAAAAACGTTCTAATTTCTATTAATATTGGAATTTTAATAAATCGTCAAAGCGGTGGTTTGGGGGTAACCTCCAAGGTATACAACGAATTAAAATAACTTTTCAAAATTTTTTTATAATTAAAAAACTTGATTTTTTTGGAATTTTTGCCTTATCTAAAAGGTCAATTTCTAAACAAAAACAGAATACCAAAAATTGTATTATGGTAAGTCAGCAAAACTTTTGAAATCAGACCCTTTGAATCGGGGGAAAATGTAAAGCTACAAAATAAAAAAGACTTTTAGAAAAAATCGAGTTTCTCAATAAACAAGAACCCAGTATCGCAATGAGAAAAAAAAATTGATAAATTTAGTGAAATATCAAGATTATAATTTCGAATTTCACAATAGAATGTACGAGAAACAGGCAATTGAATGAATCCAGGATCAAAGTATCGAATGTTTTTTGCCGTCCTGAAAATTGGTAGAAAAGATGAATTAGAATTATCAGAACACGTTGGGAAGCTTTGTGGAATTTTAAAGATAAAACAAAAACCTGCGTAATCAAACATTACAAGAGGCCCTCGCTCGGCCAACTATCAATTATATTTAAATATTCCTGTTAAAAACACGCGTAAACTACTGAAAGTTCAACTATCCCCTTAGAATTTGGAACTCAGAACCGGAATACTATGCTAATCTATAAGCGATATACGAACAACAACAAAAAATGCTGAGTAATTCTTACATGCGTCAAGATCTCGTTAAGTAAAATTCTAAAATAAACGATAAGCTGTTTCAATGGAATCGTATAAAAATATCCAGCATGAAATGTATAATTCTAAAGATACTCACTTAAAAAGTTGTTTAATATTCTCGTGACTGCTATGAACACTATCCATCTTGGTTTGATATGGACTGTTTTCCTTCTTCAAATTTTTTAATACTTCAAAGAATTTTACGTTGATGATCAATTTCCAAATTTTTCAGGGAAAATAATTTCATTTCACCATTTTCCTTGGCTTGGTTTGAAGATTTTGGCTGTATTCCTGTGTAGTAGCAGCACATACAAGTCACTGACGAATTTTTTTTTTGTTCAATGATGGTTGTCCTCGTACTCGAAAAATGATTTTTTGCTTGGTGTACTTGTTTTATTTTATGTATTTTGAAGAATATTTTTTTTTAGTTTATTAAAATTTCACAATTTATATTATTAATAATTTTGGGTGTAATTAATCTTCGATTATTTATGGCCGAGATTCGGTCAAGATTTAGATAAAATGTTTTTACAAGTTTTGTTTGAAATAAAATCGATTGCAATGAAATGTGTTGTAGATTTTAATACATTTTTCATATTCACGTAGATCATTTAACAAATGAGAAAATCACTTTATTATATATTTCACAACTCACAATTATTAATAGTTATTTAATTCGTTTGTTTGTACGTTAAATATTGCAATAAAAGATGAAATTCTATTCTTTTCGACTTTTTTTGTGGAGACAAAACCTTTGATCACGAAATCGTGTGCGATGAGTTAATTTTATAAGTGCGTCACACATTCTACTACTGTCGTCGCGAGTTTTCTAGCAAAAAAAAAAAAATGGTGGAATTTTTTTGCAAATGTCATATTGTTTTTGAATATTTTGATAGATGGCAGTAAAAAATTTGTTCCAGTTTTTGAGTTTGGCGCCTCAATGACGGCTTGCTTAACATTTCTTAAAATTATAATAGATGGAGTGCTGTTTCATGGTTGGTTATTTGTAGCATATATGAAAAATTCGTTATATCTTCCTACCTATAGAAGTATTCCACTCCAGGCAAAAATCTAGGCTTTTTAGATATAAGGGCGCGAGGTATTAATTTAAAACACATGTATAAAAATTCTTAATTTTCTAGATTTTTTTTAATTACATATAAACTATTTAAGGATGTTCAGCAACTAACAAATTCATATAGGATTGATTTAATGAGATTGTGAAAAATGTAATAATAAAAAATACAAAATATAATTATAATAAATAAATTATCGAAATTATCGGAAAAGATACATCATTTTTTTATACCCCACGCGTTCTGCGGAACGGGTATTCGTCGTTGACCACCCTCGCGCTGTAAAACTTCAAGGACACTCATAGCTGGTAGCCACGACTGTAAAATATGAAAATGAGAAAAACATTAAACTATATTTCAACTTTATCATTATGTCTCTTACCCGATCCTTATAAGCCGTGGCCACAACATTACGGTTTGGTTCTGCATCATATGCCACCGATTCAACGCCAAACATACTACACATTTCATGAATCACTTGCCGCTTATCACGATTCATCGTTGGGAATGAATGACTACGAGATTTTTGTTTACTGTCCTTCGACAATTTTACCAATTCCGTTATTTTATCGTGTACAGTCTCCAAAAATTTGGGATCCTTTTTGCCCCAGGATCTTAGGTAATCGGAATACTTTGGCTGAAGTTTTGATGAAACATCAGGATTTCGAATCTGAAGCGCAATATCAAGTCGACGATTTCGATCAATAACACGACATTCTTCTGTACATTCTAGTGTTTTGTTACTACTCGCGTTTACTCGTACTGGACCGAATATATCACTTAGCTCCACCGATTGGCCCCGTTGCATTTCTTGCATGGATGATGCTAAATTGGCAGTTGCAATGCGTCGGAAATCTTTTGCAAAATCATGACAGGTACGAGTTTGTTTCCGATGACCACATTGGCAGGTGACTTCAACCGTTTCCCGACATGGCGTATCAGGACATTCACTCTCATGACAAGGTGCATTACATTTATGAGCACAAGTAGAACGTATCGTGGTACAATTCTGTTTACATACCTCACCATCAACGGCACAAGCATCTTTGTGACAACTTCGAATACATTTGTGGCGATTACAATTTAGTGGTTTATTGCACGGCATGCCGCAACTAAAATCTTCTTGACTACATGGAATAGTTTTGCGCTGTTCATGTTTCCCATAACAGAATTTTGTAGTTAAGATCATACACGGAGGACAGACGGCAATCGAATGGCAATTATGTTGCACAGGATGATCACACGGATGTTGTCGCGTACACGGATTTTCACATTCGGGCCGTTTTGTTCCGCAAGGCACTGGAGGATATATAACATTGACACCACATTCACAGTACAGTTCTTCAAAAGAGCTACGATAACATGGTGGACAACGCCCTTTATGACACGGCTTATCGCATTTATGTTTGCCACATGACAATTGGTGATTGCACGGTATAGGACAAATATGATCGATATCGATGCAGCACTCTAGATTACACTTGTGCTTGCCACAATTCCGTTTTTTAGTGCATCTCTTTTTACAACGAGCATCATCAGCGCGAGTTTGAAGCTCACGACATTTTACCATCTGATCCATTTGACCACAACGACATTTAACAGCGGTTTCCTTATTGCAGGCCAAGCAATTCCCGGAATGACATTTTCCAGTACACGTATGAGGTGCACGACGAGGTCCACACGGAAGCGGCTTTTTGCAGACGCGATTACACGTTGGCACTGGATCGAGACACGATTTACGTTGTCCCGCAACTATCCGAGTCTTTCCACACGGACAAGATTTAATCGTGTCCGGAGATAGTTTACAATCACCGCATTCGCCGGGATGACAAATTTGTTGGCAACGATGATTTTGACACGACAACATACGATTGCAGATCTTCTCACAACTATAATTAGCCAAAGTAGTATTATCGATGTCGCACGGAACCTCACGCGTATTTTTGCTACAGTAGCATTTGAACGTAAATTTCTCTTTGCATACTTCACAATCTCCTTGGTGGCATTTTAATTTGCAATCATGTAGTTCACAACTAAGCAGCTTCTCACAAATCTGCTCACAAACGATATCATTCTTTAGATTGCATTGCATGATCCGATTCGTTTTTCCACAACCGCAATACCGTGTAACGGTTGCCTGACATGGTGGACATGGTCCTGGATGGCACAGTTGGGTACAACTATGTTCACAACCATTTTTACGTTCGCACAATTCACCACAACTGTGTGCCAAATCATTATAATTATTCTGTGGATTTTTTGTCTTGCCACAAAAGCAGTAATAGTCACGTGGAATTTTTTGTGAAACATTCTGACAAGCTGGACACCGCCATCCATCATCTGATTTCGAACTGTGTGCCCATTTTATGGTACAATTCAAATGCAGAATATGATAGCAATTGCTGCACGACCATATCGATTGATAGGGCTTAATATTTTCACAGCAAACAAGACATTCCAGCTTACCCGAATCGATTTCATGCGATAAATTATCACGTTGCGAAAGTTTTTCAATTTTTGGATCAGGAACAGATTCGGCTGAGGAAGATGATTGTACTCCCGATTGTAAGCCAGATTTTGATTTATGTAGTGGCTTGCCATTATCCTTTTTGTAAGTATTCCGTGATCGATTGTTGTTGTAACGAGAATTATCTTCGTAACGATAATTATTAAAACGACTGTTATTATAGTTATTATTGTCATAACGGGGCCGATGATTATTCCGATATCCATCATTCTCACGAAAATCATTTCGATTATCTTTGTATGTGATCCTTCTATTACCTAATCCTCTTTGGTTATTATCCACTCGATAATCACGATCATTTTTATTCGACGGATTCAATGATAAATTCGACAGCTCATCTGTAGTATTCGATACGTCTTGCTGGACATCATGCGAGCTGGTCCCATTCGAGGTAGTGGCACCTTCTTTATTCAACCAGCTTGGCACAAATTCGGCAGCTGTCGGAACCAAGGTGGAATTTTCAATTTGAAAACTATATTGTGTCGATGGCGGGACATACTGAGACTGATAATTAATTTGTTGCTGTTGCCTTTGTTGCGGAGGCGTAAACTCATTCCCATAGTAGTTGTACTGAGGTACCCCATTAACATGGTAGTAATACTGCGCATCCACATTATTTTGAAATTGGTTAAAAAACTGGGCTCCATCACAATAAGGTCCATAATAATTTTGTGACATCGTATACCGTTAAATAACAATGAACTTATTAATATTTGCAATTTTCTTTTTGTGTAATCTGAAACGAAAAGTAAGGTTATGACACCATTATTGAATTTCACCACTTTGCATGAATTTTTCGATTTCATTACATCACGATTTGCCTATCTGCCAGCAGGAATGTGGTTTTACCTAATATAATTGGTTTTTTTCTCTACTAAGATTATTAATAAATACTACAATACTTTAAGCACTAAACTATTAAATATATAATTAGATAAATTGTAAATTTAATTGAATTTTATAGATTTTGAAATTCAATAATTTCTTTTGCAAGTTTTTATTGAACGAAAATTATGTTTGGGATTGAAGTTTGCGTTAAATAAATGTGTCAACGCGAATAAAATAAAATACAGTTTGGTACAATTTTTTTTATATCGAATTTATTTTGACACTTCGGCGCATAGCGGAGATTTTAGAAATATACATTTTAGCAGTGTAAAATTATTTAGGGCCTTTTCGCAATACAAATTTATTTTAGTGCGCCTATTGACGATTGGAGCATCACAGATTCCACCTAGTGGAAAAATTTTAAACTGAGGTAGCTGCTAATTTGACGTTCGAAATTGTTGTAAAGAATTCCAATTTTGAACTGTAAACACAATTTTTACTTTCCAGATTGCTAATAATTGTAACTAATTCATATTTTGGATTATAAAAACAATTTTTAACTGCCGGATTGCAAAATTTCCTTTCGTCGCATTTATGAGAAATGTCATTTTAGCAGTTGCCTCATTTGAACTTTTTTCCTCGAGAGGCGCTTTCTCTACTTTTACAATCGTCAATTCCATTTCCAATAAATAAAGAAAATTCATTATCAGTTGTATTTTCTTAGTAAATCCGAAAAAGCATTAACTTTTTCTTTCGCTTTAATACAATACAATGCAATTTTTATTATAATATCATTAATATGAGGCTGATTTAAACAAAAATCAGCCAAACAACTGTCTTTCATTCGTTTTCTGCTCGGTGCCAACAAAATGCAGCTGTTAGTAGCTTTCCAATCGACCACCGCAAGAACTTATAAGCACTTATGTTTCATGTCTTTGCTAAATTAACTAATCTAGCAAGGACATGAACTATATATGCTTATAGGCGTTGTGATCCTGGATATGGTGCTATTCAGATAACTGATACACATAGGATTACTGACAGAATAATTGATTTTAGATGATTTTTCGAAGATCCAACTTGATTTAGCGCACGCAGCCTCCGAGATAGGCGAGTGGAACTCCAGCTGCAGCTCGCTGAGTTCTTCGTGGAACTTGCTCTTGGGGCGCTGGTAAGTCCTCTTCGGAGTCTTCTTTGTTCGAGTGTAATTAATCTAACTCTTTAATTAATTGAAACACTTGATGATTTTAGAATATTTATTTTAGTAACAAAATTATGCAATACAACCTTTAAATATGACGAAACGGAAGTAAGTAAGAAATTGACAATACAAGATGGCCACGAAAAGTCAAAATCCAAATCGATGATGATTGCGTTTACACCAAGAGTTGACTTTTAGTTGCATCCAACACTCCTCCTCAATTTCTACTTTATAACAACTGCTCCCTCTTTCCTTGAATAATAAATGAAATTAAAATAACCCGCTGTCCTTTCGAAGTGATTGTAACCGATTTGTGCCCAGCGGCTTGGTGCACATATCTGCCAGCATCTCGGTGGCAGGACAATACTCACATCGAATCGTTTGCTTTTCGATGTGATCCTTAATAAAATGTCGCCTAGTGTCGATGTGCTTAGATCGGCTAGAGAAACCTTCTTGGTTGATCAGTGCTAAGTATCTTTGATTGTCTTCGTATATCAAAGAGAGTTGTTTATGTCGACATTAAAATCGTTCAACAACCTTCGCAGCCAAATCGCCTCCTTACATGCTTCGGACAATGCAACAAACTCGGCCTCTCTTGATGTTAGTGAAACGCATGATTGCTTCTTGCAACTCCAACTTATCGTTGCTCCAAATAACTTGAATAAATGGCCGCTGTTTGATTTTCGATCGCATCGATCTTCGGCCCAGATGGCATCTGCATACCTAAAAAATATGTTCTCGCATTTAGGTAACATCTCCCATGCGTAATTTTAAATCGTTTGTACCCGTTAGATAACGTACAACTCGCTTCAGCTCTGTCCAATCTTCTTCATTCGGACAATTTGTCTTTTGTGCGAGTATCGCCTCACTTGCTGCAACATCTGGCCGAGTGTATATTGATACATACAGCAAGCTGCCAATTAGTTGTTGATATTCTGCGTTATTTGGCAGCAGATCAGGCAATGAACCCTTCTGATATTCTGGCTTCAACGGGTATTTAGATATTTTTACACCTTCTAAATTGAATCGATTCACCACGTGATTGATGTATGATTTCTGACTTATGTTAAATATTCCATTAATGTCCCTGTCGACCTCTATTCCAATGTACGTCTTATTTTGCCCAAACTATCAACTTTGAATTCGACGTTCAGAATTTCCTCAACCCGTTTGATCGCGTTGCTGTCACTACAAGCCACCACGATTCATCAACATAGATTAATATATAACACCACCCATTGTCGATTTGCTGATAGTATAAGCATGGGTCTGCTTCACTGCGATAAAATCCTGCGTCAACGATTACCTTGTTTAATGACATGTTCCAGGTGCGTACCGACTGCTTCAGTCCATACAAGCTCCTTTTTAATCGACATACCATGCTTTTATCATCCGTTTCGAAACATGGCGGCTGCTTCATGTAGATTTCCTCCTCCAGTTTGCTGTTTAAGAAAGCCGTTTTTGCATCCAAATGGATGACCTGCATTTGCTCTCTGCCTGCCACCATCAAAACAACGTTCTAAAAGTTGTTTGCCTAGCAACTGGTGCAAATACCTCGTCGTAATCCTGGCCAAACCGTTGCGTAAACCCTTGGGCAACCACTCTAGCCGTAAACCGCTTTACAGTGCCGTCTGCGTTAGCTTTTAATTTAAATACCCATTTGCAACCCACTGCTTTTCGATTACTTGGTAATTCAACTATTTCCCAGGTGCCATTTTCTGCATGTGATTTCATTTCATCATGCATAGCCGCAAACCATTGATCCTTTTCTGCGGTCTCCAGTACGTCTGCCAGTGTTTTCGACTCAGTAATTATTGAATTAATATTTTCGATTTCCTCGATTAATCGTTTTGATCTGACTCCCTTAGTTTCTCGTTCCGAGCATCTAACTGGGTTTTTGGCAATTGGGATTGAAACAGTTCCTTTTTCGCGGCCCTTATTATTTGGCTTGATATGTTCTTGACCTGACACAGTGTCTGGTGCCTCCACTATTTGTTCACTTTCATTAGTGGTATTGTCAACTTGTGGTTTTATTTCGACAGTTACGGTATTATCTTCCCCTTCCAAGAAACGAACATCGCGGCTTGTAATCAACTTGTTCGTCTTTACATCGAAACATCGATACGCCTTTGAGTTTTCGTCGTAACCCAAAAATCGTGCCTCCACTGCTGTCCTGTCCCTCCTTAAAACTTTTCAAAATTGGCAATGTACCCGACCAGATTTCTAGTGGTGTCTTCGGAGCTCCTTTTGTTGGCAAACGGTTCTGCATGAAATTAGCCGTTGTAACTGCTTCCGCCCAGAACGAATGGTCCAATTTAGCCTCAATCATCGAGCCATCTCGATTAGCGTTCGGTTCTTGCGCTCTGCTACTCCATTTTGTTCTGGTGAACATGCGCCAGTGTATTCTACTTTAGTCCCGATGCCCTTTAAGTATTCAATGACCTGTTTGTTTTTATATTCTGTTCCGCGGTCTGAGCGAATAACTTTTATGGTCTTTGAAAACATAGTTCGCGCCATTTGACAGAATTCCTTAAGCCTCATGAAACATTGCGATTTTTCCTTCAGCAAATAAATTACCGTGTATCGCGAAAAATCGTCTATGAACGTTAGAATGTAGCGCATTCCACCATGTGACTTAGTTGGCATTGGCCCACACAAATCAGTCTGAACTAGATCCATCACAGCATTCGTTGATGTCAGTGACCTTTTTGGAAAAGGCAACCTAGTTATTTTCCCTTGTGTACATATTTCACAGTCGTCGCTGCAATTAAATGCTTCAAAACACACACCCGTGACTAAATTGTCATTGTTTAGATGCCTGACCACATTAATGTCACGATGACCCAAAATGCGATGCCACTTGTGTACACATAAATTAGTTCTCTTGTGCGCTGCATAGACTTCCTTTGATTGTTTGAGAATGTATTGGCTGCCACAATTTTCGCCAATATATATTCGCCTGCCACCTTTCTTTTGCACTGAACACTTATGCGTACCAAATGTGATCTCATATCCACGAGCCGCCATTAATTTTACCGATAAGATGTTAGATGAAATTTCTGGTATATATAATACATTCGTTAATATGGCCGATACCGAATTTCCTTTATCATCAAAAAACTGTAATTTGACGGATCCGGTACCACGTGACGAATATGTACGTCCATCAGCCACCCTGACTTTTTCTTGATTATTGAAACTCAAATTCTCGAACTTAGACTTATTCACGCAAATGTGACACGTAGCACCGCTATCAATGATCCAATCGTCTGCACTTTGTCTTTCGATGTGTTCGGTCATGAACAACATATCGTCATCTGATTTCTCAACAGCCGCCGCCTTTTCTGATTTTCCCAATCGTTGTTTGACCTTATCCTTTTGAAGCCATCTAGTATACTTATGGTATTCTACTTTAAAATGTCCCGGTTTCTGGCAAAACCGACATTTTCCTTTTCGCTTGTCGATCTTTAGTACAGCATCGTCTGCGCTATCACCATTTTCGTTACAATTGCGTATAATTAAACGTTTATACTCGTCAATCAGTTTTGCCTGAACCATTTTCAAGCTCAGGTCTTCCGTTTTCTGAGTTTGAAGTGCCGTCACGATTGTGTCATAGCTGCGCGGTAGTTGCCCAAACAGCAGCCCAATGTGCCATTTTTCCGATAACATTTCCTCTCCGAGATCGTCAATCCGTTGAAACATGTCCAACAACCAATGAATATGTTCTTCGAGGTTATCGCTCTCCGTAAGCTTCTTTGTGAAAATTTCCTTTATTAGTTGCACACTGCTATTGCCTGCACCCTTTTCGTGATATTGCTGCAACACATTCCACATCTCTTTTGCAGATTTAGTTTTTCTAATGTGAACAAATTGACTGTCGTTTGCTTTATTTCGCACGGTCAATTGTACCTCGGCTGGCTTTTCACCAATTATTGCATCCCAACTAAGCTCTTTCTTCAGCAGCATTTCCATCACAAACTTCCAATTAAAGTAATTATCGTTGTCCAACTTTTCGATGCGATACTTTCCATCGATTACGTCCGCCATCATGTGTCTAAAAAAAAAAAACCCGCAGTGATGTATAGTTTTTGTAATTATTAAAGTTTATTTTATCCACTTGTAGACTGTATGTAGACTTCTGGCTATTTTGAAAAGGCGTCGTTGATGACAAAATACCATAAATCGTTGACTGGACCAGCGAACTCGACGTGCTTGGCATGTTTTTCAGGCAGCATTCAATTACGATGAATACTAGACAAGAGCACAATAACGTTTGTAATAGATAGATATTGCAGCAAAAAAAAAAATATCATCAAGCCAGGTATCATCCCGCAAAACCTCATTTTAGAAGAAAACGAGATCTTAGTAAAAAGCATCTTAGGTGTTCACCGATTAGGAAAAAAGGTAAAATCAATTTCCTAGGGCATAATCTACCAGCCCAAAACATATTTTGAATTAACATTCCACAAATTTTTTGATGAGATTTATAAAACCACACCGAATTTTACCTTACGACACATAAAATATGTCGGTAATGCAGATTATTTTTCCTGCTGAAATTTTCCTGTTAACTTCAGTAGTATGTATTTTTGTACATTTTATTATTTATTAAGAAATAAGCCGCCAACTCCAGTTGGCAAACATTTCACCCAAGCGGACAGACGGATACACCGGCACCACTTCCGGGGCTATTTTGACTGACTCTGAAGGTACACAAACATGTAAATCTATAAAAAATATCGGAAGTACAAAAATTTTCATTATTACATTTTCCTCGGAGCTATGTAGCTTCTAAGTAAATATTTTTTTTTAAATACGTTCCAACCCTTTAAAAAATAATTTTCTTTTTATTTTGATTTTTTTCTTCGAAAATACACAAACGTAATACACAAAATAAAGACAGAAAATAATCAATTTTATTCCACTGAACTCGATTCCATTATCATGAAACATTTATATTTCCCCTCCATTTCACCCATGCCAGAAGAAAAGAAAGTTCAAATATATTTTTCCGGAAAATCTACATATTTGTTCTCAGTTTCAAACTTTTACTCTCTACAAAAGCATCATCTGTCTGTCTGACAAATAAAATATTATACATTTCTTTTTTATTTATTTTACTAAAATAAAAGAAACAAAACAATTATTTGTTTTATTTTAATAGCAAATAAATAAATACATGAAAGTGTAAAAATATCTAGTTATTGGAAAAGCGGTGGAAAATTTGTATTCTTTATTCTGATTTGTATGTGTATGTGAAAAAAGTTAAAAAGTTCATATAGTTCGGTCAATTATTGAATAACAACAAAAGTTGTTGTTATTTATTCAAAGATTAAATTAATTAATAGTTACACGAGAATTTATTCGGAAAATTAAAAAAAAAAAGGAACTACATTTTCCAATTTTTCTATTTTGCGAAGAAAATTGTGGTGTTGTGTGCGGTTGTGAACGAAACGAAAGACTATATTGTTTGTTGTTCTTTATCTTGTTGTGTATTGTGAAAATTTGGAAAATATGTATACACCACCAAGTGTAATGTGGTTTATGTAATATGTGAAAATTTTTCGCAAAAGGACTTTTTAAAAAATTATCATAAAAAACTTAATTTTTATTGTTTGTGAGTGAGTGTGTGTGCGGCGCGCGGAATTAGTTTAATTATCTGGGGGGTGTGAAAATGGACAAACATTCAATTGAAAATTTAAATGTATCGACAGAATACATGAGTGGTGGAAATAGTGGCAGTGAAAATTATTTAAATAATGATAATCATGAAAATCATCATGAGTCAGAGGATACAGGAAACGAGGAGTATCCCGAGTGTGATAATAATTTACAATCAAATTTAAGACGTCGTCGAGGCAAAATTATATCCTGTGCCAAAGAAACGATTGAAAATGGTAAAGTTTTTCATTCTCTTTTTATGTCATAATTTCTAAATATACTTAAAAAAAAATACAATTTTTCATTACATAATTCGTTCTCTCGTGTGAAAAGTTCAAATTCGAGACCAACAACATATCTCCGCTTATGTTGTTATATTACAAAATCGCACATACATACATATTAAGTAATTGATCCGTTTTTTGGTCTTTCAAAAAACTTTTATACAACCTCAACCTTTATATATCAACAATCCTATGTATGTAAGAAAATAAATAAAATTTTTATTAATATTTGATATGTAAACAAGAAAATATTGAAGATAACTTGCTACACATACAAAATGTAATTTCATTAAACTATTTATAATGTTGTACGGGGGTTGAATTTTAGGTGGGCACCATTAATTTGGTCACGTTTGGATATAGCTGCAAGGTTTTATCGATTTGAAATAGAAAAAAGCTTATTACATATATACATATATATTCGACATAAATCAAAAGATATTTTATTACTTGACTCTAAAATCTAAAGCAAGAATATAGCAAATGGCACATACTTACATATGTAAAATATGCAGAATTACTAAAACAATGTTTTAAAATTTAAATTAAATTTAACAAATGTCAATCTGCAGGCTGGTCTATGTCTATGTACATAAACTGCACCTGTCTGCGAATTATATGATGTAACGACAAATTTTTGGCTGTTTTGTTTCTTTATTTTATGTAATAAAATGTGTCTCTCCTTTTCATTTGATTGGGTTCACTCATTTTTGAAACAATTCGAACTCTTTTTTGCATTTTTTTTTAATAATTTGATTATTATTTACAATTACAATTAAAAATTTTCCAGCTTAAGAAATTTTGTGCACGAATGTGCCCATATAATATTTTAGTACATAAATGACAAATTCTTAATGAATAAATCTACATAGTAATAAACCATAATAAGATTTGCAGTTCAGCAGTTTGATTAAATTACATATTATTTTTTTGAATAAATATTTCTTCAATTTTTGTATTATATGAAATATGTTTGCTTTCAGATAATCATAAATTTTTCTTTTGTACACTATTAGATTTGGTTCATGCTTGATTTCCGACGGTAGAGAATTAAACAAAGATAAAGCTATTTATATATACTGTATCAAAAAATTGTCCGTACAGCACTCATAGCATCCGTACAGCACATATCCCAAAGCTTATTCCAAGCGCTTTTAATATTTTTTTTTGTCGGAAAATACATTTCTTGCGTGTCGCACATCGACGATACTTTTATTTATGCAAAATATTGCGTATTGTCTGAGGTTCTATCGCTCCTTTTTTGCGTTGATAAACTTTGGCAGCGATCGTTGGAGCACTAAGCTTTCGATTCTGTTTTATTGCCTTCTCTTTATTTATTTATAGTATTTTATAAATAATTTAGTATTAAAAGGAAAAGCACACATGGAAACAAAGCAATCGAAACAAAAAAAAAACATGAAGTTGCTTCCATTAGGCATAAAAACCTCTTACATTTTTTCAAACAATTTCCACCTCATGCTTACACATTCTATTTTGAGCAGTAGCTCATTTGCAATCAAATGTACAGCACGAGGTGAAATAATATTAAAAATTAACAAAAATAACAAAGTTAATAAAAATAAATTAAAAAAACTACGTATTGCCCATCAATCACGCCACTCCAAAAATTTTGACCTAAATAATTTTGCCGATCCTAATCTCTTAAAAGGAAACTCCCCTAACATAAAATGACGTGTTTAGCGATCTACAACAATTTTTAGCCGGAATTAGGCGGAAGTTAGAGGAATGAAACCTACTAAACATTAATTTCCTATATAGATAACAAGGCTCCTTAGCTTTGAGAAGTTTAAAAATAAAAAGACAAACGCGAAATTCGTAAAAAATAGATAAACTACATTCTAAAACAAGGCTAGAGTAGGCAGAAATATGATCGAACTTCCTAATACCAAAAATAAACCTGGTACAAGCATTGAAACATCTTTAGAGAACATTCATATTTTCCTGAAGCATACCGAATAAAACTATGTTACCGTAAATAAAATGAGGAAGAAGATAAGACAAAAACAATTTTTTCCTAAACTGACTATCAGAAAATCCAACTACTTTATACAAACCACTAAGCATGCCAAAGACCCTCTTACTAATAGTAACTAAATGGTCACCCCAAGTAAGAGTTTTATTAATAACTAAGCCTAAATCCCTAACAGTATTTGAATATTCAATTAGCGAACCCTGCAGAAAAATACCAGGAAAGGACGAGGTATCTAACGGTATTTTATAAATTATAATTGACTGAGATTTATTCGCGTTTAATTCGAGCCTGTTAGAGACCGACCAGCTAACGATATTACTTAAATCTTCATTTATCAGAGAAATATTCCTAACAATAGAATCCTGATCTAAACGACTATTTCTATAAATTTGAACGTCATCAGCGAAAACATGAAATGAACAATGTTGAATGGAGAATTCTATGTCATTTATGTACATAGAAAATAATAGAGGACCCAGCACTGAACCCTGAGGCACGCCGGAAATTACAGGAAGGAAATCAGACAAGGAATTGTCGAGAAAAAACTGCCTGAGAACGATTAGAAAGATAGTTAAAAATCAATTTGGCAGCAGAAAGCGAAAATCTAAACTGAGATAAGAGTTTATTAAAAAGAATTCTGTGATTAATAGAATCAAAGACCTTAGAAAAATCTAACAAAGTTAAAGAAGTTAATTTCCTATTATTCATATTACGGCTAATATCATCACATACATTTAAAATCGCAGTAGAAGTACTATGAAATTTTCTAAACCCAGATTGGAAGCAACTAATTAAACTATTGCTAAGTAAATGCGATTGAATTTGATTTTTAACAACTATCTCGAAAGCCTTAGAGAGAGAACTTAAAATGCTAATTGGCCGAAAATGGGATAGCTCTAAAGGATTACTGATCTTTGGGATCGGGATTATTTTACTTAGCTTCCACTGATCTGGATAGGAAGAGGACGTGAGAATAAAATTGAAGATATGTAACAAATATTTTGAGACGAAAGGGAAAACTACCTTAACGAATTTTAAATTGACGTTATTCAGACCAGAAGATTCCGATTTAAGCTTCCAAATAGCAGATTGTAAATCCTCGAGAGAAATATTTGAAAACGAAAACGAATTAGAGGACGCGTTAGACAACAAATCGACGGAACTACTGCTCGAATTCAGATTAGAGAAAAAATAACTATTAATTTCATTGGGTTTGAAATCCCCACTTGAACTAATCTTGCATCTGCCTAGGCCTAAATTACGAACATTACGCCAGAAAACCTTGGGAGGAAGAGAGGAGTCTAACTTATAGTTGAAAAAAATTACGTTTAGCAATTTGAATTAACCCTGCAACTCTGTTACGAGCCTGCTTGTAATCTAAATGAGACTGACTATTAGGACACCTTTTCCATACACGATATTTACTAACTCTAATATTTATGGCATTCGAAATTTCCTGAGACAACCAAGGCGGAGATTTTGCTTTGCAAGTAACCTTTTTAAGTGGAACGCAACTATCAAACACCAAATTAATATACGAGTTGAAAAATTCTAATTGTCTATAGTTGCAGAAGTAAGGCAAAAAATATCCTCCCAAGGAACCGAGTTACAAACTAAGTAAAGGCTGGAATTGTATATACTAGAAAAATCTCTAAAGCTAAAACTCTTAGGTTTAGGTGGAGAGTAAGAGTTTACAGAAAAAACTAAACGATCATGATGGGATCTCATACCGAGAGACAACTGATTGAAAAAACAAATAGAGTTATTAGTAAAAGATATGATATGATCAATAAGGGAATAAGATGCCCCGCTAGTGGTTGGACAAGAAAACGTTGGTGCCACAGTGTTGTGTACGGATAAATTAAGACTATTTAAAAGATTCAAATAATCCCGAGGGAAGCCGGAATTGACAAATAAAAACTCATACTAACAATTCTGAAATGGAAGAAGGTATGGTAACTAATCTAGCCTTAATGTGATCTCCTACAAACATACATAAACCACCATAATTAAGGGGAGGTACCGCTCTATCTTTCCTAAATATATTATAACCTTTGATGGCTAAAGCTGAATTAGCGATATTCGAATTTAAAAATGTCTCAGAGAAACAAAGAATGTCCACTGAAGCACCATTAAAAATGTGACGAATCTCGTCAATATTTGGGACTAAACTTTGCACGTTGAAACTAGCTACATTTAACAAAGACCTGTCGATTAACATAGATTTTAAAACTACATTGGGGTTATTAAACGACATTACACTCAAGTGTAAACACGACGCGACGTGATTGAAGCGCAATACTTACAAATAAATATAAGGAACGCTTCATCCAAACCGAACCGGATTACTGGAAATCTAAAACGAAAAGAAACAAAAAACCAACCAAAGTAATAAATGCCAACTTAACGTAAACAAAGGAACAATACTTAACCGTTGAGCCCCAATTTATGCCCTAATTTATTTTAATATTTTTTTCCCTATGGTGGAAAAAAAACACAAAAAAAAAAAAAAATGCGACACGTCTGTCTAAGGCTACTCTATCTTATAAGATGTATTTGAGGTGTGTTCAGCTTTCGGTCGCGAAAACGCCCAACAACCATCTCTAGTGATTTGGCTTTTTGGGAGTTCTGGATGATATATTGAATCGAAGATCGCGGGCGATTAGTTAATGATCAATTTTTTAATTTCTACACTATTTTTGGTACGAGAATAACACATTTTTAATTAACTGGACTATATTTCATTCGCCATGAAAAAAGTACGGCTAATTAACTTTTACGTAAAAACAAATTTCGTAATTTACGGTTAGTTGAAAATAGGACTACAACAAATAATAAATTGTTAGTGTGCTAGTGTTAATTTTCACAAAAGTGCAAGTGTACGGACAATTATTTGAGATCGTTTTAGGATGTTTAAATAGTAAATCATATGAAACGTAAAAGTAAATTAATTTGCTTCATGATAATTATTATTTTGAGGTTGTTAGTTTAAAAAAATAAAAACTGAATTTTTTGTTTGATTTGTAATTGTTGTTTTCATCAATATTTTTTAACCGAGGGATGTACGGACAATTTTTTGAGACAATGTACATATGTAACATTATAGTTAGAATTAATTTTATTTTATTGAGCCAATGATTTAAAATTAAAACAAATTTTTAAAATATTGGCTTAGGGCTCTTTTTTATTTAAAAAAACTTAATTACAACTTTAGCTTTCGATTCCTATTCGGAATCATTCTCAAAAGCGTTATAAAAACCTTATATCAAAATTGTTTCTTTTATACAAATTTTAATTTTGCAAAGCTACCTTAATAAACCCATTTATCATAGAACCGCATAGTCTAGACAATTTATTTGGAAATAAATTTGTACTCTAATGGTTTCCATGTAAAAATGTTGTACATTTTAGAATCAAAAATAAATTGAATGAGGCAAAAAAACTTAGATAAACAAATCATACGAATTACCAACATATGCAAAATCTTCTACATGTTTATAAAATTTGTACTTGCTTTAATGTGCAACATTTCTAAAATCGATCTTTTTTTAAAAATTTTTTGCTTTTCGAGAATTTTGACATTATCTAAACTGATTAAATGGTTGGTATCTTTCAAATGCTGTGAAAGTGCGCTAATGTTTGAATTTATATTTGAATTTGCGCCTCTTTTGTGTTAATAAATCCGTTTTTTTTAAAACTGTTTTGTCTGCCCTGTGTATGTTGCATTGCAACTGCAACAAACTTGGTAAACAATAAGTGTATTGCTTTAAACCAAAATGAGTTAGGTATTTTATTTGGTCAACTGCTGGTCAAAGCAACAGCAAAACTTAATCAAATTTTTTCTTTTCAATTCGAATCTGGTGGCAGGTATTGATTGATTGTGAGTGTACGGCCAAGCATTATAGCAAGTCTCCCGGACTCCCGGGCACACACCGTACACCCGTTTACACACAACAAAACCGAAGGATAGGATAGGATTATTAGCTGGGACAGACTCGACCCGGTTACAGACACCAATGCGATCGATAGTTAGTAAATTAACGGCACAAAAGACAACACAATCTAACTACATTTTTAGATGATCATTTCTCTGGAATCCAGGACCGGATACTCAGGTCTCCCTAAACCTAAATAAAAAATTATTAATGTTGTAATTTCCCCCTGTTCGCCTTTCAATAATTTACCTGATAAATATTTAAGAAAATCTAAAATTACTAAGCTAAAATTATAATTATAATTACAGTAGAATTCGCTTATAGCAAACACTCAAGGGACATAATTTTGTTCACTATAGCCGGCTGTTCATTTTAATCAAATATTCGTTTACGTTTATAAACGTAGTTCTTTGTTTGTGTTCGTGCAAATTCAAGGCACACAACTATAGGACAAAACCATATAATCATTATAAGCGTTTGTTCGTTATATACATGGCTTGGAATAAACGGATTCTACTGTATTATAAAAAACATCATTATAACAAAATAAACATAAAATTAAATAAAATAAAGTTGAAATTAAACTTTTATGATTGATTATGAGTGTACGACCAAGCATAATAGCAGGATCTCCCGACTCCCGGGCCCATGCCGTACAGCCGTTCACATATAACAAAACCGAAGGATTGGATAGGATTATTAGTTGGGACAGACTCGACCCGGTTACAGACACCAATGCGATTGATAGTTAGTAAATTATTAGTACAATTATATAATAAATAGGTTAGCATAAGACAGCACAATCTAACTACATTATTAGATGATAATTTCTCTAGAATCCAGGGCCGGATACTCAGGACTCCCTAAATCCTAAATCTAAAACAGGGCTTAAAAAATTATTAATGTTGTAATTTCACCCTTGTCCGTCTTTTATTAATTTACCTGATAAAATAATTAATAAAAATTTAAAATAACAGCGCTTATTTCCTTATTAATGGTCCTTTTATATCCAATTAAAAATTATTACTTACTGCAACAAGAATTAACATAAACATTAAACCGTTTAAACATAAAATTTTACTTAAAACTAATCAATTTCCTACCGATCCAGAAAAGAAAATATATAATTATGAATTCAATTATTTTATAAAATTTATATAAAATGATTTAAATGATAATATTACTGCACCACAATACCTAGATTTATTAATAATTCAATAATTCAATTAGGTACTATAAGTATAGTAAGAATCAACAAATAAAATTAACATACAAATTCCCAGACAACTCTGAAAACTAAATTTAATTAATAAACATCCAACAATACTCGACAAAATACGCAGCACACGAAAATTCTTCAGTGATTATCTGGAAATTCTTGTTTGACTTTAATACGTTAGATCTACATAAATGTATTAAATGTATTGTACAATTTTTCTGAAGGATTCCTTTTATAAAAAATTCGTGTTCTAATAATGCCCGATCTGATTATGTTTTTGTATTCTTCATCTGATCGAATATTATTATTTTCATAGTAATCGTCAAAACTGTTATATTCGTTGCTTTCTACATTCATTCTAATTTCAGCATAACGTTTCGAGTATTCTTTGAAATTTGGTGAAACTGTTTGACGTCATGGCATACTAGTCGGTCTCAGCTCCAAGGCGCCCCAATAGATGTTTCACATAAATAATTTTGGGCCAAGGTTCTGGAATATGACCAAGTAGGGTAGAACTTGGCTATTTCTTAGGCGATTATGATGAAATTCGACAGGTATAATGGAAATGGGATTCTAAAATGTTTCTTAGATGAAGTTCTTCAATATGGCTATTCGGTGAAATTTGGGAAAGGGATTTTAAAATGATTTTTGGATAAAGCTCTGAAATATGACGAAGTGACTATCTCTTGACTATTTCTTAACCAAAAACAAAATCACATTTAATCCTTATACTGTCGCTTACCAAATACTAATGAATCTAATACGATCTCATTCGCCTTTTATATACACAAACCAAACTTCTAGAAAGTTCATGACTTTTCCAGTAAGAATAGTGTAGAAACATTTAGAACAATTTTATCATGGAAAATTCCATTTTAGTACAGTAAAACATTGAGCTATTAATTTAACTTATTCTATTACACCCTAGGTGTAACCGTCACACTACCCCTCACCTAAGCCTGTTCGACCTGAACAGAACCCAAATCACTTCCTCTGTAGAGGGCCATTCCCTCCAAATGCACCACCTTCGGTTTACCTCGATGTCCTTTCTGAATGCGTTGGTTTTTCTCAACGATCTTTGCTAGATATTCCTCCAATGTGCCATTGAATCTTTCCACCATACCATCAGACTGAGGATGCAAAGGCGTTGTTTTCGCTTTAGTTATGCCGAGCATCTGGCATATTTCTTGAAATACCACCGATTCAAAATTCCTTCCTTGATCGGTATGAATCTCCATCGGCACTCCAAATCTGCTAATCCAGTTGCTGACTACGTCATCAGCTATTGTTGTTGTCTCCTGATTGGGAATAGGGAACACCTCCGGCCATTTGTTGAAATAGTCCATTATCACTATCACATATTTATTACCGCTCTCGGTAGTGAGAAATGGCCCCGCCAAATTCATTGCAATTCTTTCGATTGTTGCTCCGACGTTATATTGTTTCATGGTTCCACGACTTTTACGTGCGGGTCCCTTCACCGCCGCACATTGGCCACATTTCTGGCACCACTCTATCACAGACTGTCTACATCCTGCCCAGTAGAATCGTTGACGTATCTTGGCCAGTGTTTTATTAATTCCTGCTCGTCCCTGATACTCGTTCAGGATTTCCGCAATCCTGCACTTTGGTATCACCTGACCAGGAACAATTGCTTACCTTTGCCATCCATGCTTTCCCATAATCGTTTTAAACACCCATTCGAAAGATGGAAGCTACCCGATTGAGCCCAATAAGCCTTGACAATGGGAGTTTTGTCCGCGATCTCGCCCAAGTCGGCCGGTGTTCTTGGTGAATTTCAGGTACAATTGTATTTTTTCAAGAGAATTAATTTCAACAATTAGTTCGTTTAATAGTACATTACTGTGCAATTCAGTACAATCTGAAAAATTTAAATTATTTCTCTTTTAACTTCCTTTAAACATTAAAGACTTTTCCTTCCGCGTTAATTATAAAAATTGTCAAATTATCAAACAGACAAATTTAATTATCTGATAATTATAAAAATTGTCTACTATACAAAAATTATTCTAATAATAGTATTTGCTTACAATTCAGTTCCTAATTTAGAAAATATGATGATAAATTATTCTGCTCAGCAAAGTAAATCACAACAAGAAGCATTACGCGATACGCTCATTGAACTTAATCTTCCCAGACTTATTTCTTAAGGCTGGTTGATACCACGTTTGTAAGCTGCTTGTTGCTGAAATTGTTTCTAACAATTTGTCTAAAAATTGTACATGATGATGAAAATGTGACTTTATCA
The DNA here is from genome assembly GCA_958295665.1 of Tipula vernalis. Taxonomy (NCBI): domain Eukaryota; kingdom Metazoa; phylum Arthropoda; class Insecta; order Diptera; family Tipulidae; genus Tipula; species Tipula vernalis. Next base: position 169,726,811 of record OY282558.1, on the reverse strand, counting down.
AATCCATCCCACAATCTGGTGGTTCCTGCTTCTAGTTTGTGAAAGTGAGAATCTTAAACAAGCCTTGCGCATCTAAAATACTGTTTAAATGATGGGATTACTTCTTTCAATTCATTGGATCATTGCCTATAGTAATATTTGTATAAATGCAATAAACATTAAAAGTTCTGCACGATTTGCTTAAGTAAATCTTAGATAGTTGGCTAGACCCGATAGTTGGCTGGATCTGATTTTATTCCATTTTTTCGTACTGGATGTATATGTAAAGTTTTCCATTGAGATGAGTAAACATCTTTTGATACGGCTTGCTGAATGCTTTTGCTAACGAAGTATGACAGTTCTTGAGGACATTTTGAAGAGACCATCCTGATTTTCTAATGTTTATTTCTTTGAGACAATCCGGGGCTAACTCATTGATGCCGATAATGATGGGATATTAGGAACAGGTTGGCTAAACTCCAGCAGATAATAGTCCGACACAAATTGGGACGATAAATAGTTAGCTTTCTTAAGCACAGTTGAATAAAGACTTTTAGTGCTATTAACGGGAAGATGCATCAAGAAGTTGTTTTAAACCTGACCAACAAAAGCCCTACTTTGGTTGCAAAACTTAATGTTTGACCAACTTGCAGTTACAGTAAAAACTGCGAGTGGCTAAATTTTTAACGGCAGCTACAATTTTTGAGTACTACTTCTATATAAAAAATTATTTAAAAAAATAAGTACAATTCAATTCAATTTAGTATAATACCATATCAATTTTCAGTATAATTCAATTTTCCGTCCCTATGGGCTTATGGTGTTCTTTACTGAAATGGAGAGAAAAGGGATAAACCAATTTTTTTGTTTTTGCTTTTTCTAATGGGGCATGATCCTTTACACAGGACATAACGAGCTCCGCAAAAATAAGTTTACTTGTAGAAACCGCCACTTTTAAAATACAGGCAAAAGGAAAAACGGGAGGTAAATGAATAAGATGTTGATGATATTTAATAACTTTAAATTACATACTCACATACTCGTGCATGAAAAAAAGAAAATCACAGAGTAATTTATGCTTTAAATTACATATTACGATAAGTTTTTATCTCAAAACATTACCATTTACATTTTTTAGTACTTCGCTAATTAAAAAAAATCTTTTAAGATGAACACCTAATTTGAATGTATTCAATAGTTCAAAGCATTTAAAGCGTATTGTTGTTCACCACATTTTGTCGACTTTAGTAATTCAGTTTGTACCCACCAATCTGAGAGTTGATGTAATCGAAAAAATTCAATATAAGATATCTATCGGTATAATATAAAAAGGGAGGAAACAGTCTGATTCCTCATTATATTTTAAATCTAGAATTATCGTCTTTTGTTATGTACGGTACCGTTATGAATTATTTAACATTTCATTATTAACGTAAGAATGGAAAAAACAATTTTATTGTTATTGTTATAGGGCGGCCAACTTGATAAGAATACGATATATGGATCGATAACCAATCAACATATTAATTTGTGTTTTTTTTTAAGATGAAATTCTGTTTTTAAATAATTAAAGAGTGTTAAATGGAATTTGTTATTTGTACACTAAGAAATAAAAAAGTGATATATAGCGTTCTTCGCGTGAGAACGTAAGTCATTTTGCCCCCTCGGAACCCACAACGAGTCAAAATATTTTAAATTTGTGCGAAAAATACTTTAATGTATGGTAACAAAGACGACGGTGCGAAATAAAATATTTTTTGCACAGATGGGTGCATTTTCAAATAACTTAAATTAAAATAATTATTTTAATCCATGTCCTTTTATTATGAAACAATTAAAATTTTTAATCAAAATTATTTTAATTAGAAATATTATTTTTTAGTTCAATGAGTTCGTCCCCCTTTTAGAAAAGTCTTTCAGCCAACATAATTTAGTCAACTATAAAATAATTTACAATTTTCTTGATTTCCGATCGATTTATGACAATTTTTGTTTTCATTATTTTCTTTTCTTTTATTAAACGAAAATTTAATTACAAAAATAAAATAAAAACAGTTTGTACTACTATGTATAGGATACTATCAACACTATAATTACTTTTTTTTGTTTATTGCCCACATAGTCAATTTGTTTGTGCTTTAGTTAGAAAAAAAATACGTTTATGCTGATGATTATGATTTTTAATTGTTATCTCTTATCCTGAGGGGTGTGACTGTGGGCTGATTATAATAATTGTTGATGATTAGAATTAAAGAGATTCAGTCGACTGTAAATATAAAAAATATGCTTAGTCATTATCTAAGGTTTTATAATAATGAATAATGAAAATTAATTATTCGTTAATGTTTTTAATAATTCTGGAGTCTGGGCACTATGGGGGAAAAAAATTGTAGGCCTCTTAAATTGACATTAAGGTTTCGGAGCAGTATATTTTTCAACCAAAATAAATGACGATGCCAGATTATAAACTTTCAATACCGAATAGGTGTGGAGGAAACGTTTGATTTTTGAAGACTGTTTTTTCCACTATAGTAAGAGCACAATTGCGATTGGTAGATTCTTCGTTTCGAAAACGTTAGAGAATCGCTTGCCCTTCAATTGCTTAATTAGTTGAATCATTTTCTTCCAATTAATGGTCTGAAAACTTTTAGAATAAGATAATAAGATCTTCTTCTAGAAAATTAAAAATTAAAACGTATTTAAGTATAAAATGAAATTTGGTTCAGGGTTAGAGTGTTAGATTACAACAACGACATAAAGCAATAGATACCAAACAAATTTTTAAAGTACATTTATCTATTTATTCTATCACATTACATAGTATATTTATCTACTTATTCTATTGGTGTGGAAAATTCATGGATCGATCCATCATAGTTCATTTGACAACTGCCTTTACATAACAATCCTTGATTTACTCTGATAAACTCACCGTAATCTCGCGTCATCTATATTGGTGGCCGCATGGGTGGATCAAATTTACTTAATAATTCCGAATAATTTGGTTATTTAATTTATTTTATATTTGCACAAGAATTATTTTGAAAATGAAAATTGAACACAAAATTTGTAGAAATAAATGAAATAACCAAGTTAATTTTGATAATTTCATGTAATTCTTAATAAAAATATTAAATTTAGTTGTAAATGTAAATATAAACGATAAAATATTTGGAAAATTGTTGAGAAATCGAATACACCTTAAACACATCAAAAGTCCCATAAAATATCCCATAAAACATTAAACACCTCAAAAGTCCCATAAAATATCAAAACCTCGACTTAACTCGGACAAACTCTGGCTTTAATTAATAGGCCCTGACTTTTGAGTCAGTTGGTCACAATTTTAGGAAAATTGTATTTTTTATTGTATTGTGCAAAAAAGTTATGATGCTAAATTAGGCATAACTTAGAGATCTGTCACCACTGATACCTGAAGTTCCGAACAAATCCAAATAATAAAATAATTGGGATATTAAAACTATATGGACGTCCAGGGATTGGAATAGTGAGTTGAGCGACTATGCTGTGATCTTGGCTGATAAAGGATAAAACATCACTAAATGTTGTTACCCCTGCCCCCACTTTAGCCTGCCCTTCGACGCAGTGTTAAGTGGTGCCGAACGGAAGGCTACCGCTTCGCAGCAATTTGGAGCAGAAAATTTGCTGTGAAAATGAGCTTTTGCTAAACATAGAGTTTACTAAAGCTGTTTAAATAAAATACAATAATGCTCATTCTCAAGAAATGTTACTTATTCTCGAAAATCTCAAATAAAATTAGAATTCAAGAATGATCTTGAAAACTCAGTAATAATTTAACAATCTATAATAAATGCTTTAAGCAAATAAAAAGAAACAAATCGTCTTTATCGAAAAAATAACTAGAGGACGTCAAATAACCAAGAAAATATCGAATAATGTTGGAATTTCGAATAACTTCGATGCCAAGCTACATAAAGTTAATGAAAACCGGAGATGTGTAGGTTAATTTAAAAATCCCAAAATCACTAGTTTCAAAAATCTAATCCAATGCTAAGTTTAGTTCAATCTAAACTAAACTCGAGCAATATCGAAAATCTATAAAATTTCGCTTAATATCTATGTACATAACACATCAAACAATTTATGTCGAATAAGCATATATCGAAAAATTATCGAAACTTGTTTAACACTTACATAACCCACCATCAGTCGTCCCAATTTTCAGATTTGCAGATTTTAATTTTTTTTTGCGTTTTATAACCTCAAAAAATATCAAAAATATTGATAAAAGTAATATCTCGAATAATCCCTATTAAGACAATTAAAAAAATTAATTTTTTCGAAATTGCGACAAAACGCTAATAACTGACAATTTTGCTTGTTGATTCTAATCCTTTTGAGAAATATTTTTTTAAATTTACTAAGATCGGTTATTATTGAATCGATTAACCGAAAAGTTTAGTTTAATTGGTTAACCTTAAACAGTTGTTCTAGCTTGATTATTATTTCCGTTTCTATTTAGAGAAGGCGAAATAAAAAATTAAGTCGTTGCGACAGGGTCCAAGCAACCTAATTAATTAATCAAAAAAATTAATTCGATTTAATGCATGCGTGAAAATTTAAGTCAGCAGCCGCCACTGACTATAACAAAAAGTGTCAAATTTGGTTATACGACACTTTCGTTTTCGATAGACCCTTAACATTTTTTAAACATACAATTTTTTTGTGTTTTTTCAAAGAGTTGCCATAGGGTTTCTCAAAACGGGATCCCGGGATACCGTTTTTGTCTCAATAGTGTGACCGGGAAATCCCGAGATTTCACTGTTTTCTTGTATAGAAGTTTATCCATTAATAGCATTTTGAAGTCAAATTAAGGCCGATTAGGAATGAACTGGTTTATTTATTAACCGATTATGATCAAATCGATTTGTACAATGGAAATGGGATTCTAAAATGATCAGGGCTTTGACTTTTGAATCAATTGGTCGTCTTTTTTTATTTATTTTTCCTTAAAAATAATTTTTTTTAGTCACTTTGTATTTTTATTAAACTAATACTCCTATTATCTTGGGGACCCGTCGATGGTGATACGTGAAGTTCTGATGACTCCTAATAGTATAATAATTGGAAATGTATGCAGCAGTTAGAGGGGAGATGAGAGTAGTGATTACCAGAGTTGAGGGACAATATTGTGATCTTGGCTGCAGATATGGTAACACATACAAAACACGCTATTGCCGTTGACTCCATGTTAGCCTACCCTTTGATGGAAGAGTTGCTGATGAAGAAAGGAAAACTTTCCCTTCGAGGAAGAATCCACGTTCTTAAATTATTTGTTATTCTTTAATTCTTTTGGTACACTCCATTATGAATGAGCTCTTGCTCAAAATGGAGTGTGCCAAATACAATATAAATTAATTTGTAAATAAATAAATATATAAATAAATAAATAAAGTTCTGGAAAATAACCAATTAGAAAGGAACTTGGTAGCTTCTTTACCGATTATGATGAAATTCAGCAAGCACTACGGAAATGGGGTTATAAAATAATATTAAGACGATGTATCTGAATATGGCCAAACCATGACAACCAGAACTATATCCAAAAATCATATTATAAGCCCATTTCCATCGCTCATAACAAATTTCACTAAAATCGGTTAAGAAATAGCCAAGTTCCATCCCAAATGGTCATATTCCAGAAATTCATCTAAAAATCAGTTCAGAAACCCATTTCGATCGCGCAAGCAAATATTGTCCATATTCCGGAACTTCATCGAAAAATCATTTTATAATCCCATTTCCACCTTGCAATCCCAATTTCACTAAATCGGTTAAGGAATATCCAAGTTCCATCCTAATTGGCCATATTCCAAAAATTCACCTAAAAATCTTTTCAGGATCCTTATTACAACATGCATGTCAAATTGCATATCCAATTTGTCCGGAAACCGGTTTATCTCCATGCCCTACTTCACAAGTACTCTTATAAAGGTTTTTTGTTTTCTATGGCTTCATTGTTTTATCCTCTCAGCGAGGCCTTTCGTTCGTTAAGGGTTAAGGAAAAAACTTAGCTTCTCCTACTATACCCAAAAGGACCTCATCTCTGTCATCAAATCAAATTCAATAATATTTCCTCATTTGTATTTCTTTCGTCATTTTTCTACATTCTCCCTCTCTAACCCTTGTAATTGATTTTTTAGTACCTTGACTAAATTTTCATTCACCCAATTTCACTTAATAGCTCAATACCAATCTACGATCTATTTTTCAGAAATAAATTGTCACATTACAAATTAAACAAAAAATAAAAATAAAACAAAACAAGACGATGGTTATACATGAAGGTTAATCGACATTCGACAATCGACAGTTGAATGGTACTTGCATGTAAACAAAATCTAATTATTCCTTTAGTTAACCTTTACGCTTATACTCGTATATACATAGAAATTAAAGAACATTTTGATATAAGTTTTATCAAATATTAACACTTAAGTGGCCGACTCTTTCAGCAAACTTTAAGTGTACGGCCGGTAAAATTTTGTGTAGTTCAGAATGTTCAGAATTGAAATGTACCACTTTCATTCATAATTTTTCCATAGAATTTATATTCAGTTCCTTAATATTCTCTTATATTAAATGTAATGCTAAAAATTATAGGTTTTTATCAAAAAATTCCTATGAATGTGCCATGAAATCGTTTGGAATGACTTAACGCCCATGGTATTAACTCCCCAGATTTTCATTCTAATTTTAAAACTAAATATTCATTTTTCAGGATATTATAAAATTCTACTTTCCTTTTCCAGATACAAATTCGTAATCCATTCCAATATATTCGTCGATTCTATTCGAACACAACGGATTAAGCCGACCGAAAAACGACTTGAAATATCCAAGGCTTTGGATAGTTCACTATTTTAGTAAATTATTATTAAAAAACATACATTTTGGAAAATTTTCAAATTTCTGTGGGTTTTGGAATTTCTACAAATCGTCAAAGTGCCAGTTTGGGCGATAGACCCCTTCCTCATCATTTTCTTTCACAAATCAATACAAGCACACTGTTTCAATTTAAAAAAATTTTAAAAAATTTTCCGGGACTTTTTTTGAATTTATTAAAACTCTTATCTTTCATCTACAGAGTAGATTCTACTCATTGTGTTATTAAAATTGTGAAATTAATTTGTGTTTGATCTTATCATGATTAAATTTTTTGTGAAATGTTATGGAAATACATTTGAGTTAGCTACGTCGGTCGCCGTGATTCCGGAAGGATTATCCTGATCCTGATCCCGATTTCAATGTAACCCTCATTTTACAGTTTTTCTAAATAATTCCTCACTTTAAAGTTTTTCTAAATTTAATTGGCATTAACTTGCTTGGCTTCCAGATTATTCGACATTTTTTAGATAATTCGAGTTTTCAGGTTACGTTGCTTTCATGATATGAATATTATTCGAAATTTTCGAGGCTTTTGATAACTGTTTTTGAGATGCATGCTGTGTGTATACATGAGATTATTCGATACTTTCTCGGTTATTTTCGAGTTTAATGAAGATTACTCGCGATTATTGCAGGTTTTCGAGATTACTCATGATATTACTTTCTTTTACTCTAGTAAAATAAAGTATAGTAATCATGAAAATTTTGGACCTTGAGATTTTTAGAGATTTATTTGTTTTGAGGTCCCCTGAGTCCGAAAAAGTGGGTTTCGAAATGGTGTCTGTCTGTCTGTCTGTCAGTCTGTCAGTCTATCAGTCTGTCAGTCTGTCTGTGTCCTCTGTACAGCCCAGATGGTTTAACCAATCAAACTGAAACTTCAGATTTAAGCTTTTTTGATAAATTGGGAGGTCCCAGTGAATTTTACTCCAAATCGGCTAACCGGAAGTGGCCACTCCCTTTTTCCAGAAAATTTATTTTGCAAATATCTTAAAAAGTATAAGGTTTACAAAAAATTACTAAAAGCAAAATGTTTCCAAAAATTAAAAACAAATAAAAATAAAAAATAAAAAATTAAAAAAAAAATTTAAAAATTTTAAAATTAAAAAAAAAATAATTAAGAAAAAAATAAAATTTCTCAAAATTCTCTGTTCGTAAAAGAAAGTCGTGTGTTGGCCACACCTCCATTTTTATTATTTGAGATTATCAATAATTGATATGATAGAAATGGGATTCGAATAAGGCCAATTAGGATGTAACTTGTTATTTCTTAACCGAAATGGTAAAATTCAAACTGTTGGAAATGGTATTCTGAAATGATATTTAGATGAAGTTCTGGAATATACCCAATTAGGATGGAACAAATATTTGTCTACCGATTTTGATGTAATTCAACATAAATTAGGATGGTAAAACGATTTTTTGATAAAATTTTGGAATTTGAGTTATAGTTTGGCTATTTCTTAATCGATTTTTATTGATTGATTGATTGATTGATATGAATGCACGGCCAAGCTTATGAAGCAAGAAATCCCGTGTTAGTGATGTGGTCATTAAACTGTCACACCAACTTTATAACACAGGTGAATGCTTTCCTTACTGATGATACCTAAGCACCATTACAACAAGGAGAGCACAATCACCCGCGATATCACATAAATGTGACAGCATCATGTCCACCCCTGGCCGGGTCCCACCGTGCACTCTTTCACACATAACAAAACCGAAGGATAGGATAGGATAGTTAGAAGTGACAGAATCGGCCCGGTTACAGACACCTAGGTATAGCCGATAGTTAGTAAATTGTTAGTAATTATATAGTAAAATAGTTAGCACAGGACAACACAATTTCTAAACTACAGCTAATTTACTACTTCTTGATCCTGGAGGGTTGATTCAAGCTAAAATTTAATTCTGAAACTTAGGATTAATTTAATCCCTAAAATAATGATTAATTTTGGAACTATATTATATTCTGAAAATTGGATTATTTATTAACATATTAAGGAAGAGATCCCTTTAAATATTCTTTAAACTAAACTAATTAATAAACATTAATAAACAAAACACAACATAATAAAAAGATTAGCACAAGACAGCACAATCTAACTACATTATTAGATGATCATTTCTCTGGAATTCAGGGCCGGATACTCAGGACTCCCTAAATTTATAACATTATAAGATGATCATTTCTCTGGAATCCAGGGCCGGATACTCATAACTCCCTAAATCCTAAATCTAAAACAGGACTTAAAAATTATTAATGCTCTAATTATACCCCTGTCCGCCTTTCATTAATTTACCTGATAAAATAATTAAAAGAAATTTAAAATAACAACACTTATTTCCTTATTACTGTTTCTTTTATCTCCAATTAAATAATTGTTATTTACTGCTACAAGAATTAACATGAACATTAAACTATTTAAACATAAAAATTTAACTTAAAACTAATCATCAATTTCCTACCGATACAGAAAATAAAATAAATACTTATTAATTCAATTATTTTATAAAATTTATTTAAAATGATTTAAATGATAATATTACCGCACCGCAACACCTAGACTTATTAATAATTCAATTATGTACGAGTACTATAAGTATATCAAGAATCAAGAAATAAAATTAATATACAAATTCCCGGACGACTCTGAAAACTAAATAAGACTAATAACCACCATAATACCAAATTTTATTACTCAAATGAATAATTATCATAACAGGATCTTCATTATTCCCCGGGCACACATCGTACCCCCATTTACACCTCCCCAACCGAAAGATAAGATAAGATTACTAGTTGGGACAGATTCAATCCGTTAGCAGTCACCTAAGCAATTAATAGATAATCCATTATTAGTACAATAAATGTTAAATGATAAAAGTTAAACAGGTTAGCATAAGATAGCACATTTTAACTATGTACATGATTAGATGCTCGTTCCTCAGGAATCCAATGCCAGAACTCAGGATTCTTTAAATCTATAAATCTAAATTAGGACATCAAAAATTATTATTATTATTAATGATTTACTTTTAACTAATCTTGTTGACATAATTAATATTAGTTGATTGAAAAATTCTTCCGCAAATTTGAAAACATAATTAAAATTAAATATTTATTCATTTTTTAAAACCGTCTTACACCATAATTCAACGGATTTAACTTATCAAAATGTTAGTGATATAAATGATAATATATTTAGCACACAACCATACACTTTTACACTACATGATAACAGGGTGCTTTTAGCTCCTTAAGGCCAAGCAAGAAATTATCTGCATTTCTGAAAATTCAAATTAAAATCACTCAATTATTTCTAATTTCTACATTAAACTTAAAACCAAATAAATATTAGAAAACTTTTATAATGCGATTCCTTTATTTCCTATTTAATGTTTATGAACCGCCAAACGTAATAGCATGAACACACGGACTCCTAGCCGTACATCATATAGCCTTTTACATATAACAAAATCTAGCTGAAAAATAGAATTATTGCCAAGGTCCGACTATACCCAGATACCAGCACCTAAGCTATCATCTAAAAATTAAATTAAATTAAATCAAATTAAATCAAATTAAATCAAATTAAATCAAATTAAATCAAATTAAATCAAATTAAATATTAAATATTAAATATGAAATATGACATATGACATATGAAAAATAAAACAAATTAATACATTTATAAAATTTAAAGTAAATACACATCACTCATTTCCCACGCATCCACTTACAATAAATTTACAGAGAGGACGACGAAAACCCGTCTATCCTCTTTGAGCGTCAACCTTTATACCATTCAAATCAATTTAGTACATTTAATAAATTTCAATATAGTTAATAAAATAATTAAAATAAATTATATAATTAAAACTAAACTTCGATGTCCCTTATTAAAATTATTCCTACCCAAATAAGTAACCCTGTATGTATCATATATTGAGTTACCCATTCAATTTAAATTTCCTCGATTATACGAAGAATAAGAATCCTACTTGAATGGAGTACATGAGAATTTGTGTCGTACTTTTGTGTAGCTCGTAGTACACAAAGAGCACCATCAAAATCAACAAATACTCTCATAAAAATTTTCTCAATATTTGCTTATGGCTTGTTCTGTTTCATTGATATGATATTAGACAACACACAAAAACAAAACAGACTTATTCGGATTATGCAATTGAAGCCGCACTTCTTGACGGAGCGCTCCGGATCAGATCAAAATTTACTTGTGAAGCAACAACAACATTTGATCCAACATTCATTTTGGTAGTGATGTGCTAAATCGATCTCTTTTGTTCTGTTTTGTTTATTTTCTCATAGGATTTTTAACAAAAAAGATCGATCCAGCCCATCACCACATTTTTGATCACAAATGGTGATCCAAAAATAGTTGAACAATATTTCGTAGTTGAACAATATTTTGTAAAGCGACAAAGAATATAATGAATGCAGTAAGAGTATGAAGAGGCAGATTCAAAACGAAACGAGACAAAAAAAATTGAATTTAGGTGTTTGTTTGTTTTTTTTTACGCATTTTTGTGTCGCTTCATGAGACATGATTCGATCCGGATCAGATCAAACGTCAAGAAATGCGGCTTGTGTATACCCATAAAAATGTATCTTTCTATATCTCAAGTGTTTGTACCGTATGGCTTATATATATAATTTCCAGTTTTGATATCACATAAATGACTTATGTAACTTAGCCACAAATAGGGAAAACCATATCAGATAAAATTAGGGGAATCGTACTACAATACTAAACTACAACCACATATAAGGAAAATTTATATTTACATATAATCTCTTATGCTCTTTGTCGGCCATATATTTTACTAATCTGTATTTGTTTTCACTAAATACACACACAATACACATCATACACTAACAGCAAACAAAATTCAATTACATATGTATAATAAAAGATACACACATTTAACTATTAAAAACTATGTATATGTATAAAAATCAATTCCCTTTATTAAATTTTCAAGAATAATTTGAGAGAATTGCACACAAAACAAAACATCAAAATCTTCTTTTGTATTAGTGACAATCCAATAAGACATGAAGATTAACTACGCAACTTAAATTGCGACAAATTTACTATTTTAAAATTTAGATTTTGTGCACAATTGTACCCATATTAAATCAAAATCAAAATGAAAATGCAATTAATTAATAAATCAAGAATTTTCATTTCTTTTATTATAAATTAAAAAAATTGCCTGCTAAATGCATCCCGGTGGATTACATTTTCCAAAATAAACTTCACTACACTCATTTTAATGTTTATTATTATTTATAATAATTAATTAATTAATTTAATTTTAATTTGTTCACCAACACAAAACATAAATATAACACTAAAATTTAAACAAAAGTAATCTTAAATTAAATTAAATTAAATTACATTACAATAAATTTACAAAGAGGACGACGAAAACACGTCTATCCTCTTTGAGCGTCAACGACTCTCCCGCTATTTCTTAATCGATTTTTATGAAATTAAAATTCCATCATACCGTGATTTTAAAATGAAGCTTTGGAATATGGCCAATTAGCATGGAACCAGGATATTTCTAAACCGGTTATCAACTTTTTTTGGAAATGGGATTCTAAAATGATGTTTCGATAAAGTCGTGAAATATGGCCAATTAGGACGGAACTTACTTTTTCTTAACTGACTTTCATGAAATTCAACAAGTGTGATAAAAATGAGATTCTGTTAGGTTTTTTGCAATATATAATGATGCAATTCGACTTGTTCGACGGAAATAAACCTATTAAAACAAAACAACTTTTATAAGCAGTTCTCGAATAAGACCAATTAGGATACAACTTGGCTTTTTCTTAATTGATTTTAAAGAAATTCAATATGCATTTGACTTTTTACAACCGTTTATATCGAAATTTGCCTTATACGATGGGAACGCGATGCTTAAAATGATTTTTTGATAAAATTCTGGGATATGGCCAATTAGAATGGAACTTGGTTGTTTCTTAACGGAGTTTAATAATATTAATCCGATAATATGGCCAATTAGTTCTAAAACGAATTTAAGAATAATTTCTGGAATTTGGCTATTTCTTAACCGATTTTGATGAAAAATGTTGCTTATCAAGAAGCAATAAGTTAATGAATTACAATTAATTTGTTCTGCAGGAATATTTTTTATGCATTTACTATCATTTTCTTTAGTCTCTGATTTTACCAATGCTAATATTCGCCCGGTAAAGATCGAGCACACATTACTAGCATTTAAATAAAAATTCATCATAACAACCTAAGCAGCGGCCGCTACGGTAAAATATATTCAAAAGCAATTGTACATATAGTGTGACCCAAAATTTAACTAATTCTTATTAATTTATGAAATTTATGTCAATAATAGTGGATAAAACGTTATATGCCACTCGTGACAATGAGATATTATTCACTCGGCATAATGTAATACAAAATTATTCCTCGTGGTCTCATTTTAATCACTTATACTATAAATAACTATTATTGTTCCAAAATTTAATAAAACCAAGTTTTTAAAATTTTTTTTTTTTGGTATGAAACGCATCAAAACTGTGTTGAAGTGGTCAGAAAAATTAATCATAAATCGAATTGATCTGCGTTGTTGAATGATTTTGCTAATATATAGGCACGGATTGGTTTTAGCTGTCTCACTTGACAGGCGACGATGACAAATTTTGGAAAAGGAAGATTTAATTTGTTTTTAAATTAAAATAGGAATTTACTAATGTTTATTCAATTGTGTATTATGTTTGCAAATTTTGGAAAAAGAAGATTTAATGTTTTTTTAATTAAATAAACAGCGATTTTTAGTTATTAATATTTCCACACCAAGAAATAAATGGCGCCACTTTGACTGAGACAGCTAAAACCAATGCTAGCCGGGTTGTTGTTGGTGAAAAAAAAATCGGTGATTCCGCAATGTCCCGCTTGGAACAGTTATGGATATGTTTTCCAATACAAATATATAAAAGCACTTTCTGCTTTTCAGAGGGCGAAGAGCAAGCCATCTTAGTCATTTGTCCATTCTCCAACCAGAAATCGGCTAGGATTTGAAAAATCAAAGAAGGTTTTAGAAATTTACTAAACGGCATATTCGATTCAAGTGAATAAGCATACAACTCTTCACTTCAGATAATTGAATTAATTACACAATTGAGCTACTGAAGCGGAAAGAGGATCATACAGGGTATCCTATTCAAAACGCAACTCACTTTTAATTTAATTATTTTTATCAAAGATGGTTTTACTTTTTAAGTTAATAAAAATCAGTACTGTATTTTCAATCAAATTAAACGAACAACATTACAAAATGAGATATTCCAACAAACAAAAAATCTTCGGCTTAAGAGAATCGTCTTGCTTTTGCGCAAAACTTTTTGGAACACCTAAACGGAGATTACATCTTGATCTATATTTGGTTTAGTGATGAAGCACACTTCCACCTCATGTTTCACATGAATAAACAAAATCAAAGATATTGGAGCATTTAGAGATGGTGCTCGTCCGCTTGCTGCAGATGTCTTTTTGGATTACCTGGACGATTTTTTTTGATAAGAGACTTCTCGAATCGCATTCCTGACCGTTTTAATGAAGGTTTACGGCCACAGCATTCAATGGATTTTAAACCCTGTGAAAATTTGTCCGTCACCACTAAACAAATAACAACATTTTAAATGCAAGCGTATTATTAATACATATGTATGTATAAAAAAAATGTGTGCCCACATGTCAGTTGTAATCAGTTTACTAAAATGCAAAATTGTGATTTAAAATGTTATTAATTTCAATTAAAATTGTCTACAAGCTGCAATTCGATATAATTAATTTAAAATGATTTATATTTATAAATAAAATTTTTTATTTAAATTGAAAATAAAGATAACACAAAATAATGCAATTTAAAATCCCAATAGAACCGCTCTATTTCATTTAGTTCAAACTGATAAATGGTGACAAAACGACACCATTTTGCATTCTAGCTGCTATGATTTTACGGTCAACATAGCGCCCATGTCTAATAGAACCGCTCTATTTCATTTAGTTCAAACTGATCAATGGTGACAAAACGACACCATTTTGCTTTGTTCAGCGGGTTTGCCGTGACCATTCACTATATAGTCTAACTATGGAATCTTCAACAAGTTTACCATATATGAATTGGTGTATGTGATTAACTTAACTGGTCTGTACATTGCTCATGCTCAGCAAGGCATGGACGTAGTGAAGAATAGTCATTTGGATTTCTCGATGCCAGCAAATAAAATAATAAATTTAATTTCTTAATTTTACAATTAATGTCAGTAAATTCTTCCTGCAAACCCAAAATAGATAGCTTATTGATGTATTTAAACCAAGAAAGCGAATAACAGCCACCTTTCTGCAGGGGTCTTTCAGTCTCATCGAACAGGCTTGGAATGATTCAACAGATACTTATATATAAAGGTTTCCACGTAAATCTTTTGCGAGTTCAGAGTGAACTCAAACTAATACTTAGTGCGTGTTTTTATTTGCTCCCGATTTGCTATTTATAGATTTATAACTGCTACGGTGACACCTAGGGTAGAAAAGAATAAGTTATTTAATAGCGAAAAGTTTACTGTTCTAAAATGGAAATTTTTCATGCTACAACTGTTCTACATGCTAGTAGACTATTCTTACTGGAAAAAGTATCACATTTCTAGAAGTTTAGTTTGAGTATATAATGAGGCGAATGAGACTGAATTATTATTCGTATTTGGAAAACAAGAGTGTAAAGATTAAGCCGAGTGATTTAAAAAGTGATATAGTGCTATATACAAATTATAAGTGATCAATAAAATTGTGCGAAAAAAGTGATTTTTTGAATTAGTTTGCGAGGAATTGAAGTGGCTTCTTTTACTCACAATCCAGTGATTCGAACCGTGATTGACAAGGCAAAAACGTTACAATATAAAAGGGCAAAAATAGACTTATGTTGTTCAACTTTTCCGCATCTTCTGTTTAATGTTCTATTAACACATTTTCATTTTTCCAATTTTTAAAGTAATAGCAAAAAGAGTAGAATGTCTTATTCTCTTTGATAATACCTTAAAAATGGGAATAAAAACTTATTTATAGAAAATTAAACAGAAATGCGCTAGAGTTTTTTATAAGATAAATCGACTCACGTCCTTTTAGATCTAGAGCAGAGATTTACATTTCATTGTGGGATAAATTCTATATATTTAATTCGTCCTATTCAGGAAGGATTTTTTAGAAACTGGCTCGGTTGATTAAATTTTAAAATCTTGATTTGATAGGCCAATGAACTTAAAAAAAATCATTTCAGAACAACAACAAAAATAAATAGGTACAAAAACTAATTCCGCCGAAAATTTTTGTATGGCAAAATCAATTCATCCTCAATATGAACCAAGTCCGTGACATTAAACTTCTTTAAAATGAATAAATTTTGCTAGGGTTTAATTCAGTTTTCAAAAGCTTGCCATCTCGGGCCCAATTCTGAAAACGAATCAAATTCGCGCGGAACAAATTTATCCCGAGTAGAGAATCAGAATTTTGATCAACTTCTCGGCAATCGGCCAAATCGGAGAAATTTTCGTTACATCAGTAATGGCGTTATAAGGTATAATAGATTCACTTGAAAAATTCACAATTTTGTTAGCTGCATCTCTTCGTGGGTGGGTCTAAAAGCAGTTTTCTTTTAAAAACATCTTTAAGTAAAGTAATTGATGGCACAAAGACAGAAAACCATACTTTTTTTTCTTCGAATTTCTCGTAGTCGAAAGCAAATAGTATACGGAATGCATCCTATTGTTAAGAAGTAAAAAGCAATGTATAGGCTTTTCAATACATCTCCATTGTGCATTGACATACTCATAATAGTAGTACATACTATCTGCAGAAAACAAAATACAATCTACTGAATAGTTTTTCCACATTAATATTATTCTATAGAAATATTTATGAAACAATAAACGTCTGTCGTCACAATTATAAACATTCACTAAATAATGAGAAATTATATGTTTATGTTTATATCATGTTTATGTACATAAAATTTAATGTTAATTATACTCATATCGTTGCGAGATACCCGTATACATATTTGTAACTTTTCATTCTAGGAGGACAGAAATTATTCTGTTTTTGATGAATGGCTTTTGTAATTTGTTTTACTATCTAGATGCATTCATGATTTTTATAGGATTAAGATGAGTTTCTAATTTACATATTTCAATACATTGGTACAAAAATGTTATTTTATGTTATAGGTACAATTTTACAATATATTTGGGTCGTGCCAGAATATTGGCTTAGAAAATAGATATTATATTATGTATTGGGAGTGGTCATCAACATAATATGATAGATTTTGTTTATCACGCAATTCTATTGAGTAAATACTTTTATTGGTGTTATGCGCCACATAGCTTCATGTCAATATGTGCTTGTATTAATTGCTTATTTCGAGAGAGCCTAATATTCTTAATATTATATGTAACTATGAAATCGGCAGTTGTCTTGGATCCACAAGCACTATTGACAACTGTGGACAGAACAGAAGCCAAAGTACATTTAAAGGAAATATGGACCAATTTTCAAGCAATTCCAGGACAAGAGGGAAATTTTAAGACTTAAGATCTTTCACAAAATACACCAAATTTAAATACAAGCTCACAAGTTGTGAACCATTAGAGTTAAATTTCGGTCTACTCGAGGCTTTCGATAATGTACTGATTCTTTCTCAGAAACCTAAAAAATTATTGTACCCTGAACTGTTTGAAATATCAAAAATTGTTTTTGGAGTTCGAGCAACCCAAGTCTCCAGTAAAAAAATGTTTCAGTTCCTTGAAGTTTATTTTAATTAACCTATTTAAACGTATTGTTAATTCGATTAAATCAAGATTTTACAAATTTACTTTAATTGCCTTATACTAGACCCAGTGTCGATTTGCCCAAAACAAACTATCTGTATTTTACCGCTGTTGTGGCTTTAGAATGAAGGTTTATAAGAACATACTCTGTAGCTAAGCAGCAGAGAGCTTACTTTGTTCCCTGCTTCTTCCCTTCTCTAAATTAACACTTTTAAAATTTACGTCACCCGCCAGTTTCCGGCTTCCAAATCCGTTTATTTTATTTATTGCTGAAGAATTCTATCGCTGTTCCCTTGAAAAAGGCATTCTCGTGCCTCATTAGCTAAGCTATAGTGATGACCTTGTTCCCTCATGCGAATACCAGTTATCCTGCTTTATATGCTAAATTGTGGGACTTGGGTTTGTCCAGTTTTAATTAATTTTCAGCTCATCTTTTCATAAAATATTCGTAAATTAAAAAAACTCCAAGCTTTTTCAACATGAGTTACCAACAAATTCTTAACAGCCTTAAATAACAACATTCCAAATTTTCTACGTTATTCTTCCCACGTGTCAGAAAATTGGATTTACCGTAAATTGTATTTCTACGGATTTTCATTTTATTTTTATACCCATTTGCAATTAGCATTGCGTCTTCTGGTGACACATGTAAAGTCTAGACTTGTGTTTTTCTTAGAAAACACGTGTTCAATTTAATTTGATTGTGTAATTCCGATTGAGTCGAGATCTTTTTATTTATTTGACCGTATTTTACATTTATTATGTGGCTAACACATGTTATACTACAATAATAATACCTAATATAATAAACACAATGACAATTCAAATATTACCTTCCTCATATCATCGACAGCATTATTCCCCGCCCGCATATCTAAAGGACAATCTCCCTGAGATATTGGCATCCAGTACAAATTTGATTCTTTTTAATATTTCAGTTTATATTCATAATTTAGAACTATGAATATGTATGTATGTGTATATCCTTATCAGACTTATGTTATATATTATGTAATATTATTGTAGATTTCAATGGAGAGCAGAAAGTATGTGCAGGTTTTAGGCCGTTCACCTTTTTTCATTATATTTCCAGTAACTACGCCACCCACATTTTATTGTTCTCATAGAATAGACGGAGACTAAAAACAAACAAATAAAAAATTATCGAATTGTAGGAAAGGTAATCGAGAATATTGTTTTAGAAATACGTATTTTGAATCCTGTATCTTCTCATACTCATTTTATAAATTGATGAGATTTTTGATTCTTTTTGTGATATCGAGGGAGACCTTTTGATTTTAATTTGCTTTTTCCATATAAATAAATATTGAAACGTATTGTCTCGTTTCACTATTGATTTTTCTTATTTCTAGATTCAGCTCGAATATAGGACCATTTATAGTGGACAATCAGTCTACTCGTATTGTAATTTATTTGAAAATGTATGGTTACTGCTTTAACAATATAGTGTAAATTAACTTGTGTAAATTAAGTTAAAGCGAGTTATTCGAAGTTAAAATTAGTAGTACTGTGGGGTATCAATTACCTGCAGATGTGACGTACCACTTACCTTAAACAATCAATCTATTTTGTATTCTACTTACCTTATTTTTTTAGATAGCTAAATCCGTGTTACATTGTCGCTAATTGTAACAAACGTCAGTAAAAAAATTATTTATTTTAATTAATAAAAAAGCTTAATAAATAAAAAATTATTAACATTTTTTTGTTTTCTAATAAATTATAAAATTCTAATGTTTTAATTAAATTTCGATGTTTTGAGTTTAAGAAAGATACGCATACGCAATTCATCACATCTACATACAGCGACAACGCGTTTAGGTGGTCAAAATAAAAATGAAAGGACGGTCAACTTTTAATACTACTTAACTATTCGTTAGATGGCAGCACATTGCTTACAGTTTTTCATTATCAACCACGAAAACTAAAACAAAATTAAAAATTATGGAAATTGAACAAATTTTTTAATTCGATTATTTCACACGTTAAGCACATAGACGCTGCAGATGCATGCATGAAGTTAGCGACATGCGTTCCATTTTAATTATATAGGGTGTCCCATTGGGACTAGTCCAAACGAGTAGGGCGTGTAGCTGGATCAATATCATGAAAAAAAGTCCACTATGCATTTGCCCGAAAATTAACCGTTACCCACTTCAATTGCATTTCAAAATTTTTAGCATGGTACACTGCCTTGAATGATGTAAATGCCAATAACTCTTGTAAAAATTAAGGTAACCCAATTGTTTTACTATAATTTTAAAGACACAGAGTGCTTCTTTCTTCTCTGGAAGTTGGAATATCATGCATCGTATTTTCCATAAAAAAACATTGGTGGAATTAAAAAAATTGTGCGAGAAATAACAAAAAAATTCATTAAACTCATTTTTTCTCGAAAAACTCACTTAATAATTTTTGTTTTTTATTTCAAATTTAAATTTAATAGACTATTTAATACAAAATTGCTTCATCGTTTTTATCTAATCATGTACAGTTTTTGAGATCATATTAACATTTCAATGTAGTACTTAATAATTTATTGTATGAATTTCTAAGTTTTCAACTCAAAAACAATTTTCAAAATGATTTCCATTTTGTAACAAGCATAGTTGCAGTCGTCTTTTAATGGCAGCAGCCATGTTGAAATTTCCTAAATTTTCTTTTATTTTGTTGCCGGAATTATTGATTCGATCAACCAACTGCTTCCTAGCCTGAATGTTTGTTTTGTAGACATCCCCATACAATTTCGGCTTTATCTTCCTCAGACTGCGCTACATCCATTTGCATTTTGTAAGTGTCGCATTTGCTACATGTGTCACTTTTTGGTTTTTTGAAAGCCAAGCTCATTTCTAAAAGTATAATACATTACAAAGTGTTCATTTAAAAATAAAAAAAAAATATACTTTTAAAAATTTCGGAATATTTAGTTATCGAAACTGGATTTTCATATTTCTCCGCGTACAACTGGTACATTTTACTCAATGTTAAATCACTCTGTAGGTACTTCTTAGAAGTCCGCTGGCGTGTGTAGTGGCTTTTGTAGGCCGGGAATTCATTAATGTGACTTTTAATTTCTTCTAATTTATTATTTGTTAATTTATTTACCGGATTTCTACCTCCGTGTTGGTCTACAATTTTATTTGTGTCAGATATTACAAGCTTTTTTTCCCCAATAGTTTTTAAGAAACTTTCTGTTTCACCTAAAGTGAAACGGAAACATTTTTGACATACCAGAATCTTTTGCCCTTCAATTTCTAAATTATATAAATAATTATGTGACCTATTTCGTTGTGATTTTAGGTTTTTCTTTAAAATGCATGTTGTTTTTCCTTAACCTCCATTAAACCGGAAACAAATAATGCTTTAGAAGAATAGGATGAAAAACTCCAGTATTGTTCAAATATCATTTTTTGCTTATCGTATGTTATCTTGGACTAACAATTCATACGACATTTTTCTAGGGATTTGCACTCCCTTTCTTTAACTTTACCTTTCTAAGATTTTGTTCTAACAGTTTTTGTTAAGGTTTGTCGATTTCTTTGGACATTTTCAGTTGAAGATCCGGGTAAACTGTAAAGATTTTCGACAAATGATGATTGTAATATTTTCTTTAATAGTCTTTGCCATTGATTCTATGTCGAAAGAATCAGCAGAGGAATCAGAATTTCCATTTTTGGATATAATGAAGTCTGAGTCGTTGTCACTGTCGTCGAACAGTTCATCATTATCACTAGAATTCAACATATTGCACTTTGTCGCTTCAT
This sequence comes from Tipula vernalis, assembly GCA_958295665.1. Classification (NCBI taxonomy): domain Eukaryota; kingdom Metazoa; phylum Arthropoda; class Insecta; order Diptera; family Tipulidae; genus Tipula; species Tipula vernalis. The sequence continues at coordinate 169,705,220 of OY282558.1, read as the reverse complement.
TAATATTCACGTGTTGTTCCTTATATTCTTTCTGTAAGCGTAATAATTCCTGTTCAAATTCTTCGCCAGCTTTATTAGGATCGTATGCAATATCAAAAATTGAAGCCGTCTCTCTTTCAATAATTGTTTCAAACACGTTCCCATCCTCATGAAGGATTGTTTTTCTTGTCCGTAATTTCGACAGCATATCTACAATTAAAATATACAGTTTAATTCTATTTGTTGGAAAAAATATACAAATTACTTATTTTACCTGGAATCTGTGATTTTGAGCAACCTGGTTTCTCATAAATAGGGGATTCCCCGGATTGTCTTGCGAGTTGTATCATTTTCATCGCCCGAAACGCCATTTTTTAATTCGAATAAATTTCTTTCACACAAAACTAAAATAATTAAATTTACACAACACACAACAATTCTATATATAAAAAAACACTTAATTAGAATTTGTTGTTTGATTAGCATTCGAAACAAACTCGAAAAATCACATAAAACATAAAAAATTAACAATACCGAAAAGAAAGAATCGCTTAAATATGTTATCGCTTAACTGTTAAGCACAAAATGTTAGTTTTATTTAATAATGAAAAATTAGCTTATGTTATTTTAGGCTTTTGCTCTCTCTTACCATGAGGGCAAATCGAAAAAATCGCTTAAGTTTTCTTAGCCGGGTTTCGCACTTAAAAATCTAATTTAACACTTTAAAATATGAAATAGAAAACTAGCTTACATTTAATAAAGGGTTAGGTATATCAATTTTGAACAACTTAAGCGATTCTTTCGTTTGTAAACAAAAATCAATCAGACTTAAGCTAAAACGATTTTCATTGCTAACTATGTCAATTTTAAAGGTATCATAATGAAAAATAGATATTATGTAAAGATAAGTATAAGGATTTGAAATATTATGTAATATGCAAAATAGCCTAAGTTGACTTAAGCGACTTTCCCTTTTTGGTACAGATATGTCAAGATAGTATATGTATGTCGTGACAGTACGGGAATACCAAAACCTTATATATAGTAACAGACAATAATAAACACTGATCTACTCGTATACTACCTTGATCAACAAGTTCCCGGAATAACCACCGTGTGGCGCACCCATCGTTCCGATTTGAGTTCTGTTTTTTTTTGTTAAGTTGGTACATCTGTTATTGATATTCCCTCTAAATCTTAGCGTCATAGCTTGACATTTGCAAAAGTTACGTAGTCAAGAGTACATCTATCTCTGTGTGTGTTGGAGATTATTTACAATTTTAGACATGATTTGCGAGGCTGAATCCGATCCCACATTCATCAAAAGGATCATTACTGGAGACGAGACATCAGGCAAGTGAATGGCGTTCACCAAAAAAAAAACCACGTCGTTTTCAGTCAAAAAAGAAAGCAATGCTCACGGTTTTCATGGATTACAACGGTGTAGTGCATCATGAATTTTTGCCAGAAGGCCAGACCGTAAACAAAGAGTATTATTTGGGCGTTATGAGACGTTTGCGTGAAGCAATTCGCCGAAAGAGACCAGAATTGTGGGCAGAAAACTCGTGGATTTTGCACCATGATAACGCACCGTCGCACAGTGCCATCATTATTCGTAATTTTTTGACAAAAATGCAACAAATACCATCCAACAGCCACCGAATTCACCTGATTTGGCTCCGTGTGACTTCTTTCTGTTCAATCGAGTTAAAAAACCATTACAGTGAACGCGTTTCAGCAGCCGAGAGGAAATAATGGAAAAATCGCCAACACACACAGAGTAGATGTACTCTTGACTACATAACTTTTGCAAATGTCAAGCTATGACGCTAAGATTTAGAGGGAATATAAAAAACAGATGTACCAACTTAACAAAGAAAACAGAACTCAAATCGGGACGATGGGAGCGCCACACGGTGGTTATTCCGGGAACTTGTTAATCAAGGTAGTATATGTAAACATAAATTATTGCAGAAAATATTATCATAATGCGTAAAATTGTAAATTCATAAAAATCATTGCAGGCTCAAATAAGTAGAAAAATATTAATTTATGACCTATAAAGGAAATCACCGAAATCTACAGAAAGAGAAAGAAAAGTAATTATGTTAGGCGGACACTTGTGGTCGGTAAATAAAAGAAATGCATGAAAAGTACATGTAGTAACGCAAATTGAAATCATAAGCAATAAAATAACCCAAAATTGTTATAAAATTATGAAATGTAGCGCATCAATATATTGAAATTCCAAGAAAGTGAAATTCGGCAAGATTATTGTAAATCGATGCCCTACATGTTGTTGTTGTATTAATATAGTACCATACATATTGTTGTTGTAATTAGTAAGTAAAATTTAGTATATAAGAACTACAAATTTTTGTAGGAATTCATTCTGTTAACATAAACCATCGAATTCATTCTGTTAACGTCATTTTGTTAAAATAAGTCATTAAATCCTCGTTCTGTCAGTCTAAACTAACATCAACTTAAAGAATAATAAAAAATAATCCAAAGTGAATAAATAAAATTAGGAATCATATAATCTAAGAAAAATAATAATTATCCATAAAATAATCTATTAGATATAATAAAACACTTTTGTATCATTGTATAATTCGGGAAAACAAGAAATAAATAAAGGGTATAAAAGTAAAGATCCAGAGCTTGAATCAACGAACAACGAAGAAGAACCATTTCAAGTAAGTATTTTCAACCTACTAACACTGAGGTACCGGAAGTATCTTGCATAACGGGCTAATTCCTGCATGGCAAAGCAGGAAAGTAAGTGAAACAGGGCGTACGCCTCAGTAGCTTGCTAACTACGCTGCAGATAATCGCCTTTCTCCAACTAACATAAAATTCTCCTACATAAAAGCGAAACGTCCAACTACTAAACTAACAAAATCATTAGACCATTAAAACTAAAATAACAATCATATTAACGCCTTGACGGAAATCACTAAACATATGTTAGATAGAATAAACTCTTAAAATAAACTCTTTTCTCAAGGTGTAGGTGTGCGAATGAAATCAAGTAAACTTTGCAATTCTTTTTAAATGCTGTAGTCCCGTGGGAATTTTTTCATAACTATACCTCAATAAAAATCGACAAGTTCTGTTCAACGATTGAATAACGAATGAACAATATCTCGAAATAGCATGTAGCAATATAATAATACATAACTGTAAATTTGCATTTAAAATAAGAAGCGGTAATTTAAAATTTTGAAAACGAGCAAAATTGGAAGAATGTATAATGTTTCATATTTTGAATTATGGAAAGATAAGTTAAATAAATAACCGTTAATTTTTTTATTCAAGGATTTTCTAGTGAAATATAAATTAAAACGCATAAAGTAGTTCTCCTTTTTTTGCCTTTATAAAACCGTAGTACTGAAAAAATAAGAATTCCCTATGTATTCGGCCATTTTTGCTCGCCAGTGTCTCTACACGGTGCTTAATAAGTTGCGAACTTAGTGACCGAGATTTTCTTTTGTGTTTGTTGATGTTGTTGTTTTTTCGCTCATTTATCTTATAATAAGTTTTATAGTGCTCAATTACATTAATTTAATTAATAATTTAAAATTAAAATGCAGTCAGTTTTCTTTCGGCAAATTATGGTGTAAACCAGCCAGATGGAAACCAATTTAAATTAGTGGTTCGTATTATCAACCATCTTGTAAATATATCAGCGACTACTCGTTGGCGACAATATGGGACTGAAGTTTTTTTTTTGTATATAAATTATTTTTATTATATTTGGGGTAATTAATTTCCAACAAACGTTTTAGTTTCAAATTCAGATCATATACATAAATCAGTTTAAGAAGTTTATTATTTTTGGTGGATGAAAGAGAAGTTGTTGTTGTTTGTTTTTCTTTTATCAAATCTAATTATGATATTATTGAATAAAAGGATAATAATAATTAGATTATGGAATAGTTTGCTTTCGTTTTGGTGAATGGGAGTTTGAACGTGGGATTAGTGAGTCCGTAAATAAGTTCGTGTTTGTTTGTGCTATAAATTTCAATATGAAAGTTTTTGTGGCACCATGATAGAAATTAACGGCAAGCAATCTGTCATAGCCCACTGAGGTCCACCCAAAGTAATCGTGTCGGAGGTTAAAAGTGATGCATTTAACAGACGTTAACAGTGTTTTGCGTTTCAAAGAGTTACTACCATTTTAAGGCGGCATATCAGAGCAGAACTTGAAATTATAGGAAACTTTGATTTGATCCAGTGGTTTCTTATACGAAAAGTAGATATAGCAATATCCAATGAGTCCATCCTAACTTTTTATACCAGCGAATATCCTTTGTTTGGTGATTAGTACGATAACATCCGGTCACTGTCGTCTATCCGCTCCTACCATATATTTGGTATTGGTGACTATTTGGTCATGTTTTATGAATGCTGTACCATGACTATTTTGGACTTCGATAAATTTGGGTTGAATGGCTGTTTCATTTGCAAACATTTTCCTTGCGTTTCTAAATAAATCATCCTCTGTAAGTTTTTGCTTGTTACTTCCGCAGGGTTTCCTTATATTTGTTCGACAGAAGATTTCCTGTAGAGTGTTATAAAGTTCCCACGCTGTTATAGTCGTTTTATGAAACTAATTTTTGTAAAAATGGGTCCATTAATCGATTTACTACGAAATTCATTTTGGGACAATTAGAAATATCATTTCTGCCTTGAAACGGCATATTTCGATATTTGAAACATAATCACAGAATTAACTTAGCTTCCTTTCCCTGGATACATTTTTTGAAACTCAGTCTACCTAGAAACGATCAGAACGATACGTCTATTGATAGCTCTTTTTCTGGTTAATAAACCTTTTGAAAACTTTGAATGAATAGTTTCTCATATGAAAATCGTTTGCTAACTAAACAATCGGGTATCTGACCCATAATAAATGGAGCAACTATATTTTTTTTCTAAGCGCAATTTTTACAAAATGAAATTCACATTTTCCAGAAACATACATAATATTCAATTTTAGACAGGCATAATATTCAATTTTTCAAGTTTTCGAATAATCATTGTTTCAACAGGTAAACCCAATACGAAATTTTAGCGGACATGCTTGATCAAAGTACACAAATAGGCCTTTCAGAAAATCATAGTGACATGTTTGCCGATAGAAGAAAGTTTTGAGATATCGACTTAAGCAAGATCTCTCGGTTGACACCGGGCCCACGGTACACCCTTTTTACATTTACTTACCTATTTACACGGTACACCTTTTTTACATAAACCTGTTATGAATTAATCTTTAAGTACTACATAACCTTAATGTTTATGTCAGATTCCAGAACCCTCAGTCTAAATCTAATTATTAACTCAATCTAATTTTTTAGTTTATTAAACTAACAACTGCATTCTGAAATAACTCAGCAAATTATTATTTTGCTAGGTCAGATTTCTATATACACTTCATAAATTGTAATCATTATTAATTGAAGTTTCACTTAGAACTTATCAACAGTAGTTCGGAGACGGTCTATCATAATAAATATAATAAACCAACCCCACATCTCCCAAATTATAAGTAAATGACAATAAATCAAAATCAGATGGAAAATCACGCTGAATAAAATTATGTATTTTAGAGATGTCATTACTTGTCACCAAAACAATTAGACTAGAACGCGACTAGAAATCGTCTGCTGCTCCAAGATATTGCACCATTTTGCAATAGAAAAATATATCCCGTACAGGAGCGCCGTTTGTCGAGATCGGATGCATAATCAGAATCCGCAAAACCATTTATATCAGTCATGTCTCCGCTGCAATATTTTAATTTGAACTCTGCTGTTCACTTAAGGTATTTTAAAACTCGTTTAGCAGCTGTACAATGAGCCTTTCCGAAGGTAGAATTATATCTGCTAACATCGCCAACTACAAAAGTTATATCTGGTCGCGTACCTTGGACCAAATATAAAAGTGCACCCACTAACTGCTGATAAGGAATATGTTTCATTTGATCCCTTTCGGCTTCTGTTTTTGGAATCATATCCCTTGACAATTTTTGATTTGGATCTGATGGAGTTGAAACTGCCGCGCTGTCAGTCATACCGAATTTATCAATGATCTCCTTGATATAAAATTCTTGGTCGAGGTAGTAATTTCCAATTTTATCACGAGATATCCTTAGTCCTACACATTGGTTGGCTTCTCCTATATCTTTCATTTTAAACTTAGTGCTTAGCGACCGTTTGATTTCATTCATCTCGTCCTCATTCTCCCATAAAATCAATATATCGTCAACATAAACTGCGATAACCAACTTAACCTTTTCATTTGACCGTTTACTATATACACATGGATCAACCTTTGACCTTTTCAGATTCAAATCCTTGAGCGCTTTGTCCAATTTAATATTCCACTGCCGCCCGCTTTATTTAAGACCGTACATAGCCTTTTGGAGTCTGCACACTTTCGCAGTTGAATCATTGAATCCTTCAGGTTGCTGTATGTATATTTCTTCATCCAAATCACCCTGGAGAAACGCTGTTATAGCATCCATCATACGCAGGTTATTTCTTGCTGCCAATGCTATCAAATAACGAATTGATGAGTACCGAATCACGGGTGAATATGTTTCACCATAATATATGTCCGGAGTCTGAGAGCATCCTTTCGCCACTAACCGAGCTGTATATCGAATAATGTTTCCGCATTAATTCTTCTTAGTTTTAAATACCCATTTAGTTTTGATTGCCTTTCTGCCTTTTGGTAAATCAGCCATTAACCAAGTTTCGTTTTCCATTAAAGAGTCCATTTCACTTTTCATCGCATCCTTCCAAAATTCTGCATCAGCTTTGGATAAGGCTTCCTTCACTGTTATTGGATCTGCATTTGATTCTGATGAAGCAAAATTTACATAGTCTTGTAACCATGTCGGCTTTGCCTTTACTCTTTCTGATCTCCTAGATTCACCAGATTCTTTCCTATCTGAAGCGTCAAGGTGAGAGGTGAAATTTGGATTTGTTTCACAAATGTTGAAATCCTGGGAATCAAATACATTCTGTTCATTTCATCCAGTGTCATCATCTAGAGGCTCGTCTTTATTTACTACTCCCACCGCCTCTTGAGCTTGGTTGATTTCTTGGTTTATAACTCCCACTGCCGGTGTACTTGGTAAATTAATCGCAGGTTCCGGTACTGACATATCAATTGTTTCTAGTTTTTTCGTTATAACTGGTGATTCAAGGAAAATTACATCTCGATCAGGATATATACGTCCTGTTTTTATATCCATGAGTCGATATCCTTTTGTCGTTTCGCAATATCCAACAAACGAAAACTTTTTGGAATGTTCATCAAATCCTTTGCGTCGAACCTTTGGGATAAGTTTCATTGCTTTAGTACCAAAAATTCGTAGATATTTTAAATCAATTGTTAATCCTGTCCACATTTCTTCTGGTAATTTACCGGTTCCTTTCGCTGGTGATCTATTGATTAAATGAACTGCAGTTGATACAGCTTCTGCCCAAAACTTTTCTTTATCTAGACCAGCATCTATCATCATACATTTTGCCCTTTCTTTAATTGTGCGGTTCATTCTTTCAGCCAAACCGTTTTGTTGAGGTGTATAGGGAACCGTAGTTTGATGTTTGATACCGCATTTTTTTAAAAATTTATCAAAATGAATATTCATAAATTCACCACCGTTATCGCTTCGAAGGATTTTTTTTTTTTTTTATTGTTCGTTTTCCACCGCTGCCTTGAATATTTTGAAATTTGATAGAGCTTCATCTTTATTTTTTAGAAAATATACAAACACCTTTCTGGAAAAATCGTCAATAAATGTTTGAAAATATTTTGAACCTCTAATTGAAGTATTATATGGTCCAGACAGGTCGGTGTGAATTAATTCGAGGAAGTCTTTTGCCCTTGTTCCGATATTTGTAAACGGAAGCCGAGTTTGGGCCCATAACCTGTTGGCAGAGTAAAAATAGAAACGTGTTTACCTCTAATACATATTTCACAAATTAACTGATTTTCCTCATTTTTGAATTCGATGCCATTATTTGACTTAATTTTTTTTACGTCGTGATAATGTCGTTCTCAGATTTTGCAGATAAAACCATGGGTATGTTAGCCATAATTTTGTAAACCCCGTCCACTAATGTTGCACGAACTAAAGGTTCATTTTTCAAATTGAATATCGAACATCCTTCTCGATCAAATTTTATATGGTTTCCTTTTTCGGTTATTTTTGATACCGACAAAAGGTTTGCTGCCAGCTCTGGAACACATAACACATTTTTAACCTCAATCGCCTTGCCATTTATGTCAATTGTTAAATTACCAACACTTGTCACATTCAATTTCTTATTATTAGCAGCACAAATATGGTTAATATTTGTTGGTCGGACATCATTTAACCATTCAGAATTAGCTACCATATGTTGTGAAGCTCCGCTATCTAAATAAAAAACCTTTCGGTTTGATGATGCACACACCACGTTTCCATTAACAATATTATTTGAGATCAAGGCACTAAACACGTTTGGAGAATTATTTGAATTTCCTTTTTCATTGTTCACTGCTTTATTGTTTTTTAACCATTTAAAACATCTCGATGATTTATGATTTGTTTTACCACAGTTTTCACACTTTTAGAATTGTTTCTTAAATTGTTTTCCAACAAAAGCCTGATTGTGAGTAGATGATGCGGTGGCCATTTCAAAGAGACGGGTTTTAATTGAATCACCGGTGATTTTCATTCCGCTTGATTCTGTTCCCATTATAAATGGTCTGAATTGAACTGACAAACCAGCCAACAAAAACGATCCCACCCATTCTTCGGAAATTTCGAAACCTATCGCATTTAATTTATATGCTGTACCGACAATCTTTGATATATAGTCGTCCATGCTTTCGGATGATTTGAGATTAATTGAAATGAATTTACGTAATAGACCGATACGGCGAGAAAGACCTTTGTCCTCTTGACTGCAATTTATTCCATATTTCAAATGCAGTCGAACATGTTTCAATATGAACGTACAATCCACTTTCTATCGACAAAATTATTTTAGCCTTCGCTTTTTTCAATTTTACCGGATCTGTTTCGTTACTAGCCGCTGTGCCATTTAAACATTTTTCTAGATCATTGAGCTCCAATAATGAGCGTATAGCAAACGACCATGTTTGATAATTTTCCGACCCACGTAGTTTTTCAATGGTTGTCTTATCATTTTTCATTATTATTTTTATGAAAAAATTTGCAATCCCTTTTAAAATAACTATGGCAGCAATGAATTATTTGCAAACAAACGTTTTTAATAATAATTTAAGGCACGATGACTTTTTGATTTTTTAATAATTTTAGATTAAAAACTTTATTTTGTACTGGGCACATAACCTGTTGGCAGAGTAAAAATAGAAACGTGTTTACACATCAAAGTAATTCACTGAACTAAAACGTTCTTTTATTTTATGTATATACATACATCAATACATTTATAGTGTTGAACAAAACCTGAAGGGTATGCTCCAAAATAAGTCTATATTGATGTTTTAAGTAATTCCTCCAACAATATCTTCATGAAGAACACTATATTAGACAAATACCGTTCTCCAGCTCATCTAATTTATAATACTTTAACGTTTAAAGGCCAGAAGCAATAAGAAAAGCGTCTTATTGTATTGCACTTCGCAAACAAAAATTTCAAAATTTGATCCATCTTACTTAGATTTCCATAACAGTTTTACAACCAAATTGTATCTAAAATAAAGGCTTAAACCACCACGTACGAGTAGCTTACCGCTTCTGTCGTCCCGCAATATAATAAATCCAGCAACAGAAAAAGATTTGCCCTCAAAATTGTCATCAAACTAAATTTGCACTAAAAGCAAACGAAATGAACATAACATTACCTAAAGCAAGTTAAACCGCGTCCATCTTGTTAAACACGCTTCTAGCATTTAAATATACGAAATTAACGCGTGTTTTTTTAAAAAAAATAACGCTTCACCATTGAATTAACATCACTTCTATGCACGGCCACTTAATTTCCAATTCCACCATTTGCCATCCATAATTAAAACTCACTTGCTGGAGAAAAGAATATGTCTAAAACCATAATCACATCTTTCTTCAGAAGTTAACCAACTTACAATATTAAACATAATGTGTAAAAAAACCAAACTATTTACGAAACATAAAAATTAAATAAATTAAACTAAAAGTTAAGTACTTTTATATACACTATGTACCAAAACAACTGTAGATTTAATTTTTGGCTGAATAAGAAATAATTTGACCTTGAACTTGATTTGTAAAATTGTTTCGTCTAACTGTTGTTGAATTACATAAAAAATGGGACTACCAATTGATGGTGCTAAAATGTTTACCCAATCTGGTAAAACATTAAGGGATGAAGGGATTTTGTTAGTAAGGCCATGATCTTGTTCAATGCTTTTTAAAGTAAATATTTGAAAATATTTGTAATTTATAAACAAATTCAAATTCAGCCGCCAGTCATAAATTTGAACAATCACCTGTAACTGGTGGTCCAAGAATACTCTTTTTAGTTTTACATTTTATGCTGAAAATGTCCTTCACATCAACGCAACCGTAGAATCACACTTCAAGGCATCACATATTTTTGTGAATATTTCCATAGGATTAGAATAAAATTCGCCGGGAACACCTAATATTCATGTCGATTATACAACTCGGCGGATTTACTGCGGCGGGAGTACATTCGATCCGCATTCGATCCGCGTTTAAAATTATTCCTATTATTGAAACCGACGGAAAACTGCGTTATCGTTGAGATTAAATTTAGTGTTTTTTTGAATTTGAATTGTCTTTAATTTCAAAAATAATTTAATTTAAAATGAGAATTTTAATTAATTATGGACACAATTAACCTATTTTTATATTCGAACGAAGAAGAAGAATCGTCGAATAGAAAAGAATCCAGAAAAGCAGTTCGTAATTTGTGCCAAAACATATTCCAATTATCAAACACACAGTGAGTAGAAATGATTCTGAATTTGTGATTTAGATTGAAACGTTAATTTATTTTTTAGATTTATTAAAAACTTTAGGCTAAATAAAGCTGCATTCAAATATGTTTTAGCAGAATTAAAACCCAAATTACCAGTAGTGGTAAAATCATCGTCTCTCACGCCAGAATTTAAACTTGCGGTAACATTACGATTTTTAGCTGAAGGTGGCTACCAGAATGGTGTTAGCCAGGATTTTTTTTGTAGGGATGGCACAACCAACGGTTTTTGTGGTTTTAAACGAAGTTCTGGGAATTTTAGAAGAGAATTTATGTCCAAAATGGATAAATCTTCAAACAACCGTGGCTGAGAAAACCGAAGCTAAGCACAACTTTTTCGCAAAATCAAAAATTCGTGGTATTGTTATGTGTATAGATGGGACCCACATAAAAATTACCAAGCCATCAGGAGATAATGCTCATCTCTTTTATAATCGGAAAGGATTTTTTTGGTCTGAAAACGATGATAGTAAGAATGAACGTTAAATGTTTCTTCTTTTATAAATATATTTTTTTTTTTGAAGATTTGTGACCACAAACAAAAAATAAGATGTGTAAAAGCTACGTATCCAGGGGCGAGTCACGACTCTTTCATTTGGGGAAACAGCGACTCTTCAAATTATTTTAAGTCATTATACAACAATGGAGATAGAATCCAAAGATTACTTGTTAAAGTTACACTTTTACGTTATAAATTGAATTTTTGATGCAACGGCTTGATTTATCCTTAAAAGGTGATGCTGGTTATCCCCTGTTGCCCTGGCTTATTACGACTTTTAGAAGTGCTGGGGTAAACACGCAAAAAAGCAGATTCAACAAAAGCCATAGTTCCGGCCGTAACATAATCGAGCGCACAATAGGCGTATGGAAGAATTGGTGTAGATGTCTGCTTGGAGTGGCTCGCCACTTACACTATTCTCCAGAAAAAGCTGTCAAAATCATTAATGTTGACAGAAGACCAAAATTATTCTTTAGAAGCCAATGAATTCAGGAATTAAATTTTGTTAAACTTTTAATAATTAAAACAAACATTTTTGTTGTTGTTGAAATTCACTTAATCTATTTTTATTAAAAAAAACAAAAGCATTTTTCGATACTTCAGAAAATATTTAGCCTCCTTGGCTATTATCACATTTTTTCTCTTAAAATTATTGTACAAGTGTATATAGACTTATACATTGGGCGAATCTAGTACACGTAGAGTCTACCGAAAATACGTAGAGTCTACAAGTCTACATGTGCTGGATGCAAAAAATCTAAGTAAAAATATGTAGACTCTACGAGTTTTAGTGAGACTAAAAATTTTAGTCTACATTTTTATGTAGATTATTTTGGTTTGAGACTTGGATTTTTTTTTGACATTTGAATTACTAGTTCATATTTATAAACCAAAAATAAAACATCGTCAAGCACAAATTTTTTTAAAACTTCCTCCATTTTAATTATTTGGTAAAAATTAAAAACAACTCACAGAAAAATATCAATTTAATTTGTTACGTAATTTCAACAAGTTATCCAAGACAAAAACCAAAATAGATACATTGATATTTACATCCGGCACATGTAGAGTCTACAAATAAGATTAGTCTACATTTTAGACTATCTCAAATGTAGACTCTACGTGTGCTAGATGCGCCCAATATATAGTATATATATAGGTACAAAAAAAAAATTAAACAGTCTTCATAATTAATCACGTAATATAAGCCTTCTTGGCCATTAACAACTATAATCTACCTTTATAAATTTAATTCTGTTTTGTTTAATTCAATTTCGAGAAGTTGCATTTTCATTTTATTTATTTCTAGAGCAACGCGTTCCATTCTTTCGTTGTGTCTTTTGTCTTCTGCCAGCCGCTGTTCTAAAATTTCATTATTTGTTTTTTGACGATCAGCAAGTCTATCAATTGCCCTGTATATTTTTTTTGATGTCCTTATAAATGTCTCAATATTTGTTGAATATTTATTTGTTTTTCTAACAGTTTTAAAGATTTTGGCCCTTTGGACCGTGGAAGATTTTCATTTGGGAGAGGTGATTCGGGATTGTCTTCGGATAATTCGGACAACGGTATTTCTAAAGAAGTACTCAAATGTTCCAAATTCGGTATCGACCTGTTCGAGTTTCCACTGCTGGTGTCATTATACGTCCGCTTACGTGGAACTCCAAACGTCTGCGTATTAGCCACTCCATCGACACTATCTCTCAAAGAAATTAGCTGGATAACCTCTTCCCCCAAAGACGTGAATATAAATTGTGTGTTTTTACCGCCACCGGTACCGGTAAGCTCACGTTTGTTAAGGGCCAATTTTTTTCTTAGCGACGATTTATGATCACTCCATACCAAAATTTATAACATGAACATTAGTATTTAACCGAACCTAAGAAATTCATTTAACCAACCTTTTCCCACTCGGCGGTTTCTTTTATGGGGGGCCCTAACGTATTCAATTCATCTCTCAGGTTTTGCCAAAATTCTTGAATTTCTTCTATACCTGATTTGGCCAAATTCCTAGCTAAGTCTGGGTGCTGCTTCATCACTCCTACCATTTTCGAAAATTGAGCGTGGTTTGTTGTACGTTTCCTAATCAAAATATTTTCATTTTTGTAATTATAAATAAAATTATTTGGAAATTTAATTATAATTATATTTTTTTTTGTAATTCACAACCTACGTTTTGTTAGAGTTATTTTCCATTATAAAATAAAACGTCTACCACTACACAGTTTGAAATCCGCATTAAATTTGATGCGTATTTACAATGACAGTTTTGCTATGGAGTGTGATTCACCTGCGAATTCAATGATATCAATTTTTTGCACTGCATTATCGTCATTCGTTCACTTTTCATTCGACGTATTCAATAAAACGTTAAACGTCAAATGCGAATAATATTCCCTCCGCGGTCAATCCGGCGAGTTGTATAATCGGGATGAATACTAAATATTTAGATCTCCGCGCTCCGCCGCACTTTTTGCTCGTCTTTTGCATCATCTTTCAGTTTGTTTAATCGAATTTCCAACTCCAAGTTGGAAATTCGATTAATTAATCCATCAACTTTTGATATTAAACGTTCAATTTGGTCGGATAAAGACAAGATGCGCTAACACCATCAAAAATCACAATATAAAAAAACGCGATTTACTTTTAATGATAATTTACCGTTGTTTTTCAATTTTTTATCTTTTTTTAATTATTTAGTAAAATAAATTTTATTAAAATGTGATATTTTAATACTTTTCATAAATATTTAAAAAAAAAATTAAAAATAGATCTAATTTAGAATTAGATTAATATTGCCGAACATTCAATTCAGCAAAAAAACATCTTATTAAAATTTAAGGGAGTTACAGAGCATCCGTTTCACATTTTATCGGCTGGTATGGTGTATTAACTTTTTTGATTTCCCAACGTTCTGTAATTCATTCTTGTTTCAACGAATAGTTCCAGCCATAGCCGTGAACTGATCGCTAGCATAAAAAATGATCGGCTCGTAAAAAAATTGCCTGCCATGCTTCCCCCGCAACCATTAAATGGCTCAATTAATTTGAGAACGACTCACCTTCGAACCAAATTTTATTCCAAACTTACCAGACAGCGGTTAAATAAATCCGATTTAGCAAAGTTCGTTCAAATATCCCTGTAACCAAACCCGATTGGCTAAAACAGTTGACATACTAAGACTGAACTCGAAAAAATTACTAAATCCGTTTTATTAAATCACATTGCGTCAAGGTCAATATACTGAGTATTAGGTGTACAAGTATTTTTTTTTGGTCGTTTTGTGGATTAATAATCGAAATATTCGCCATTACTATCTGAAACTGAATAAGTGGTAATCAGATCGAGCCAAGCCTAAAGAACACGCCTTATGCTGTACAAATTCTCAGCCTAAGGAGAAGAAGAGTTTCTGGGTTGATTTTGCTGTATGTGGACGATCTTTTTCATGCAGCAATATCATCTTCTACCTTCGTTGGCCCGTAAATGGTCTTTTTTTCTCTAGAGCATCACTTAATTTGATCAATTGGGCCTGGTAACGTTCAGTTGTAACAGTTTAATCAGGTTCTAGAAACTTATAGTAAATGACTCCTTTCCAATCCCACCACTTTCTTGTCAACACTTTCTTGGTAGGAATATTCCGTTTTTGCAACTGATGTTGATGGCTGGCCTAGATCAACCCATGGTTTTCTGCGTGTTGGGTTGTCGTACAAAATCTACTTTTCATCACCCGTAATGATTTTTTACAAAAAATTCTTTCGTTTGTACCGAGAAAGCAAATTCATGCAGATGTCAACTCTTCGCTTTTTGTTTTCTTCGGTCAGTTTTTGAGGAACCCATTTTCCTTCCTTTTGTATCTTTCCCATTGCATGCAATCGAAGTAATATTTCTTGGTGAGTAACACCAAACTGTTCTGCAAGCTCTTTTTAAGTTTGAACGGATTTTCATCCAGTAAAACTATAAGTCCTACGTCTTTAATTTTTTTTTACTGCATCTGGACGTGGATCGTCCTCAAGACTAAAATTGCCATCACGAAATCTTGCAAACCTCTTTTTTACTGACAATGACTCTCAGAATGTTCACTTAAAGTTGAATTATCCAATTCCATAGCTTGGGCAGCATTTTTTTTCATTTGAAAACAAAATAAATGTTGCTTATCGACATCCATCTCTTAAAATTGATGCACACGGAATGCTAGCTTGTAAGCTTGTAACTGACTGAAACTTATGTCATAAAAACAGCAATGATTAGGCCACATACGTATATCATAAATGGCGGGCGATTTGGATGCGTTCAAGTAAGCTTTTAATGCAACAAACGTCAGAGCCGAGTTTCTACTTGTACACTTATTAAATTTGCAACTAAAAAAATGTTTGGCAACATCATCGCTGCAATAAAAATATGATAGACCATAAGATAATTTTAAATCGCGAAAAATGCATATAATTTGTTTTCCAATAAAAGTCATTATTTTCCCAGATCTTCAGAAGCCTTCAATTCTCTACATTTCTTGACAATTTCTTGTAATATTTCTATTATCAAAAAAAGAGACTATTAACTTTATCCTCGACTAAATATTTTTTTTGTTTTTTTTTTTTTGCTTAGGCTGTAGGACCGTTGAAACTTTTAAAAATATTAGAATATTGAGGTTTTCCTTAACAGAAAATTTCAGGTTAATTACACAGCAATAAAAAATTACTTAAGGTGTCCATAAATTATCAGACAAACACTTTTTCTCACCTTTATTCGTTTGATACCACCGTTCATTTTATTAATCCAAACTACTTATAATAAGAAATTGAAACTCTGTAATATGTTACGTATGTGCTATGCCTACATACACACGCACAGACTTTTGTACATATCAATCAAAAGCATTATTGAACACAAATCATCTTATGTACAGTTAATACGTACTCTTATATTTGTATTGATTTGAAATGGATCAGAGTTCAATTCAATTTTTACACAAAATACGGATATGATACTCTCTTTTGTAAACGAACGAATTTGTGTTTGTACGTAAAAATATCATGTTGGGGGAGGGATCAATGAATATACCCGACGATGAGCAAAGAATAACCATTTGATAATGATAACACGAGAAAGAACACCAAAACATTCAAATACTAAATCGAAAGATAACAAAGAGCTTTGATAACAAGAGTATACTGTATTATTATGTATCAGGACATATTGAAAGGAAGATACGGATAAGAAAATTTCAAGACGATGATGATTTTTTTTTTTTGTTGTGCTGCCGTTGCTTTCTTTTATTTACCATTTATATTGATACGGATTTGCCAGGCTGTGAATATTATTAAGTATATAAAATAATACAAAGATACAAAAGAAAAACGATTTTCCCTGATTTTTCGCGTTTTCATTGAAGTAACAGAATAAGGGAATATTTTTTAGATTCATGTCATGTTAAGTCGCACAAAATGTAGTTAAAATATGTAGTTGCATATGAAAGAAACTTTAAACTGCATCATTTGCGGTTCATAAGTACATATATCAATGCTTAAGTATGATTCTAAGTGTTAATCTGTTAGTTGTCGCAAGTACTTTGGTTTAACAAAGTCAAAGTTGTCTTTACTTTTAAAGTCCCACTGAAATCCGATAACTCTGAATTAATAAATCGACATTTCCATTTCGGATGCACCCATTGTTTTATTTTACAAAAAGCATATAAGTGGTGTACTAAGGATACAATAGGATATGTTCCTCATTTTCATTAGTTTTGTGTAGCACTTTAGGTATGGAATTAAAAACTCGGAGGAGACGGCCGTAAAATTGTTGGATTAAGTAAATTTAATCTTAGCCACAGAAAAAAATGTTAACAGAAGAACAAAATAGTAAAGACTATTATTAGTTTTATTAAATTTTTATTAAATTTCTGATTAAAATACAGTGGGACAAAATAAAAAATGGAAATATTCAGTCTCCTCGTTATTTAATTAAATAAAAATTAATCACATTTTGCTCACTAAGGTTATCTAATTTGTGGTACTAGTTACAATATCTGTCTAGCTATAATAATTATATTAAAATTAAAATAAACAATAACAACAAATATTTATCAGTCGATCATTAACAAAGTTAATTCAAAATAAAATTAATAATAAATAAAAATAGAAAATAAATACTTTCAATGTAATCTTAATTCATTAAATAAAAAAATTTAATTTTGAAAATCATGAAATTAATAGAAATAATTATAATTGCTTATATAAGTAAGCAATCAGATTACAGACTGCTGGGTGGTTCTTTTCACTTTCCTTACTTATAACCGATTTATAAAAAAATTGATAATGAAAGCTCCAAACTAAAATAGAAGCCGAAGGATAATCCAAATTTAACACGTCGAATAGCGAGCGTGAAGCAAATTTCTACAGCTCTGATAATTGAGTAATATTTGTATTTGATTCCATCGAACTATACCAACATTTCTTCAATCTTTAATTAGAAGGAGAGGTTGGATTGGTCCCTCACTTAATTTCGTCTAGCATAAATGATTTTTGAGAATCTTTTATGGAAACTTTGTTATAAACGATTTCTTCATCAAGTTTCCTTACAAGTCTAGTAGTAGGAACAAGGAAAAAATAAATCAAATGCAAAACTGTTGCTTGAAATCTATAAAACACAAACACTTTAGATATTTTGCAACATACGAGATAATTAATATCCATCGTATATTATAGTTGATAATTCTTTGACTTCAGCTGCACAACATCATTGAGAAACCTGAAATATTAATTATAATTTATATATCTAAAGACAAATGGATTCGATGTTACCTTACCTGTCCTAGCCCTGCTGAAATTAACCTCAATCAAGACCCGAGTAATAGGTCTACACCCAACTTAACATAGCAACGACAATCCATCGAATCTACAACATGATATTTAAATTAGAATTTAATTATGAATTTATTATACTTACCCGGGGGTCAATTCTCGTTCTATGAAAAGTACAATGAAAAGTTTTTTCAGTGAGAAATACACATTTCCGATTCATGTTCCATGAGAAGGAGAAAAATGACGTCAAAATCTTTTCATATGAATAAAACTTTCTCACCGACCATTTTGGCGGTGAGAACATCATAAATATGGAAATAAAATGCTATAAAAACTAAATTTGTATTTTTACCATTAAATGTGCATTGAAACTATAATATGATTCACTTTAAACTTTACTAATAAGTAAATCTATTAAAAACTATTCCGTATATTTAAGAAAAGCCTCCAAATAATTAATTTAGTTAAGTTTTAAAAATAATTGGGTTAATTTTATAATTTACTTTATATTTTGACAGCCAATGACAAAAACTGATTAACTAAATCTACTTTATCATTTATTTAGCTAATATTTAAACCAATTGTTGTATCAGCTAGCGGAAATATACATGAAACTCGAAAAAATATGTGTTTACAGTGTAGCTTACTATGGAAATAACTTATTCAGCGTTTTTCTCACGATTCTTTTTCATTTGGACATCGAGAATCGCTTATTGTCGTTGTGTGAAATGTTATAAATGAAAAAGACTTGATGGAATCAAAATGAAAACTTTTTTTTCATTAGGTTTTTTCATAGAACGAGAATTGACCCCCAGACCTAAAATCCAAATTATCATTGCATTTACATACATACATATGGTATATATTTCCATTTGTGTATAATTACACACAGCGCCATAAAAATGTTCGATTTGAAATTTAAAGGAAATTATTTGAAAAGATTTTATTTGCTTCATGAATAAAAGTCACACATTTTTTGCAAAAAAAAAAAAACAAAACCAAATTAAATGAGAAATGAGTTAAAAAAAACAAAAACAACAAATGGCAACTAGATTTAATAGAATAAATAAAAGAGACAAAGTGAAAATAAACCAATTCGAGCATTTTATTGGCGCTGGCTGTATTTACACCAATTATTTTGTGTTACAAACCTTTTTTATTTTGAAATAAAAATTGAATTCTACACGTATACAGGGTGTCCCACTGCTACGAGTCCAAACGAGTAGGGCGTGTAGCTGGATCAATATCATGAAAAAAAGTCCACTACGCTATGCCCGGAAATGAACCGTTACCCACTTCAATTGCATTTCAAAATTTTTAGCATGGTACACTGCCTTGAATGATGTAGATGCCAATAACTCTTCTAAAAATTAAGATAACTCAATTGTTTTTCTATAATTTTAAAGGAACAGAGTGCTTCTTTCTTGTCTGGAAGTAGGAATATCATGCATGGTATTTTCCATAAAGAAAACATTGGTGGAATTAAAAAAATTGTGCGAGAAATAACAAAAAAATTCATTAAACTCATTTTTTCTCGAAAAACTCACTTAATAATTTTTGTTTTTTATTTCAAATTTAAATTTAATAGACTATTTAATACAAAATTGCTTCATCGTTTTTTATCTATTCATGTATAGTTTATGAGATATTAACATTTCAATGTAGTACT
Source organism: Tipula vernalis (assembly GCA_958295665.1). Classification (NCBI taxonomy): domain Eukaryota; kingdom Metazoa; phylum Arthropoda; class Insecta; order Diptera; family Tipulidae; genus Tipula; species Tipula vernalis. The sequence goes on along the minus strand of OY282558.1, from coordinate 169,685,246 downwards.
TAATAATTTATTGTATGAATTTCCAAGTTTCCAACTTAACAAACAATTTTCAAAATGATTTCCATTTCGTAACAAGCATAGTTGCAGTCATCTTTTAATGGCAGCAGCCATGTTGAAATTTAGTAAGTAGTAAGTGTGTGTGTGTGTGTGTTTTTTTTTTTTTTTTTTTTTTCGAGGAGGGGAAATCTTCAAAAGACATGGTAAGCGTACTTACCGCCGTGTGGGATTTTTACCCACTAAAATCGCCTCCTCTCGCCGGACCGTTATTCCCCCCGGAACCACCGCAAAGTTTGTGTTTATGGTAATACACAGGTCCATTCTCTCGGTCTCAAATCGCGGACACTCGAATAATACGTATTCCGGGTTTTCTACTTTATTGCACGTTGGACAGAGAGGAGTGTCATCATGCCCAAAACGATGCAGATAGCTTCGGTTGCCACCGTGTCCCGTTAGGAATTGGGTTAAATGGTATTTCACCTCTCCGTGATTGCGATTCATCCAGGGTTTGATATTCGGAATCAATCTGTGTGTCCAACGTCCTTTTGTCGCATTATCCCAACGTTCCTGCCAACTTTGCACGGATTTGGCTCTTTCTGTCGTTTGGATAGCCTGACCGACTGTAGAACTGTGTTTCTTAGCCTCATATATTCTTTTCGCCTCATCCGCCACGATGTCAATCGGTATCATTCCGGCTACGACGCATGCTGCTTCTTCTGAGGTAGTTCTATATGCCCCCTAAGGGTGCTTAGCCTATAGACTTGTGCCAGCCGTCTCCTGTTGCATTTTACCTCCAGTGCCTCTGACCAGATCGGAGCCCCCTACAGTAGCACTGAGCTTACCACTCTGGACAGAAGAACACGTCTACTGCTTCTTGGGCCACCAACATTTAGTAGCATATTGGAGAGCGCCGGGTACACCCTCGATGCTTTTCCGCATGTATAATCTATGTGACTCTTGAAGTTTAATCTGTCATCAAGCATAATGCCCAAATATTTTACCGCTTGTTTGGACTTTATGACGTGGTTCCCAATCTTAAAAGATACCGTTTCCCGTTTTTTACGGCTACTAATCAGCACTGCTTCTGTTTTGTGCTCCGCCAGTTCCAGGCCAACGGATTCCAGCCAAGTCCCTCACTATTGCAATCGCCTCGTTAGTGATCATCTCAATTTCATCCAGGTGCTTTGCAGACACCACTATCGCGATGTCATCGGCAAACCCTATCACTTCTGCTCCATCTGGGATTCGTAGCTTTAGAACGTTGTCATACATAATGTTCCACAAGATTGGGCCCAGAACGGAACCTTGTGGAACTCCAGCTGTTATGTTGTATTCCATGGGACCATCTTCAGTGTCGTACTCTAACACTCTATCCTCGAAGTAACTATCTAGTATCTTCAAAAGGTAGGCCGGAACATTCAACTTTCGTAGGGAATCCATAATGTGGGCCCAGTTAGCTGTGTTGAATGCGTTTTTAACGTCGAGTGTGGCAACCGCACAGTACTGTTTAGTTTCTCCTTTCCATCTTTTTCCCTGTAAGGCTCCTTTGACCTTAGATACCACTGCATTAATGGCATCCAATGTGGATCTTGCCTTGCGAAATCCGAATTGTTGAGACGAGAGACCGCCATCTCCTTCTGTAATCGGGAGCAACCTATTCTGAATAATGCACTCCAGTATTTTCCCTCCTGTATCGAGCAGGCAGATTGGGCGATATGAGGATGGTTTACCTGGTGGTTTTCCTGCTTTTGGCAAGAGTACCAATCTCTGCCTCTTCCATCTCCTAGGAAACACTCCTTCCTCTTGGCAGGACTGCGCTATATTGACGAAGAGGTTAGGGTTACTTCGTATAGCTACTTTGAGTGCTTTGTTGGGTACTAGATCTGGACCAGGGGCCTTGTTTACACCCACTTTGCTGCACGCGTTCAATGTCTATTCTACCGTCACTTCCGGTATTTTCTCCATATATTCCTTCGTATGATCGTCCTCTCGATTACCAGATTTTGGAAGGTTGTAACAGCGCCTACGTCGCCGTCACAACAATTTTACTTTTATTGATTTTTTTTTTGTCTTGGGTACAAATAGTTACGCCTGAATGGTGATATTGCGGTAAAGCAGATTCTAATCGGTAATAATCGCAGTTTTGTACTTTTGGACTTTCCTGATAGAGGTTGCTGGTCGATCTTGATGTATTGATTTTTTTTTTTTTTTAGCGCGAAAAGATGATATTTTTTATTTTTTTTTTTTTCTTCTTGTTGTTGTACAGGGCTATAAATTAAAGTAATTGGGTGGTCCGGGGTTCAGTTTTTTACTAAATTTTAATCGGTTCGGTCTTATATTAAATTTGAACCGAGCTTCGGGTCTTTGATTGAAATTAATTCCATACCACAGTTTTTGGATGTGATTATGCACAAATAACCCTGATTAAGTTTTTTTTTGATGTGAAAAAAAAAAAAAAGGAAATATAACAACCCAATTGATATTAAAATAATTAAAAGTAATTAATCTTGGGTAATTATGGTTATGTTTATGATGAAGTTATCTTATTGTTAAATTTATTGGTTTTGTTATAAAAAAATAAATAAATAATAAAACATAAACTATAACAGGGGAATTCCCCGATTTACTTTATGAACGATAGTGTATAATGTGGTTTTAGTGATAAATTCAGTTTTTTTTATTAATGAATAATTCAAACGCACGGTATTTACCGAAGTGTAAATTTTGATGTAAATGTTGATTTACTTTATGAACGATAGTGTATAATGTGGTTTTAGTGATAAATTCATTTTTTTTTATTAATGAATAATTCAAACGCACGGTATTTACTGAAGTGTAAATTAATTAAATTAATTATGGACTATATACAAATATGTGCATAAACTCGAAAAAAAAAATAAATAAAATATTTGGTGCCAAGATTCCAGAACATTCCAGAAATAAATGAGAATGTTCGGGGGAAAAAAAAACAATGTGGAGTTGCCGTGTGAATGAGAAATAATTATATATCTACGAAGAACGATTTAAGTTAGCGAATTATTAAATAAAAATAAAAAAATAAAAATAAAATATATACAAATTAACCGCGTGCATGGGTGTGGCCTCTTTGGTATAAATAGCAATCAACCAAAGTTTGAAAAAAAAAATATAAATAAATACCATCAACATTTAAATGGTTGTTTATTGTACCGCCACCAAATAAAAAAAAAATTTTTGTGCAACATTCAACGTGCAACAATTGACACAACAACCACAAGGCGCTTCATTCAACATAGTTCTGATAAGTCTTATTATTTTTTTTGGATATATTAAATTTTTTTATATATATTATATTTTTATTCAATTCTATTTAGATAATTATATTTTTATACACATCATTATCATTTCAATCTGGTGTAGGGTAATTAAGATAGATATTTAAGTTTCTTTTAGGTGATTAGTATTAGCTAGTTAGGTTAGTTAATGATGAAATTGGATTGTTTCTTTTTTTGTTTTTTTGTTTTTTTTTATTTTGCGTGGAATAAATTGATAATTTAATTTTGTTTTCCAACTTAAAAAAATTCTGTGTTATCAATCCGCAAAATGAGTAATTGAGAATCATCGAGCTGAGGATGAATTAGGGTGTGTGTAGGTATCGTGATGGGTTATAGGTAGGTAATTAGAATCATTCCTTAACGCGGTTACACTTGACTTACGCATACTATTGAATTTTCCACGCCCATACCCTGATGCTTAGCCGGCAACGACCGCCAAGAGTCCCTGCGTAGGCCCAATTTTCTGTTAACCTTAGCATGATTTGGAGGATAGTTTTTATTTCGCTTTAGTTTCATATTTTTAATAATTATTCGCCTTATTTTTGAGTTTTATTTAAATTGGATATCCTCCACGTCATGATAAGTGTTACAAGGTGCTGCGGGATAAGAGTCTTGACGATCTTTTGCAGCATCTCTGGACACCTTTCTTGAGGGGTTCTTTGGCCTTTTATTCTGAACATGACCACTCTGTAAGCGCTGCCCCATGGACTTGCGTCACACAGCTGTTTGAAACTCTCCCTCTTGCTTCTCCTTATTTCATCACGAAGCAGTTTCCTTAGCCTTATGTACTCTGGTCAATGGTTTAGCTCCTCATATTCGGGGCTTCTTACCGATCTTTGACTTCTTCTTCTGGCCTTGTGACATTTAGCCCTTAGTTCCTTAATGTCCTCGCTCCACCAGTAGGCTGGTTTCCTTCTATGGTTTGCTGTCCTTTTTGGCATAGACGCGTCACATGCCCTGTAGAGTTGTCTGGCCAAGTGGTTAACTTTGTCTTCGGCTCTGCTTGCTGGTATACTAATGTCTTGGACCAATTCCCGAAAGAGTTCTTCGTCCAGAGCATCGGGCACCCAGCCTCTTCTTTTCCAGGTCATTAGCTTCAATTTTGCCTTGCTCTGAGATCCTACTTAAAAAAACACCGCTTGTTGATCACTATGAGTGTATCGTTCACTGACATGCCACTTAATTTCCCTCGCTAGTTGACTACTTGTAAAAGCTATGTCGATCACGGATTGGTGACCATTCTTACGAAAGGCGCTGGTGTTGCCTCTGTTTACTAGAATGACGTCCAGTTCGGAAAACGCCTCTAACAGTGTGTTGCCTCTAATGTTGGTATATTTGCTACCCCACTCCTCGGCCCATGCATTGAAGTTCCCAGCAATAACAATTGGATGGTGCCCTCTTGCCTCCGCCACAATTTTCGCGAGCATCGCTTCGTACTCTGATAGATGTAGACTTGGAGGGGCACAGCAACTAAAGAAATATATATTATTGATCTTTTGTGTGTGTGTGTGTGTTTTTTTTTTTTTTGGTGGAGGAGGAGATCTTTAAAAGAGCTTACATGTGAACCGAAACTGACATGTAAGACTGTTGGATTTTTAACAACTAAAACCATCCCCCAATATTCGTGCCATACAGTCCCGCGGTGCCATCGCTAGACATTACATCGCAAGGCAGGCGTCCTTCTAATCCTCGACGATTGGCGCGGATCGACTACCTCACCTCTCCCTTTCGAGCCTCCTAAGTTGCTTCATCACTCCACGGATAATTTCACTAGCAGCAATCCAATTCTCCTCAGATTTTAACATGGCATTCAACACATTCTCGGGAGTAATGTGCTGCCCCATGATTTCATTGAGCATCTGACGCTTATCTCCAAACCGTGGGCATTCGACAAATATGTGTTCGACATTCTCCACTACACCAGTGCATGTCGGGCAATATGGAATGTCGTCATGTTTATACATGAACAAGTATTCTCTAAACCAGCCATGACCTGTTAAGAATTGGGTCAGGTAGTAGTCGACTTCCCCGTGCTTCCTGTTCATCCAAGTTGTTAGCTGCGGGATCAAACGGATGTCCATCGTCCTTTGTTTGATTGACTTAATTTATTTTGCCACTCGACCATAGTTGTGTGTCGCGAGCAAGCTTCCGTGTTGTCTTAGCATTTGCATCGCTTCCACGTTCTGCGTATAATTTTTTACGTTCTTTAGCTAGCATTTCTATGGGAAGCATGCCTGCAATAACACACACTGCGTCATCCGAAACTGTCCGAAACGCGCAGATCACTCTCAAAGCGCTGAGTCGATAGACGGAATTCATCTTGCGCCCATACGAGGTTTTCGCTACATGCACTCTTCGTTTTTGTCTTGCCCCACTTGTGTTTGGCATTATTCGGGACAGTGCGTTATTCACTGTAGCGGCCCTCACGGCAACGGTTTTCATATGCTCCTTGAAATTTAATCTGGCGTCAATGGTGACACTCAGATAACTAATTGTTGGTTGCGAAGTGATAACAAATTCGACTACCTCCAAATTTATGGTCTCCTTAACCTTCCTGCTAGTAATTAGTACTGATCCGGTCTTTTGCTCAGCCAATTGTAAGCCAACAGATTGTAACCAGTGGCGGATTGTACGTATAGTCTCATTACATATCCGGATTATCTCTTTCTTGTATTTCGCAATATCGTCCGCGAAACCGATCACCTTGGCTTCTTCTGCTATTCGGAGCCTGAACACGCCATTGTACATTATGTTCCACAGCAGTGGACCCAGTACAGAACCTTGAGGCACACCAGCCATGATACTGTATTCCTTTGTACCATCATCTCTTTTATATAAAAGAATCCTGTCATGGAAATAGTCTTTGATAATATTTAGCAAATAACGTGGAACTTTCCTTCGACGTAATTGCCGAGTTGAATGCATTTCTTACATCCAACGTAACAATTGCACAATATTGCTTGTTACCTCCTTTCCATCTGCTCCCGGAAATCGCATTTTGTGCAATACCCTTAACGAAATTAACAGCATCAATTGTTGAGTGCGCCTTTCTGAAGCCATATTGAAGTTTTGCAAGGTCACCGGAGCGTACAATTGCCTCCTGTAATCTGCCCGAAATAACTCGTTCCAGTATCTTACCCGCAGTGTCGAGCATACATAAGGGTCTGTATGACGACGGTTCTTCAGGGGGTTTCTTGCCTTTCGGCAACAGCACTAGCCTTTGCTTTTTCCACCTCGCAGGAACACGCCTTCGCTTAGGCATAACTCGAAGACATTAGCAAACAGCTCTGGTATCGTTCGAGTTGCTAATTTGAGTGACAAATTCGGGATGGTTTCAGGCCCAGGTGCCTTATTATTGCCAACTTTACTGGCAGCTTCGGCCACTTCATCGATTGTGACACTTGACCTTCTTACATTATCATCTAGTGCCATTGATTCCGTATTCGGTGTGTGTTCCTCTTGCGGAAACAACGAAGTTACGATATTGTACATCATGTTTGGGCAGGTAGGAGAGTTAAAATTACTGCCTTTCACTTTTTCATGATTATTTTGTATGGCCGACCCCACGGCTCGCGATCAGCTTCTTCGCAAAGCTCACTAAAACATTGTCGTTTGCTCAGCTTAATGGTGGTTTTAAGTTTTAATCGAGCACTGCAGTAAGCTTGTCGCCGATTCTCGCTACCTCCACCTCTTAGACGCTGGTACCTTCGTCTCGCCCTGAAGCATTTACGACGTAACCTCGCAATTTCCTCATTCCACCGATAAACAGCTTTACGACGGCTATTCCTTGTCCTTCTAGGCATTGCCGCATCAAAATCGTTTGTGATACACCTCATAACTTGTGAATCCTTGTTTTCAGCTACTCCCGAGATATTTACGTTTTCTAGCATGTACAAGAACATACCTTCATCGAAGTGTTTTGTGCTCCAACCTGTATATCTGCTATATTTGGTTTGATTTCCTTGAAGAGTAACACCGTTGAGCAGGCATATTATTGCCTGATGGTCGCTGTGTGTATATCGTTCACTCACCTCCCAAGTAACGCCTTTACTCAACATGCAACTACTAACCCAAGTAAGGTCAACTATGGAGTTAGCGTTGCCTCTGGGGAATGTTGCCGCACTACCTGTATTTAGCAGCTCTATCTTCAATGTGGCAAAAGCTTCCAATAAAGCCACACCACTATCATTTGACACTCTGCTGCCCCATTTAACAGCCCAAGCATTGAAGTCACCAGCGATAAACACAGGGTGTCGGTCTCGCGCGTCCTTCATCAATCGATCCAAGTAAGCTTTGAACTCCTCCAATGATGCACTCGGATGAGCGTAACAACTGTACAAATGAATACCATTAACTTTAACTCTGACAAAACCAGGTTCTTTCCAGCAAGTGTTTTAGAACGTTCGTTGACCGCAAGCCCAAATAGCAGCTCTACCACTTGTGTCAGCTGCCCAAATCGCATCTTCGCGGTTTCTATATTGTTCCTATACAATGGCAACATCTGGTCCAATCTCATGCACCACCTGATCGAATAGGTCTTGTGCCGCTTCACAATGATTAAGATTTAGTTGTAACAAAATTATAACCTTCGTGTGTTTGTAATTCCTTCTTGTATATCCGCCACTTGAAATTTCCCGTAACATGCTTGGCATTGCCAATATATAGTATGTAGTCTTCTTTCTCCAAGACACACCATGCATGTTGGCTCCTTTTTGCAGGCTTTGGCAATATGCCCCTCTTCACCGCACTTATAACAGAGTTTTGAGCGGTCTGTTTGACTGGAACACCTCTGTGCCACATGTCCATAGTGCAAGCATTTGAAGCATTTTTTGAGTACTATCTTCTCTCTCATGGTACAGGATACGCATCCAATTCGAATTTTGCCTTCAGTGATGACTTTACCCATTAGACTGCTCGGAAAGCTAACCACAGCAACTTGGGTTCCACGATATGCGGCTGTTAATTTCTTAACAACAAACACGCCTTTCGCGTCCTTAAACTTTTTTTCCAGTGGCTCTCGCACTTCATCCGCCGTGGTTACCTCATCAATATCCTTGATTTCGACCATAACTTTGTGTGTAAGAGATCTTATATCGGCCTCCTGTCCAATAACGCCCTCTAGCTTAGCTCGGTATTCTAGAGTAGTTTTTTGGTCTCCAGTGTTTTGCAGTTCTAATAAAAGATCTCCTTGTGTAGTTTTGCGGATATGTTTAACCTTTTCGCCCAGGCTAGTGAGGTCAGATCTGTGTCCGCTTTAATCAATAGCGCATCTGGACGAGAATATTACCTGTGTTTCTTCGTACGCCGTTCCACACTTCTTCCATTCATCAGTTTGGTCGGTGTCTCCGTTTTCCTTTTCTTTGTTTAGCTCCCTCTCTGATGTTTGAGGAGGCAAAACATTTTGAGGAGTATTTTGTAGAGTGTCCTTCGTATTACTCTTCTTCCATCGAGAGCGTTCGTTGTCACTCTTGGGTGGTGTGGACAACCTCCTTTTGTTGGATTCGTATATTGGCGAATTCTCCTTATCGCCTTTTTCCACTTCCTTCTAGTTCCCGCTTAATACGTTGATATGCGGGAACTTCCATCATCTCTTTGCCAATCGGTGAAGTTTGGCACTCCTTTTCCGATAGTTCCATCTTACTCATAGCTGAGAGAGTGTGCTGATGACGCTGATCATCCTCTTGATTTCATCATGTATATTAAGCTTAGGTTTGACAAACCGAAAGTTCTTCAATTTTCTTTCCAAGTCTTGTCAGAGTGACTTCTTTACTGTCAACCTTGTTTCCTCCCAGAGACGATGATGAAAAACATCGCTCCAATGTATTGATCACTGCACCTTCTTTCTGAGCTCTTTGAAATATTTTCACTACTTTTCCTCAATGGCGCTGCTTTCTCCTTTCTCTCATTCACACTCCCTTGTGATTGAGGTGGAGTTCTCTGCAGCGCACTCTTTCTGATGATCTGATGACTGCCTCCTAAATTCGCAGAATCTAGAAGATCCGACATGCCAGTGATATCATTTACTTCGTTAATATTTTTGTTATTATTATTTGGTTCAGAGCTCTGCATTATCATAGGAAGGCTACGGGTTTAAACCGAATGTCGCCAAATTCGGAGTTCGCATGGTAACGACTTCCCCCTTAGCCACGCAGCCATCGGCGCATGCAGTGCCACCTTAGCTTGGGTGTGCTGGTTTTTGGTCCGGCCCGAGTATTTGATTTCCCCAGTACCTGCCATATCTGGCGGGCTGTCCCCTATCCGCTACCTGGGGAGGCGTCTGATGGAGGAACCAGCAAACCCCACACGGGTGTGTGTGTATGTGTGTGTGTGTGTGTGTGTGTGTGTGTGTGTGTGTGTGTGTGTGTGTGTGTGTGTGTGTGTGTGTGTGTGTGTGTGTGTGTGTGTGTGTGTGTGTGTGTTTATGTGTTTACAGGTGTGTGTCTGTAAGTTTGTTTGTGTATGTGTGTGTGTCTTTGTGTGCTTGTATATGTGTGTGTAAGTTTGTGGGTGTGTGTGCGTTTTTTACCGGCAGGTGGTTGAAAATATTCATAATACACGGCTAAAAACCTCTTCCTTTCATTAGCCATTTGTCCCCTCCACCCCCCAAAACACTGCTTGTATTACTTCGGGAGGTGGTGTTTGATCGGATCTTCTTTAATTTATTTTATTATCTATTCAATTTTTCATCCAGTTATATTGTTATGCACCATTATCGGTTTTTCTCATGCGCTCAAGGTACCGTAACTACGTAAGATGATGTTATCCGGAGTCGGGCGCTGCCTAAACTTACTTCACATTTTTATGTTTAGCTTTCTCGTGTTAAGGGCAGAAGAAAAACACACGTTCTGCATTCTCTCCCGTACAGTCCGGACACTCGGGCTGGTTCTGATAGAAGTCAACTTCACCTTGTGGACGGTTAAACCAAGTATCTGCCAATTGGTGGCATTACCACTACTACATATGCCCCATCATCTGACACCGAGCGAAATACGCGGATCACTATTAGCGTACACCGTCGGTATACTGCATTCACATTTCTCCTATACCTGATCTTCGAATTACTCACCTGGATGGCAATGGTTTCTCGCCTTTTCCTGCTCGAAAACCCCCGTCTAATGTTCAGCTAGCAGCAGTCCTTTCTTAGATAACCACTGCTGGGTAATGACTAAGGCTCCGTTACAGATATTTTCTGATTCGCTCTTAAATTTGGCCAACAAAAACCGCAACACCCCTCGCTGTTGCTTCTTTAGGTATGCGAAGTCTAAGCACACCACTATACATAATATTCCATAACAATGGACCCAGCACCGAACAGCAATTATTTTATCTGAGTAGACAATAGATGGATAACTTAATGACAAAAATTATTTTAAAAAAAACAAAATTTTGTAAAACAGATGTTTATAAAACTGAATTTTGCAAAACCGAATTTTTCAAAGCAGAATTTTTCGAGAAACTAAAATTTCGAAAAAATTTCTAAAAACAGAATTTTTTAAAACAGATTTACGTACCGATCCCAATTTTAAATTATTCAAGAAACTACCAAATTGATGAATTTCGCCAAATTTCAAAAATAATAAGAAGTTTCCTAAATTTTTAAGTAATTTTTTTTGTAAAGGATAACCATATAAATTTCATGAATTTTAATTTAAAGATTTAATTATTTTGTTGATTCTAAATTTAAGATCCTGATAATTTTCGAATTTTAATAATATTTCAAATTTTGTTTTTGTTTTAAGTAATGCAAATATTCCAGGAGAGTCACGAGTTTAAATACTTCAAGAATTTTAAAAAATTCAGGAACTTTAAGGAATGTCAAAATTTTCAGAAGATTTTATTATTCCATGAATTTAAATGATTTTAGGATAACAACAATTTTAAGTGTTGAAGAGTTTCAAATTTTTCAAGAAACTAACAAATTATAAAATTTCACCAAATTTTAAATAAATTATGAAATTTCCTGAATTTTTCAAAAATTAAAAAAGAGTACGCAGAGCAAAATTTCGATAAATTTATTAATAAAAAATTTAATTAATTAAGAAAATTCTAATAATTTCTAATTTTTAATTCAATGAGCGTTATCATAATAAAGAAATTGGAAAAATTTAAGGATTTAATTATTTTCAAATAGTTCTAAGAAATTTGGAATTCCAAAAATTTGTAGTAATTTAATAATTTCATAGTTCAAATTTTGAAATAAAATCCACAGCGGCCCTCAACGATAATTTCAATTAAATTTAATTTTGAAAATATAAAGAAATTTCACATTAAAATTTTGATATTTTATCAATATAATTTACAGATTTAATTAATTTGAAAATCTTAAGAGAATAAATAGATATTAAAATTCCAAGAAATTCCCAAATTCAAAAATTTTTATAACTTTGGGCATAAATTTAAATTTATAAGAAATTAATAAATTAAAAAATTTAATTCTTAAAATTTATTGAATTTTTGAAACCTTATAAATTTAAAATAACCAGAATTTCATGTACGTTTTCTTCTTAAAATTCTTCGTTATTCGTCGATTCAATTTGCGTCTGTTTTAGTGAATTCTTGTTGAGTTCCTCAGCGCAAAACGATTCTTTGTTGTATCTTACTTTTAACAGTTTGAAGAAATTCTTGTATAATATTCCATACAACTCGGAAATTTAAGAAGTTGAAGAAGAGAATATTTTTTTACTTAAATTTTTTTTTACAACTGAACGATTTAAAAAAATTCCAATGATTTTGGGATGGGAAGAGCACGTTACTAAAATTTTAACCAATTTTTTAAATTTAAAGAATGCCAAGAATTTAAGTCTTTTAATTCGTATAATTTAAGATGTGTATGTTTCATACTTTGGAATATCAGAAGTTTAAGAGGAAATTTAGGGCCTATAGATGTTTAATGAATTGGCAGAATTTCTTGAATTTTCAAAAATATTGAACTTTAGGAATGTGAAATATTTCAAGGATATCTCCGACTTTCACAATTAATGTTCCTTTCCGATTTCATGATTAACTATAGAATTTAATAAATAAGGTTTTATTAAAGGAACTAACAAGGTATTACCTATTCACTCAAATTATTACTATATCATTTTAGTCATATATGTAATTCCTTTTGATTGATTATTCTTATTTTACACCTTACACATTAAGTACATACCTACAACAATATACCCAATATTTACTTATATAATGACATCATTAGACCTTTTTTTATTGAATAATTTTGTTAACAAACAATCTGATTACAAAAATTAATCTTCATCAATGCCTTGTCGTTGGTGTATGTTCTGATGATCAAATATTAAATGTTATGTAATTAAATTATGTAATTTGGTTAATATAATAAAATTACTTTATGAGAATTTCTACAATACCATTATAATACGCTACTGTCAGCATATAGTCTCAGAAATTTACGAAATAGACGGCGACAAATATTTCAATAACTAGCTAACACATACTGAATATTGAGAGTGATAGACGGGTAAAATCGCCATTCCATTCTTCCATTTACAATAAATATTGATTTTCTAAATTAAAAATATCAGAGTTAATTCTGTATGAAAACAAATTGTTTAATTCTAACTTGTCTGACCAAGCGTGCTTACTCAAATCGGGTGCCACACAAACGATGAATAAACTTTCGTTGATACGCACTAACAGATATTGATCGAACAGTATATTGTGAATCTCCAATATAACAAACAACTAATTTGTGTATTCTATATAATACTCTAAAATCTCGTAGAATTTGTTGTAGTTTTGCGGTTTATCCATCGACGTACGAATGTAGAACAGAACAATCGATTTATAATAAAGGAATCAAGAAAAATATACCTAAATTATTAAAATAAACCCCCCCCGAGGAAACACAAAATACCTATAAATCTATTAATCCTTTTTTAGGGTTTTTGATTCGCTCATCCCGATTTTGTGAATATCACTAATGTTTTTTATTATTTTGTTTTATCGATATTTATGTTCAACTTTTTTTTTTAGCAAATTTTTGATTGTGGTTAATCCAATTCAGATATGGGGCTTGGATTTTTTTTTTTAATAAGGTAGATTTTACGATCGTCTGGGGATTACCAAGATTTCGATTTAAGTTTGCTTAACGTTTTTGGTATTATAGGAGTCTAAAAATATAATTTTGAAAGGCTTCGAAAAATCTGTAACTAAAGAATGATTAAAGGAAGATTACAAGATGTTTGGTTGCAATTTTGGGACTGCGTCATTATAATGAGTAAAAGGCTACGAAACTGGCGAACTTTGCAGGCGTTTTGAAAGGCTGTTGATAAATAAAGTTTGCTTGCATTCTACCTTCCCGTCCATATAGTGACAAATGTTTTTGCGCATCGAAATCGGTTAGTTTTTGCAACAAACAGCTTTATTATATCTGAGGTTCTGTTTTAGGAACAAAGTATATGTAAGTCATACAGAAAAGCTCAGCTCAAATTATGAGTCATACAGAATGACAAAATAGTGAGGTTATGTTGCAAAATCCAAATAAAATGAAAGTTTGCCTATATGTTCGGTCCGGGGGTGACATTATATGGTTGTCTTGGATAAGCCAGACTATTATTGATTACTTCTATAAAAACTAGCGCTAAATAATTGTACAGTTTCAAGCAGAGGAACCCATAGAGTGGAGTTTTATGAGATTAGATAACAAGAGGTACCGCAATTATTATTTTTTTTCGAGCAAGCTAAGATAGCAACAAATTTATAATTCAAAGCGAAATAATTTTATTCTTAAAACAAGAGACTAAACTCTATCGACAATGGGATATTACAACATTCCAGCCCTGGTGTGCTGTTAAAGGAACTAGTCAAAGCAGCTGTCAGATTAATAAAGTTTAAGGCGGAATCAGCCAGGTAATGGCATATCAACGGCGTAAACAGTTAGAATGAGCAAAAACAGTGCAGACAAATTGAAATTAGTTTGGAAACCAATGTAAGGTGGAAATAGCTTGATGGGATACTAGGAAGTTGGAAATCTATTATAACAAAAATCTACAATATATGAATGTTCGGGTAATGTACATCGATTCGTTATATAGGTGACTTACTGGCAAAACTGTAAGGAATCATTGCCCATTGCCATTGATAGACAATGTTATTTCATAAGCCTTTGGCAATTGGGTACTTCCAGTCTAGCTACCAGTGACCCAAGATTATCAGCATAAGACGGCAGTATGATTTGTTCCTAATAAATCAATTTTTATTCCGAATATATAACAATACCGATTAACGATTGGACTGGCATGCTTTTGCTGGGGTTTAAATTTACCTATACGTTTTATAGGGACAGCGTGATTATTTTCCATAGTTGATTTTATTTCCGGTAGGTATCGCACTGTCTACTTTTCCAATCGTCAATTGGGTGGCCGGAATTGACGCGGAAATTTTAAAATATAGAAGAAGATTTCAAGATATAGATGGCAAATGTTTATACCAGAGTGCCTAAGGTATGTCGTTATTAGGGAAGCGCATGAGAATGTAATGCAATTTGTTTTCGACAAAATACTGTCGAAGCTATCTGCATTTTTTTAGAAAATACGCAAATTGATCTTATCGGGCCCTATGTAGCACCGAAGGCGAAGATTTAGTACTTAGCAGTTTTTGTGGATGGATACAGTAAATTCGTTGTACTCGGCATTCATAAATACTTCACCAGTGGTGGAATGTGGGTAATATTGGAGTTCTCCGTATCAAACTACAGTCTACCCTACAATTAAGGCAAAGCGTTGCGAGTAGTTGTGTGCGAGCAAGGATTAAGGCAAAGCGTTGCGAGTAGTTGTGTGTGTGTTCTGTAATTTATTTTCTGCGAATAAAAAGATTCTTTAAAGTCAACACTGTTCAGCAACGTGGTTGCTGTTTCAATAGCTAAGCAGCAGTGATAACATTGTGATGCGACTGCCTCATATATGCAGTTAGTTGTTGCCGTTACTAAAACTATTGTTGTAACATCGTTATCATCGTCCAATTAAAAAGGTTCGAGATATTTCTACACGTTCGGTAACAGTTACTGTGCTGAATCATAACGCATATTAGTGAACAGTATAGTGAACAATTAAAGAAGTCAAGTGCTATAGATGTCCGTGATAATCGGACAAGTATTTAGTTAGTTGCTCTATTTATTATTAATAATTACACCACGAGTTGTTCTATTTATTATTAATAATTACACAACGAGTGGACAATCGTCCATGAAGTAGTGAAATATTTTGCGAACTATTAGTGAATTCGTGTGCTATAACTATTGCATAATATCACATTGCAAATCATTTAGCTGACGCACATAGTTCAAGTTAAGATTGTGAAACATGTCACAAGAAATGGCATCTCTTAAGAAACAGCGTGCTTCAAACAAGAGTAGGTTGACACAAATTGTCAACTTTATAACAATGTCAACAATGTACGAAAAAACACCATAATCTATGGTATGGAGAGTCTCCTGATGAATCTAAACCGAATTCAACAAAGAGTCAAGCCCTTTTAGCGGTGCATTCAGAGGTTTCATCCCAAACGCTTCTCTCTACAGCAGTGCTTAAAATAATGGGTTCTTGTGGTCAATTCGATGACTGTCGGGCGTTGGTAGACTCTGGCTCATAGGTGAGCTTCATCACAGAGGCGTGTTCTCAACGGCTAGGCCTGAAGAAGAGAAACGCTCGTTCGTCGGTATGCGGACTTGGTCAAGTAAAAGCGGGACACACTAAAGGGGCTGTGACATTCCAACTAAAAGTTGGTAACAACAAAGATCTTGCTATAGATGCATTAGTCATTCCGACAATCACGTCAAGATTGCCACCACAAAATGTGAACATTGATTTGAAGGCATGGCCAAAAATCCGACTTGCAGATCCCACCTTTAACCAATCAAGCCAAATCGAAATTTTAATCGGAGCTGATTATTTCTTCAGTTTGTTGGAGGAGGGTCAAATTAAGTTTGGTGACGTTCTATAAGCCCGTTCTTCAGAAAACAGTTCTTGGCTGAATCGCCTCAGGAAGAACGAGTGGAGGGTCAAAGAATGACGCATCTTCATTGATGGCCTCAGCGGAAACCAGTGATATTGTCGATATTGACCAAACACTAAGCAGATTCTGGGAAATTGAATCAATTGCAGAAGCAGCTTACCCCAAAAGAAAAACTATGTGAAGATACATTTGTTAAAAGTTTGCAAAAGATGAGAGTTGGCCATTTAAACGATCGCCCGAAGCCCTAGGACCTACAGTTAGCACTGCTATTCAACGGTTGCAAAGCATGGAACGTCGCTTTCATGCTAGAGTACCAGACACTAGGGCACATGGAGGAGATCCCACAGGAAGAAGCCAACGATATAGGTTTTTATTTACCACATCATGGCGTGTTGCGACAGTCCAGTACAACAACTGAACTAAGGGTCGTTTTCGACGGCTCGGCGAAAAGTTCATCAGGAGCATCACTGCCTCGCTATTGGCCCAACTATACAGTCAACACTATTTGCAATCCTGCTCAGATTCAGGGAACATTTAACCGTCTTTTCAGCGGACGTGGAAAAAATGTATCGCCAATTGCTAATATCAAAAGCTGATACACAATACCAAAAAATAGTATGGCGAGCAACTCCGTTTCAGCCTATACGTCACTACCGACTTTTGACTGTGCCGTATGGGCTAGCATCCGCTCCTTAACTTGCCACTAGAGCATTGCAAGAAGTAGCTGATGAAGAACAACAAACGTCACCCTCTGCATCAAATTCAATAAAAACAAGTGTTTATGTAGACGATCTCATGAACTGGAGCCGATAGCGAAGAGGAAGCAGAATAATTGTAACCACAGCTGAACAAACAAATAAAATACAAAGTTATGTAATCGATTAATTTGAAACGATGATTTAAATAAAACACGATTATGTCGGATCACTTTTATAAATCCCTCTTTTTTATTATCACGACGATTTTTATATTCCATTCACTTATTCTTCTAAAAAAAAAGTAATACTCCACTCTACTTGCGGCGAACATTTTTCGGCCACCTTTAATTTCAAATTCCTCATTTGCAGGATTGGCCATATTTGCTTTAATTTTCTTTATATCAAGGTCATTGTCTTGTAGTAACATTTCTACCCATGATTGATCTACACTTTCAATGTGCATGACATCTAACGTAACAGGTTCAATATATCTTGGTGGGTCAACTGGATTTCGCGATAAAGCGTCTAGATGACACATTTGACTTCCACTTTTATGTCTTATCTCAAACTCATTCTCTTGTAACCTGAGCCACCATCTTCCTATACGTGGAATGATATCACGTTTTGATGACGCAGTTCTTAATGAATTACAATCTGTTACGACTGTGAACCTTTTACCTAATATAAATGGTCGAAATCTGTCCAACGACTCCACCATAGCTAGAGCTTCTAGTTCAAAACTATGAAATTTCCTCTCCAGATCAGTTGTTTGACGGCTGTAATACGACACTGGATGAAATTCATTATCATCCTCTAATTGTAATAAAATTCCTCCCAATCCAATAGCACTTGCATCCGTATGTACTTCGTGTGATTTAATATTATTAAAAAGAACTAGAATATCACGTTGGCATAATTTATTCTTCAATTCTTTAAACACCTCAGTTTGTTCATTATACCACTCAAACTTAACATTTTCTCTCGTCAATCTAGTTATCGGCTTCGCTAATACTGAGAAATTATGAACAAATTTTCTAAAATACGAGGCTAGGCCAAAAAATTGTCGAATTTGGTGCATATTAGAAGGCGTAGGAAAATTATTTACACATTTAATTTTATCCATGCCTGGTCTAATTCCATTTCTATTGATTTCATGTCCAAGGAAATCCACTTTTTCAACTATAAATCTGCATTTTGATAATTTGAATGTAACTCCATATTCCCTTAATTTATTTAAAAATCTTCTCAACAGATCGATGCCTTCTTCTATAGTTTTACTAGGTAGAATTATGTCGTCAATATAAGAAACTATATTCTCACTAACTTCAGATGCCAGTTTACTAGCAAAACTGTGGGAAACGGCCGAGGCATTGGCAAGCCCAAACGGCATTCGCTCAAATTGATATTATCCATCGGGAGTGACGAACGATATATATTTCTTACTATCTTCATCAACAGGTATTTGGTAGTACCCACTAGCCAGATCAAATACAGTATAATATTTAGCTCCTTCTAATTTTTGCAAGCAGTCTTCGATGTGCGGAATTGGATATCGATCTTTTATAGTCTTCTTATTTAATTGCCGAAAATCTACACAAATGCGATTTTCTCCATCCTTTTTCTTTACTACTACAATAGATGAGGCATAATCAGACTCCGATGGTTTTATTATACTTTGCTGTAATAATTTATTGATATGACACTTTACATTTTCTCGTTGCGCCGGTGACAATCTATATGGATGATAAGATACAGGTTCAAAATCATTTAATCTGATTTTAATTGATACCTTATTAGTTTTCCCGATTTCGTTCATATTTAAAGCAAAACAATCTCTAAATTCTGCTATTAAATCAACAAATTGATTTTTAATATTTTCGTCGATATTTTAATTAATACATTTTCCCATTAATTCAACATTAATATTTTCGAAATTATTCTTCGTATAATCATTAGAACTTGCTGTAATTTTTGTTTTCTTTTACCACAAAAATCTAATTTATCCAAACTATTAAATATTATTTCCTTTTACAACGACGATGCCATCCTGATTCAACGCACTACGTCCAATCATTAATTGCTCTTGCTGATCACTATTAGGTACTATCACTATATCAACAGTAATTTCAACTGAATCTATTTCAAGTTTCACTTGAACAATACCAATTGTAGTGGAATATCCTTTCCCAAATCCTCTTAAATGTTGGAAATGATTCTTATATTTTAAATTCAAAGATTTACATAAAGACTCTGTCATGGTAACACAATCCGACCCTAAGTCAATAAAAGCAAGAACCTCATGACCGTCTATTACCACTTTCTTAATATACTTATTTTCACATGATACCATTCTTATCATATTCGGTGGCTTCTGTTGTTTTTGCGGTTCTTTTGTCTATTTATCCGTATTTCGCTTAGAAGGACATGAAATTTCTTAATGACCTTCACGTTTGAACGATGAACAATATATTTTTTTTTCTAGAGTCACGAGCAATATGATTTTCAGAACTACATATATAACATTGAAGAGCCCGATTATTTTTAAAATTTTCTTTATTCGGATATTCTGTATTTAATTTTTTGTTGCCCAATACAGGGTGGGCCAAATAAATTTTTTTTTTAAAAATACAATAAAACAAAAAGTTCTCAATATTTTTTCAAATTTATTTTTTCATTGTAAAGAACAATCCTTCCGATTAATTATGGAATACTATTTCATTCATATGACTGCCTCGGCTGGCCTTGACGTACCCCATATGGTCGGTCCAATTTTTGAGCACATTTTCGATGGTATGCGGCATTATGTCTTCAATGGCAATGCGAATATTGTTCTTGAGAGCGTCAATCGTTGCTGGTTTATCGGCGTAACACTTATCTTTGACGGCACCCCAAAGATAATAGTCTAACGGCGTCAAATCACAGCTCCGAGGCGGCCAAATTATATTAGCATTTCGGCTGATAATTCGATCTTCGAAGACAGTGCGCAAAAGATCAATTGAAACGTGTGCTGTGTGGCACGGAGCGCCGTCTTGTTGAAACCAAACGTTGCCTATGTCCTCCTCTTCAAGTTCCGGGAACAAAAATCGTTTATCATGGCGCGGTAGCGCTCACCATCGACAGTAACGGCGGCTTCTTGCTCATTACCAAGGAAAAATGGCTTGGCCAAAATCGGCATCTTCTTCAAGTCGATCGCAAGCCCACTTGTTCAAGCGAATACACAACCATTTTCGTTCAGCGGAAGGATAAAACTAACTTTTTGTCAAATCAAAAGTGACATAACCCTTACCATACTCAAAATAACCGCTAGTTCAAAAAAAAAAGTTAGATGGCCCACCCTATACTCTGTAAAAGTTTCTGATATCTTTTTCTTTCGATTTGCTAATGCAAAATGCACATCGGCTATATCACGACTTCTGTCAAATTCACTAATAAAATCACATCTAAATTGTCCCCAATCACGGATATTATTAGATATAGATTGGTACCATAAATTAGCGACACCCTTTAGCTTACGTATAGCAGCATATAAAATAATTAAATCATTTAATTTATAAACATCTCTAAGATTTTCTATTATATTAATCCATCTACGAGCAGTAATACACTCCGAATCCGACGGATTAAAGTCTGTTAACATTTCCGAAAAATCGCGCTATGGAAAACTGAAGATATTATTATTATTGTTCGCTGCATCGACTCCGATTGAATGAGCTCGACTGTGTTGCTGATCAATCACCCAAACGATTCATATGTTGGTGATCCATATTGTTCGATAAAGTTGGCACACAATAAAGAACATCCCCATTATTTATATTAACTGGATGGTGCTGCGGTGTTGAAGTATCGTAAATATTTTGATTGTTAAAATCCGGAAAATATCGAAGATTTAGGTTATGTTGGAAAGTTGGTATATAATACTGATGATCCATTTTAGCTTTGTTCGAAGATTATCTTTTCTTCATACTCGTATAATATATTTTTGATCGTGCCCAAAATTAGTGGTGAAAATTTTTAAAGTATTTTTTATTTTTAAATAATTATTTCTCGACGATAATTTTTTAATTAACTATTAGGCGATAATGTCCACAATCCCACTTCTGATTTGTAATCGATTAATTTGAAACGATGATTTAAATAAAACACGATTTTGTCGGATCACTTTTATAAATCCCTCTTTTTTATTCTCACGACGCCTTTTACAGTTATAAGGCGAATGGTAAAAAATAAAGTTTTATTTCAAGAAATTCACAAGATACAGTCCACGTCAATCAACTTGGGGAATTTAAACGCAATCTTGCTAATCATGGCACATAATTTAGATTGTGCCCCAACAAAAGGTATCAACAAAAAATTAAGCCAAACACCTATGTTTCGAAACATAGGTGTGTGAC
The DNA here is from genome assembly GCA_958295665.1 of Tipula vernalis. NCBI lineage: Eukaryota > Metazoa > Arthropoda > Insecta > Diptera > Tipulidae > Tipula > Tipula vernalis. The sequence goes on along the minus strand of OY282558.1, from coordinate 169,663,874 downwards.
ATACTTGTTAGTTGATACCTTTCGTTAAAAACCATTGTTGTTTGTGGTTGCATAAATGAAAATTTGTTCGACTCGTTTTTCTCGGTTATACATAAGTCATTTTAATATCTGTTTTTTTTTATTACAACCACAAAATTTATTTAATTTAATTAAGTCTCGTAATTCAGATATTTTGATAATTTCAAAGCAGTGTCAGTGTTTGACTACAAAATTTCAACTTTTTAATTTCATTATTTAAAATTTTAGTCTAGTGTTACATTCATTTTATTCTCCATCGTTCGTATCACGTTTCAGAGAAACTTTAGCCACCTTTGAAGCTTTAAACGTTTCTTATTCAGTTTAAAAGGGGAAAAGTTGTTCTCTAAAAAAATGTAAAGAGATTAATCATTAATTATATGATTTATAAATAAGAATGACATCAGAAAAAAACTTAAAAATCTTCGCTCTTGTCATGACAACAATTCCATTATCATTTCACATAAATATTTTTTTTTTGATCGTACCCTTCACCACTCTAATCAAATTAATTAACATTAGTTATTAATATTACAGGTAACCCCCGAAGAACACGGTACTTGAAAAACACGAGTTTCGAAGAACACGGATACCTTCCTCCGAATTACACGGTTTCAAACTACACGATTTTCGAGTAATTCTTTTGAAACAGAATAAAATGCAAATGTATTCTCTTGCCCACGCTTCACCAAAAAAAAAAAAAAACACGGTTTTAAACTACACGGAACGGATTAATCGTGTTCTTCGGGGGTTACCTGTATTATTATAATTCTGTAACAAATTGCAAACGAAAATGAAAAAAAACTTTTCCAAGGCAACCACCAAATTTGATATGAGAACAGGGGAAAAAATCCTAAATCATGCTGATTATTTGTTTTAATTTAAGAAATCCTCTATGTTACAATAAAATATTAATAATATTCAGTAAATAAAATTATTTTTTGGCAAATACTACATATGGTATGTGTATACTTAAAATAAAGTTGTTTTATAACAAAGAAGATTTCTTACGTTTTGCCTTTCATCGCATGATCACAATGTGAAAGCACGTTCTTTTTAAATGAAATCACGCACATAATTTATTTGTTCTATTAATTATTCCGTTACATGCATACCTAGTGAGCTTAATTTATTAAGGTTGCCGATGGTAGATGTTTGTTCATCCGCGTTCAATATTCTTCTCTCTATATCTTTTGCTGTACATTTAGATAGTTTTGCCACAACAACCGATTAACTTGAATTTTATATACGTATGCAAATGAGATAAACCCAAAAATATGTAAATAAACGTTTTTCATCCTTTATATGTATGTACACTTTAATGTCCTTTATCTTAACGCTTTCACAACAACACAAAAAAAATGTTGGATAAATTCCAAATACTGAAATAATTTATTATGCATTACCCCCAAGCAACCAATGAAGATGGTGACACAAAGCGAAAAGACGAGTTTCTTGACAAGCGAGAATTGTATTGAAATTCTATTTTTACCGCCTTTAACTAAATTAATTTGAGAAATATTTATGGTAATGAGACATCTATACAACATACAATATTACGTTTTCAAACACAGTTTATTGTTATTTATTAATATAAAACAGTCACCAACCTGTTGCATATTACAAAAATGTCTCTGTTATGACATTTTATGGAAATTTTAATTTATTTTTTGCATAATTTGCTTAAGTGAACTTTTGTACAAATTTATTTCAATTGAAGGTACATGAAATAAAATATTATTTTGTTCATGTAAAATTCATAGAACTATGATAATTTAATTAATTTTAATAACCAAGTGTGTTTTAGGTATCCAAACTTTATAGTTCAAAATGGAGTTTTTTTTTTTTTGTTATTTAATGAAATGGTTAGTGGTTCTCCCAGTTGAACACTATCAAGACATCCGAAAATACAATTTACCTTGATGCAAAACTGTTGTATCCTCTAGTAATTAATAACTACAATTATTCGACTAAAGGCATATCCCCATGCATAAACGACAAAATGGCATTTCAAACCGTCAAATCCAATTATTGACAAAATTGTTTGATTTTCAATATCAAAATTATTAAAAAATAGTTCGAATTTATAAGTTCCACCTTATTCGTAGAAAATTGTATTAAAATGAATTAAATTTCATTCAAAAAACCCCAACTTTATATTTCGATGGACGGATTTTTGCTTGACGGCCGGCAAAACATAAAATTCAGTGGAACTTATAGACAAATAGTTCAACTGTTAAAAAATTTCATTTTACAAAGTGAAGCAACTTAGCCAAAAATTGGGTTTAACGGTTTTAAATGGTGATCTTTATTTATTAACCGGAACCATATCTCTCTATCTCTTTACTCATCTTGAAGACTTCTGGCCAATTGCTAAATGCATCTACGATAACTCAGTAGTAGAACCCATTGATGGGACCAGCATAATCGATGTGAATGCGGGTCAATGGGCCCTTCGGCATCGGCCGCATCTTCTGACGTGGGTCTCGATGTCGCTGTTAATTCCGCGCCAGTAAACCTTGCTTCGCGCTAACAGCATCATGCGTGCTAACAGCTTCATGCCCTAAGGCATTACAATCCGCTCACCATAAAAAACACACTCTTTTGCCAATGAAAATGACGTACGGAGCGGGAAATATGCCGCTGCCCCTTCGCTCCTGATTCGGCTCCCTTTTTTCTGGCCAACCACGTTTTGACCCCTGACCGACTTCTGGCCGAAACAACATTTTGCGAGCTTAACAGTGAACCCGTAGTCCAGGATGCGGCCGAGGACAGAACAGCTTCTTTCGATGGTCCTGCTCGCTCGTTCCAGCCACAATGATATCGTCGAGATATGCTGCAACTCTATGAATTCTCCCTAGCATCGTGTCCATTAGCTGTTGGAAATGCCGGGTGCTGTTTTCACTCGGAGCTGCAAGCGACTGGCTTGGAAAAAGCCAACGTGCGTATTGAACACCATGAGCTTCTTGGCATTTTCATTAAGCTCCAACTGGCGAAAGCCATCCGAGAGGTCAATAATACTGAAAACAGTGCAACCTGCGAATTTCGCAAAAACGTCAGCGGGTATTATCAGTGGGTACTGGTTCGGCTCAAGCGCGTCGCCGAGTGTAGCGTTGTTCAACTTAATTTTTTTTACTCGCGTGCGTACTATGTTTCTCATCGCCACTGTTGTATCCTGTAGTAATTAATGAATACAATTCTTCGACTATTATTTATTAACATAATCCATTAGCTATCCAGTAAAACAATGGATTCCATGTCACAAATCCAAATAAAACAATGATAAACTATGCTTCTCTTTTAACCCTGAACTCTACTTTTAAGAACTCCGGACACCACCGCTGGCGTCACCACAACCTTCGACAAATCACACTTAGAGTAATGAACAAAACTGATGAAGGTGAGGCTTTAAGAGATTCTTGTTATAGAGAATATAGATCATGAGTTACAAAATAGTTCACAAAAGCCAAATGCACTTAGTGTACTATGAAACATTATGCATTACTGCATCATGCAGATTAAAAAAAATTGAGAAAGAAATAGATACACGACATCAGCGTAGGTAGCAAAAAGCATAGTGAAATTGGTTATAAAATAAAAGTATTGATTGTATGTTATAATATTTAATCAATGAGTGTTCCTTTGATTAGCAAAGCGGTTAGCACGTTAGCAGCGGGATGTAACTAAATACTAAATAAGTTGCGTCATCTGCATTGTCCAATACAATCTGTCCAATTACTCTTTTAATAAACGTGTAGCGCTCAGGTACGGTGTGGCTGCGGTTTCATGCAAAAATCATAATTTTACAAAATATTCGATGAGAAAATTATACAATCATGTCATCATTTAAATGTTTTCTCAGTTTTCTACCCAAAATTGATAGATAACCAAATTCTGATATGAATCTAGTTGCATTGCAACTTTCCAAAATGTTCAAACTCTTTGGAGTTTAATAACAAAAAAAATCAGAATCGTGGTACCATCAAATTATAACGAATATTCCATCTAATTGTTGAAAATTTACAAAAAATTTGTATTTTGAGACGTCGATGCCAAGATTGTTTTGGGTTCTCGGCAAATTTTTTTTAATGGCATAATCAACGGTCCAAAAGTTTGGGAGTATTGAGGGTTTGTGTGATTAGGACTCTATTTTCTTATTTTACTTATTTTCTTTAAATCCGGATCCGTAAAACTATGCAGTTCTTTATAATAGTCAACAATTTGATCAGCTGGCACAAATGCCAAACTTTTAATCAAACTCACTGAATTACCATACTTCCTGGCTAATCCTGTGGCTTGGACTTGCCGCCAGATTATTTGTCCAAAATGGAACAAACATCCGCTAAACAAGGCTGAGGTAAAATACTCTTTTGCCGTTAGTGAAATGGTTTTTTGAAAATCAGTTATTATATGCGTAGGGTTCAGGGTTATTTCCCAATCACAAGCCACACGACATAGCTCAAAAAACATTTCATTGTAAACCACCTTTGATTTTTTCGTGATAAGACAACAAAAGTGGTACAATTTTGTTATTTCTACTTTTTTCTGGTAGATATATTTATAAATGATTGGCCTGGCCTCTTCATTTTTTCTGATTAATAAGTCAAAAATGTTGTGAATGCCATTATTTTTAATATATTTCGTGTAAAAAAAGCTGAAAGAATCTTATTGATTTAATACAGACAAACTTTCTCTTTCTATTAAAATTTTTTTTTTAAAAATCGCTAAAATGTTTCATAGTTTTTTATTGAAAAAACTTTTTAAAAAAAATAACGCATCTTAATGATGAATCCGATAATCGACTTCCGTTTTTTTTGTTACAAAATCATTTGCAGTAGAAAAATTACGCTCATTTTGCGTTGATGTACGTAGGCTTTATTATTTGTAGCGAATCAAATAAGAATTGCAATGTGTCAGTCCTTTTTCCAGTGCTTTCCGAAATACTTATTTCTTTCGCCATAGTTCGAAAGCAGTCATCGTTGTTTTTTGGATTAAATTCTTTTGTCATTTCCAAAATTGATCGATCCAGCTGTTGTTCTAACGTCAAATCAGACGTGGTGAGAATATCCGAATCATTAACTGGTATTTCAACTTCACTGTCTATTTCGTAGATTTTGTTCTTCATTTAAACGAACTAGTCCTTTGCATATTTTAGCATTTCTGATTTTGAAGATATGTTGAAAAAGCTATACTTTTCTTTAAGATTAGATGACTGTGGATTATGATGAAACTTCATGAGAGATACAACAGGTTTATTCCTTCTTTTTGCTAATTCAATTTCCAGTGCACTAAGTAACTATTTACTTAAATCGTTATTTGACTTTTCGAGGCTACTAAATAAACATTTTAGAGCATCCTCAGCAGTTATTAATGTGGCATCTCGTCTACTAAGACATATATAGCCGTAAAAATCGATCTAACATAGTCTCTAACGAATTCCACCGAGTTTTACAGTCTAAAATCAGTTGAATTGGCTTTTTCTCGTCAATGATCACATAGGTTTGTAAAACTCCGTTCCGAACTGGAGACTTCCTAAAAATATTTACGATTTTTCGTATAGCATTTATTGATATTGCAATCGTTGGCCGTAAGAAGACTTCATTAATTTCGACTGTTTCAGTATCTGAATCAAAACAATCATCAGGCGTTTCATCGTCATTAGTATCATTATCAGATTCAGTACTATACAATTGTGATGCTTCAACTAAACTCGAATCATTCACATATAACATTTTTACAACTGCGAAGTGAATGCCATGGTTATAGCAGAGTTGTTGATACGCAGGAGAGAGTCTTCCAAATTTTTGCATTACTGCGGCACCATCTGACATAACACACATTATGTCTGAATTCATTTGTATTCCGAATGAATTCAATTTTTCGGTTACTAGACTTAATCCAGTCTCTGCTGAGCAACTTCCCCTAATCGGATTCACTATTATTATAATATAAATGGATATCCATATATCTTTTGTTGTTCACGCTCGTCCACTCATCCAATGAAATACCAAATTCCTTTTTATTAACATTTAGTAATTTAATTTTATTTAATGGGCCCGATTCTCTAACGATAAAATTCATGTTATGTTATTTTATTTCCCCGCTTCCTATATGAATTTGTATTGAAAAAACAAAAATAACATAACATAACATAAAATTTTGGAAGGCAGAATCGGGCCTAATATATCGTGTTTTTTGATATTATAAAATTCTATCACTAAATTCATTAAATCAGATGAATTTTTTGGAAAATTGCCATAACCTTTTGCAATCATACTTTGTCTGATGAACTCGCTTTTAGCAATTCGATTAAATGAAAATCCATCAATTGCTGCCATTTTCGAAACTACTTCACCCATTGAAGGACGCTGTTGCTGTACAAATTTATCTAATTTCTGATAGTTATTATCGGCTCTTGTGACGCTTTGTTTGATAACTAGAACTTCCAGCTTCTGGTTCTTTTCTCTTTAAATTGTGTTTGGCTGTTAAGTGCCTATGTAGTCCACTAGTCGATGATGCTTTACACATTATGGTTTTTCCACATATATTGCACGTCGATGATTCATTATTTCGTTTAGTGAAATGTTTCCAACAGTCTTCATATTCATTGATATTAATTGTTCATGTTAACGGTCTGAAAAATGTATATTTGTTAGAGAAGAAATATACAATTTCAAATAGTTTTAATTCTAACCTTTAAAAATTTCCGAATACTATTTATAATAATAATTTATTGCACTTTTATCAGATAGTTTTCAATGCTTTAACCAACAATATAGCCTGAATTGTTGAACAGCTACCGCACAAAATATATATACAAGTACAATCACTTATCTAATTCAATTAATTTATTTTTTACTAAGAACGTTGCATAACTTGTAACGAAATGAAATGGAGTTGCGGCTCAACATTCTAAATTATTTTAGGTTTGAACCACAACTCTGAATCCACATCAGTTAACAGAATACCCACGTCATTTTAAGTGTCTCGGGGCGGTCATTTTGCTGGCTAAAGCTCAGGGAATGGCGTGGATTTTACCGAGACATGACGTGGATCGAGTTGGACCGCAGGATTGGGAGAAGACTGGATAGGAAGCAACAATTTATTATTTTCTTACTCTTCACTCACCTATGTGGATGGTATGCTTACCTTGAACTCATCCCGCTAAGCGTTGTTCTTTAAGCACTCATTTAAATTAAATTAAAAGAACGTATGATTTCATTTATAAACTTCAGAAACAAAAGAAAATTTATTAACCCAAAACAACCAGAAATAAAAAAAAACAATAAAGAAAGTCAATGAAACAACAAAATGAAGGAAATATTAATTAATGAAGAAAAATATAAAAGAAAAAAATTAAATTAATGAAAATAAACCCTTACACCCTATACTAACTAGCTAAATACACTTTAATAGTACGATATATACATACATTAACGAACCTAAATAAATTGTTAAATTATAGTATATGAAAAAATATTTAAGAATAATATATATAAAAAAAACTCGATAAAATTATTAAAATTAAAATTTAAATAATAAGATAAACAAAAAAAAAATGTTTAACTTGCGCAACCTCGATGCAGCCTGTTGATGGGTGACGTCACCAATAGAATTAATTGTTGATATTGATGTACGACGTTTTCCGCATAAATTTTATTATTTAATTTTTCTTGTTTAGGTCAAAAAAAAAAACATTTGTTTTAAAGTTTTCTTAACAGTTTTTTTTTTCACTCGTGTGTAAAAACTAGTTTTTCTCTCATTTTAATGTTATGAGTATTATTTTTTTTTTTTTTGTAGAAAAACGAACTTGTTAGAACTTTTTTTTTAAATTCACTTATCAATAAGGTCACTCAAATTGTACTTTATGAATACGCAAGTACCGTTACGTTAAATTATTCTGCCTTCAATTAAATTTTTGGTTTATTAGTATTTTTTTTTTTTATTATTTATCTTTTAATTATTCTATTGCATTGCTTATTGCTTGCCCTTTTATTATCTCAGTCCACAATAACACACTATTTATCACAATTCACCACTCATTACTCATCACGAAATAAGATCACTAAAAAGTTCGATCGTTATTTTTTTTTTTTTTTTTTTAAAACTCAAATATAATTTTTCACTCACATAATATGACTCGTTCGTTCTTTTATTTTTAGTTACTTTTATATATATTTTTTTTTTTTGTTAATTTAAGGAATTTCACTTTGCTAAATCTGTTTTTTTTTCTTTTTTATAAACTTAAAAGTTCCGTTTATGTACTTGTTAATACTTTAAGCTGTACTTGTCATTATTATTATTATTATTTTTTTTTTGTTTTTAAACTAAACTTAAACTTAAATAGTAATTTAAATTTTTTTTTTTTATAATATTAAACTATATTAAATCCGTTTATAATATATCAATCGATTTGATATTTAACTTCAAATTTTAATACTTTTACTCTAGCATTTTTTTTTCAATCTTTTAATCGTTTTGAAAATCATTCGAGAACTGACCAAAAAAAAATCATAAAAAAATTGTTTTTTTCACCGATCTGGTTTTATTACCCCGGTCATAAAAAAAAATCATACGATCTCCACACCAATCTAGTATTCATTTAGCGCCAAATTGTCATTTTTTTTCTAGGTGACTCCGGTGCATTTAATTCAACAAAATTTAATTTTTATTTTTAAAACCCTCTGTTGGAACGGCGAAATGATTTTCTCGTCGTCACAAACTTTTCCGTATTTCACTACACTACTTTATCTACAACATCTGTGAATTTTTACATTGATCGTGCAACTCGAAAAATTTACTTTACCGACACTAAATATTTCATACCATCGTTTAAAATAAATATTAGAGAGTGTACTCGAATAAGCTTCAACGCGAGTATTTATTTAAATTTCATATAAAATAAAACAAACAAAAATCTCGGGAAAAATTTTAATTTCTCGGGAAACGGGAAATGATTTTTTCTTATTTCTCCCGAGAAATTTTCGGGAATTTTTCTCGGGAAGAAACACTACAAGGGAACATACACACACACACATACACATACACACACACACACACACACACACACACACACACACACACACACACACACACACACACACACACACACACACACACACACACACACACACACACACACACACACACACACACACACACACACACACACACACACACACAAACACACACACACACAAACATACACACACACAAACACACACACACACACACACACACATACGCACACACACACGTATTCTATAATAATTCATCGACTTAGGTTAGGTTAAAAAATCGCGAGATTTGTTAACCTAATCTACTCTTAAGCCGATGAATTATTATAGAATACGGAATTTTGGCATACGGGATTTTGGGATACGGGATTTTGGGATATGGGATTTTGGAATATGGGATTTTGTAATACGGTATTATGTATACGTGATTTTGCAAACGATATTTTGTCATACGGGCAACTTTACTCAACCCCTGGATTCTCCTGACGTCTAACCTCCGAAATTCTTTTGTCCTGTGATATCAGATGCTAACAAATTTAAAATGTACGCAGCACATCCATAAGAAATTATATTAATTATTTACTTAAGCGTGAAGTTTCCCACAGATTCTTCCGTATGTATACGTATATGAATCCTATTGGAATTACACGAATTTATATTGGCTTATTATAGATTTGATATGTAGTGGTGCAGAGTACACTGCTAACTTCTAATGTAAAAAAATTTTATTAAAAATTAGAAATAAAGGATTTTTAAAAATTAATACATATAAGAAAATTATGAATTGTATGACTTTTAGTAACTGAATATTCTCCACTTTTAGTAACTGAGTATTTATAACATTCAATATTTTATTTGAATAAGAAATAAACAATAATAAAATATATCGTTACAATTATACTATGTAATGTTTAACTATAATTAAATCAAACTAAACGGCCTTAAAACCTAAATATCAAATGATTAAGGGATTTTATATTTATATTTATCAACTTCCATGTTTGCTGTCATTTATTTCATTTAATAAAAAATCCTGGATTTAAACCTCGGTTATTCAAATATAATTATTTTAGAACTGTTAAAACATATTCCAATAAGATTTTTATAAAGATAAATTGAACAGAAATCTATACATTTCTCGAAATTTTAAAAATTGAATTTTGTGGAACTTTTATTAAACGAACGATTCGTATGGATTAGGATTTTTTGACTAGGTAATCTAAAGGCCAAATCTATCGTCATTGTTGGCAATGGCCGATATTGATTGTTACAGTAGAGCTGAAAGCATAAATGGTTTATTGGTCATCAGCCGCAACAAATACATTATTCTGTCTATTGGAAAAAATTATTAAAATGTCAAATGTTTAGTTTTATAATTAAAAACTGTTCTCTTCTGTTCTGTACCTCAACCGTGAAACACGTTGTTTTAATTTTCCTGCACGGCTTCTGGGAGAGTATAATTAAATACTTTCAACATTGATCTATGCGAATCGTTCGTTTAATAAAAGTTCTACAAAATTATTTTTTTGAAATCGTACTCAACACTCAAGGGTCATTGCCAACAATGATGACAAAGGTTTGGCTAGTACATGGAATACACCTCTAAATTACCTAGATAAAAAACCCTAACCCATACGAATCGTTCGTTTAATAGAAGTTCTGCAAAATTATTTTTGAAGTCGCAATGAACTCTCAAGGGACAATATCGTTCATTGAAAACAATCATGACAAAGCTTTGGCTAGTGCATGGAATAGGCCTCTAAATTACTTAGTTAAAAAACACTAACCCATACGAATCGTTCGTTTAATAATAGTTCTACAAAATTATTTTTGAAATCGTACTTAATACTCAAGGGCCAATATCGGTCATTGCAAACAATGATGACAAAGGTTTGACTATCCCGTGGAATAGCCCTCTAAATTACTTAGTTAAAAAACCTTAACCCATATGAATCGTTCGTTTAACAAAAGTTCTACGAAATTATATTTGAAATCGCACTTAATACTCAAGGGCCAATATCGGTCATTGCAAACAATGATGACAATAGTTTGGCTAGTACATGGAATACGACTTTAAACTATCTAGTTAAAAAATCCTAACCCATACGAATCGTTCGTTTAATAGAAGTTCTGCAAAATTATTTTTTGAAACCGCAATCAACTCTCAAGGGCCAATATCGATCATTGCAAACAATGATGATTAAGGTTTGGCTAGTACATGGAATAGGCCTCTAAATTACTTAGTTAAAAAATCCTAACCCATACGAATCGTTCGTTTAATAAAAGTTCTACAAAATTATTTTTTGAAATCGCACTTAATACTCAAGGGCCTTTAAAACGACTTTAAAACGCCATATATGTACCGTTTTCTTATGAACAGTTAAAAAATAAATCAATTAAAATTACTTTAATATCGAACGAACAAGAATTTGTAATGTCTTTTGATTTGCTTTAATATAATTAAAGCTTAATCTTTTAAAATTCTTTTCTAAATACTACTCAATTGTTTGAAATAATACTCAATTTTCCTATAAGAATTGGCCTTAACAGTGTTATACTAATACATTGATAAATCTCTGGAATGTCTGGAAAACTTCACATTCGTGAAGCTGTATGGATTTCGAAAACTTGTACAATAAAAAGCTAGGTAATCTTGTTAATATCTATCTCATAGTTATTGTCTCACACATTAGTGTTTTCTGTTGATTTTTCGGCATTTTTTATAGACAAATATATTATTTGTTCATCGCAATCCCAATATATTTGGTAAATCAGAAAAATACAGAGGGAAATCGCTCATAACATATCTACCGAAAAAAAGTAGAAATATTTTCCGCCCTCCCCGTAATTTTGGCTGAAGGCCCAAAGAGTTATACCAATATATTACTCTGCAAAAAATGAGAACCCTCCTTGAGTTCTTTATGTTGGTAGTTTGGTTTCGTACTGAAAAGTTGGTCCACTCATCAGGTAGCTACGACCAAACTTCAAAAAATTCCACTCTTGCCACTTACATTAAGTATCTGGCCAGAATGTACTGACATAGCGAATTATTATTCACTACATCAAATATCAAAAACCCATGAACAATTAATATTTTTGTCTATAAAAAATGCCGAAAAATCAACTGATTACAGTGAGGCAAATTAAATTCTTAATAAATTAGTGTTTTAAATGCTTTCAAACGACAAATTCTGGTAAAACCTTTATACCCGTCATTGTAAAATTTCTGTGACTTTTGAGTGAAAAACTGAACTAATTAATTTTCACAGGTAAAAGACAGTTTTACACCATTAGGAGAGTTCTGACAAATGAAACAAATGATAATCTGACGGTGCAACATCAAGTATATAGATGAGCAACCATTGCAATAAAAACTTGTAAAAAGAAAGCTGTAACTACAAATAATAAATAATCTTTAATTTGAAATAATAAAAAAATGGTTGAATTAGAAATAGAAAAAGTTTAATTTTAATTAGAAATATATCGATTTGAAACAGAAAAAGTTGTAACAAGTTTAGAAAAATTAAACAATTTTTATTTGGTTTAGGGCTCTTTTTTATTTCTTTTTAACTAATTAAACGATACTAGGATTACGCTTTTGAAAATGAACCCGAATAGGGTTCGAAAGCTAAAGCTTTAATTAGTTAATAAAAAATGTTTAATTTATAAATATTAATTGGCTCATAAAAATAAAACACTATCTTTAGAAAAAGTTTAATTTGAAATAGTTTCACATAAAGTGGAAATGGTTTAATTTATTATGGAAAAGGTTGTATAATAATTGGAAAAGGTTGGCTTTGAAGTGGAAAAGGTTGTATTTGATCTAGTAATACTAAGTATAGAAAAGAAAATTAAATACGGTAAAATAATAAAACTGGGAACACAATTTGCTGTTTTTCATTTGCCTCGTTTCCATGAAAACGAGTACTAAATATACTCGTATGTATGTAAAACAGGTACATACTCGTATATTCATTTTTATTATGACTTTTTATAATAAAAGTGAAAAAATGAAAATTGAAATTTTCATTAACAAGTTGATCGTTGAAGATGTAGGGTGAGAATAATAAAAAATATTTTAATGTTCCAAATAAAAATAAACCAGCATCCGACTGTAATTGTAATGTATGGAAAATTTATGCTACATGATGTGCTCATAATAATAAACGTAAAAATTATTATTGTATGTATATCGTGTAGCTCTTTCAAAGAAAATGGAAATGAGCATTAATTTTATTAAATACGAGTAAGTTTACAGTTGAATTAAATACAGGGTATTGAAAAATATATGTGCGAAATATTCGAAGGGCTGATAAAGAGGTGTTAATTTTAATAAGAAACTTCATAAATTTTTTTTATCTGAGATATAATCCGTGTTCTATCACGTGATCTAACAAAAAATATGGCTTCTTGAATGGTTCTCAAAAGTCCTTTTAGTTTAGTGTTTGACAGTTTCTCGCTCAGAATTCTTACGGACAAAACCGATTGACGTGAAATTTTGACAGTAAGTAGGGAATGGCTCAAGGAACAAAAGTTATATAGTGCCGATGTATGCTTTTCCCATGGAATGGATGCCACCGCTACTCGGTGGTGGAAATTAGTAAACTCAGAATAACTGCAGAAATCGATAGATGGATGAATTCTAAGAAAAAAATGTACGATGGAAGTTTTTTCGATAAATTAATATTTTCGAGTTATTCGCCATTAAAAATGTTGATTTTTCATCTAAAAAATCTATGTTTTAGAGGGTTTTAGCACAAATAACTCGAAAACCTTACATTTTATTAAAAGATCATGAGGAGTAAAGATCGATTGGTTTTAGTAACATTGAACGAGCCACAACCGAGTTGTGGCTCGTTGAAAGTAACTGTTTGTTCGCCGAAAACTGAATTTGAACCTTTCAATGTTAAATAACGGAAAAACGACAAATTTTTGCAGGAAAACTTAATAGACCTTTTTTAAAAGAATTGAAATTAGACGTAATCCATTTACAATGTACTTTATTAGGTACTAACAATATGTTCTAGAAGTTTGAACTGATTGATGATTTTAAAAAAGTTTGATTAAATTTTGAAATAATTTTTGAAATTTTGAAAAAAAAATTCTTTTTTCGGCAACACAAAAACTAAAGAAGATACTTACAAAATGCAAGAGCACAAAAATGTTGGCTTTTCTTGCAGAAAATTTTGTTAGCTTTTATTTCATATATATCATCATTTATTTGAAATATCACCGTTTTAAGTTCGCATTTGAGCGCAACGACCACCTTCCCCGAACCCTTTAGACTCAAAAATCTCAAAAACGTAGGTTTTAAGGAAGTTTATCTTAACACAGACATCGGCACTATATAAGTTTTGTTCCTTGAGCCGTTCCCTACTTACTGTCCAAATTTCACGTCAATCGGTTTTGTCCGTAAGAATTCTGAGGTAATAACCTATTTTTACTGCCAAAAACTGGACTATTTGTATCTTTTTATCGATTTAAGATACCCACGATAATTTTATTCATGGTAAATCTTCAAGAATTAGTTAGATGATCACTACAACTTACGTGTTAAATGCTGAACGTAATCTTGTTTGAATAAACTATCTGAGAAGCAAACAGAATCGTATTCTTTTATTTCATAAGAGGGTTTATGTAGGACGAAGCCCTTCGACCAAATGGCCATTAAAAGATACATGTCATGCTAAATACGAAATAATGGATTTTATAGATGAGAGTTCCGTCTTGAGTACTTCTTCTTTCAGCAGCCTGGCCACTCGATATTACGTAAATTTCGATTTTCGTGAATTTCTTTTTGAGATATTGACGCATGCATGGCTCAGCGAGCCGGTTAATAAACGGTTATAATATTTACTAACGATTTTTAAAGTATTTTTTATTTATTGGATCCATCTACTATATCGTTGGATCAAATTCTCTTTTCGATAATAGAAGCAGAAATTAAATGAAACCCTAAAATATAAAATTAACTTAAACAATTTTCGAGATTTTTTTTGAAGCAAAAGGCAATATTCCATTGCCTGCTACATTAATAAAAACCAAAATAAAAATAATCAATACAGGGTCTATTTTTTTTTGTAATCGGAGCGTGCGGTGTTGTTCGGTGTTCACAGGGCAGAAATACACCAAATCAGTTAACATAGGGCAAATTTACCCGATGTGTACAGAGCTATATTATTCCGAACGCAGTACAGTGTAAATTTTGTTAGAAACATTTTATTTTGACGTTTAGAAGAATAATTGAGGTTAGAAATTGGTTTTGTGTGTACGGTGTGTTATGATCTTATGATTAATGTGGATAAAACGGTGTGTACGGTGTGTTATGATTAATGTGAATATATTAATAATATGGATGAAAACGTATTGAACTTATTAGTTAATTATGGAAACATTGTTTTCGAATCAGATTCCAGTGATGACGAAATTCTTAAAGGCAATGCTGAGAGAATATAGAGAATTTCTTTGAAGAAATAGTGCCAACTTTCAGTGATTCACAATTCCGAGAGAATTTTAGACTGCCGATCTCGACATTTCAAAAATTATGTAAGGACATCCATGATTTGGATATTTGCCATCCGGGAAGAAGTGAGTTAAATATGGAAAAACAAGTAATGATCGGAATATGGTTTCTTGGAAACAGAGAAACAATTAGGTATCTAATTTAGAATCTTCAACCATTAGTTGGTTTTACAATTATTGTTTTTGTAGATCAATAGCTGGACGATTTGGATGTGCTAATTCTACAGCTTGGGTGATGATAAAAAACTTTTCACAAAAACTTTTGCGTCTTAATGTTTCCAAAGGAATTATTCGTTGGCCGACAGACGGGAAAAAAAAGAGAACCATTCATTATTTTAAAACAAAAATATAGAAATAAATATCCTACCTTTGTATAAAGGGGTTTCACTCGATCCTTTTACAAGCGGTATGTAATGAAAGATTGGAGTTTATTCATAATTGTGCTGGTGAATACGTTTCAATCCACGACTCACGTCTTCTGACTAAATCTAATTTAGTAAGGCAAATCGCATCCGGTAAAGAATAAAATTTATTGAGTAAATGGTCACAGTTACTTACATAAAATTATAATTACAGGTGAAGCTGCCGTTAATGTTAATGAACATCTACATGGGGATTCAGCATACCCATTAAAGACGTGGCTCCTACCTCCATTCAAAAATAATGGACAGTTGACTGATGGGCAAACGACCTACAATATCGTACATTCAAAGTGTCGAGTCATGATCGAAAGGGTATTTGGGCTCTTGAAAGGGCGATTCAGGCGAATAAAATATTTAGATACATTATACATGTATTTACAGATAATTTATTCATTCAACCATTCTCGATAGTCCGAATAATATTTTAGTTAATTTGGACGTCCTGCCGTCATTTGCTCAGCAATTTTCTCTATAGCCGTTGTGTATCTTCCCATTAATTCGAGTTTTTGGCTTCTATAATGGTTTATATTTAATTGCGCTTCACCTGAATTTTTTCGTTTTCTATTACTACGATCTAAGACTTTAGTCGTGTAGCTAGTTGGTTCGATTACATTGACCTCATCATACACTTTCGGATCTGCCGTCTCTATAAGCTCACTAGTACTCGAAAATAACGCGACAGCTGTTATTTCTGGTGAAGATTTAATTATGTCACCTACTGAATCGTAATAGGTCCAATGTTTGTGCAATTTTGTTTTTTTATACTACCTGACTAGTCCCTTCCATTTATTGTCGCACTCCATGTCAAATTTATGTTCCATTTTTTATTTATTTCGCCCGCTACTTTTTTAAAAACATTTTTTTTAACAGTTGATGTCAATTCGGCATAATAAACTTCTATTAAATATATAAATGCTTTGGTCAGATCATGGGTCCATTTAAAAGCTAAAACACACAAAATCAAAAATTATAACATATTATACCTACATAAATAAATGTAATACTCACAATCGTTGGTTTGCTCCTCCATTATCTCCATTATTTAATTAATCACTCTATTGTTATTATTAGGTTATACTGTCACGAAATACAATTATTTTCTTTTTAATGTTGTTCCCCGTTTTCATTCTTTAACATAAATATTTTAGGTTATATTTTGCTTCCATTACCCTTTGCTTTATTTCAGAGCAAATATTTGTGCCTAGTGTGTACATGGTGTAGAATACAGTGCACAAAAAAAATGCAATGGACAGTGTAAAATTACTCGGACCGAATAAAAAAACATAATGTACATTTTGACAGCGCCCTGCATGCCCTGGTTACAAAAAAAAATACACCTACAATCGCTGTCAGCAGTGCAGAAAGCAAACTAGATTTTTGTTTCTTAACATCTTAAGTCTCGTATAATTAAAATCACTAAGTCTATCACTAAGTTTAAAAACAAAAAACGTCGAACAAAAAAATATTACAAATAAAAGATGTTCAATTGTTCACGTTTAATACATTGCTGCTTAAAAAAATATAGGTTCCTATTCAAAAAATTAGTTTAAACCTTCAAATAACTTTTAAGATAATCCAAAAATATAAAATAAATAGTATTATCCTCCTAATGGAACAAATTTTTCTGAAATGCTTGGTTTTCGAGATAATTCAGATGAAAACTTCTCAAATGAACACTATTTAAGAGAACTCCAACTGAGGAATACGCTATTGTAGCCGCAATTGTGAGGAGCACAATAATACTTCTTACTTAGTTTACTTAGATTAGTTTGAGTGTTAAGATTAATTCGAAATTTAATTTCTTTGAATTCAAAATTCATGTTCAATCATTATGCAGAGAAGACTCGTTGTGTTTTTCATAAAGCTTGCAAGAAAAACAATATGATTTTTCCATTACGATTAGGAAAATTTTAGGGACCGAACATTTTCGCAACTGTTCAATAATAGGTCTGTAGTTTCCAAATTATTCTTGGTGTGATTTAAAAACTCAAATGAGCCCAATTTTAGGATATATTCCGTTTATCTCCGTTCGATACACCTATTGGCTTAACATGATATGTCATTTATCTAAACGATATTATGTAAATCTGACAATATCGATTGTAAAATTATTAATAGCCTCTTGAGAAATGAGCATACATACATACATATATTCAATTTATTTATTAAATTTTGAACAAAGCACTTAAGTTTTTATTGAATTGCAATCAAAATTATTCTCTCAGGGCCTTTACGTTTTAGATACATACGTTTATATACGTACATATATGGTTACGGAATATGTATACTTATGTACAAATTTTATGTTAAGCGATTCATTTTTGACAAATTATGATTGACGTGTATTGTTATGATTTGAAATATGACAAATTGTTTTAATATATAAAAGAATAGAATGACACATTGGTAAATTGAGAACAAATTGGGAATTTTAGAGAAAGATGGATCTTACTTATGCTGATGATATGAGATATTCGGTGTTTTATTCGGACTTTTCTAGAGTATAGTGACTTTATTATATCTCTGCATATTTTTACGACACTTTCATCTGTATGTATGAAAAATTAGAAGTTAAATTTTGACATTTTATAAAACATAAAATAAGTATCGAGCGAAAATTTTGTTTCACTTCAACAAGCCGTACTCGTATATACTATATGTACATAGATTCCGGTTTGGTGAAATAAATTTGATTGAACGGAATTTTTATTTTTCTCAAATTTCGTTTTCTTGTTGATTAATTTCGTTCCACAACTTTGTATGCCGATCGTTTAATAAGAGTTAAACAAAATTATTTTTTTGAAATCATACCCAACTCTCAAATAGCTAATATCGGACTTTAGCAACAATGGTGAACAGATTTGGTCGACACATGGACCTTTCCATTTCCTTTATTTAAAATTTCGAGTTAAGTATAGATTTCGTTTCAATTTACTTTTTGAAGAGTTCTAACATGATTGTATTTCATTAATCAAGGTTTAAATCCTGAAGGGCTATTTGTGAATTCGTTTCGAACATGTTCGAGTCTTAGAAGTATTCGATTCTTATTTGAAATGAATTAGATTCGTTCGTTTCTTATCTAAATCAAATACTCGTACTTAGAAGAGTCAAATACGTTCGAATCGAATTCACAGATGGCGACCTGTTTTTTTTAGTACTGTCGATTTTTTTCAAACAAAGTAATGGAAATTGATAAATGTAAGTGTAAAAGCTCCTTATCGTTTAGAATAGAATTAATGATATATTTTAACGTTAACTTGTTCATATAAAGGTTGGTAGATTTTGTTGATGTTTACAGAATTTCTTTCAATGCCTCCTAGGTATTTACAAATTATTAAATTGGGAACAGTTACAATAGTGGCCCAACCAAAATGTGTATTCTATCGTAGAAAAACAAGCTTCACAGCCATATTTTAAAAAAATAGACTGAGTAAGCTTTGATCGTTCACTCAAATATTATATGAAATTGATAAACTTCGTTGCTATTTTAACAACGGGAATTTTTATTTTTTTTTTTAGTTATGTTAGTAATACCTTTACTTTACTGGTACTTTGTTGACATTTAATAACGATTTTTGTTATTTTCTGGTTTATTTTTCTATATTGACATTGTTTAGTCAAGGAAGAAGCACTAAAATTAGTTAGAAAATAATTATTTGTTAAAATAACACCGACCTTTCCTGTAGAAACCTACACTATGTTTTTAAATGAGTAGTTAATACAAGCCATAGTATTGCAATACCAAACAAATTATTACGGCCCACTATGTAATTGTTTCCAATTATTTCCAATTTAATAGACTATAAATATCTATTAGGCATTGAAAGAAATTTTATAAGATTTTTGCTCAAAGAAGGAAATTAGCCTGAGGATTTGTAATACTTCAACTTATCTGAATTCAGAGAGCATAGCGGAAGGTCGGTATTATCTGACAATATCCGTTTCCTTCTGATGAAATAACTGAAAGAACCCCAACAGTTTAGACCACCACTGCGGTTTTCGACGTCTATCCCGTACACTTTTTCTTATTTTCATTCTTCGGAATTTTTAAAAATTTATGAATCATGGGGTGGCGCACCGAAGACTAATCTGGCTGCACATAACCTAGTTCAAAACCGAGCATAGTAAATGCTCTTTTTCCAATAACCGGAATGTGGGAATGTGTCTTTTCTATATTTTAATGACATGAATTTGGTGAATCCAAATGAACTTGTACTAATTCTTAATAGAACTTTTGAAAACTGAACTACTAAACCCTTATTATTCCCTCTTATCATTCCTTCCCTTTGATAAAGTAATACAAATATTGTTGCGAGCATTTCTCTGTTCGGAGCAGTTTTGAAGAATCAAATTCTTTTTGACGTCACAATTGTATCCAGGGGTGAATTAAGTTTCTGGAATCTCCAGCAGCTGCTGAAGATAAGGGAAATCCGCACACATAGTGGTCCCAGAATTATGCGGAAGGTGAAATTTAAGTATCAGTTAGCCCTAACCAACAAATCCATCTCTTTCGCTCCTAGCTGTCCAGGACACTTACAGTATTTTCGCTTATTTATTCCGCTCATTCCAAAAGTAAATTAAACGCCTCTTCTTTCAGTTATTCGTAACATTACGACCTTATTCTTTTTCAACTACATTGAAATGAAGAATATTATTTCATTTGATGTTTTATAATACGTACAAGTACAACGCTTAGAATTAAGTGATGAAATTGAGTTAAATCGTATTATGTTAAATAAAATGATTAATTATAAAAACATTAACTGAAAAGTTATGCTTCATCGATTTTTGAATTTAAATATTTTTTGACCCGCAAGGATTAAGGTCATTTTATTCTCTAAAAATCCATAATTTATTATGCGGAAGGAGATATTTAGGTTTTCCAATGAATTGGAATAACTTCTGAACCACTTGTATTATTAAAAGATAGTTTTTATCAGATGAGAATTCATGCCCATTATTTTCGACGTGTTTTGATTAGTCAGTATAAGATTATTTTAAGAAACTATCACAGTTGGAGTGTTTATTTACGCCAAATTTTTAAAAAGAGGGATAATTCAACCGCGCATTAGGGCTGAGAACGCTGTCGAAAATGTATTCCGTTTATTCCAATTCGAACTTTTTACTGCACTGTAAAAGCTAGTTCCATCCTGTCCTGGACATGTAGAATTTCATTGCAATCGGTTAAATAATAGCCAAGTTCGTTCCTAGTTGATCATATTCCAGAAGCTGTGTTCAAGGTTACCAAGTAACTAATGCAAAATTGTGAAAAAATCGAAAAACTTTTATTTTGATGATCACTTATTCGTTTAATTGTTTTGTAAAACGTTGACCAATCTGTCCGGAAAAACGGTTTGATGGATCAATTTGAAAATGTACAAGGCTATTAGGGGTACATTAAGCTGTAAAAAAAACTTGGCAACATTAGTCTTGTTATTAATATTTGTAAAGTAACGGTAGATTTACTAAAAAACCACAAAACATTGATTTTTTGGTACTTTTTCAAATTAGTGTTAAGGGTCGAAATCGGAAATTTACTGAAGTTTTCATAGCTATCCTAAAATTTGCTGTGCAATCATTGGTTGCTGAGATATAGATGAATAATTTGACATAGAGAGACCAACCAGAATATAAATTTAAGCTTAATTAACAAGCTAACTGACCGATCCATTAGTTTAACTTAAAAAACTGTTCCTGAGCCCGTGGATCCTTAAAAAAAAATGGAAAATTTTTGTATCGCGCTATTTGATATGATTGCGTAATAACGGTATCGTACAAAAATTTTCTGCTAAAAATTCTCACAACGATAGACTAAGCTTTAAAATGATTTTTCTTATGCTTTTGCCCTAAAAATGTATCAGCTGCTAATTGTATTAGTAAGAATATAAACGGTTGTGAATACAGTATGTTAGATAGTGGCAGAGCCGTCTTGATGTAAATAGAGCCGGCATGTAGAAAATGAACTTAAAATAAGGGACATATATAAACACTAAAAACATATTTACTATCGTAGAGTTTGTATGAAAAAAACATGATTTCGATTGACGAAAAAACATGAATTAAAAATTAAACCCAGTTAAATTTTTTTTCCGAAGTCGCTAAAAAACAACACAATGTCTTACTCATTTAAAATACAGATTCTAAAGTTCCCTATTTTCCAGCAATAATAAAAAAAAAAGGGAAATTAAATTCAAAAATGTTTTAAACAATAACAATATTTTTTATTGATTGATTGTTCAAGGTGTACGATCAAGCCTAAGCAAGACTCCCGGACGACGCAGGGCTCTCCGTACCCCCTTTACACATAACAAAGCTGAAGGAAAGGAAAGGTTGGTTAGTAACAAAAAATCAATCCAGACACCTAAGTAGTTGATAGTTAGTAAATTTGTTAGTAATATATTTTTAGTAAATTATTTAGCGCAAGACAATACAATTTAAAGTTCATCTACTGCTCAAATTCCTGTTTCTTTCTGGTTCTTCAAGAATTTCCCAAATTTAAAATACGCATTAATTCTTTATAATTATTCACTGAAACAAATTATAGATTAATCCTTAAATAATTCAAATAAATTAACGTTAATAGTTTGACAATAGTTAAACCAACTACCACCCGCCCATCGTGTTGTCCTGAAACGTGCGGTAACATTTTTTAGCGGTGCGACTCGACTTTTACTGCATAAAACTTTCTTAGTTTCATGCCTCCCTTTATTAACATGTCTGGAATCATTCGATATACCTTCCATTTTTACCTCCAATGATAAAACCGAATGACGTGTTTTGAAGTATTGGTAATCTTTTGTGTAAACGAACCTGCTCCATAAGCAAACATTCATAGTAGCATTCTGCTCCAAGGAGCGCGTCGATTTGTTGCAGAATATTAAATTGAGGATCAGCTAATTTTATATGCGAGGGAATTAACCAATTCTTCACAGTGTTACATTTGTGTGGAAGTTTGCAAGTAATGTTCGGTACGACCATAAATTGAAGATGTTTTGAGTATGATGTTAATCGTGAGGCTATTTTTGTGGACACAGCTGATTGCACGATCGCTGTTACTCCGCTGATACCTTTAATCTTTGTTTTGCTAGGCTGATGCGATAGTTTTAGTTTGTCAACCATCTCTTGCGTAAGAAAATTAAATTGCGCGGCTGCGTCTAACAAAGCTTGGCACGGATGTACCCTTCCGCAAGAATCCTGAATGTTCACTATCGCAGTTGACAACCAAATGTAACCTTCCGGTTGCGCACCTTCCGATGCTACACAGACTTCTCCGATTGCAATTTCATCAGTCAAATGTGCAGTTAACGCCGTTTGACCTGACGAATCTGCGTGTAACGAGATATTAGACATATGATTAGAAATATTTGAATTCGCAGAATACGACTGCGTTTTTTCGAAGTGTGAATGGATCAATGTGTGATGCCTTTGTCGACAAACATTGCAAATTCGCGACCGACATGTGTCTACGGAATGGCCCGAAATTTAACTGGTTGACTTTTTTAATTCGCTCCGAAACGCTGAGTAATGTAATTTGGACTCACACAGACTACAGTATACATTAGTTGGTGTTGTAGCAGTTGCGAACGCTCGGGTGGATCCTCTGGAGTAATTTTTAATGAATGGCTTATTCGATTCCTTATTTAACGATATATGGTAGCTGTTGATTTCGGTGTTGTTATGGACTGGGATGGCTTTGATTCAATTGCGTCCAATACTCGAGCATGAGTGTTTAAAAATTTCAGCATTTTTTCCCACGTTGGAATTACGTTTATTTCAATAGACATTTCTCACAATGTCTTCGTTTCTCCGATTATACGTGCTGAAATTATGTTGACAAAAATGATGTCCCAATAATCAACAGATTGTTTCAATGTTTTGAGCGCTGTCAAATGATTAACACAATTATCTATCAATTTATGCAGCTCCGCTGATGTTTCAGATCTCATTGTACTGAGATTTAAAATTGAGTTTACGTGTTTGTCTATGATCAATCGAGCGTTATCATACCGATTAACAAGTGTACTCCATGCCTGTTTGTAACCCTGTTCTGACAAGTCGATGTTATCCACCAGCTTACGAGCATCGCTACTCAAATTACCCAACAGACAGTGGAAACGCTGAATATCCGATAAACTTCTTTCTTCATTTATCAGCGATTTGAAAATGTCTCGAAATGAAACCAATTCATCATATTTTCCGGTAAATGTCGGAGTTTAATAAACGGTAACTGTGTCTGCATCTTTTTTGTGCCATCTGATGTGCTCGTTCTCAATAACAACACATCATTATGCGATGATGTGTTGGGTTTTTTGAACCCGGATTTCACTTCAATGAATGTGGCTTCGAAACTATCGTGATATACTTCGTGTTCGTGATTGTAATCCGATAATTCAAGAATTTCGGCATTTATATCGATAAACTTTTCATAGATATCCGATACGATCTCCAACCGAGTCGAAAATTCATCCGAATTTGCTTGCTTTTCGTTTAACCAAGATTTTGTTTTGTTTGTCGTTGTTTTACATACCCGGGTTCGGATACGAGCGCGTTTATACGATCTGCAATGTCGCTCATTTTTAATAATTAATTTTATACCAATTTATATTTTTACAATTAGTAAATTTGCCACCAAGCGCTATTTTTATGAGTTTGACGTTTTGTTATGAAACTGTTACATTACGTCGATAAAGTAGATGGTTCGAGTCATGGTTTTTCTTCTTAGGTTAATTTTTAATTACAAATCGCTTCTTATTCCTCATACTGAGATTCATTTGAAAGTTAAAACTGAAACATTTATTAAAAGCTCAAATATATTCTCCTTAAATATTAAAAATTTCTTAAACGTCTTCTCTTGTAGAGATGATAGGCCTGGGGGGGGGGGAATTGCGATGTTCATCAGGGAAGATATGCGCTATAATATCCTAAACACTGACGATGGGACCTTGCCGTTCCAGTTCATTTGTATTCAACTCTCGGGGTTTAATCCAATTAATGTTTGTGGGATCTATAGGCCACCTGGCTCTGATACTACTTATTTTTTTAGAAATCTTGGAACAACTTCTATGTAGCAACAATTCCAATTCTGACTTTATTATAGTAGGAGATTTGAATATACCGATTAATAAAAATTAAAACTAATTTCTGAGTACAATTCCACCTTATTAAGTCATGGTATGATTTTTACTAACACATTTGCTACCAGACCAGTAAGTGGTAATATCTTGGATCATGCTATTAGCAGTTTTCTTAATATACGAGTAGAACGAGTTTTTAACTCAACAATTGAATCTGATATCAGTGATCATAGTTTTATTTTTTCAAAATTCTTGTTTAAACCGAAAGACATAAATAAGGAATTAGAAAAGAAAACGGTAAATTATGACAAAGTGAATCAATACTTCGATGAATTTTTATTTTTAACCTCATTTGACATTAACAACCCTGATTCAACCCTAAAATTAATCTTTGGAAAATATAATGAGTTGGTTGGTTAATTTTCGAAGTCTAAACAAGTACAGGTGAAAATGAAAAATGCTAGTATTTGTCCCTGGATGAATCTCGATCTTTGGAATCTGATAAAAGAAAAAAATCGCACACTCAAAAGGTTTAAACAAAGCACAAACAACTCTGCGTTAAAGGACAGACTAGATTTACTCAATAAAAAGATCAAATCTAAAAAATACTACGCAAAAAAATTATATTTCAAAAATTTGTTTAATAATTTAAATCAAAAGGAAGTATGGAATCAAATAAATCAATTCATAAAGCATAAGTCTAAAGCGGATATCCACTCCATTGTACAAAATGATATCGAATACAAAGACCTTCCCAGTATTGTAAATATATTCAATAACCATTTTGTAAATGTTGGCAACAGCCTCTCTTCTACAAGTAATGGTAACACTGAATTATACAATCTGCACAATAACAGCTCGAATTCATTTATTTGCGCCCAATCTCCGTTACGAAAACATATAATATAATTAATAATTTAGACAATAATAAGGGTGGTGGGTATAATAATATTCATAATACTGTTATAAAACGTAACTCAGCATTCTTTTCTCAAATATTGACGGATTTATTCAATGTAGTGTTTGAAACCGGCATTTATCCTGATTGTTTGAAGATTGCAAAAGTGACACCAATATTTAAATCAGGAGACTGCAAAGCTGCTAGTAACTACCGACCAATTTCTGTCTAGTCTGTGTTTGACAAAATACTTGAAAAATTAATTGCAACTCACCTCACTGAATATCTAAACGCTTTAGATTTTTTTTACTGTCATCAATATGGTTTTAGACAGTGGTCTGGTACAGATACCGCTTTAATTAAGATTACTGATCTGATTTACCGAGCTTTCGATAATCAGGAGTATATATGTGGTCTATTTTTAGATCTGCATAAAGCATTTGACTGCATTGATCATCGTCTACTTCTAAATAAGTTGTATTGCTATGGCTTTCGGGGCTTGGCTTATAATCTTTTGATGAGTTATCTTCAAAATCGTAAACAATTTGTGGCTTTAGATGGTGTAATTAGTAGCACTCTAACTATTAATTTGCGATTTATTCTATTTCTGATTTTCATAAATGATATATCACACCTACCTCTGGCTGGGAAAATTAGAATGTTTACTGATGATACCGCAATATTCTATAATTCTAAAGATTGCTCCCAAGCCATGACATACATGGAAAACGGCGTTACTGTACTTATAGAATATTTCAATGTAAATAAAATATCTGTAAACCTCAACAAAACCAAATTTATTATCTTTCAATCCCTATTCCTCCCTCATTATGATTTCCAACCCTTGCAAGTTTCAAATGGTATTATCGAGGGAGTTGATAAACTCAAATATCAAGGAGTTTTACTTGATAAGCATATGTCTTGGAATGAACACATTCATACGTTGAGTTTAAAAGCCAGTCCGTTTATTTATTTGATTAGGGTTGCTTCCTTTGTTCCACAACATATTCTAAAAATGATTTATTCTTCATTTATTCCATGCCATATTGGAAAATCAAAGATAAAAAGGTTGCAAATTTTACAAAATAAAAGCTGCAAAGCTATCTATAGGCTTCCACAATTGTTTCCCTCCGTCGAGCTGTATAAGAATGTAACTGAAGGAATCCTGCCAATAAACGCATTATTCCAATTTCATGTTTCACTATATATGTATAAATGTTTGCGGTTATCGTCAACGCTATCAAACATTGAGTTTCAGTATGTAAATCATCGTTTCAGTATGTAAGTCATACAACCCGTCGTTCTAATCTTTTAAAATGTTATAAAATCAAAACTGAATTTGGTAGAAAATCCATATCGTACTTTGGTCCATATGTATTTAATCATTTACCGACTGTTATTACTAGATCTGTTAGAGACGTATTTGGCTAAACTGGTTGAAGATTATCTTTAACGCGACATATTATCTGTATCTTTTAAATTTGTTTATTCACCTTATTTTATTATTTTATTTTTATTATTTTATTATTTTTATATTATAATACATTTAACTTGCAGTTTATTACTAAATTGTTATTTTATACCTTGTACATTATTTCTGTTTAATTTTTGTTTTAGGGGAGAGTTGATTAGCTTTTAAAGGACCATAAATCCATTAGCTATCCGCTCTCCTCAAAACTTTAAGTTTTAGTTTAGTGTTAAAAATGGTTAATTTTTAATAAATAAATAAATAAAAATTGAAATTAATAAAATCATCCCTGTCATATACCCACATCTAAGACCAATGGTAAGAAAAAAGACAACACGCTCTCTGCTCAACAATCGAAATTAAAATATTAAATTAAAATTAAAATAAATCAAAGAGCGCGAGGAAAACAAAAAATCAAAACAATCGAGCTTGCTGCACAAATTCAAAATAACAATAGAAAGATATTCGAATTCAAATTTGAATGGAGACAATAGTTGTATTGCTTTCATCAAAAATAAAAAAATTACAACAACAATCGTAATAGATAGACCAAAAAATAGTTTAGCTAACCCAAAAAAAATTAATGGTTAAACAAATATTAACCAAATTTTTAGTTTTAATACCTGCCACAAGAGTCAAGGATTTCAAGGATTTCATTATAAAATACAAAATTTTATATCGGTCGTGGACAAAGTATCGTATTCTACTCGCATACTATATAATGGCTGTTATTCACTCAGATGATTTACGACACTCGCCTATCGGCTCGTGTCGGTAAACTTCATCTTCGTGAATAACAGCTATCATTATATGCTCGTTGAATAATATACTATTTTCCAAGACGATACTAAGAAATTAGGATTTTCATGACTCAATTTTTCAATCAAATAAAAATAATGAAAGAAAAAATTGTATGTACCTTATTTTAAGCTTAGTAAAAAATACAGTCAATGTGGAGGCTCTTATTTATAGAGTTGGCTCTGGTGATATCAACTATCTTTAAATGATTTTTCATAATGACCAATACAATTAACAGCCGATATTTTTAAATGCGTATCTGCGTGAAATGAGACCATAATTTTATGAGGGTACCTGCCTATTAACTGACACTTTCGAGCTTGTATACATACATTTGTGTTGATTTTTACATGCATGTCTGTGCCGGTACATGTGCGAATGGAAACGTATGGATAGTATAAATAGAACTTTATAGTATTTTTGCTAAATACACTTAGAGGCCGGCGCACATTGAGAACGATCGCCGAGAACGAATTTTCCTTTTTCCCCAAATTATGTAAGAAAATTCTACGATAGTTATTTAACGATAGTTAAAATAAATCTGCTTTGGCAAAAAAATTAAATATAAAATTTTAACAGTTTTAATATAAAATTTTAATTTATCGCCATAAATTGAAAATTATCGACGATAATTTGAAATTTTTTTATTAAAAACATACGATTTTGTTAAGAGACTTATTTTGATTATCGAGAAAAATCGTTACATATTAACAAAATAAACTTGCTTTACAATAAATCAAACCTCGCTACATTTAAAAATTAGAAATTGGATGGTCACGAGTATATCGTAGTATATCTTTAATAAAATCGGAAAAAATTGGATATAATTAATAAATAAGTTTTATCGATTTTAAATCGAAATAACTGACACCCTCAAATTTAGAATATAATTTACAAGGTTAGTAGTCTAGCAATAAGTATCACATTTCAAAGACCAAAATCGTATATTAAATCAAGCAAAAATTCTAAAATTCCCTTGATACCGCCGCAGAATTATCTCTTTAAATTTTGAAAATGTGGAAAGAAATTATGGTTCAACGTATTTATCTTCAAGATGATGTTGTATAGATTCATCACATCCGTAATATAATATTAATGTAATATCATCTTTGTACATTATACAACAGCACAGTTTATATCACGTTCAACTTAATCTTTGTCAAAATCGTTTTATTTTTTGAAAATTTAATTAAGTTTTCTTTATCGTAATCTCCAGCATGAAACTTTTTCTTTTTAATCAAATCTTAAAATGTTGACATCCTACATATTATGTGAAAATACGGCTAGAGAAGAGAGTTTTTAAAATGCAGGCCATACTGCGTTATTGCTTTTTAATTTTCGGTTGTTTGGTTAGTTTACCAAATTAAGAGGTTCCCCTAATGCTGTTAGGCGTATACGTATGCATACAGCAAAATATTATGTCTAACTTATGTTAAAAAAATTTTTTGGATCACATGAGTAAATATTGTAAATAGCTCGAAGAATTTTTTTGTAAAATCATAAATAATATTGTATCTGCTTTTGGGGTAAAATGAAAAGGAAAAGCGTATTCTTCAAAAAATTTAAATATTTTAAGTGTCTCCTGGGTATTACAATACATACTTTTAGAATACATAAGAACTTTTATACGTTTTCTTCTGTTTTAGTTTTTTGGTTTTTCGATAATAAATTTTGTGTGATTTTGTGCTTTTGGTTTTATATAATAATAACAACGAAATTTGTTTTAAAGGTTATATTTTGTATAAGTTCTTTTTAAACTTTTGTTGTCTATGTGTATATAAAGTTAGTACATTAAAGTTAAATATGTTTCTATCACATTGTTACATCTTTAACAATAATTTAGAAGAACAAATTTAAGCCAGAACTTTAAAGAGACTTAGTGTGCCATCTTAAAAGTTTATTGGAATCAAGAATCAATTCAATTTCTTCATCACCATAAATTTATAACTTTAAGGAAGCATTGAACTGGAACACTTTCACTGGATTTTCAATACTAATTTAAAAGGCTATTCAGTATTGAATAGGTTAGCATTTATCCAACCGGATACTAATGGATAATTTCCGGTTTACCATAAATGTAATCCATTGTACAAAATAAATAATAAATGTACACATAATAAAGTTGTTTAATTTTATTTTTGAAACACAGAAATTAATTTTTATAAAAATAAATTATTTGTCCAAAAAATAGTAAAGCCAGTGGTGTAACTATTAAAATTTTAGGCAATATGATATGTATGTTAATTGTAGGGAGGAGCTTTTTTCTCCCAGATTTACTTTCTTTTTTTTTTATAATTTGGCGTAAGTTTTAGTAGTACTCTATATAACTTGATTAATTTTCAATTTGCAGAAATTTCGTTGCTAATTCTGTGCATAAATTGCATTCTCAATTGAAATTATTAAACAACAAAATACCAGATACTACCATAAGCCCGTTTGTTATTATTCCGGAATGAGAGGCGAAATGATAACCAAACAAGTATATTACATTCGGACATAGAAAATTAAATTCATTGAATTGATTGCCGATCATTAACATCCTCCCGCCATCCTATCAACTGGTAAGGGAACGATTTTCGTAATAGCACGTTTCATTTCTCCAGTTGCAATCTTAATCGTTACTAAGCTGACGAGACCATCAGCTCCAGGATGGATACCAATTATTTTGCCCAATTTCCATTTGAGCGATGGAATATCGTCTTCCTTGATAATGACTATTGTAACAATTTTAGCCTTCGGTGCTTCTTTTGTCCAAAGGTGCCGATGTTGAAGTTCTTCGATATATTCCTTGGACCAACGCGACCAGAAGTTTCGAAACATGTCCTTTGTGAGGTTCCAATGAGTGAGATGATCCAAATTTGAAATCAAAAATCCTAATTCCGGTATTGAATTAAGGGGCCGACCAACGAGGAAGTGACCTGGAGTGAGTACTTATTGAAACAAAACAGCCGAGAGTTCAATACAGATTCGACCTGCCTAATTAGTGTACTAAGGTCTTCATACGTAAGCTTGGCGTTTAGCGTTAAGCGTCGCATATGATATTTTGCCGACTTAACGGCGGCCTCGTA
The DNA here is from genome assembly GCA_958295665.1 of Tipula vernalis. NCBI lineage: Eukaryota > Metazoa > Arthropoda > Insecta > Diptera > Tipulidae > Tipula > Tipula vernalis. The sequence goes on along the minus strand of OY282558.1, from coordinate 169,632,592 downwards.
GAGACCACCAAAATGCATTGAGCCCGGTGGAGCAAATGACCACTCAATTTTGTCGCGTTGACACATGAGCTAAATTTCCGATTTGAGATCGGAGCGTTGAAGAAGTTCGAACAATTCATGTAACTCTGTATTGGCACCGACAAAGTTAGTGCCGTTGTCGGAAACGATTTTCTTCGGTAGACTGATGACGTGATAAATGATGCTGTTGAAAGTAACGATGTAACCTCTAAATGAACGGCTTTTGTGACAAAGCAGACAAAGACGGCTAAGTAGGTCTTTGTCGGTACTCGTCCTCGAATCGTAAAATGTACGTAAAAATGGCCACAGTAGTCCACACCTAAGTAATAGAAAGGATATGCTTGATTAACTCTTTCAAACGGAAGGTCGCTTATCCTCTGCCGCAGTAAAATCGATCTTGCACGAGAGCAGCTCACGCATTGCTTAAATACATTTCGAGCAAGGCGACGCCCATTTGTTGGCTAGTAGTTACATCGCATGGAGCAAGAAGCCCTTGTGGACCATCGTGAAGATGTGTTCTGTGAAAAAATAAAAAAACTGCCTCGATGTGTAAACAAAGCAGAAAATTTCAATCGGCCGCCAACACGAATAATAGCAACGACTTCAACTTCGGATCGCGAACGATAAATGTAGGATTCTGAAGCCCATGATATTCAGATGAATATGAAGGCCTTTTCTGCTCGGATGATTCGATTTCATTCGATGGCAAAAACGGTTGGGACCAGGATTTGTCAGATGATTGAAAAAAATTCAGATCATTCCATCATAATTCAGAAATAGTTAACTGTTATGGGAGTAATCCACGAGAAATTAAATCGGCCGGATTGAAATTAGATTTAACATGGCGCCAATTTTTTGATACAACCAAAGATTGAATGCTTGATACACGGTTAGCAACGAATGTTTTCCAATGAGCAGACGAAGCGTTTAGCCAATGGAAAACAATCATGGAATCAGTCCAGAAAAAAACACTTGTCTACTATGACTAATTTAAATCAGCCTTGATTTTTTGCAACCATCTTGGATAATAACTGGGCCACTAGAAGTTCAAGTCGAGGTAGAGTCGTTTGTTTAACGGGAGCGACTCGAGATTTCGAACACAATTGTCTAACGACAACACCCTTGAAAGTGTGACTTCGAAGCACCGTTTCTGGCTAGCATCTGCAAAACCATGTATTTGGATATTCGTTGAGGTTTGACAATGATTGAATATATATCGCGATATGTAAAGCCCTAGAAATTTTTGTAAATTTTCACGAAATTGAGACCAATTCGTGTGTAGATCGATGGGCAGACTTTCGACCCAATTTAGCTTAAGTTGCCATAACTGCTGCATAATATGACAACCTGCGATAGCAGCTCAATGGAATCAAATATGTTTGCTATTTCAGAATTAGAATGCCAATATAAACCCAAAGTTTTGATAAATTCGTCATCGTCTATGTCGCATTCGGATGAAATCGCCAAAATATTTACTGAAATCTTCGATCATCGGGATGAACATCGACCTGACGATACATTTTTGTGATATCTGCACTTACCGCGTAGGCATGTTTTCGAAATCTGAGTAACATTAAGAGAAGTTCATTTTCAATGACAGAACCGCCCATTAAAATACGATTTAGAGAGATGCCAGAACTAGTTTTAGCTGAGCCATCAAACTCGACTCTCAATTTGGTAGAGGTCGAGTCGGGTTTAAGCACACAGCGGTGCGGCAGGTAAAAATGATTTGATTCAACCGTCTTGACTATTTGCATATGACCGAGTGAAACGTATTCACTCATGAATGCATCATATGTAGTGTTGTAAACTTTCCGATATTTTTAAATATGGTATTGTTACCGGTAATATTACCGATAACATGGGTAAAATAGGTAACATACTTTTTATTCAAAATTTTTTGGGACAGCCACTTGATCTGTATTTAAACATAACACTGTGATCAAAAAATAGTCCGAAGGAGAAAATCGATTTCCGGAATGGCCTACAAAATTTTCTTCGATTCGGTTTGAATCCCTTGAATCGTGTCAAAACGGTGTCCCCGGAGCGCTTTTTAGAGTTTCTATAGCAAATAGTCACATACAACCAATGCAGTGTGAGACGGAGCATTATCGTGATGCAAAAACAAAGAGTTGTCTCCCCAAAATTGTCGTGATGTCAACTAATTAATTTTTGAGCACCAAATCCTTGACTTCCTTATTGTGGTGTTTATCGGTCGTAGACTTCGAAGGGCGGCAATGTCGTCTTCAACGCCTACATTAAACAATAAATTTTATTTTTTATTTTTTACTTTTATTAGTTTTTTGTTGAATGCTAATTAATTCGTGTTAACATTCAACAAAAAATTAATAAAAGTAAAATTAGCTTACACACAAAACTGTGTGAATATCGTGAAAAAGAAAAATTGTAAGAGAGTTCATCTGTATTAGTGTGATTCGCTAGTACTTAACGCACAGCACATTCTTTTTATATAGAATGTAAATTGTGGTATAATCAGTCCAGTCGTCGCGGCCTGATGAGAAGATTGATTTTTTCATAATCATAAGCTCATCAGTTCGAAACAGGATTGAATTGTCGTACAATCTTCGGAACATATTAAAATCATATAATAAATTCTTATATAAATATGAGTTTATGATCAATTAAACTATTTAATTAATGTATAGGTCATCCCCGCCGACGCATTTATCATTCCTCCAAGTCATCCTCTTCTTCAAGCGAATATTAATAAGCAACTTTATTTAATAATAATAATTAGTATTTGATTACGCAGGAATAACTTCAGCTTCGTTATCCACACTTCTTACATTCGATCAGGTCAGTTTAAAGTTATGTAAATGTACGTTAGTTTTCCTGTACCGTCAACAGTCTATGGATTACGTGTAGAGCTATGTGTATAAAATCATAAGTATAGAACGTGCTTTCGGTTGCAGCTCTCGATGCAGGTATGCTCAAAATATTAACCTCAAACCCCCCTTAAGATTAAGTAGAACACACTCCCGCCCACCAAATTTAACCAGAGAGCTGCTCACTTGCAACCACAAGTGGTCATGAAAAAAGTTCACTTCGAGCATTGTAATGCGCTAAAGACTCAATTATTTATTTATTTATTTTGTGCAAAAGTTTGTTTTATATTAACAACACAGTCCACCACTTTAGTAAAAACTGTAAACTCTCTCAAAAAAAAAAAGAGATAGCTATTTAGCAATCGCAGTGAAGTACACAGTGAACAGTTTCAACTTTTATTCAAAACGATTCGCTTGCGAGATCGTAGATGCCTTCATAAGTGCCTTCAGACAATATCTGAAACAAGAAAGGAGAACTTGAAAGTAAATTACAGAAGAGGTCTATCGTGATGAAAAATTTGCGAGTTTTTTCCAAAGATTTCAAACTGTTGATAGACTGAATCTTGAAGATATCGACAATGAGCAAGTTAAGTACATGGCAGAAGACTTTTCGGGCCACTTTTGTTTCCTCCATTGTCAGTAATAAGTTCAATAAATTTATAAGTCCCGACGACATTCAACACCGCTTCAACTGCCTAGAAAAGAAACTTACAAGGTCAAATGTCGATTTTCCTTAGTAACGGCTTTGGGTATATTAATGACATAATTTATTATATAGTTCCTGCGTTTGTTCAACCACGGTCTGCAACGTCAGTGCAGATGTGCCGACGCGATGGTCAACAAATCAATACAAGGCCGAATTTGTGATTAAGCCTAGTGGAGCACCAGAAACGAAAATTGCTCGAGCTAATAGCTCGTCGACTATCTGGTGCTCTTTGGTCTCATGTTGTCAACGAAATTTCAGCATACTACAGCTTTTCATGATTCTAGCTCTATGACGTGTTTGCCAACTGAACATGTAAATGGAACAGGAAGTACACAATTTGGCGGAACGTAATTACCGTGTTAATTGAGGGACAGGTGTTTAATCCAGTGGTATCACAATTCTTTTTGCATTTAGAGTAGTTGAGTTGTCTGGAAAAAACGTTTTTAATTTATTTTACCGATATTACCACGGTAACACCACTTTGGGTAATATTACCCAAAATTACCAATTTTACCGGTAATATTGCCACCGTGAATATTACTGTTTACATCACTAATATAATATGATCGCGAAGCACAGAGTCTCGACTTAATTTTTTCTCAATATTGAAGAATCGTTGGCGTGCTAGAACTTGTGAGTTCCCTAGTTCACTTTCAGCACTAGAGAATGGCAAGCGAACTATGAAACGACCATCGATATTCCTTGCATAATTTTGTATAAAATGCTATCTTGTGTTAAATTATCTCCTTCCTCTATAGGCCTAAATCTTTCCATAAGCGTATCCAAATACGTAGATGGAGAGTTCACGACAGCTAGATTGCAAATTTGATAATCTATTGGCGGATTATTGGCCTTACCTGAAACGACCCATCGCAATCTTGTATTCTGAAAATTCTGTTATTACTTAGTTTAATTTGACCGACTCAAAGAATAATCCTGCGCTAATGAGCAAACCAATTTTTTGAGGTGAATAGAATTTTGGGTCCGCCAGTTTCATGTTAAATGTGTGCCTCTATTGAAGCACTGTAATTGCTGATTCGGGATCGAAACTCGATATTTGAGCCGGGGATTCCATTGCTCTTAAACTCAATTTGGATGCTAGTGATTTTGTAATGACATTAAGCATGAAGCCAGAATCTAGCATTGCCCTCGCAACAACAGTACTATTGTTTACATCAGATAATTTAACAAGTGCCGTGGCGAGGAGACCATGAGTTGGGTTTTTGTTGATTGCGGCTAGTGCAGTGTCGAAATCATGCTCGGGAATCGATTGTGACGATACGGCTAGATGAATTGATGATGTTTTGTTTAATGATGAATTTTAAGCCTTTGAAGGCTGAGCTGTAGAAGTACTATTATTTATGTGAAGGAGACTATGATGTTTACCATTCCAAGTACGACATCGATCTTCAACGGAACAATCGTCAATACGGGGATGGCCAAGAGCTTTGAGACATTGAAGGTGAGAATTAAACTCATCAAGAAGATCGAGCAGCTTTTGAGAATTTAACTTCTCAATCGGTTTGGCCCTGAATAATGAATTTACATGTTCTTCAACAATCCGGTTGGTTTTATTAAATCGTTGAAACAATAATTCCCTAGCTTGTTCGTAATTTGCCGCAATGAACTCTAAATTTTTGAATGGCTTAGCCCCAGGACCTTTACAACAATTTTTGAGATATTGAAATTTCGTGAACTTGTTCAAACGAGGGTTATTATGAATGTGGGTATCAAAGGATTTGATAGAACTGCGAAATGTGGTCGGCTCACCACGAAACGCTTCGAATGATAATTCAGGTAATTTTGGAAGGAAACCAAGATCCTCAATTGCCTTAATGGATGATTTTTTCAAAGTATCTTCTATCCTATATTTCAATAACGGCCTCAATTTTTAATAGTGTTGATCTACGTCAGTTCGGATCGTAATTCCCAACTCACACTAATCTTCTAACCCAAAAAGTAGTTTGATATTCCAAAAACCTGGTATACTGCGACACTAGATTGTCACGACGCAATCGCAATTGAGAGGCAATAGCACTTGCCATATCATTAGTAACAAATTTGTCGATCTCATCAAGAAAATTCAAAAATATTGTTATAACACTCTTCAAACGTTTAATATTTAAGACAAACAATTCTAGCGTTTGTGGCAAAAACTGTTAATACTCAGTAACCAATAACATACAGTTAAATTTTGAAGCGCAGCAACTGGCAGGATTTCAATGAAAACTGTTGTTGCAGAGGAGTGAATTCACTAACCGTAATTCATCAGTTGAATAACTGGATCACAACAATTTTGCTCGAACCAAATATAGCAAAGCGACCAGTCAGTAATGGCGTGGGTTCCTACCCCACCGCTGTCACCAATGTAAATTGTAGGGAAAAGCTTTTTTCTCACAAGTTGTAGAACTTGACAATGTCGAATTAAGCACTCAGGCCTGCGGCCTAATTACACAGATTTACTTTCTTTTTTCTTTATAATTTGGCGTAAACGCATGCCGAATAAAAGATTACTAAAAAAATAAAAAATTGTTAATTTAACAATATACCAAATACAAATTCAATATACCTTAAGCCCGTTTCGTTATCATTCTGGAATGAGAGGAGGCGGAATGATAACCAAACAAGTATATTACATTCGGACGTAGAAAATTAAATTCATTGAATTGATTGCCGATCATTAACAATATAGTTGTAGTGGATTATATTATATATCCTATAGGTGGACTTTGTATTTGATGAATTGTTTAAACTGTACATCGGTGGCGAATGGATCGATTCTACTTGTAAACAACCATCGCCTTGGTTTTATCACAACAATGACATCGTAGTCATGATTGCCCGTCACACTTTGATGAACTGATTTCATTATTTATAAGCAGCTTTCATTATTCACTGTCCATCAGTAGTAGGTGTTTTACGGAATCCGCTCGAAACACGGTATTTGAAAACGCAATATTTCAAAATGCGATATTTCAAAACACGATATAACGAAATGAGATAAAGTACAAAACGCGATATGGTACAAAACGCAATATTGCAAAACTCATTATGGTACAAAACGCGGAATTTTAAAATTATTAATCTTCCTTCATTTCACATATAAAATTTTCCTTCATCTTTAGATGAAATTGAACATGTACGATGGAACATCGCGTTTTGTACCATATCGCGATTTGAAATATCGCGTTTTGTCAAATCGCTTTCTAAAATATCGCGTTTAAAATGAGACCCGCGTTTTACATATTTGAACTGCTTTTGTATTTGTTGATGTTTCGCATGCATAAACTTTTAAAATAAACTTAAAACGTAGTTCATTTTATTTCCGCCCACATAATAAGTCCATAAAAGGATTCATGTCCTTCAACAAATCATAAATATTATAAGCTCCATAAACAAAATAAATTCTCAAACTTCTATAAAACAAAATTGGGTCTCTCCACAAAAGCTTTTCTTACACACAAAGCAAAGCAAAATAACCACAATTTTACTAAAATAAAAATAGAAAACAAAAGAAAAACTTTTAATTCAACATACATATTAACAATTACATAATGCATTGCCGTTTTTTTTTTTTTAAGTATTTTGGGTATTCGAATTTGGTGGTTGACATCAAAGGACATAACTTTAAAGAAACTTAAATTTGGTATTCTAACAAAATACTCGTGAACAAATTATTTTTAGTTGTTGTCTGGCGAAATCCATTAATTTTTGATTTTAAATTTGTTATTCTAATTTTAGATGTATTCCATCGCTTTCAACCTGAAAATGAAAGTCTACGTAAGTGATGTACTATTATGCTCAACTAATGTCACACGCGTAGTATTGTTATTTAGAGTACAAATTTATATAATGCACAGAACTATGCCATAAATATTGATTTTTTTTTTATTAAGTCTTTTTTTGTTAAGTATTTGTTTTGTTGTTGATTTGTTTATTATTTAAAGTTGGGTTGTTCATCTCCATTTTAGAGTGGTACTATGCACAAAAAACTTGTATAGAATTAGTATATTTTTATCATTCAATGTGTAGCAGTCTGAAAATAAGTAGCTAGTTAAGAAAAACTTTTTGAAGTTTGTATTGGTTGTTGTTGATATTATTTGTTTTGTCTTACGAGGAGATATAATCATCAAGGAGTTGCAGTGTCTCTTTGAAAATGTAAAGTTTTTTGTTTTTAGTGTTTAATAAAATAATTAATTTTTAATTTAAGTTTTAAATTAGTTTTGAATGAATGTTGTTGAAATGAAAGGAATTTTTCTAAGATTACTTTTTTGTAAATCTTCTAATTGAAAATTACCAAACAAAATTTATCTAATTTAATTAATTATACCGTTGCTCCTAGTACGTATAGACAATTGGGTTCGAAAACAATAAACTGCCAAACTATTATTTAAACAAGTTCGATAACTTATATTTACATTAGAGTATTATAGAAATACTAGTGGCATGTGGCCCCTAGGGGCCGAATATACAGTACATTTAGTTCGCTAAATTAGTGGGAGCCCTCACACGACTAAAAGCCACTTATAGCTGCCCTAGTGAGTAAATACTGGTTTAGGTAGCTCCTAATTTTTTTTTTATAGTGATAGCAAATGTGAGTCTCAATGGCAATTGCAATCTTGAAATTGTAAATGACATATTTGGATCAGTTGTAGTTATCAGCTTTATTCTTAGCATAAAAACAATATTACCTTTTCCAACACCTGTAATAACTCCTACTGCTGGTAGCAATTATCATTTAACGGGCTAACAATAATTGCTCTTACTGAATACTGATCTATATTACGAAGATCCAAAGAATCACCAAAAGTGTGGTGAACAATTGAGTTTGGTGGGAATCTCAATCATATTTTGTCCATTAGTACATTGCAGTGTTCCATTTCCCAATTGCAGCCACCACTTGGAAAATTCGCGTACCAAAGAAAGTATGATTTCTTTTTACATAATAATAAGCCGGTTTGGTAGAATCTTAACTTTGACGTCATAGGAACGACGAACCCTTGAGAATGCAACATAAAGTTGTCCGTGTCCAAATACAGGTTCCGACAGGTATATCCCAACTTTGTCCATTGTTTGACCTTGAGACTTGTTTATGGTCATAGCAAATGCTGCCTTAATAGGAAATTGTCGTAGTTTAAAAGGTAACTCCAGGTCGGAACTTGAAAGATCTATCCTTGGAATTAAAACGATTTTACCCATATGAGATCCAGCGAGCACTTCTGCCTCAATAACGTTATCTTTCATGCTTTTCAAAACTAATCGTGTACCGTTGCATAATCCTTGTTTAGTGTTGAGATTCCGAAGTAGCATGACTATAGTTCCAACTTTAAGATTCAGAGTATGTTGAGGTAGCCCAGCCGGATTGATAGAATTCAAATATTCTAGTGGAAAGTTAAGACGCTCACTTTCATCTTCTGTATCAATTTCATCTGTAATTAAATACACTCGAATTTGTTCATGAAGCAAGCCAATAATTTGATTGTTGATTCTGCCCACATCAACGTTCTTTGGGCATAAAATTACTTTTCTCGATAAGGAAGGGATGTCATTTAAAGAAATTGCTTTTCGAAAAGTTCTGTCACCAAATCATCGCCACAAATAAAATTTTCGAGAATTTCAATAGTGTCAGGTGGTAAGTTGTTCCCACAATCAAGTGTTCCAGCTCCAAGTTGTAACAACCAATTATTATAGTCTTGATCAACGTGTCTCTTGTTCTCTACTAAACCAGCTTCTCAAAATTGTGCCTTGTGCCAGTTTTGCGAATACCTTAAGCTTGATTGAACCACACACAGCAGATCGCATTGCATGTGGAACAATAGCTAAACATTGCCGGAAATCCCCTCCAATTAACATGACCTTTCCACCAAACGGGTGTTTGTTTGCATAACTTCTTGCAGCAACTTGTCAATTCTATTGAGAACATAACTAGGATGCCATAGTGCAGTCATCTATAATAATCAATTTTGCACGACAAATATCTTCTGCATCATCAGTTTCCATTCTCAATCCTGAGATGGATGTTTCTCCGATCGGTACAGGCAGTTTAAAATGTGAATAGCATGTTCGTCCATTAATTAATAAATTAGCAGCTACTCCAGTTGTTGCCGTAGCCAAAACTAAGTGATTTCTTGCGCGAAAATGACGAGTCAGGACCATCAAGAAAATAACATTTTTGACTTCTGGTTTTATCTCGAGTTGCACCAACAATTTTGTGAAATACACAGGACTACATGGGGTTAAAAGAGGAGATCATATCTGCTTCTCTTCATCAAAATTGAATGGAGCGTAGTCAATATTAGGTAATCCGCTTGTAACATTGGGTAGGTTGAAAGACTCTAGAATAAATCCTAGTGCTCTTAATGAGGATTGAATGTCCTTTAAAGCATATGATTCACAACTGGTGCAATGCTCATCCCAACCGTGGAGTTTGCGGCATATATCTACAGTCATGTCTTCCTTATTTTCATTCCAAAGCAACAAAGGGTCAGCTGGCGAGGAAAAAGCACAAATATATGCAAAAAGCTGTCTCATTTGGGCAGGCATATCATACGATTTAGCGTCTTCCCGAGTTTTTTGCCCAATTGATTCATCTAAAAGAAATCCTTTTTCCTTTTCTGCTTCCTGTTATGTTTTACCACATTTGACCCCGCCGCTAACTGCAATCGTTCTAACGTCTTCCAATGATTTAGCTCCCGTCTCATGTTGAAGCAAGAGTCTAAGATAAAATCTTTCAGAATCCTTGTTACTAACAGTATACATCCGACTTTATTCCCAACACGTTGTCGCTTTTCCCAGGAAGTGTTTTTGTCGTCCCAAACATAGTGAACGGGGATTTCCCAATATTTCCACTGGTTTGCATCTGGATTTTGGTTGAGTTTAAACCAAGCAGTAAATTTTGTATCTCTTGAAGTGGCACGGTCTGCTGCATGCAGTGTATTCCCTAATCGAAAGCAATTGCTCTGCTCTTCCTGCAAATGAACTGGCAATCGGTATATGGTATGGCTTTGATCATTCATTGGGAAACAAAAAATTCTCCAAATGGATTCTGGTGCACTGACATAGCGCGAATCCACATACATTAAAGATTCATCGTGATTATTTTTTTCGGACACCGAAACATTAGCACAATCATGTCCTTTATACACATCTTCAAACAAATATTTCACACTCTTTACTGTGGCACATATTTCAACGTTGATATGGCAGTTATATTTTAGGCAAAGATATGGATTATATGGGACCACTCAACTGTTATCAATGCGAAGACCGGGAAAAACTTCTATTTCGTTTGTCTCTCTTCTTTTATACTTGGGGTATCCGTTCAAATTTTCCAATGTAATATCTTGAAATTCTTTTGGAAAACCTTTGTAACATTTCCCTTGCACCATGCATGGACTGTTTAGATTACGGTTGTCACATGGTGTTTGGATCATATTTCTAACAATGATTTCAAAAGATGAGGCGATAATTCTTGGTCAGTAATTTCAGCAATAACAATTTTGTCGATATCTTCTTCAGTTCGTAATTTTGAATCGTCATCGAAAATGATTAAAACGTGACCATGTGGCAATCCTCGCTTTTGAAATTCTATTACATGAACGATTGCCTTCACAGTTCCAAAAAGAGATTTTTTCATAATGTCCGTTACTAAATTATTTAACTTTAGCAGAAAAACTCTAGCTACCAAGTCTGGCCGATGTTCCATACTTTCTAACAATTGCCATAGCATCCTGGTAATGCTGTTGCAGATTGCGAGGGCTACCCTGAAAGCTAGATGGCAATATTACAAATTTTCCAACCTGCTTGTTTTCCGAATATGCGTCAAGATTTAGGTATTCCATTAAAGCTTTATAGCTATCTGCTCTCAATGCCGGTTGATTGTTTCAGATCCATTGAAGAACGTTTGACTCTGCGCGAATATAAGCGTCAACCACATACTGCTGGGTTAAACGTCCTGTGTTCAGCAACTGGGAAAACACCTCTCTAACCGACAAACGATAAGAAAAATATTCCTTCATTGATACTCTGGATCGCTTATTTGTCTCGTACTTTTTACAGCGACAAATTTGTGTGCTCCATCCTTCCTGATCCGTCGGAAATAAAATCGGGTACGTTACGGCATCTAAATGAGGATAACAAATGTCAATCCGTTTAAATTTTGGTTGGTCAGGCTGATTAGCAGATAAATGCATAACAATATCCCGATAAAACGGTGGTTCTCCATCTATACTTTGAAACACTATGGCCACTTCGTTAACCGTTGGAGCATTATACCGCCTTTGGTCGTTGTCTCCATTATAAATTAATGCTAACGCTACCTTGGTTGGCTCAACGCCATCTGCTTCGGCAGTTTCAATAGCTTGTTTTTCCACTACTTCATGAAGCATTTTAATTGATTTTGCAAGTGGATGTTTGTTAATTATATCAGCTAATTTTCTCATAATCATTTCTGAGCACTGCTTGTTCTATGGAAGGTTCATTCGTTTGGTAGATTGCATCATCAGGGTCCAAGACGTATATCTGGGCAAATTTTCTGGCTTCATTTCCTTCAGGATGCAGTATTCCAATCCGATGAACTATTTGCCCGCATACGCGAAAGCAATTCGGTCCTTTTCCTTGAGGTGGCTTAATGTTAGCTCCAGTCGAGGCAAACGCAAATGAATTATTATACGATCGTATGCATTCCATAAATTGTTTGCTTTCTGGCAAAATATTGGTCATACGATTTTCTAAATACCTACTCGGGATAGTTATCAAGTGGAGATAATTTAACTTAACCCTTCTGGCAACTTCGAGTAAACTCATTAGTGCTTTTTCCAGTTTTTTCTTCTGCGAAGTTAAGCGAAAAGCAATTTTTGCACACGATGTTCATTAATCCCAAAAAATGTTCAGAAATTGCTACTTCATTACTGAATGCACTTTCTGCCAGCTCTCGAAACCTTTGGGTAGCCGTCGTTTGTTCTTCTACGGCGATTGATTTAGCTTCAAGATATCGTAAGAAATAATTTTGAAGTCGTATGTTATGCTGTTCAAGTGTTTCAACCGCTCTTGAAGAAGAAGTTCTGTTTCGAACGTTTCCAAGCCGTATGTCATGCTGTTCAGGTGTTTCAACCGCTCTTGAAGAAGAAGTTCTGCTTCGATCATTTTAACGCCGTATGTCATGCTGTTCAGGTGTTTCAACGAAGGCTATTGATGATTTATGTTAATTATATCCAAAATTAGTGGTAGTATTATTAAACTAACTTGGACCAAATATGATACAAATCGACTCAAATTTGTCCAAGTTATTATGAAAAACCCAAAAATTTAACGAATTTTTGTTCGGGAGGTACCCGAAGGAAAAGAAATTAAAAAAAATCGTACGGTAGAATTCAATCTGGGATGAAATTCATACATGGTAAAATTTTCATGAGAATCGGTTCAGCTGTTTAGGCGCCTATTCAACACAGACAAACATGAAATCGCCTATTAGTAATATAGATTGTTCGCAGGTAAAATTTAATTTTAAAGTTCGCCTCATAATACCAATATAATCTTGTATGTATCTTTTTGTTCATTTTATTTAAGATGCAGATTATAGTCCATAAAAAATTTTATATTTGTAATAAGTCTTTTTATTGTTGATTGAAAAAATACGTTTTATTACAGATTTAAAACTTTTTTACATTCTTTATTCAGGTGAATTTTTAATGAAAAAGAAACTATTATCAAGGTTCCAGAATCATTCGTTAAAAAAATCGTGTTAACAACTATTTTTATTTATGTGGAACATTATCACCCAATACTGCACTGAAGGTTGTTCCCACTAAATAGAACTACATAATTTCGAATATTTCGAATAGAACTTTGAAAAAATGAAGAACAAAAATCTATGTTTTTATTTACATTTCTACCATTAATAATTTCCATACAGTAATCCTTTGCCTTTTTTAAGGTTAGGTTACAGATTAACGGAGAAGTAGCAGTGACATGTTTTAGCCTACCCTTTCCAGAATGATTTTTAAAAAAATTATGCAGATCCCTTAAAAATTGAAGTGGAGGACGCCACCCTGTAGCGGTTCGATCGCAAAAGAGGTATTTCCGAAAAAGGCACAATCCACTTTCTTACACAACTTCCGATTTTTATGATGGGTTTAATCATGATTAGTTTAATATAAAATGCCAATTTATTACCGGTAGAAAGTTAGCATGAAATTATCAAAAAGTTTAATATGGTAATACTGTACGAAAAAATTTATTAATTAAACCTTTTAGGACATTAAATTTAAATAACTATTTTATTTAACACAAGGATGACACGAATAAAAGCAAATAACTCGAGAGAAATATTTTTTTTTTTTATTATACACTTTATTGACAGCTCTCTGTTATACACATCCGTTCATTTCAACACTTCTCGTACGAATCTCCAACCGGCACTTTTCCCTACCATACAACAATACATATTTTATTCATAACTAACTTTATTATACTTAAATACAAAATACTACAGCTCGGCCATCCTGACATCTATCGCCTCGATAGATAATTAATATTTGAATATATTGATAATATATTTACTTATTCTATTTTTATAATTACATTTTTCCTCGTTACCTACATACTAATTTAGACTTAACTAATACAATTATCAAGCCCTGAACTAATCTTAACATTTAATCTCGTTAACAATAAAAACTAAAACATTAGTAAAAAAAATAAAAATCAATTCGCCTTACAAATTTAATTCATTAATTTAACTATTGACATTTTGCTCGAAACTCTCAATCGCAAAATTCGTGTCATATTCCGCGGATCAAATATTCCCTCGAATCTCGCACCTGATACCTGGTACTGATCTAAATCAGATACAACGTACCTGTATTTATCTAAAACCTTCTTCACCAAATACGGTCCCTTAAACTTTCGCTGTAATTTCTTCCTGTCTCCTACCTTAGGTATATTTCTTATTACGACCAAATCTCCCTCTACATAATTCTGAATTTTCCCACACTTCTTATCATGTCTCAGCTTGTTATACTCTTGTAAACCTTTAATATTCTTACTCGCGGTCTCTCGTAACTTTTCCATATCAACCCTTTCCTCATTTTTGCTTTCTAGATATTCGAATAAACCCTGTCCTATATTTCGTTTCTGAATGATTCCATACAATAATCTAGCTGGTATCTCATTTATTCCCCGATTTAAAGTATTATTCAATAAATATTCCGCATCGACTAATAACGTGTCCCAACATTTTCCCTTTTCTTCAACTAACTTACTCAAAAGAGGCACTAATGTTCTATTGTACCTTTCGATCTGTCCGTTAGCCTGAGGACATGCCGTCGCGTTTAAAATATGCACAATTTTATGACTTGTAACAAAAGACTCAAATTGTTTGGATGTAAAACTCGATCCTCTATCCGTAATTTTTCTTTCTGGCGTCGAATATTCTAAGATATACGATTTTAAGCGCTTGATAACCTCTGTCGTGTTCGTAGTCTTCGTGGCGTACAAGCGAATATATTTTGTAAAACCATCGATTAAAGCTAATACATAATTATTTTTACATTTCGTAGTCTCTAAAGGTTCTAAATGATCTATATGTAAAGTAAAAAACGGTACTTCTCCCTTATCAATATTTTTTAATGGAGTTCGATCAATTCGCGGCTTAGGATTGTACATTATGCATGTAACACAATTTTTAATGTGCCTTAAATTTCCCTCATTTGACTAAAATAAAATAATCTTTTAATCATCTCACATACCTTGTCTATACCAAAGTGACCTAATTCGTTATGATACTTGTAAATTACTGATTCTATCATATCCTCCGATACTAACAGCATCAGTTTCTGTTTTTTTGATTTAAAAACTAGTCCATATCTAAGCTCGTATATTTAAGTCAAGTCCTTGATTGGCATGAATCGTCTCGTTAAACAAATTAGAACATTCCGACTCTAGCATGTATACATTAATCCTACTTATGTCGCATATTCTCGCTTTTCCGATGAATCAGCTCGAAATTAAATTGCTCTAAGAACATCGACCAACGCTCAATCTTTGCGTTAATTTCTCGCTTGTTGAAGGTCATCTTCAACGCATTACAATCTATAATAATCGCAAATCTCATACCATATAAATAGGTTCTAAAACGTTGTAAGCTATATATTATAGCTAGAATCTCTAACTCAAAACTATGCAACTTTGCTTCCCGAATTTGTTTTTCTACTATAATACATAATTGGAAGAAATTTGTTGTCGTCCACCTGTTGTTGCAAAGTCCCAAATCGTTAAAAGATTCCAAATGTTTTTCTTCAAATTTGAAATCATCCTTAGATTTCAACAACTCACACAATGGCGTAGCATTATAATTAAAATTCATAACAAATTTTCTAAAGTAACTAATCAACCTTATAAAACGGTGTAAGGATTTCTCGTCCGTCGGTATTGGATAATCTTTAATCGCACTAACATGTTTATCACTTAGTGTCATTTTATTGTGTTCTAACTCGTACCCTAAATATTTACTCAATTCTCGTTTTCAGAAATCGACATTTCGCTAATTGTAACTTGACATGATTATCCGATAACGTAACAAAAAGCTGTCTCAAAACCTCCAAATGTTGCTCGAGTGTATTGGTAGCGATCAAGATATCATCGATGAAAACTATAATCGAACCCTCTTTGATTAATTCTTTCAAAACCTTGGCCCCTATTTCTGAATACGAATACGAACAAAAAATCTACGAATTCGTATCATTGGTATTTTTGAATACGAATACGTTTATTTCTTGTACGAATTCGTGTAAGCATGATTCGTGACAAAATTTCCCTTATTTCGCAATACGAATTCGAGCAATTTTTGTTCGTTCATGAACGGATTTTGGTTCGATAACATAATAGTTAACGACACCAATAATGAACAAGCAAAAAATGCAAGATGTACACAAAAAATTTATATTTTTAATTTTTTTTTAATTTTTAAAAGAAATACAAATTTTTAAAAAAACTAAAAGCCAAATTTTTTTAATTGAAAATATTTTTTATTCAGCAAAATTTCACATATTTTATGTATATACCAATTTGTTGACTAATTACCGGGTCCCTCAATGCCGCAATCACAATAAATTAAATAAATAAAACTAAAATTTCACGAAATATGTAGCTATGAATTTTTCTAGGTACAGATTTGTATTTCCTTTTATTAAATAAAATTTTTTATTTTGATATAAAATAATATTTATCCAATATGGCGCGGATTCGATTTTATTTATTCACGTAGCCAACTAAAAATAAATTGATGCCAAAAATTTGACATATTTACGTTTATTTTCAGATTTACACTGTCATTTTAAGGATTTTTCACGTAAAACAAAATTTCCCTTTGCATACACTACAAAAATTAAAATAGGTCGTACGTTCGTATTCAGAAATACCAATTAATTTTCGTATCGAATAGCATTTTCGTTTCGTATACAAATTCGTATCGTATTCAGAAATAGGTCCCCTTATTAATATATCGTGAAAAAGCTGATGGGGAATTAGCATAGCCAAATGGCAATTTGTTAAATTCATATTGCCCATCCTCGGTGACAAATGCCGTAAACTTTCTCGATTTTTCTTTCA
This sequence comes from Tipula vernalis, assembly GCA_958295665.1. NCBI lineage: Eukaryota > Metazoa > Arthropoda > Insecta > Diptera > Tipulidae > Tipula > Tipula vernalis. The sequence continues at coordinate 169,615,414 of OY282558.1, read as the reverse complement.
CATCTACATGGTAAAACATATTTTTGAGATCCAAAGAACTAAAATATTTTTTTCCATATAACTTCCCAATTTGATCTTCTATGGACCGGTAAAGGAAAATGATTTCGCTCGACTAATCTATTTAATGGCCTATAATTAACGCACATTCGCAGTTTACCGTCTTTCTTCCTAACTAATACTACATTGCTCGAATAGGGTGACTCACTTTCCCTAATAATCTTTTTTTCTAACATCTCTTCTCTTTACATTTAGTACTGAGCGCTGGTTCATATGAAGTATTTGAAAGTTGAAGTTAATGAGATGACCGTTTATATCTTTTGAAGGAGTCATACGAAATTTCTAAATGTTGCCATGAAACATGGTAAATTGTCGGCCTGTACAACGAAATCACAACTGGGGTTGACAAATTAACGGTTCAATTTAATCAAAAGCATTTAATATTTATGGCTGGTTCATATGAAGTATTTGAAAGTCGAATTTAATGAGATGGGCGTTTATATCTTTTGAAGGGGTCATACGCAATTTCTGAATGTTGTCATGGAACATGGTAAATTCTCGGCCTGTACAACGAAATTATAACTGGAGTTGACAAACTAACGGTTCAATTTAATCAAAAGCATTTAGTACTTATGGTTGGTTCATATAAAGTATTTGAAATTTGAGGTTAATGAGATGCGCGCTTATATCTTTTGAAGGGGTCGTACGAAATTTTTGAATGTTGCCATGGAACAAAGTAAATTACCATCCTATACAATTAAATTACAACTGGGGTTGACAAATTAACATTTCAATTATTCAGGAGCCTTAAGTACTTTTGGGTCTTTCATATGAAAATTTTAAAATTTGAAGCTTCATATAACCTTTAAAGAGATCTTACCAAATTCTTGAATCTAAAAACATGAGATGTGGTAAGGAAAAGCCCTTTGCAATTAAGTCACCATTGGGATTAACGGTTCAGTTAATCAGAAAGCCTTAGTTATTATTGATTAATCATCTGAAAAATTTGATTTATCATTTACCAAACTTTTGATAATTCTGAAAATACCTCTATAACAATGTAAAGGGATGTTCTGAATCACGAAATCAAATCTGTGGTTGACAGATTACTAATAGAAAATAAAAAAATCCAGTTTTTAAGGAAGCATATTATTTGGTTTGTATCATTTTGGGTCATGAAATGTTTTTCAAAATTTAACAGTGGTTCATTGGAAAGGAAAGTTGTCTTAAGCCACTGTGTTTGATCACCGTGCACCAAAAAATGAACCGCGCTACAATTTTGAAGGAGTGTTTGGACAAGTATAATCACCATCCAAACGAGTTTAAAAGGCATTAAAGAAACTAAATCCCAGTCAAAACAGTGAATTTCTCCCGGCTAAAGCGAAAGGAAGAAATATGTACAAACTGGCATTAATCGATTTCGAGCTTGAAACCATAAATTTTGTAGCCTTAGCAACGCTATCACATAGTCTACGTATTTACACCTGTAAATAATGTAAAATGAAATTTTGTATCGGAGGAAAATGTGTGTTGTACAGGGTGATACATTTTCTTTAACCTACAAATTTTCTTAGAAGGTAGAAGGGATACAATACATAGACTGTGTAAGTGGGAGTTTTATTTAAGAAGTTAAGATAATTATTTTTCCTTCAACAGATCATCCGGCGCAGGGATGCTTGATGAAGGATCAAACTTATAAACGGCAATTTAGATCTTGTGATACATTTAATGAAAGGTTTTTATTACAAAAACAATAATGTAAATCATTTTTTCAAACAACCTTAAATTTATTTATTATTGTTAAAAATTGGTAATTTTTAAAATTAAAGCTTTACCGGTTATTGTTAATTTTTTCTAATTATACATCTTTTACGAAGTGCAGAATTTTATTCCCGTCTGTTGGCTGTAAATGGATCTGTTTTTAAAATCTAATTTCTTCAATGGCATCGTTTCGACTTCTGGTTCTAGACTGTGAAATTTTTTGGAAGGCATTGCTGGAAAGTCAAAGATGTTTGGAGTGGTTGGTGACCTTCTAAGACCAGTTCTCTGACAATTTAGGCTCTCATGTTGTAACTATTACTTAACGAACAGAAAGTCGCCTCTTGACATCATATGAGGCGAACCAAAAATCAATAGTACATATAATTCATAATGACAAGATTAAGTGAGCTTCATTTAAAGTAAATATATTTCTCTAAGTCAATAACCGTACCTTCTTTTTGTTCAATTTCTTAGCTGTAATATGTCGTTCTTGCTTCAGAGCCCGCTAACAGTTCAACCCCCACGTAGGATTTAGCTCGTAAGCTGATCACAAATACATGTTCTACGTTGAAACCTGTTATCTTTTGCACCTTACAAAGCAGATGATTCTTCTATCACTTCATCGTCTGATATATGGTACACCGACGGGTTGAAAACAAATGTGGGCACCGGTGCGGGAATAATCAGGCCTGATTTCCAAATCAGTATACTATTGAGTAAAATTGTAAAGTTGTCTTCCAAGCAGAGACCTGAGAATAAAATGAATCTCTTGCTATACAAGGCGAAGAGCCAGCAGACCATTGTGCAAGAATGTGAGCAAATTGCATTTTCGTCGGTAATGAGCCTAATATTGCTTACTCTAAGTGGTATTTAGCTGATGGCATTAGGAATTGGGAACATACAAAGTATGTATGTAGTATTAGTAATAGACATAGTACTATTACTATATGATCTGAAAAGTTTCGGGTATTGATAATAAAATGCATCTTTTTTGACAACGTTTTTATTTAATCTTCAATATAATCTCAATGTGGTGTTTTAAGGAATATTTGATAAGTTTGTGTAAATAACATCTTTGGATTACGAACGATCTTCTGCAATTACAGCATAGATGACAACCAGCTCAAGAATTTATTGCTGTGAATTGCAGAAGATCGTTCGTAATCCAAAGATGTTATTTACACCTGCAAAACAAATTCATTATTATTTCCATTATTGTACTGTAATGTTTACCTGAGCAAAATTTATTATTTTAACCTCATAGTTTCTTATTTGAATACTTATCTTGTTAATTTGTTAGTTGTAATTCCATGTTTCAGTAAGTAAATCTAACCTGAAATAATTAATTAGTTAATTCATGTTAAAAGTTAATTTAGAAAATTTCTTACCATTTTGAATTGCATCACATATTTATAAACAAAAAACATTTGACAATAATTAATTGAATTGAAATTTGTAAAGGTGATCGTAGTCGTTTTGGTAGCTCAATTAAAATAATGAGTACGTTTTATGTTTACAAATTAAAGAGATTTAACCATCTATCGGGAATTATATTAATTAAAAACTATTGTAAAACTATTTCTTAAAGCTAAAATTACAAAATTTCATTCTCTTTTTCTTGAACCGTCGAAGCGACAACATTTATCAATAAATAAATAAAACATAGAAATTGTTAAAAATTCAAGAAATTCTTTTAATCAAAAATTGGAAAATCATCAACAACATTTCGTTTTATCTTTACGAAATAGAAAATTGCGATACAAATTTTGGACATTTATTTGTCGTTCCATTTTGGATTTCTTTCGGTACGATAATTTACCAACAACGTTTGGCTTGAAATTTTACTTATTTTCCATGTACATATTATTATTCTCAGTATAGGGCAGTATTCTGGCAGGTTATATCAAACATGTTTGCTAAACTTTTCAATCGATATACTATATAAGTCAGCAGATATCGGTAAGTATGGAAATCCAAACAATGTTATAAACAATGTAACCATACTAACACCACGGATTGAAACCGAGGATATTCATCGAGCTCTAGAAGCGTTTCAGCTTTATTGTTAAAAGATTTCATGAGGTTGGCAATTCCTCTGTGTCTTCTATTTAATCAATCTTTAAAACTAGCAGTATTTCCAAAGAAATGGAAAGTAACCAGAGTAACACCAGTTTTCAAAACAGGAGATCAACAGATCTTTGTTTCCTCGATTCATCTCACAGTATCACCGTGGTTTTATATCCAAAAGATCAACTTACAAATCTTATTAAATTTACCAGCAACACCATTAAAGAAATTGAAACGCATAAGCAAGTTGATGTGGTGTATACTGACTTTGCGAAGGCCTATGACTCCATTAGTCATTATAAAACTTTGGAACAGTTAAAGGGATTTGGTTTCTTTAAACAGTTTGTTGCGGGGTTTAAATCATATTTGAGCTTAGTAATTGAAGATCAGCATTAATTCATGCTACCTCAGGGGTACAAAATCTTCATAACGGTCGAAAACATCGGAAATACCAATAATCTACAAGAAAACATCGACAATCTAGCGAAATGGTGCCTAACCTTCTCAGTCTCAACATTAACAATTGTAAAAGTTTATCGTTCCATCGGAAAGCTAACGCTGTTATACAACAATATCAAATTAAAGTGGAAAGAAACGTGGAAAAATAGATGGGATTATGACCAAAATTTACTGTACCACACATGACAACATTGAAAAATAGACAGGAGATTATCAAGTGTTCGTTTGTTGGAAATATTTTACTGGATCAAATCGATGCACGATCTATACTGGGATCAATTAGGAGTTCGTTCAGCTGTATAAACATAGAATATACTATGGTGATAATGAACCTAAAAGTTTTAATAAAATTGACCATCTATATTCGGCTTTTATTTAGGCAAAGATAGCTTTAAGCGTAGATTGGAGCAACATTCTGTTCCGAGACCTGAAAGTATTTTTATTTTTATTGTTTTTAAATTTTGTTTGTTTAATTTTAAAAATTATTCTTATTTATATATATTTACCGTGTCAACTCAATTTTCAGACTTTTTATCTGAAAATAAATAAACTCCAAATTCCTAACGCTTTTCTTCTACTGTTAACTGTTACCTCTCCCCTAGACGTCTACTAGCCAAAACGAATCTTGGTTTTAAGGATCTGCCTTATCAGAAGGGTTGTGCACTTCAAATTTAACCTTTTACACTTAAAATGACACTTTTCGCAATTCAAATCCATCCTTTTGCAAATTATATTTATAGGATTTCAATTTAAAATTAAATCATTTAAAGTTTAATTGAAACTTTTTCCAAAAAAGATGAAACCTTTTTCCAACCAAATACAATTTTTTCGAAACAAACGGAAACCAAAAAACAATGAATTTGTTTCAATGCAGGGTGCCAATCAACTGATTTTGACAGTTTCATCAACATATTTGTGTTATGAATTTTTGCAGTCGTTTTAAAAGTTGCTATGTATTTGTAACGCTCATATTTTTGATCATAATTCTTTGAGCTGCTAATTCCAAATATAAAGAAGTATTTGTATGCATTTTACAAATATTCAGGGATTGCTCAAAGAGATTTAGCATTGGCGAACAAGGTAACAGAAAAACAAGCTCAGCAAGGCTTAAATTAGCAAGGGCTCGGGCTAGGTCGTGGGCTAGGTCACGTATTGTTCCTACAGTATGTGGAAAAATATCGGTCATCTGGATATGATAGTCGTGATAAAGGAGGCGCTGCCAACAGTAACTCAAAATGATTTCAAAAATTATAACATAAATATGTTGATGAAACTGTCAAAAGCAGAGCGGTTGATAGGCAACTCATACATTGAAACAAAATTATTTTTTCTAAATTTCTTTTGATTTTGAAATGTTTTATTTTATTTTGACTATGTTTTGCTTGGAATTTGAAAATCTTTTGGTTGGTTTCGAAAAAATTTTATTTGGTTGAATAAGGTTTCAATTGTTTTGTAAAAACTTTCGAAAACTGAACTTTAGAAGGTTTAATTTAAAAATTAAATCCTTGTACCAACATTCAACCGAAACAATATTAGTGGTGCGTTAGAAAATAGTAACTGTCAAAATAGATCGTTCAATTAGCAGTTAAATTTTTCGGTGGAATCACGATAGAAAATGATTATTCGTCGCCTGTTGTACTGAAGAAATTATACAGAAAATGTCGTAAATTTGGTTGAACGTTTCCGTAAAATGACGTGAATATTGATTTAGCTTATAAGGTTGAAAAAAGCTGCAGGGGATTTAAGTTTTAAGCTTGCCGAGAGCTCCTAAGATCCGAAGTTGAGATTAGGTGTTCTTTCAAAAATTCAACCATGCAGCCATAAAAGAAATTTTTCAGTTTTCTTTTAGCGCTGGCAGTGATATAAGGGCTGTTCAAATTTAAATAATTTTTGTCGAATTTGAATAATTCTGTGGTGAAAAGGTAAAGTATCTTATCTCGATTTTATACAATTTTCAGGAGAGCAAAAAAACGGTTAAAATAAATCTGTGAAAAAATATATGACTATATAAGCTAGTTTTTCCAGGGTTTTCGTAAGATGATGCAATGCATTTTTTTTTTAAGTATTAGTTACTTTAAATTTTATTAGAGTAATTAAGAAAATTAAGAAAAATGCAAACAGGTTATTTTACCTTTACAATTTTGTTAAAATAACTTATCTTATTTCACTTAAGCTATTTTACCAAATTTTTATGCATTTTCCAATAAATCTTAATAGGACATAAGTTATTGAATAAGCATATAATTTCAACAAAAACTAAAAGGGAAAAATCCCTTGTTTGTAGATAAGTTGTTTTAAATATATATTTTTTTGAAACACTGAAAATTATGTAGAAACAAGGTGTTTTACTAAAATTTTTTTGTTGACCTATATGTAACTAAAATGTTTTGCTTCCGAATTTTTTGATAACTTTATTTTAATTTTTAAATAAGATGTTTTTCCTTTTGATTTTATAGTTTTTTTTTCAAATAAGTTATTTGGACATAGTAATAACTCGAATTTTGTAATAGCTACAGGCAAACCGATTAGCTGTAAAAATAGCTAATTTTTAATAGAATATGATTTTGTTAAAATCTCAAAAATGTCTTATCTCGAGATAAGATACTTTACCTTTTCACCACAGAATTTTTCGCATAATGATAGTTCAATTCGCCACCACACCAAAATCCACACAATACAGTAACTTTTTTTGGTTTCATTGTATTTTCAAACAATTGTCTAGGATTTTCTTCAGCCCAAATGCGGCAGTTTGGTTTATTGACATAGCCGCCAATTTCAAAATGAGCTTCATCGGGGAAGATAATTTCATTGAAAAAATTATCATTTTCTTCTTGTTTTTCTATGGCCCAATTAACGAATTGCCGAAAAAATGTAAATGGCGGAATATTTAAAAAGATACCTCAAATTTGAACACCCTTTAATATCGTCTGTAGTATATCTGTATTGACTGAAAAAATGACTGCAATATCTGCACAGTTGTTGAGTTTTTGAAAGAAAACTGCTACAGAAGGCATGAACGAAACAGCCATCGTTGACAATTTCATCATACAAACAATTATGTCATAACATAGGGGAAGTAGTTTACGAGCCAGAACAGAATCGGTTGCTGTAGTGAAGCAAAATTATTAATCTAACTCAATTGACTGGTGGTGGTGTTGAATGAATTTTCTACAATCTGAATCATGAGTGATTGATAAATCGAATTGTGGAAAATTAGAGGGAAGGGTATTGGAAACAAAAAATGTATTTCTAGAGTTGTACCAATTTTCTTGAACCATCAAATTGCTAAGAATCGACAAGTTTGGAAAAGTCGTACCTTTAATCGACAAAGTGAATAAAATAATTGTATTTAATTTTCCCTTGAAACGGTTGAATTTGAAGTGTAAAAGGTTCAATTTAAAATGTAAAACCTGTACAAATTTTCTTTACGTTACCTAAAACATTTTAGTAAAAGTAAAAGTTATTGACAAAAATAAAAATTATTAAATAAACAACGCTCATCTAAAGGTATGCTGACCGGGTATGGCAGATGCGACATCTCAAACAACTTTCAATTGGATTAGAATCCAATATTTAAATATTAAATTTTAATATATTGTTACTAGCAGCTCAACTTTATGACCATACCAACCTAATCTTCCAAAGTGATTATTTACCCAGTCTAAATATTATTTTTGTTTATAACCGGCATATCAAAATAAATAAAATTTTATGGCGTTATGTACGAGAGAGTAGATCTGGCATTCAGCCATATAAAGCGTATTAAAATAAAAACTTCTTATGGCATTACATTAAAATATAGCACATAACAACATCGTTCAATGTTATGTTATGTACTGTTGTCGTATATGTATTTCACACAACATACTCGTACAACGCATGGGACAACGACTAAAACGGAAACTAGAAAGCACGTTGTTATAAATTTTTAATGTCGTCGACATATGTACATAATTTTGTCAACATATTATGCATCAAGTTTTTTATGGAATTAATTAAATTTATGATATTAATGAACAAGCTAAGTTTTATGTTAAGTCATAATGTTATTTCGGACTATAATTATTAAATTAATGAACTAAAGCCCACACACAATAATTTGTAAAACTTATATAATCCTTATGGATACCCACCTATAATAATAGACGAAAATTAAATTAAAACCTTATACAGAGCCTACCCTCCCGCATACTATGTACACATTTGCTGAAAAAAATCCATAAAAATTTTTCATTTCAATACGCAAAATATTTACACAAAATTAACACTTGCTGAATATGTTTTGGAGCTAATTAGCATAAAATATTAATAAAACAAAAACTTAAATGCTTAACAAATAAACATAATTAAAATCAACCCCAACATTTCGATATATAGGATAGAACAATTGATTATTTTTTGTAGCCTCCGTAATACAGCCGACATATTTTACAACTCCGGCACATAATGGCATAATATTTACATAGACGGTTTTGTTAATTTTCTTGTACGTAATAAATATGGTTTTTCATTTATTGCTGCGTAAATTAAAATTTGATAAAGTTCGTGAAACTTTTTTTTTGTGTTTTTAGAAAAGGAGGTCACACGATTCGTTTTTCTTTGTGTTAGGTTTTGGGCCACCCCACCCTATTTACATTTTATAATACATATACATTTGATTTTATTGGTAAACATTTTAATGTCAAGTTGTTTTTGGGAAAAAAACGTTGTATGTACATGTACGTATGTAAATACATAAATATTTCCAATTTCCGATCACTTAAAATAATTTTAAGAGAATGCTACCGGGCGTTTATTTAAATTTTTTGTTTGTTTATTTTTTATCTATTTATTATATCTATATATAATGTATATACGCAAATCGATATGATTTTCTTTTTATATTTGAAAGATAAACATCCAGAAATATTACAGTTAGAAAATGAAAATGAACAGTTAAAATTATTCCAATAAGAAACGAGTGAACTGAAGTATGTACTCCAAATGCAAATAAACAATTAGGCGTAACGTCGCTCAAGATGTAATTTATGTAAAGATTTTTTTTTTTAAATTGTGACTTAATATTTGTACATGGTCGTCCTCCTTCATTATCCTGTCAACCAATACAAGCTCCTCGACTCCGTTAGCCGAGAGCTTCTTCAAAATTCTACCTTTGAGTCCCTCATCTCGACCACGCCAAACTCTTTCATGCCTCTTTAACCCAACAGCCAATGTTCTTTATCTTTCTCCAGGTGCTTAGCTATAAAACTCAGCCGTTTCTTTTTGGTAATTTTGCTAATAAAAGGCTTGCATCGTTGGTAGCATTTAATCAATCTACTTTCTTTTAACTACCATTTTATAGTTCGAGTTGAACGAATTAAATAGTAGTACCTTTAATACTCCAGCGGATTTTATTGCAGTTTTTTAATCTCTCTTAAGAGCATCACATAATCCTTCTTAGAGGTTTTTCGTTTTAGGCCATTACCAGAATGATTTAACAATAAGCCGGTTTGTTCAAATTTCCCGAGTAAGTCTTTTATAGTAGATTTCACTACTACATCTTTGTTAGCGAGCCTGTTGGTAATTATCTCGCAGTTCCAAAGATAATTGGGGCATTGTCGTATCTAAAAAATTAATTAACATATTTTTTTTATTGTTTGTAAACTTTTAACATACTATATACCAATTGATCAAGTTTATGAAAAAAACATAAAGATTTATGCTTAAAAAATTTCACAACCAAAGCGTTCGGTTTATTTTGAAGCAATAAAATTTGGAGTCGATTTATTGAACAAATCTTTCTCAAAACCAGAGAGTCTCAAAATTCTTTTGATTTTAAAATATTGTAGAAGACTTCTAATCAAACAAAATGAGGTACAATATGTTAAGAAAAAATGTGAAAATATTGACAAAATTAAAGCTTTTAATTTATCAATACAGTTGGGCGGCTATTTTGTCACATATTGTCAGAGCCTTCTAGATTATACAGGGTGTCCCACTGGAAGGAGTCGAAACGAGTAGGGCTTGTAGCTGAATCAATATCATGAAAAAAAAAAGTCCACTACGCATATGCCCGGAAATGAACCGTTACCCATTTCAAATGCCTTTCAAAATTTTTAGCATGGCGCACTACCTTGAATGATGTAAATGCCAATAACTCTTCTAAAAATTAAGATAACTCAATTGTTTTTCAATAATTTTAAAGGCACAGAGTGCTTCTTTCTTCTTTGGAAGTATGAATATCCATGCATGGTATTTTCCATAAAGAAAACATTGGTGGAATTAAAAAAATTGTTCGAGAAACAACAAAAAAATTCATTAAACTCATTTTTTCTCGAAAAATTCACTTAATAATTTTTGTTTTTTATTTCAAATTTAAATTTAATGGACGATTTAATACAAAATTGCTTCATTGTTTTTTATATAATCAAGTATAGTTTTTGAGATATTAACATTTCAATGTAGTACTTAATAATTTATTGAATGAATTTCTAAGTTTTCAACTTCACAAACAATTTTCAGTCGTCTTTTAATGGCAGCCATGTTGAAATTTCCTTAATTTTCTTTTATTTTTGTTGCCGGCATTATTGATTCGATCAACCAACTGCTGAGCTCCATCTTGTTGATACAAGAAAGTATTTCTCATCATGAGTGGAATTGAATGTAGCACAGCGAGAGCTGTTTCATTCAATAATTCAAGATAGTTTTGTGAGTTCAATCTTTTCAGGTATTAAAATTGGCCCGATAAAATTATTTCCAATTATACCACACCATATATTAACACTAAAACGTCTTTGAAATGATGATTCTCGATTAACGGGTGGATTTTCTGGTTGCCACTCATGAAGATTGTGGAAATTTGTTATTTCATCCCTCGTAAATGTCGATTTGTCTGTCCATAAAATGTTTTACAATAAACGGCAGAAATTTGCTCTGTATGTTAAATCTACTGGTAATAATTCTTGCAGTGGAGTGTAGTGGAATGGGTGTAGATGGTTTCTTCGAAGTACCCTCCAGACTTTGTTTTTGCTAATACCAAGTTATATCGAAAAACGTCTCGTGCTAATGGTGGAATCTCTTCGTACTGAATTCAAAAACTTGTTCGTCGGTATTGACTTCGTATTGAATTCGGATAACATTTTCGTATTCATAAGGGACCAATATTCCTCGTTCTCGTAATCATCTGTGACCTGTTTCAAACATTCTATGTATTAGAAATTTTGTAGAAAATTGTAAGCAAGCACGCAGTATTACAATTCAGGCACAATTTAAACACACGTTTTTATTCAAAGAGACTTGAAAATGCGATTAAGATACATTTACAGGTTATAAAGTATATTTAAAAAAATATAAAGGCTAAGTTACACTACAAACAGAATAATTTAACTTGAATGAACTTAGGGACAATTAGCAAATTAAATCGTATAATTTGTATACATAAAATTATCGTGAAATTATATAAAATAAATTACATTTTAGATTATTATTCCAACACTCCTCCTTAATCTAAAATTATTTTGCTTCTTAATTTCTGAAATTGATCTTTTGCCAGTCCCTTGGTTAATAAATCAGCAACCATATTTTCCGTTGAGCAAAAACGACAAACATCTTCCTTTTCTGTCAATGTATTCCTTAACAAAATGAATCCTCACATCGATATGATTGGAGCGATTAGTAATTTTTTCAGTCTCGATCCACTTCAGTGCACTTTGATTATCTTCATATATTATTGTGCAATCATCACCGTTCCAGTTCAAATCACTTAACAATCGTTGGAGCCACACAGACTCTTTACAAGCTTCTGCTAAAGAAACAAATTCGGCTTCTGTACTTGATAAAGTCACACAATTTTGTCGTTTACATGAGCAACTGATTGGTCCACCAAGCAGAAAAATATAACCATAATTCGATTTACGACTCTCACGGCATTCAGCCCAATCTGCATCAGCATATCCGACCAAATTAAATTCCTCACATTAACTACCTAGCTTTAGCTTCAAACTTAAAGTCCCCTTCAAGTAAGTAATCACTTTCTTTAATTGATTCCAATCTTTTGTCGTTGGTTTGGCCAATTTTTGTGATAAAATTGTCACGGCGGCTGCGATATCAGGTCTGGTATTGGTGCAAATATAGAGCAAACATCCAATAGCAGCTCGATATTTGTCAATGTTAACAAATATTTCATCACATGGATCTTTATGATATGTTGGACTAAGTGCAATATCGGATTCCTTTGCTTCATCCATTGTGAATTTCCTGACAACATTCTTTATATATTTTTCCTGATCCAAAAGAAAATATTCACCGTCAAATATTACTCTAATCCCAAGATAATTATTGATTTCGCCCAATTTTTCAATTTCAAAATGTTTTCTTAATTTAACCTCAACTGTTTTTGACAAAACTTTCAAATTGCTGATAATTAAAATATCATCAACGTAAATCAATACATATACTGCTTCCTTTGATGACGGATTTTGATACGTATACAAACAATTATCCGCAGTACTTTAAGTTGCATTTAATAAGAACATTGTGTAAAGTCTCATTCCACACGCGAGCAGATTGTTTTAAACCATAGAGACTTTTCTTAAGTAAACAAACTTTATCTTCTTCACCTTGTTTCACGAAAGCAGTTGGCTGACGCATATATATTTCTTCTTGTAATTCTCCATTCAAGAAAGCGGTTTTTGCATCATAATGGTACACTTTCATTTTTCGACTAGCAGCAATAGATAATAACGTACGAAAAGTAGTATGGCGCGCGACGGGTGTGAACACCTGATCATAGTCAGTTCCAAACTTCTGACTGAAACCTTGAGCAACCAACCTTGCTTTGTATCTTTTTGAACTTCCATCACTATCCGTTTTCAGCTTATATACCCATTTACATCCAATAGTGTTTTTACCTATTGGTAAATCAGTCATAGACCAGGTATTATTGTCGACTAAGGAACTTATCTCATCCTCCATAGCCTGAATCCATTTATCCCATTCATGATTTAATATTGCATCATTATAATTTCCTGGTTCACCATTTAACGGCTCCTTTAATTCATCTACAGCACCCAAATTGTGATTGCCAATAAATTTTTCCGAAATTTCCAAATCTGCATCGATACGTTCTTCAACATCATTCTGGTCAACACCGGACTTCTTTATGTCATTACTATTATTCAATTTACAAGAAGAAACATTAACATCATTCATAAACTTAACATCTCTTGCAATCACAACTTTCTTTGTCGATGGCACATATAAACGATATGCTTTTGATTCAACATCCAAACCTTACAAAATGGCTTCTTTTGCCTTTACGTCGATCTTCCTTCGTTATTCGTCAGGAACTTTAATGAAACATTTGGATCCAAAACGTCTTAAGTTCATATAAATAGGTTTTCTTTTAAACCAATATTCATATGGAGTTTTGTCCACATTTTTCCACGGAAGCCGGTTTTGTAAAAAAATCGCTGTCATGACTGCTTCACCCCAGAATCGTTTTTCCATATTTGCATCAAACAAAATACACCTAGTCATTTCGATCAATGTGCGATTTTTCCTTTCCGCTATCCCATTTTGTTGAGGTGAATATGGAGCAGTACGTTGAATTATAATACCTTCTTTATTTAAATAATCAATGATATCTTTACTCATGTATTCGCCGCCTCTGTTACTCCTAATCGCTTTTATCTTTTTACCAAACCGATTTTGGACCAATTGATGAAACTCTTTGAATTTGTCAAATACTTCTGATTTTTCTGACAACAGATAAATGTTTGTGTTTCTAGAAAAATCATCGACGAATGTAAGTACTTATCGCTTACCCGCAGGCGTAGACGTTTGCATAGGTCCACATATGTCAGTGTGAATAAGATCAAGAATGTTTGTTGATCTCGAATATGACTCCTTCGGAAATGGTAAACGTGCCAATTTACCCTCAACACACACTTGGCAATCATGACTACATTCTGGATCACACTGTAAAATTGACATACCTTCAACAAACCCACTTGTTGGAATCCGCTTTACCATCTCAATATCTCGATGTCCCAATACAAGGTGCCATTGATGTACACATAATTTTTCCTTATTCTCAATAAAATTTACCATATTGTTCTGCGTTCTCATAATATACAAATTGTTCTTAACATCACCAACCGCAATCTGATGTTTTCCATTTGGTGACCATATTTCACAGCTACATCCAGAGAAATCAACGTTAAAACCTCCTTGTGTTAGCTGTTTTATAGAGATCAAATTACTTTCAATTGATGGTACATACAAAACATTTTCAATCATGACCTTCGTTGCTTTGCCATTATTATTTATAAAATTGACAGGAATCTTTCCTTTACCAATTGCTTGCACAACATGTAAACTTTTATGCTTGCAAACTTTTTCTTTGTGTGAATTATCAAAATCAATCAAACTTTCGCGATTACAGCAAATATGGCAAGTAGCACCGGAATCTAGAATCCACCCATCGCTTTTACCAACCAAAAACAAATAGTCATTGCATTCATCTTTGTTTTCAACCACATTTGCGTTTTGTCCATTTTTACTCGATTTATTATCCTTTTGTGACTGATGAAATTTTCTACAATTTCGTTTAAAATGTCCAACACGACCAGAATAATAACATTTCAATTTTTCACTCCCTCTATTTGTGTTTGAAAATTGTGAACGTTGAATATAATTATGCGTTGAAACTTTTAACGCCGAACCTTCTTTCCTCGTTCCACTATTACGCTCATTTCGCCTTCGATATTCTTCAATAATCGTTGATTGTACACAACTGGTTGACAATTCTTCCTCATTTTTACTTTCCATTGCGACGATTAATGTATCGTAGCTGCTAGGTAATGAACCAAGTAATGTTGCATTCATAAAAATATTTGAGGTTAGTTTGCCATCACCCAACGCCAAAAATTGTTTAAATAATTCATTCATATTTTTAATATGAGCCTCAATATCGCCATTTTTATCAACTTTTTGCACCATAATTTGACGAAGTAAACGAACCCGACTACCTGGAGTATACCGTTCATGCATTTCTTTCAATGCATCCCATGCGGTTTTTGCTACGGTCTTTCCCCGTAAATGCACATACTGCGATTCGTCCACCATTAGATTTATTATGTTTAAAGCTTCGCCATTCTTTTCATCCCACTTTTCATCTGCATTAACAGGTTTCACATCTTTCACATATTCCCATAAACCTTACACCTTTAATATTGTTTCGGCGCGGAAAGCCCAATTAAAATAATTTTTATCTGTTACGGGCGTGAAAGAAAATTTCTCATTGCCAAATGAAACAGCCATTATAATCCACTTATAATCGATTAAAATACGTATGGTACTATTTTCACTATTACATCTGGGCCCATAACCTATTAGAAATTTTGTAGAAAATTGTAAGCAAGCAAGCAGTATTACAATTCAGGCACAATTTAAATACACGTTTTTATTCAAAGAGACTTGAAAATGCGATTAAGATACATTTACAGGTTATAAAGTATATATCAAAAAATATAAAGGCTAAGTTACACTACAAACAGAATAATTTAACTTGAATGAACTTAGCGACAATTAGCAAATTAAATCGTATAATTTGTATACATAAAATTATCGTAAAATTATATAAAATAAATTACATTTTAGATTATTATTCCAACACTATGATCTGGCACCGGCCTACCTGGATAACGGTTTGCGTATTCTCGTTCTGCAGCTCGTCCATTTCCGTTACATAAACCATAAATAAAATGGATGTCGGCGAGTTCTTCGAATGTGTAGCGTGGCATTATATTATTTCTGACTACAAACGCACAAATAAATTATTTACAAAATGTTTATATAAAAGATTCCTACATACCTTTGATTGATTGAAAATATTGTGTTTCGCCTAAATACACTCATTACCAAAATTGATGATACAAAGCTTATGCTAAAAATACTCACAACGCTACCGGAAAAATTTAAGCATTTTTTAAGAGCTTAGGGCACACAAGGAGCTCCACACAAGTCAATGAGATGACAGAATGTTTACAAATCTAACAGTAGGGCTATTAGCAGAAGAATCTCGTTACCTCAAAGCGGACAAACCAAATCAACCCGTGCCTTTCAAATCTTCAGAGAACAAATGTTTCATATGTAAAGGAAACCATATTGCTCGATTCTATCCTAACAACAATAACTCGAGAAATCAAAGCGTTTCATGTAAAATATGCAGAAATTCGAATCACAGTGAATATGATTGTTACTTTCGTAAAAAATCAAAAAGTTTGCATTTTTTACACAAACTTCAAAAAATCAAGAATGTGAACAAATCTCTTGGATAGTGTACTCAGGATCCTCATCTCACATGGTGAATTGGAAGGATTTTTTTAAAATCGGTGACTGAGTCGTCTACTAAATGAGGTACATATAGCTAAACAATTGTAGTCTATGCATGCCGAAGCCATCGGAAGAATTGAAACGGATAAAAGTAGATTAAACAAAGTTTATAGTAGTGTATTTATGCCGGTTCTGCCTGATTTGGGAGTGGGAGCTATGACGTAAACATCAACGCACCATTTTTGTACACATTCAGGCGCAAATAAATACATTCAGGAAGGAAGTTATATTACAAGCATACTTTCAGGCTAAAACCAGCATACGTTTAGGTGGTATTGCATATATTCAGATGACAAGTTATATTACCAGCTAACTTTCAGGCGTAAATATATACATTAAGGGATAATAGCATATATTCAGGTGGTATTGCATACATTCAGATGGTGGGTTATATTACAAGCATACTTTTAGGGGAATTCAGTCGGAAATTGCATACTTTCAGTGTAAATTAATTTTTAACATACATTCAGGGTTGACTTGCATACATTCAGGTATAAAGTTATAAAAATTAATTCACACTGAAAGTATGCAATTTCCGCCTGAATTCCCCTGAAAATTCTCCTGAAAGTATGCTTGTAATAAACCTACCACTTGAATATATGCAATACCACCTGGATGTATGCTATTACCTCTTAATGGATGGGTGTGCGCCTGAAAGTATGACTGTACTATAACTTATTACCTGAATGTATGCAATACCGCCTGAATCTACGCTATTGCCCCTGAATGTATTATTTGCGCTGGATGTATAATAAACAATCATACGGCATAGCTCCCACTCCCAAATCAGGCAGAACCGACATAAATACATTACTCATTATGAACCGGAATTAAGTAAAAGCTTGATCAGTATTAATGCAATAACATCAAATGGAGGAGAAGACATAAAATAAATAATACAACAGTAATGAAGAGTGACAAAATTGAAACCGGGCTGTATGAAGAAACACTTAAACCAAGTAAAAAGGCTTATTCAAGCCTACGAAGTCTACGTAAAAGCGAAACAAACCAGACAACCATTCAATGAAGAAAGACAAAGAGCATCCAGACCGCTAGAATTGATTAACACTGATCTCTGTGGCCCAATTACATCTTCAACTTGGAATAAAAAAAAAACGTCATCACTTTTTAAACACTTTACGATGCTATATTTATTAAATAATAAAAGCGAAGAGACGTCAGATGTGACTTAGGAGGCGAATATATGAGCAACTACATCAAGGGTTATTACAGTCAAAGATGGATTGTTCTTGATTACACTATGCCGCTCACGCCACAGCTTAACGGGAAAGCAGAGAGACTCAATAGGACTCTTCTATGGATAAAACTCCTGCTCAACTATGGTTTAACAAGCTACCTGATTTATTTAGACTATACAACTATTATTGGGTCAGTAGCATATGCCAAAGTTGAAGAACATTAGCGAAAGCTTGTTGATAGGAGTCAGAAATATATATTCATAGCCTTGAATATATTCATGCCTTGAATTCTTATTGACTTTGGGATCTAGTAAAAGAGAAAATATTTGTTTCAAGGGATGTAATTTTTGAAAGTCCAGTAAAACAAAAATACACCTATGAATATTCTGAAGATAAAATTGCTGAACCTGCCGAAGAGATTAAACAAGGAGTTCAAACCCAGCAAATTGTAACAACAAAGGAAATAGCTGACACTCGTCGCAGTGAAAGAAATAAAAAATTATTAACTTACGAAGAAGTCATCAGTGGACCAATCAAAGAAGAAAAGAAATTGGACTGTCGTTAATCGAGAAGAACAGATAAATTACTAAGCAGTGGTTGGATATTTAGGGTAAAAGACGATGGTAAACATAAAGCTAGGCTGGTTATCAGAGGTTGTGAACAATAATACAGAAGTAACTTAGAGGAAATATTTAGTTCGGTAGTTAACGGACGTTCACTGAGAATATTTTTCGCCTTAGCTACAAAACAAAAATCGAAATATTATTAAATTTGACATAAAATCAGCGTTCCTCTATGGAAATCTAGAAGAAAAAATGTACATGCAACTCCCGGAAGGATATGAGATGGGTAATAAAATTTGCAAATTACAAAAAGCGTTCATGGTCTCAAACAAACCCCATTAAACTGGAATAAGATATTTACTACTTTTCTAATTAACAAAGGAATGGAACCATTAAAATCATAGAGATGTTTCTTTAAGAATCAAAATTCATCGAGATGTTACTAGCCATTCTTGTCGACGATGGATTATTAATTGGAGACAACAGACTACCCTTATAGAGAGTTAGCTCAGGCAACTTGCTTTATCAATCATACAAAAGTAGGCCTGATCTAGCATTTGCTGTAGAATATGCAAGTAGACACCTAGACAAACCAAACAAATAGGACATACAAAATATACGGAAATAAATTCAACAATGAAACTAATTTGCTGGAGATTTGGATACACGCAAAAGTACTACAGGTTATGTAATTAACTTTTGTGGCGGTCCAATTAGTTGGTGTTTAAGAAAGCAAGACATTGTGGCTCTTTCAAGCACCGAAGCAGAATATATAGCAGGTGCCGAATGCTATCGAGAATTATTTTATCTCAAATCGCTAATCGAAGAATTAATCAGTGATCAACAGATAAATGTAACTTTATTCATTGCTAATCAAGGTGCCATTAAAATGATTGAAAACGGTATTGTAAACAAAAATGGTAAACACATAGATGTTAAATACCATTTTATTAATGAAAAAGTAAATTCTAGAACAATTAAGATTTATTAGTATTGTAAATCCGAACTTGAAGAAGAGTACCGAAACACGGACTGTTAGAAATCTTCTCTACGGAGAACGTTGGTTATATCCAAAACACAAAATGAGATTCTTCAACAATACCATACTAAATGAGAATGAATCTATTTGTGTTGTACCACTGGTGCTCAAACTTCTACTAAAACATATCAAGGGGGTAGATTCTTATCAAGTGACAAATAACATTTTTTTATGTTATTTGTCACTTGATAAGAATTAATTTAATTTAATTTTGTTCTGTGTATTGTTTAGTGACAATATGTGTCAGTAAAAATGAAGTTGAAAATCTAAACTTGTCTAATTGTCTGAACTGCTTGAAAAATGTCATATCCCATTTCATCAGAATCGCAAATTTTGAGTGACAATATTTTGTACTAATTAAAAAATGTCACGAAAAATACACAAACCCAAAGACACTATACTACAAAACTAATATAATAATAATTCGACTTATTAACTGTTTTTTTACAATCACTTACCTGAGTAGAACCGTTCAAATCAACATTTTGGTCATGATTAATCCAGTATCCGATCAACTATCAAATTTTTTACGTTGATTCACTATAAAAAAAATCAATTTATTCACATTTTTGACACAAACATTTAATAATTTACAGATAGTATGTATGTAATTCAATTCAATTGATTATTTCATTGAATTAACAATATTTGTGTCAAATATTTATATAAATAAAACACACATATTTTCGAATTTCGACCACATTACTTCAAATCGCAACGATGTTATGCACCTTCAATAGACTGGTTCAGATCCCTGCAGCATTAAAGATACCGTACTAATATCAGTCACAAAAATACACAATCCACAATACAAAATTCACTAAAATCACAACATATTTGCACATAAACGGTAAAATAAACATTTTGAGTGTATTAATGAAACACATCAAAGTTTATATTTATGTTGAACTGTTTATTATTATTATACTAGTAATTACCCGTCAAAACTGACGGAAGTTTCTGAAAACTCAATATATAGTAGTTCATATATTTATTTGCTTTTTATACCCCTTACTTCCCCTTCCTAAAAGATCGTAACATATTTCAAAACCCCTCCCTCTCCCAGGCGTAACATAAAAGTATTCACATTTTTAAATTATTTTAATCACGTGAAAGTGAATTTTGCAATTAAGAAAACGGGCTATCAATGATATGATCTATGTTCACTCCTCCCTATCTTTAACAAATCGTAACAAATCATGAAGCCACCCCCATGAAGCGTTACGTAATATGGCCCCATAGCCTGAAAAGTAAAATGTTTTTTTTTTCCTAAAATAATACGAAATAAGACAATTTAATATTAATTCAATAATTCTTTTATCACAACGTTTCTTGTAAATGTACAGTTATTATTTCTTATTGCGCCTTGGTATGAGAAATTGTTGATCAGCACTCTAAGGTTTTCATGATTTCGTACTCGCGTTAAAGCTACATAAAGCTGGCCATGAGCAAAAACAGGTTCTGGTAAAAACACCCCAACCTTATCGAATGATTGTCCCTGAGCCTTGTTAATCGTCATTGCAAAAGCCAAAATTATGGGAAATTGTCGTCGCTTCATTTGAAATCCTAAGCTGCTCTCGCTTGGTTCCAAGTCGATTCGGGGGATGCAAACTTCCGCTCCCTTATTGCTGCCTGCGATTATTTCCGCCTTGATACAATTCCTGAACAGCTTTTTCACGATCAATCGAGTTCCATTCAGAAGTCCCTTCTTTGGATCCAAATTCCTTAGCAACATGATGAACGCACCAACTTAACTTAAAATAACCTCAATGTCTTGAAGCAGTTTCTTTTCAGCGGTTATGTGTTCGAAATATATGATGTAGTGGGCGATTAAATACTCCTTGAATTGCTCGAAAAGCGCAAGAGGATTTTTTGGCGAATTGAAGACACAAATCAAAGCAAATGTTAGGCAAATTTGATGCGGCATGCACACATGACTTGCTTCACTTAAACATCGTTCCCATTCGCTATCATCCTCAAGAAGGTTCATGGCTCGTGCTGCATCATTGAAGGTGTCAAAAATCACGGAATCGACGGTCTTAAGATCGGTAAAACTTTGAGCTGCACGAATGTGTTGTAATAGCAGTCTCAAATAAAAGCGCTCGCGATCTTTCGGACTGACAGCATACATTCGAGTGATAATCCTATCTCCTCTCTGCTTGCGAACTTTGCAAATGCAAAAAGTTTTGTCAAATACGTAATGCTCAGGAATTTCGGAATACAAATATTGTCGAGCATTCTCGTCTTCGTGCTTGTGAAGCTCAAACCATGCAGTCAGATGTGTGTATCGGTGTTGAGCTCGATCAGCTGCAGCATCTTCTTGGCCGTCTTGAAAATAAACCATTTGTTCGTCAGGAAGATGGATGGCAAGACGATAAACAACATGCGATCGATCGTTCATTGGATTTTCGAGCAGTCGCCAAATTGCTTCAGGAGCACAAACATAACGCGCATCGAGAAATTGCTTAATTTCATCATGAACAATCGGTCCTTGTGCACTTAATTCAACTGAAGCACAATCATATCCTTTGTATATATATTTGAAAATGTACTTGATTGCTTGAACGGTTTGGCAGGATTCGACGTTAATGTGACAATTGAATTTGCGTGTTAAAAATTTGTTGTATGGAACGACATGACGATTATCAATTTTCCTTTCTCCTATTTGAATCTCAATTCCTTCACGACGACGATAAATGGGAAAACCATTAACTTCGGTTAACGTTTCCTTGCAAAAGGATTTCGGAAATCTTTTTGCACATTCACCTTTTTCCATGCAAGGCGCAAGTGGGTTCTCATTACCGCAAGGTCCATGTATCATCGAGCGAACAACGATTTCATGCAATATGGGTTCCAGTTGCTTTTCAGGAATCTCAGCGCACACAAATCGATCAATCTTCTTGGCTGTGTCGATTTTTGGGTCATTGGCCAGAATGAAGAGCATGTGAACATGGGGAAGTCCTCTTTTTTGAAACTCAATCGTGTAAACGTATGCAATGACATTTCCAAAAACTTTGTTCTTTACTATGTCATCGAGTAGTGCTTTCAACTTAATGCTGAACACTCGAGCAACCAAATCTGGTCTTTCACCGGGCTGTTGTACAGGAAAAAGGTTCTCTCGAATCTCTGGCCAATTGGGATTGCATGTTATAGTAATGAAAAGATCAGGCTTGCCGTACTTTGCCACAATTGCCATAGAGTCGTGATACTTTTCGCGCATGTTGCGAGGGGAACCTTGAAATGAAGATGGCAAGATGACAGATCGACCAACTGTAGTTCCATGACGAATTGCCACATTATTCAAAACGTCCATTAGACCTCGATATTGCTCGACTCGTAAGTGTCCCTGCTGATTGCGCACAAAGTTCAAATTGTTGGCTACAACTTGCAGATGAGCATCATCAGCCCACTGCTGAAACAATTTTCCGCCATGGAGAATTGGATTGAAGCGACCGACTCGAATGGCAATTTGTGCAACTCTCCATTGCAGAAGAGTGATTTTAGTTCGCTTTCTCTCGGGACAATGAGCGGTATTCATTTGCATGTTTGGTTGCCAGCCAGCTTCTCCAAAAGGATAGAATAGTACGTATGTCGTCGGATCCAAATGTAAACTTAAAATGTTGAGGTTGATGAGAGGTTGTTCATCATTACGTGGGTAAACTCGAAAATCACGTTCAAATGGAGGCTGTCCGTCGGCAGAGCGAAAATCATTGCCACCTCGTTAACTGTTGGAAGGCTTTCGCATAAATATTTTGCTCTCGAATCATTTCATCCACAGCGCTGACAATAGTTGCGTTCAATCGCGAATTAGCAGGATGATTCATGCGATCTTGATTCGCTATAGCTGAGTCGATAACATATAGCAGAGCATATTGTCGTTGCTCACCTTCAGCTGGATGCATGTGGCCAGTACGATGATAGATCTGACCGTGAACGCGAAAAACATAAGGGCCTCGTCCTTGAAACTGATGAATTTGCGCACCCATTGAAGCAAATGCAAGCATAGAGTTGTACGATCGAATGTTATCATGAAAGGCTCGAAAATGTGGGTGATGAGGATTACTGAGAAGCTCATGAAGAAGAAACGGAAATTGTCGGATTTGCTGGCAGCTAGTTTCAAGCAATACAGTTCCTTTGTGGCAACAAAATTTGAAGTTTCCATCCGACGATTTTCAGCACTAAAATTGAGAGAATGGCAATGTCGACATTCAACATTCATCACACCACAACTGTGAGCATTAATTTCATTGTCTCGGAAGGTTTCATGATCAAAAATCGATGAATTCCCAGCGGCTCTCGATCTTCGCATCCGATTTGAATTTTGAGCTCTGCGAATTATGCCTTCTCCCGGCATTTTATTTAAAAGTCGTTGGCGTTTTTGCTCATTATTGCGTTGACGACCTTCTTGCGACTGTCGATTTCTCCACCTTAGTTGTCGTTCACAATTCAAACGCAATTTCCGTCCTTCCGGAGTTTCTCGTTCCATTCTAGTTAAAAAGTTTAAAATTTTGATTTCTCATGTAAAGTAAAATTTAAATAATTTAATCTTTTTCGGGAACATTGACATTTCAAAAGTTTTAATATTGCTTACATTTATTAAGGTCTATATAACAAATCTATTTACACAACGTCTGTGTAAATTCGTTAAAAATTGAGCGAAAGTTTCGCTCTAATTTTTTACACGTTAGTGCAATAATAAAAAACTATCTTTAAATTCAATAAAATGACACAATTTTAACACTTTATTGACACGTAAAACATAAGAACTAAACAAAACAATTGAAGAAATAAAATAAATTTCAGTTTCTTATTTTCATAAACACACCCGATACCTATATGAGTATTTGAAACTAATTTTACAATGGGAAGGATCGAACCCGAAAGCTTATTGGAAAAAATTGAATATCGAAAAATAATTTTCGGTACCAGCCTAAATGTACATTACAGTTTTAAAAAATGTATTATTACTTATTACATTATAATCATTGTCTTACAATATAAAATTTTATGTTTTTCAATTCGTATTGAAAAAATGAAATACCGTTATAGGCAAAAAAATTATTAAAATTAATAAGTACTTCGGATGAGCATCGTCGAACCCGAAACATTTTCTATTCGAAGTTTCTTGTTAAAAAGTCACCACCTATATCACTCGGACTACTCAGTTATAAAATTCAAGCATCTAAATTGGAAATATAAGAAAAGCGTTACGGCCGCACACTGTGAATTATATATTAGTAGATAATAAACGAAAATATTTTAATTTAATTTTCAAATTGCACAATAAATAATTTGACATGAGTATATAGTTACAGGGATACACACCATAAAAGTTTTCTACATACCTTTAACAACAATATACAAGAAGGCTATATACGTATTAAATAATTATTAATTGCAGAAATATTTAAATTAAATTATTTCTAAAATATATTTTTCGAACTTTCATTTTGAAAAATATATCAAAGTTGGCTCTGACGAATTAAAATAATACTTGCTAAATTTATCTTTAGTTTTACTAGTGTACGTAAGATGTCTAAAATGTTTACAGATACGAAAAAAATTGATTAATCACAAAATGATCACACGTTCCTATATTTTGTGAATTTGTTTTGCTTTTCCTACAATTTTTGAACTTGATATTTCCCCAGGTGGTAATTTTTGGTACGATTTTACCAAATTTTTACGGCCATCACTGCCATCTATGCAATGTATATTGACTTGATGACTGTAGTAAGCTTTTATTTCAATTCAAAACGTTTATATTATAATATATTTGCATTTTTCATTGAAGAACTTGAAGCTAAAAAACACCATTCTTACTATGGATTCCTATGGAAATCAATGAAATGTTATACCACTTAAAAGCTTCTAAAAAATACGTCATTATGATTATGGCTCTATACTCTAGAAGGCTCTGATACTATACATAAATTACATTTTTTTACATAGAATATTTATACCCTAGACACACTGCGGTTTAATAAAACCGATTTGTGTCAACCTCGATTTTAGCTAATTCCTTTGTTTTTGCATAGAACACTTAAACTAGTTAGCTAAATTGGATTTATTAAACCACAGTCTGTCTGGGTATTATTCTTTAATGTGCACGAAACATCGGGTAAAAAAAAAGTTGGTGTAATTTATTTAAAATTTCTCGCGTTTTAAGACATCACAAGTACAAAAATACTAAAACCAAATTTTCCTTTTCTGATATTACATTCTTCTTCAGCTCTTCTTTTACTTCTTTTTCTGCTGGTACTAGATTTAGCCATTTTAATGATGGTCCTCCAAGGCAAGGGATTTTGCCGTTTTAATGATAGTCCTCCAAATAGTTCGATCCGTCGCAAGAGAACGCCAAACACGGTGACCGGGTGTGTTTAGGCTCCTTTTAACGTCTTCCATCCATCGGGTAGGTGGTCTCTCAAGTGGTCCCACTTTTATTCATGCCGACCCGTCTGTTTATTGGCCCGATTTTGTGAACAAAGTAAGTGCTCAAGCCATCTTAGCCTTGACGATTTAATGAATTCGTATAGATGGTGATTTTATCGAGATCGTTTCTGATCTCCTGATTCATTCGCATTCCGTATGAGAATCTCTTCCTTTGTTCCTTGACTGTTATTTAAAAGGTATATAGAATCGTTAGCCTATGTATTGTCTACTGTTAATATTTTGATTTAATAAAAGCATGTTGTTGCTATTTTTGAGTACCTCCATCGGTTCATCGTACACCTCTTCGCTATTCTATTCACGATTTGCGTATTTCTATAAATTTCGGAGTACTTGTGTTAAACTACTCCGAACCGTAGATGCCTGAACTGCAGCCTCCAAATGAAACAACAATATATAAAACATGGAAAAATGTACTCTCATGAACAAATCTAGCTAACAATAATAATCAATCATCAAACATTGAAAATAATGTACTTTAAAAGAAATAACCGATATATTTACTGATATCATAGCTGAACTATCAAACTGCAAATCAAAACCGAACAAAATTAACGATAAAATACTTAAAATGGAAAATAAAATTAAATCTCTTAACCTTCGCTTTACCAGTACCCTTCCGGGAGGTTGGTTTTTATTTCCTTATTAACTTCCGATTATTTGAGGAAACCCAAAAAATAATATAAAGGGCTGAAACCTCATAAGGTGGTCAGCACTTCGGTCTTGATTAATTCAACTGCCAAATCAATCCAGAAATATCCCTCTTAAGTCAATCTTCAGCGTAACCTCCGATTCAATTTACAACTCAACCTCTATCTAAATCGCAACACAAACCTACTGGCAAACACCAAATTAACGGAGACCCAGCCACCAATTAAATCACCAAATCAACCCTTAATCAACTTTCAAATCAACCCTTAACCTAACTCTAAATCAACCCTTAAATAATTCCCCAACCTAAACACTCACACCCCAATGCAAGCCAACTAAATCCTAATTCTACATCAACTCAACTTAGCTTGACTCAAATTCCCAAAATCGCAATCATCCTACCTACAATCCCAAAATTAACTCGATTGGAAAGCTACATGCAACTCCACTAAACCCTAAACTCGACCTCAAATTAATCCCTAACCGAACTTTTCTTTTAAATCCAACACAATTTCAACTCAAACCCTACTCACCATCATACCGGCATACGTACCGTCGTATCATCATAACCTTAAACAATCATTCCATCTGAAACTTTATCATTAAATATCATACAATCGTACCATTGTAGTGACGTCGAACCATCACACCATGATGTATACCTTACCAATAATCCACCACACCTTCTTACCTTCCATGATATCATCATATAATCATACCAACATACCCTCATACCATTAAACCATCGTATCATCATACCGTTCCTATAATCATTCTATCATACCATCGTACCATTGTACCATCATACCATCATATAATCATACCATCATACTGCCTGGCCATGATATCATCATACCATCTAACCGTCATACTATTATACCGTCATACCATCATACCCTCATACCATCACACCATCATTCTAGAAAAAATACCGTCATACCATCGTACGTTGTACCATATGTACAATCATACCATCACTATATCATCGTAACATCACACAATCATTCTATCATATATACCATCTTAGCACGATACCATCATACCATCGTACCGTCATACCATCATACCATTATATCATCGTACCAATATACCATCATAACATCTTACCATCATACGATCTTACCATCATACCAACATCATACCATTATACAATCTTACAGATTTTACACTTCAAATTGATCCTTTTACACTTCAAACTGAACTGTTTACATTTCAAATTGAACATTTTACATTCCAAATTGAACCGTTTATATTTCAAAAACCCTTAACAAATTATATGAATGGCCAATTAGGATGAAGCTTGGCTATTCCTTAACCAATTATGATGAAAATTGACATGTGCGTTGGAAATGGGATTCTAAAATGATTTTTAGATAATCATGGATTATAATTCGATGCACGCATAAAAGTTGAAGCGTAAATTGCAGTACAGGCCTTAAAAAAAATTACCAAGTTATTCATATAAATAAAGGTAGTGACCAGACAATATTTAACGTGCAATAGGCCGAGGGTAGTGCAGTTATTTATAGCAGGGCGTTACGTCAGTAGCAATAAAGCTGCTTGAAGGATTCTGCATTTGGCATTACACGAAAGGCATCCAGCGTAATTCATTTGGCGGCCATTTAGAAAATGGGGAACGCATCTATTTGACAAAGAAAAGCTTCAATCAAAGAATGACGATGCCTAACAGAGCAACTTTTGTTCAACGATGCCTAACAGAACAGCATTTTTTCAGTTTTGCCAAAACGATGACTTTTGACACTTTTATATTCTGAAGAGTAAAAATGGCGTACGCAGGAAAAACCAGTCGAAAATTAGCTAAACGTCATAAGCAGCAGGTGTATTTGACGTAAACCGTGCACGTAAGCATTTTGAGTATTTTTGTTTGCTATTACTGCTTAACCAAGTGGGTGGACGAATAACTTTTTGCGACCTCAAAACGGTGAATGATTAGGAAGGACAACCTACAGAGAGGCGTGTAAAGTGTTGGGTTTACTGGAAGACGACAAGATGCTAATTTGACATTTACATGCTATTTTGACGTTTAACGACGAAATTTATAATAAGACTTTGATTCCACGCCACTTCGAACAAGAGAAACATCTGACAAAGTTACCAGAGACTGCGATTATGACACGGAAGCGAACGTGATAATGGGGGAAACTCGTACTGCCACCCTACTAACACTACCACTCAATTTGACAGGCGAAGAAACACCAATGTATAAAACCAGGAAAAATAGTAGTTAAGGCGTAATGCTGCGAAAGTGTAAACGGTTAGTGTGTGATGAATATACGATATCGCACAAACGTACTTTTGAGGCACTGGATCAAAGTCTGCAGGACATATACCCAGCAACTCAAGCCTAATGGGTGGTATTGTGTTCCTGTTGGCAGGCGACTTCTGGCAAATATTACCAGTTATTACTAGAGGAACCCCGAGGGCGAAATAATGCTTGTTTGAAGACATCTCCACTCTGGCGTAGTGTGAAATTACACTTAATCACCAACATGCCAGTGCAACTCTGTACAATGACATTCGGCAGGACCATCAAGTTTAAGATCATTTAATATTCTGACCGATATTGATAGAAATCTGCGTATGTTCTGGGAAATAGAGGAAATCCTTAAGAAACCAAGGGAAACTACTGATGACAACAGATGTGAAGAATTATTCAAGGCCACAACCTTTTGTGGAAACGACATGAAGTTCACAGTGAGACTGCCATTTCGAACACCAGCCGTGCTGTTAGATTCTTCATATCACCAGGCACTCAGTAGGTGACATTCAATGGAACGCAAGTTTAAACGCAATGCAGAGTTTCAGGCACTATACATTTAATTTATGGAGGAATATGAACGGCTAGGGCACATGAAATATATATCGGGTCCTCCCGATCAGAAGTTGTATTACCGGTGTGGAGAAAGCCTCCAGTTCAACTACAAAATTACGAGTAGTTTTTGATGGGTCGACGAAATCGCAAAGCAGAGTATCCATAAACGATGTGCTGATGACTGGGCCCTTAGTACAATCACCTCTAGTGGAAATCCTTATACGCTTCAGGTAACACGCTTTCGTGGTCACGGGTGATGTGGAAAAAATTTATGGACAGGTGTGGGTCTCTGAAGATAGTGAACTGCAAAACATCTTATGGCGTCCACACTCCAATGCACCAGTGCGTAGATATTGTTTAAAGACCGTTATTATGGTACAGCGTCAGCTGCTTATTTAGCTACTCGAAGTTTAGTGGAAGTTGCCAGAAACATCCAATCAGAATTTCCAAAAGCTGCTAAATCAATCGAAGAGGACACCTATGTTGACGATCTAATGACGGAAGCAAAAACCATCGAAGAATTGCAGGATTTAATTATCGCCACCCGAAACTGTCTAGAAAAGCACGGGTTTCACCTTCGAAAGTTTTTATCCAATGATGTGGAAATTCTAAGATGTTTAGGAGAAAAATGCAATTTAATGTCGAAACCTATAAATAATAAAGAAGATACAAAAATTTTAGGGGTTTACTTCCAACTTACCAGAGAGCAGCCGCCATACAAAGCGAACCTTATTATCCGAAGCCAGCAAAAACTTTGATCCACTAGGATGGTTATCTCCATTAACAATTAGAGTTAAAATCTTGTTTCAAGCTCTTTGGGTCAGAAACATAGAATGGGATGACGAGCTTCCGCAGGATATATTAGAAGAATGGCGATGATTACACAAATTAAGGATTAAAGATGGATTAAGACAACAACCAAATTCACGCTTCATGGATTCAGTGACGCTAGCGAAAATGCGTATGCAGCTGCAGTATATTGTGTTGCTGAGGGATATTCTACTTTGATTGCGGCGAAATCGAAGGTCGCTCCAGTGAAACAATTAAGTATCCCTCACTTAGAGTTATTAGGAGCATTGTTGCTAAGCAAATTAATGACACTGATTGAAAGGGCTAGCACAATGGTAATATCGCAAAAGGTCCTATGGACGGCTTTCGGCACATCCACGAAGATGGTCAACATTTGGCGGAAATCAAGCACGGATCCACGAAAACTTTGGCGGCACATACCGTCAAAACTTAATTCAGCTGATCTAGCTTCCCGCGATATTCCGGTAGAAGAGCTGACCAATAGTACATTGTGGTGGAGTGGCCCTACCCTAAATATGAATCCAGATCTATGGCCAATACCATCGGAAACAGACACCGTTACAGAGATTAAAATAAACTCCTCAACTTTTAAAGCTACAATCGCAACCGAAACGTTATTTGATGTTATTATTAATAAGTTTACTTGCTTTTTCAGAATGACGAAGGTTTTGGCACTTACACTAACATTTGTAGATAACGTTAAAGCAAGGAAACATTATCAACAGCAATATGCGAGAACAGTTGCTGATGGCGGAACGACTCCTCATTAAAGCTGTTCAAAATGCAGAATTCAAAGCTGAGATCAAACAACTTAAGGCAGACAATCCGATTCCAAATTCTAGCTGCATCCTCAGTCTAAATCCGTTTTTAGACGATGATGTATAATTCAAGTAGGTGGAAGGATCCAGAAGTCTCTCGCTCCATTCGACGTTAAGCATCCGGTCGTGTTACCCTACCATTCCAAGTTGTCCAGAGTAATTGTCGAACATACGCACGTCACCTATTATCATGCTGGAGTCACTCTACTAACAAGCCTTGTCGAACGAAAATATTGGATTGTCAAAGCAAGACTAGTTGTCAGACGAATAGTGCCCAGCTGTGTTACCTGTATTAGATACAATCCACTCCAAGAAAAATAAATTATGGGTAACCTACCAGCATCTCGTGTGAACCTCATTCATCCATTTAACGAGGTTGGTGTTGATTACTGCGGCCCGTTTCACATTACCCCGATCCGAAGAAGAGGAGGCCAAATCAAGATGAAGACTTATATATGTATATTTGTATGTATGAGTACTAAATGCATCCATATGGAAGTTGCGGGAAATCTAACAATAGAAAGTTTTCTTGGTGCTTTTAAGAGGTTTGTGGCAAGAAGAGGAATTTGCAAAACAATTGTGAGTGACAACGGTACTAACTTCGTTGGTGCCAACAACCAATTAATCGAGTTTTATAAATGTATACTCAACAACGAGAGTGAAATATCATCTTTCCTAAGATTGAAAAAAATTGATTGGCAATTCAATCCTCCAGGTTCACCGCACATGGGAGGTACATATATGGGAAGCGGCAGTCAAACAGGCAAAGATACATCTCAAGTGAGTAGTTGGAGACGTTTTACTTACCTCGGAAGAATTTAACACATTGCTTATCCAAATTGAGGCAATACTCAACTCAAGGCCAATTTGCGCAAGTATGTGTGAAGATATCGACGTGTTAACACCAGCTCATTTTTTAATATGCCGAACATTTACGGACATTTCTGATGGAGGTGAGGAAGGTGATAACATTACTCCAAATACACGATGGCATATCATCAAACAAATTTGACGTCACTTTTGGCAACGGTGGCATCGTGACTATTTAACTTCACTTCAAAGGAGAAACAAATGGAGCACAAAGACAGAAAATATTCAAATTGGCGATGTAGTACTTTTGCGGGATGATAATGTAGCTCCAGCCCAATGGCCATTAGGCCGAGTTACAAATGTTCATGATGGTAATGATGGTAAAGTTCGAGTGGTCAGCATCAAGTCTGCGAACACCGGGAAAATAATCAAACGCACTATTCACAAATTAATCCGGCTTCCAATACAGGATATTAAATCAGGTGATTCAATGGGGGCGAAGATGTTACATGCAGACAACTGTACTGAAAAATAAAGACAAGTTAACAATCAACAACAAAGATATCGCGAGTGTAATTGAAATAGGTTCCCTTTTAAGAAATTCAAAGAGACGGTCTTAAAAGGGTAAAATTGTGCAAACGCTCGCTGTAATAAACGGAGTTCATTAAAGTTTTAAAGAACAAAACTTCGTTTATGAATAATGGATCACTGCCACGTTTCATCTCAATTGATCAATCGTTAAAAGTTCAATCTGTAGCTCTGATGAAACTATCCAACAAAATAATTAACACGGACCTTTCTTAAATAAAATAATTTGGACGGCTGACGTGAAAGTATTTTTTAAGTCAAGAGATAGCTAATTTCAAATGCCTACATCTAAGGTCATATCTGAGGGGTGTATTGTAACGATAAATATGAATCCTTTTGCTTGTTCAAATAATAAATTAACTGATATTTACAAAATGGTTCATTCGCCTCAAACCAAATTACAAAATATTTTATTTTAACTAGTTTTAGTGATGTTATTGAAAATAATCATGAAGATAAACTTTTATTATTTTATATCAAATATTAAAAACAAACAAACTGATGAGTATTAAAATCTTAGAAAAGATATTTAGATTTAATCCTAAGTAAACATTAATTTGACCCGACAATCATCAAAAATTGTAATAAAGGCCAACTCCCTCTCATCATCTGTTGAAAATTTAATTTAAAAAAATAAACAAAAGTTTACTACAAAAAAACATTTCTTTTCTTTTTTGTGTGTGTGTGTGTGTTTATATTTGCGAGATTGGTACAAGGTACAGCTAAATCTAAATTCGACGAAGAACAAACAACTTTTTAAGATGTTGTTTTTTTTTTTTTTGTTTCATTTTAAATTGTATAAAACTGAATTTAAATTATATTTAGCTTAAATGATCGATATTACTTGCCAGGTATAACAAAAATCATCGAACGTGTACCTAGTATATCAAATAAATTTTGCTCCAAAAGCTCGGTTCTAAAAATGGAAATTTAATCGATTAAACAATACACGAATAATTTTAACTTTTCACATAATTGACGTCATCAACATCACATTTCTCTTTTGGTTTTTTTGAAGGGGGATTTTAAACATTAATAAAAGAAACTTTTGACTGAGCTTTAATGTTATATTACGTTAGGTTTTATAGTTGGAGTCAAATATAAAATAAAATTGATTGAATACCCGCAGCATATACAAAACGTTAATGGAATTAATATGATTTATGATCTTTGGTTGAGTGTGAAACGCGAAATTTATTTTTTATATTAATTGTAAAAAGTAATGTGTGTATGCTTAATTACAGGTGTGAGTCATCGAAAATTTGACTAATGCAAACTTATTATTAATACGCACAATAATTTTTTTTAAATTTTTCTCTATTTACAGCATCCCGATTAATCAGGCGTCGTGTACCATGTGCCGGCCATTTAATGACGCCTAGACGATTATGGTTAAATAAAATTCCAACACAATGTGATGTCGTAATTGAATTTCCAGGTAAGATTTCCCAAAATACAAAAATGTGAATGAAATATTTAATTAGTATTGGGGAGTATATAGCAAACAATTTTGTTGTTACCTTTTCGGTTGTACATACATAAACTATATGTAAGAGTATTTGGATTTGCTTGTCCCAATTTTCCCTTCGTTTAATTTTTATTGGGTTATAATTAATCGTTTAACGTGTAATACAATATGTATACAGTGTGTGAAAATGGAAAATGGTGGTGAAAAATCAATTTTCACCTTGATTTTTCATTAAATACATACATTTTAATTGACGTGGTTTTCTAAATTGGTGTTAACCAAACTGTAACTGTATCTACTGTGTGAAACATGGTATTTACAATTTACCTAATTTGACGCAAACGATATTTTCTTCTTATATTCGATTGACGAAAAGTTTTAAATTTTCTTGCACCTACTGGTGTCGTGCTAATATGATAAAATAGTGGAAACATAACAGTTTCCCAAAACAAACCCGGAATTTACCAATAAATGGCGCCACCTGTCAATGTACCTTTCGACAAACCCTAAACGCTACCAACAACAAATGAACAATTTCCTTTATGATTTTGCTTCATGATAATGCACCATTGAAAGCAAAACCGGTCAAGGAAACGTTGGAAGCACTTAATTGGGAAATACTTTCAAATGCGGCTTACTCGCCAGACTTGGCTCCGTCCGTTTATCACTTACTTGCAACGATGGGGCACGGGCTTGCTGAGAAGCACTTCATTTCCTACGAAAATTTACGAAAATGGCGCGATAACTGGTTTCCCTCAAAAGAATAACTAATGCCAAGATGGGAAAAATGTATAACTAATAATAGGCAATACTTTGAATAAAATACTCTTAACCATTATCATACGATGAACGTGTACTTCTTACTAAAAAATCCCGGTTTCATATTTACACATCTGAGGCCCTATTCTCGAATTCCACATCCATTTTCCACATGTGGCCATCTGTCAAAATTCATAAAAATTGAATTTTTTCGGTACTAAGGGAATATTTCCGAATGGGTATAAGCAGGTGGAAATAATTCCCCATATAGGAAAATGTCCATGCCCCATGTGTTTTATATACGAATTACAATTTTCGATGGTTTCTTGTGTGAACTTTGACAG
Source organism: Tipula vernalis (assembly GCA_958295665.1). Classification (NCBI taxonomy): domain Eukaryota; kingdom Metazoa; phylum Arthropoda; class Insecta; order Diptera; family Tipulidae; genus Tipula; species Tipula vernalis. The sequence continues at coordinate 169,580,423 of OY282558.1, read as the reverse complement.
ATGTCCACATGTGGAAAATGGATGTGGAATTCGAGAATATGCCCCCTGGTATATAATTTTACACAAATGTATGGTCTTAAATGTTAGAGAAATAGACAGTAGAAAAGTTACTTATATTGTCAATAGTGCAAGTAATTTAAGCAGGGGTCTGAACATTTTGGTTTTACATTTTAGTCACCACAAGTGTTATGAGCAAGTGTTATGAATGTAAAATCGAAATTGTTACTTTGAATAAGAAAGTAAAGTGCCTTTATCGAAAGTAAATGTGCTATATAAAGTTTCTTCATCAATATTAAAAGTTTTGAATTTCGGAAAAAATCTTCATTGGTACTGTGATGCTTGCGATTCTATCTCAATTGCTGCAATGGGAAATAACATTGAGAGATTAAAGGAAATGGTGAAAAATTTAACGGCTCAAGTAAAATTTTGTCATGATTTTATTGCTAAGTGCCATAGATACTATAAACAGAGGAGACAGCGAATTTCACGGGTATGAGGGGTTACAAGGTACAGCTGTAGCCAAAATTTAGTTTTTAGTTGAGAGTTAGGTGAGACCCAATCACTTATATCGTGATTGGAAAAGCAACGTTTAACATCAACAACTCTGACGATGATTATGTTTTTTATAAGTTTGATATTACTGATACGCAGTACTTTGAGAAGCTTTTGTTACCATCGTCCTGGCCTACCGCTTTATAAGTTAAGGAATTTATATTTTTATCAAGTGGGCAATAGGGATCCTGTCCCTTGTATAATATCAACTATTTTTTATCAATATCATATTTTAATTGTATAGTGGCGTGCTTATATTAAATCGAGTAGCCCTAGTTATAGAGCAGCTACTAACCATTTACGCGGTGGCATGATTATTACAGTTAGTAATAGTTTGCTTATGCGAGCTCTTGTTTCCGGATCCAACTTTGGACCTTTATAGCTATCAAACATAAGGTGGACGCTCATTTTTTAATAATCTGCAGTGTATATTTTTCACGCAACTCTGGACAGTCATTTTGTAACAAGTTTTAAATAGGTTTGAATATAATATTCAACCATTTATGAGACCATCTTGTTTGAATATGTAATTTTATGGAGACCATTGGTGCCGCACAAATTAATAATGTACTTAGTAGTGTCGTCACGCATAATACGCTTAAATTTAATTATTCGTGGCAACAAAGAAATGACTTAGCTGCTCGCTCGATTGTCTTTCATAATCCCGTTTCGATTGACTTGCCGCATGAAAGTTGAAGTAACCTGAATTTCGTTGTTAGTAATAATTATATTTATAATATTAGACAGGCAGATTAAAATTCAATTAACTACTTACTGTCGAAAGTGGATTGGACCAATGTTCTGTCCGAAATAGGCATTCCGGTTCTCATTTGAATTATTTACGATTTCAGTCTCTCAGAAAGCAACTTGCATGCTTGAATAGATAATAATTTAACAATTATATTATTGATCTGGAAGATGAATTGCATTGTAATCCGAAAATGTTCTGGAAGTTTATGTCTCAAGACCACTAATACCGGCTTACCATTGACCGTATCATACAAAGGATGTAGGTCTAATAATTCTGTATTAAACTGTAATTTGATTGCTGAATTTTTTAGTAGTGTTTTTATGGAGGAAGCCTTCCTCTATTGAGAAACTTCCAAAAAAGATGTTGGTCCTGATGGTTATATTTGTTTTAAATAATTACGCTTTTGAACTTTCTGCTCCTCTACATTTTTATTCAATTTTGACCTAAGTCAGGAAAGATTTTCGGTGGATTGGAAAGTTTCTGATATGAAACCAGTTCTCAAGCATGGATGGTTTTCAAGCATTCCCAAACTTTTTACTTTTTATTAATTTTTTGTTGAATATTAATTAATTCATGTAATATCTAATATGCTACCGGTGGTTAGACAATCTTCGGAACATACTCGTATTAAAAATCATATATTCCCAAACTATTCGTATCATTGGTGAATAAAAGGTTAAAGGAATGTTTGTCCAGTTGTACTATATGCGTGAACAATCGCGAAATTTTGTTTGACCCGTTAAAAAATGAAACAGAACTCTAAAACCCAGTTGTGCGAGTAAGCGCTCTCACCTCTCATCACGGTGATCGCCCTCTTATACCACAAAAATCGAAAATAACGCGAAGCCGAAGATTTCGTTTTTTATACTTTATAGTCTTTATATTTTATATTTACTCAACACCAACCTGTTATAGAACACTCTAAAACAGGAATTTTTGTCCTCTTAAATTTTAAATTTAATTTAACGATTTTTTTAAACGAAGTATCGTCCTATAACGAATCCTGGACAGGTCGTTCGAGGATCCGTCAAAATTAAATAGTTACAAAATAGTACATGAGACTGATATGAACAGAGAGTTTCAGCTCTCTATAGGAAGTGTGTGACTTAGTTAAAAAGAACCTCAAAGAAGTTGATACAAACAGACAGAAACACAATCAAGCCAAATTAAACATCATTTAAAACACAACTCGTACATCAAATGTAAAACTGCAGATTTGTTATGATTGGTGGCGATATACCAAAAAAAAAAAAAATCCTCCCAAAAATTCCAACAAAACAAGTTTGGAGAGGAAGGGTACTAACAGGATTTCTTGTTTGTGACTGTGTGATTTTTCTGTGAGGTGGCAAGGTCTATTTCGCAGTAGCTCTACATCCGTTGGCAGAAAGATGTGATACGACCGAAATTGTGGATCTGTGTAGATCGTACAGTGCCGATTAGTGTACCAAGGTACATTGAATAAATTTCTTATAATTTTTAGCATTAATTATACCTCTAATTAGCACACCTGATACACGATTAGGTACCTAAACTATTTCCGTATAGTTTACCATTGATATAAAAAAGAAAAAAAAAATTGAGGTAATTTACATTTTAACTATTTTCACTATCCAGCATCAAATTAACGTATGGGTTATTAGAGTTGGAATAGTATCTAAATGATATACCATGATACTTTATTTGGCATTTTCTTCCCAAACAGTACATACATATATCAATGATATACTGATACAGTAAATGACCTGGCCCATTAATCGGCACTGTACAGTAAACGTGCACAGAATGTACTGTGCTAAATTCTCTTACAATTTGTCTTCTTCACGACATTCACACAGCTCTATTTCTGTGTAAGCTAATTTTTTACTTTAATTTTGAATGTTAATTAATTAATTCGTGTAATTTTTAATATGCAACCGGTCCTTAGACATTTTATTTATTACAATTGTTCTTAAAGTGCGAGTTTTGTATATTTGATTGATTTGGTAAAATGTTTGTCATTTTAAATTATAAAAATCTGTGCCTAAAAAGAGAGCGAACCATAACCAATTGGCAATCAGCCTCATTCACTTCACCTAATTCTTAATTGTAGCAATCACAATAACTTTAAGCCAACAAACATTTCTGGTTCGAACTTACATTACCGGTCCAAAAAAAAAACAATTTAAATTGTACATACAAGCGAGAATATTATATGAAAGAGAATTATTTAAGCAATATTTAGAGTACTACAGAAGCCCCTCTTTTGAGATTGTGACTTTCATTTAATACTAATTAGCAAATCAATATTTAAACCAAACATTAAAATTTGGATTAAATTATTGTTCCAACAACAACTTTACTTTTTTGGTTGGTTTTGTTTTTTGGGAAAACTATAGGATCGTTGATATAGGAGGTTGATACTTCATAGGTTGATAAACAAATCAAAATTGTATAATCAATATTATCGATTCTATTGAGAAAACAATATAGGTGCAGTACAGGATCCAAAACTCACTATATTCTAAATACAAACGTACCACTAATTCTGTCGCATCACGCAAGTCAACCCTACGAAAATTTCGAGTTATATCGAAAAACAAGATTATTCACAAAAATCTCGAATAAAAAATTAAGGAATTTATTTAGATTAATCCAACCTCCCCAAAATCTCGAGTTTCGATAATTTCATCTATGTGTGATCATGAAACTAAGTGCAACGCTTAATTTAAATCCAAGCTAAACTCGAGTAATGCCGAAAATATCGAATAATCTCCAACCAAAAAAAAAATATAAACTAATCTTGAAAATCTTAGTTAAATCTTGAATAAACTGAGAATCGTAGAATATAGCCTTGAAAAATCTCAATGATAATAAAAAATATCTTTATCCCCAAAACAGCTGAAATACGTTGAATTATCTCGAAAATATAAAATAATGTTGATAATTCAGAATAAAATGTACATTCATCAAAAAATTCCGATTTGAGAGTCTCTCCTATCAATACTTAATTCAATACAAACAAAACTCGAATAATAATGCAAAATCTAAAAAATCTTGCAAGCATTTATTGAACAATACACTACTTGGGTAGTAAAATAAATTTCGAATGCGCCTAAAAAACTCGAAAAATCAATTTGTGAAAATTAATTTGTGTGTAAAAAACATATTTGATTATTGCATGCGTCAAAATTTAAATCAGTAGTCGCCCAGCCACTACTTAAATCTTTCAAAAATGTTAAACTTTAGCTTATATTTATCAGTTAACCACTTGAGACCGCGGGATCAGATATTACCCCAATTATTTTGTTCAAATTACTACACATTGGGCGCTTTCAGGTCTTGCAACATGTTGCCTTTGAAAAGTTACTGATGGAAAAAGTGACATTCGATCCATCACATTGCCATGCAATTTTTCATGTTGCCATTTCAACATGTTGCCAACAGTTAGCGGACCTGAAAGCGCCCAATGATTAATAAATTCGATTCAAACAAGCTTTATTCATTTTCTTAAAGGTGTCACCTGTGTAGCAGCGTGTATACTATACTTTGACGTTTTAATAAAGCGTTATTTTTATTTTGTTTATTCTAGTGGCTGTGTAATTTAAACATAATTAATATTTCCTCTTTATTGTGAAAATGAAAATCGAAAAACAATTAGTAATTAGTTTGTTCATTTTGTGTACCAACTTATATTCCGGTAATTTTCATTTGTTTTCTCATATTTTACATTTTTATTTGGGGTCATATATGACCCTGTCGGACACATTTTAATTGTTAAAAAAAATTTTTGATGGTAGCATTGCGGAAAAACGTTTGTGTCTAACTAAGTATAAAAATAAAGTAATTGAGGAAGTATTTGAATCATCAGAGATAGCCAAAAGCCAAATGACCGAATCTTCAGGGTTTAGTCACGCCGTTAATCTACCAACTTTTAGATGGAGCTCTAACTCATATATTCCAATTGATTTCGACACTTGTAATGAAATCGTCTATTCTAAAGTTTTAATAGACTATAGTGAAGATGAGACACCATTATCTAAATTTGAAAATAACTAACATTCGTAATCTAGTGAAATTATGCTCAATAGAAAGACGTTAACTTTACTGTTGAACTGTGCGAATTGCGGGCCTTTTTTGGAGTTAGTTATGTTATGAGGTATCACCCTTTACCTCAGATACGTGAATATTGGTCATCTCGCAAGATTTAGGTGTAGCATTTGCCGCTAATATAATGACCCGAGATCGTTTTTTTTAAATTCGACAAAACTTACATTTCTCAAATAACGTGGAATTTGAAGCTGCAAAACAAAGAGGGGACCATGATACAGGATAGAAAGTTAGACCGTTACTTGATCTTTTAATAAGGCTTATCAAGCTGCATATTCCCCGTCTCAACAACAGTCAATTGACGAGCATATGATCAAGTTCACCGGTCAAAATCGATTAAAACAATAAGTAAAGGGAAAGCCAATTTAATGGGGATTTAAATGTTGGTGCCGGTGTACTTCTAAAACTGGATATTTATAGGAAATCGACTTGTATCTGGGGGAAAAATGTACCACAGCGGTAGGTAGTTTAGGTGAATCTGTTATATTTCAATTGACGAAAGGATTCGAAAAAACCGGGTGTGAGTTTTAGTTCGACAACTTTTTTAAGTCTCCTTCACAGGATTGTGGTACCGTACGATAAAACCGTAAACAGATGCCTACATTCAAAAAATGCAAGAAATCGAAGAGAGGTCGAATCAACTATTTTTCATCGAAAGGTATATCAGTAGTAAGATGACAAGATGGTCGTTCGATAACAAGGATGTATATTTCTGTTCTAATTTTAATTCGCCTGTACCGGTTACAACAGCACAAAGACGGATAGTTGGAACTACAGACAAAAAATTAATATTCAATGCCCTGAAATGGTTCAAATTTACAATAACTTCATGGGTGAAGTTGACCTCATGGACCAGAAAAAGGAAACATATGAATTAGATCGAAAATCTAAAAATAAATATTATTTACGCATTTTATTTATTTTAATATTTGTGGATTTAAAACATAAAGGCAAAAATGGTTCGATCACACCATTAAACGATTAGCGAAAGGTCTAATTGGCAGTTTTTTTTTAGCAGGTTACGCACTTCCACTTCCAATCCAATTCGCACAGCAAAAAAGCGAGCTTCTGAGGGCGTTTCGGACGTCTCTAAACATATTATTATTAAAGGCGAGAAACGGAACTGCTGCGCCGCTTGCGTAGCTGTAACGGAATGGTTGCAATTCGGTTGAATTTTCATTCCATCAACAGAACATCTCTGAGGCTCTCACATCAGTGACCGCAGCACGTTCGCCGGCTAGGTGAGGTCGGTTGGGCGGAGTAATTGTCACTAGCCACAGAGATCTAGATGTGCTGTTGTAATTAACCCACAGTGACGATCTGGTAATAAATAGACATGGAACGATGTAACACTAACAATAAATTAACACTTTATCCCGGATTAAAAGTTTTCTCGTAAGAAGAACGATCGGAAAACTTATAACAAGTGCAATGGATGCAATTTATATTTTTGTTTTACAAAAGACAAGGCTGAATGTCGAAAGGCCGAACGCCAAAAGGCCGAATGTCGAAAGGCCGAATGTGTCGTAAGGGCGAAAGGGTCGAAAGGCCGAATATCAAAAAGCCGAATTTAGGTCGAAAGGCCAAATGTCGAAAGGCCGTTTGTGTCGAAATTGATTTTAATTTTTCATCTTTTTATGAATGAACATTTTCCAAATTTATATTTTTATGAAAACCAAAATTTATATTTTGTGTCAAAATTTTTGTTTAAAAATGTTTAATAGTTAATCACCTTAAATATTAAAATCTTCTTACGTTTTTTTTGTGATGTCAGTGCTAAAATAGTTGAAGCAAAAACTGCCTTGATGATAGTATTGACAATCCAAAAATTTTATGGAATAATTTTAATAAGCATATATTGAAAACAAGAATAAATAATAGAGAAATCAATCTGGAAATTAAGAATGAAATCGTCAATGGCACCAATATAATAGTGAATGAGTTTAATGCTTATTTTAATACAACACCAGTAAATTTGGTAAAGCATCTGCCATCAGAAGCAGTCTTTCAACACCTTCGTCATAATATTGTTTGCGGATGATTAAGGAAACTAAATTTTAATTGTGAATATATAACATTTTTTTAAATCTATTTATATAATACTCGTAGAGTGCAGTTTGTTGAGATAGGTAATATTAAAAGCAATATCGACATTTCAAGTATCGGAGTTCCTCAGGGTTCGGTTTTGGGTCCTACCTTATTTTAGATTTTTATTAATGACATTGTTGATGTAAGTTTGAGGGGTATGATTCAAATCTATGCTGATGATATTGCTTTAGCTTATAGTAGGTCTGATACAACAAGTTTAATTAATGATATGCAGTCGGACTTAAAAATGTTGCAACAGTGGTTTAATACCAATTTATTAATTTTGAACATTAATAAAACTAAGTATATGATATATGAAAACAAAATTGTAAATGAAACTGATTCAATCCTCGAGTTAAAATACAACGATAAAGTAATTGAAAGAGTCACCAAATATACCTATTTAGCGCTGGTTTTAGCTAGTAAGAATAAATGGAAGTTACATATTGAGATTGTGCAAAACAAAATAATGCCTTAAATTTTTTTATTACGAAAAACAAGACAGATATTACCACGAAACGTTAAGAAGAAACATTTACTAGTAGTAGTTCAATTAATTCCAATTTGGAGCGGTGAGAAAAAAAAATAACTTAAGTGAAGGCCATTAAAAATGTCCTATGTTTGCATATCAGAACACCTACAGTCTACTTATTTCAAGAATTATTATCCTTAGATATGATAATATCAAGAGAATTATTATTATTAATGCATAAAATTATATATGATCATATTAAGCACAATTTTGTATTAACTCGTGTGTCAGAAATACATGATCATGATACAAGAAGACGATCACAAATTAGAAATACACTTTTTCTTAAATCTGCATCCGACAGCAATGTTTTTTACAGAGGGCTTCTGATTTATAACAATCTTTCATCTTATTTAAGGCACCAACCTGACGTTAATATTTTCAAGAAGTGTCTTCTGCGCACGTATTTGAAAATGTACGTATACTATTATAAAAGCGAATAGGTATGTATTTCAAAATGTGGTCACTTTTCTTTCCATCCATTTAGTTTCATTTTATAATATTTCTTTTCTTATAATGGTTGTTACATTGTATTGTATGTTACCAAACTAAAATGTTTTAGCAGTTAAAAAAAAAATAATATAATTATATTAATTAAATTTTGTCAACCTATTTTTTATCATTAACATTATTATTATAATACGCTGTATGCTTTATAATATGCGACTGCACTACGGTTCTGTGAACCGACGCAGGCATTGCATTTAAAAAAAATTTATAGATAAAAGAAATTTATTATAATTGTAATATCTATCAATGTAGTAATAAAGTAAAAAAAAAAACCCATTCGACCTTTCGACCCATTCGGCCTTTCAACACTATCGGCTTTCGACCCAATCGGCCATTAGGAATTCGGCCATTCGACACATTAGGCCATACGACATTCGGCCTTTCGACATTCGGCCTTCCGACCCGTTCGGCCTTTTGGCATTCGGCCTTCCGACATTAGGCTTTTCAACATCGAACCAACTGGCTATGTACTCGATCAACCAATCCATGTGGATCGCCGTAGCGCCCGGTCAAATGAGAATATTACCTCCAAACCACTCGATTCCTCGTCGTACGCAAGAACTTAGGCTTTCGCTGACAGTTAAATATTTTAATAAATCACTCTGTTTGTTTTTTATTCAATTCTAAAAGCTGGAAATTCAAAATGGAAAAGTATTTATAAATTATATCGGGCGATTTTTTTAACCTGATACACTCACATATCTCGGAAAATAAGCACTCTACGCAAAAAATGGTTAAGATCAAAATTTAATTATTCCGTCGGAGAAATACATTAGTGTTAAAATTAGTACGCCCTCCTTCTTTTATTTATTTATTTACATCATCAACGGGATAAAAAATCCTTTTTTGATTACAATTTTATTTTACAATTTTATAATTTAGTTTTTATTAATTTTTTAAAAGAACATTTAGAAATATTAAAATCAAACACATCAAAACTACATTTAAATTGTCGACAAATCGCCGGGACCGGAGCATTATGTGCGTAATTAGATTTAAATGTCGGCAAATATATAAAATTCCTAATCCGAGTAGGTTTACAGGGCACATGAATGTCAATCTTTGCAAGTAGTTTAGGGAAGTCAATCGAACTGTTAAGCAGATCAGCGATGAATGTTGAAGCAGCACATCTACTTCTTACAAGCAATGAATCCAAATCAGCAATGCTACAGCGGTCACCGTAGGATGGCAATTTTTTTTTATTCAGCCACATTGGAAGGTTCGGATCAAATGGCCAATTCAATTTATGAAGATAGTAAATAATAAATTGCTTCTGTATTCGTTCAATTCTATCTATATAAATATTGTAAGCAGGATCTCAAATAATCGACGCTTATTCCAAATTAGACCGAACAATGGAACAATACAAATTTTTAATTGATTGTGGATTACGAAAATCTTTTGTGATACAACGAATAAAGCCAAGTAGAGAATTAGACTTAGCTACTATAAAATTAATATGGTCTCGGAAATTCAATTGATGGTCCAGGACAACACCCAAATCTTTAAATGGCATAACTCGTTCTAGCTGGTGATTACCAATAAGATATTGATGAAGAATAACTGCTTTTTCCTGGAGAAGCTCATAATCTTGCACTTTTCCAAATTTAACTTCAACTTATTCATAATTGACCATTTATACAGCAAATCAAGATCACTCTGCATTTCATTACATTGTTGCGGGCTACATACACTTCTTGATATTTTCAAGTCATCTGCATATAATTCACAGTTGCAGTACTGAAACAAAGAAGCAATTTCATTGATGAAGACATTAAATAATACAGGTCCTAGGTGGGAGCCCTGAGGCACTCCAGAATGAACTTCAATCATCTCAGATGTAAACCCGTTAATTTGAACTACCTGCTTCCGATCACGCAGATACGATCCAATCCAATCCAAAAACAATTTACTCACTCCAAATCTGTCCAGTTTGGCAAGATGTAACTCAAACTGAGGTGAAAATGCTTTCGCAAAATCAGTGAAAACCACATCAAGCTGACATTTAGAGTCAAAGGCACTGAATACTTTAGATGTTAAACTTAAAAGATTTGTAGTGGTAGAACGATGCCTGACGAATCCATGTTGTTGAAGTGATAGTAATGGTTTAACATTAAAATACAAATACAGAAATAATAAGCTCAAATAATTTTGGAATTGATGATAATATAGATATGCCACGATAACTTTTAATGTTGCTCCGTTTTCCGGATTTAAAAATGGGAATTATAATTGACTTTTTCCATACCAACGGAAATACACCACTCTTCAGAGACGCATTAAATATCAGAGATAGTGGTAATGATAGCGAGCTGTTAAGATCTTTAAGTATTTTCGCAGGGATGTTATCAAAACCACATCCCGATTTCATCTTGGATTTCTCTTGCAGGTGGGGCAGGGGGTTACTTTGAAACTAAAATATGAACCTCTATTTTTTATTGCAATTTCGGATCCTACGGCTAAAAATACGAAGGATTTGACTGAAACATTTTTTTCGATTCATGATAGATGGCGCTGTAATTGACGATATTCAACTTTTTTCGATTTCTCCTACTGAGAACCTACGCAAACGATTCTGCAATACGTCTGCAATAAAAATACCACGGTTTTATTGTAAATACTCGAAGTTAGTCTTAAACAATTTGTATTTCTTAAATTTTCAATTACTGAAAATGGCTTCTCATTATCGTAACCTTGATTTGAAGACTTGAGCTTAGAAGTGCGATGGAACATGAGGTTTCAACATGATGGTTGTCCCGCACACTATTCGTTGGTAGCACGTGCAGTACTTGATCGTGATTTCAATGGTCGCTGGATTGGGAGAGAAGGCTCGGTAAATTGGCCTGCCAGATCACCAGATCTTAGTTCGCCAGATTTTTTTTTGTGGGGCTATCTCAAAGACCAAGTTTACAAACAAAAACCTACAACACGGAAGAATATGATTGAGCGAATCAGAAATGCATGTGCGGAAATTCAAACAGACACACTTCTCAGTTTTGTACTCATTTGAAATGGGGATTAATAAGTGCATTGAAGTCGAAGGCCATCATTTTGAGTACTTAATTTAATTGAAAGACGATGAGGTGAGGACACTCGTGGTATTTTTATTGCAGACGTATTGCAGAATCGTTTGTGTAGGTTCTCAGTAGGAGAAATTGAAGAAAATTGAATATCGTCAATTACAGCGCCATCTGTATCATGAATCGAAATTATATTTCAGTCATTTTTAGCCGTAGAATCCGAATCTGCAATAAAAAATAGAGATTCATATTTTAGTTTCAAAGTTACCCCTCGCCCCACCTAGAAGGAGGAGAGGGGGTACTAATTTTAACACTAATGTATTCCCCCACGAAATAATTAAATTTTGATCTTAACCATTTTTTGCGTAGAGTGCTTATTTTCCTAGATATTTGAGTGTATCAGGTTAAAAATATAACCCGGTATAATACAAAATACATTCGCGATTTTTGACTATTCCAGAACTCCTTGGACATTCGTTATGTCATACGTAGGTACATGTTACAATTAACTCGTTTAACTACACTTAAAAAAAACATTCTAGTTTCTAAATAATAGATACTTTAAAAGGATTCTGAATCTGTCACTTCTCTTATCTTACAATTAAGGAAAAAAATTAAAGATTTTTACCTGGAACCTTGTTATGTGCTTTATTAAATTCACGTATAATTCAAAATCATGTTAACAATATTATGTCTCGTTATTTTTTTTTCAAAAAAGATGTTTTACTTAATGTTATATTCAGGTGAAACCCCTTTAATATTTCGGTTGTTGAACTTCAACAATGCGTGAATGCAAAATATTTTCTATAGAGAAAAAATCAGTACAGTTCAGTGCGCTTGATGAAAAGATGAACATTTTCTAAAATCACAACATAACTAAATATAATATTTCTTGAATCAGTTATACTAAGTATGTAGTACAAAAATAGCAACAATCTAATTATTTTGTGCACTATACCAACTATTTAAATTGCTATACATTTCCCTAAAAAATGTAAACAATTTTAATTTATATCGTATGACATCGCTATTAAGATGATTTAATATTTATATGACAACAAAACATTAATATTTTATGTTTTTCATATTTATGTGCATTTTGTTGTGATTATGTATAATATGAAAATGTATAAACATTATATAATAAGACCTATAAATTACTTATCAATTTAAATATTAATGCATTTATATGCTGCTGCTGCATGGTACGAGTATGTATTATATGCTGTTATGAAAACAAAAACAACAACAACGCTATACATGAGAGATATTAAAATACATAAATGATGAAAAATTTAAAAATAAAAATCATTTTTCATGAAAATTTAATGTTACGAGGTGTGAGGTTAGGTATATTATTTCTTCTCTGATTTCCTATATTCTGTGCATAATTTATAAAATAAGACCTCCGCATGTCAGACTACTAAAAAATTATTTTTGTTATAATTAGGATGAAATATTTTGACATACGAGGTTGTTTTATGTGGTGATTGTGGATGGGTGCGGGCTTTTTGTTTACACGTACTTTTACAAAATAATGATGATAATGTAATTCATTTTTGGTTAGTTATGTGTTTTTAAAAATGCGTCAGAGATTAAAACATATACGTACCATTTAGAAAACCGTTAGACGGGCTAATAAAAAATAATGTAAAAGTACCCCTCTGGTACATTACATACAAACACAATGTATGAGAAGGTTAGGTGTAGCAACAACATAATGTGCACAATAAACAAAATTAATGTGCTTTTAAATAATTTATCAAGGCTATAAAGTGCTAAGGTAAAACAAAAAAAAAAAAAAAGTCCGATGGTATAAAGTTATAATTTGAATTGTTGTGATTAGCAATTGCCAAAGGTATAATTCTTTGTTACCTACCACAAAAACATTCAAAATTCAACCACATAGTGGTTCTGCTGTTTCAATTTCAAACCATGTCATTGGTACATATTCAAAAATAAGTACATAACCAAAAAAAAAAGATTTTCCAACTAGTCCAGTAAAATTCTGTGTCCAAAAGCAAAAACCACTTAAGCGAAAACAAGCTACTTTTCAGCAGAAGCAAATAAAGATTTAAATCGGTTTCTGGAAAAACTGGATTAGTGTTTCTTTCAAAATTTGTGACTTATAAGTGGCTTTAAAAATTGAACAGTGTAAATTCGCTTAAGTGCACTTATGTGATTTTCGCTTTTGAACACAGAATTAGACCTAAAAATCATCTTAAAATAGCAAAAATGGTACCTATAGTTCTAAAAGTTGGCACAAATGTTCTTTAAGAGGTGGACGGTGCTAAAGGTGGCCACAAATGTTATTTTAATATAACTAAAAATCTAAAATAGCCATCAGAAGAGTCTTCAATGGCGAATAACTCGAAAAATATTAATTTATCGAAAAAACTTCATGGGACATTTTTTTCTTAGAATTCATCTCTATCTATTTCCATTCTCTATCTCATCCATCTATTTTGAGTGAACTAATTTTCACCACAGAGAAGGGGTCGTATACACCCCAGGGTAAAAGCAAACATTGGTACTACATATATAACTTCATTCCCTACTTACTGTCCAAATTTCACGTCAATCGGTTTTATCCAAAAGAATTCTGAGCGAATTACCGCCAAACACTGGACTAATTACCAACATCAACCAGATATTATAACTCGATTATTATTTCGGTCTAACAAGACCAAAGTATTGAGATCCTGTCAAAAATGATCAAAAATTGGGTTGATCCAAAACCACTTTTCTCGATTGTTTGGATGTCTGGATGTCTGTATGTCTGTATGTCTCGAGAACGGCTTGTTCGATTTAGATTTTTTTTTTGCCAATCTGTTTCTATAGTCAAGGCCGAGATTCGAAAAGCTTTTGGAACCTGTGCGTCAAGAAGGTCGGGTACCTGCTATACGAATTGACCCAAAATACCTGGTTATAGAAATATTTACCAATTTTTTATATATGCTGATTTGAATATTGAGTTGGGTAGGGGTCAATTTGCGGTTTGAGTTCAAGCTAAGTTGGAGTTGAGTTGGGGTTGGGTTAAGATTTAGTGAGCAGTTGACCAATTTTTTATATATGCTGGTTTGAGGATTGAGTTGAAAGAGAGTTTGCGGTTGGGTTGAGGGTTGAGTTGGGGGCCGTTTGCGGCTTGAATTAGGGTTGAGATGGTGTTCGACCAGTGTTTAATGAGTAATTGAGCAATCTATAAAATAAAGTGAGTGCTTGTATGTATGTACAGCATATGTTTATGATATTTAAACAAATCCATACATACGACTTGACCGGTTTGAACCGAACCGAGGTTACTGTTAATATCTCAAACCTCAAATTGAACCTTTTACATTTCCGATTAAACCTTTAGCAAATTAAATGAATGGCCAATTTTCCGCAATGGAAATGGGATTCTAAAATGAGTTTTGGATGAAATTCTGGAATATGGCCAAGTATGATGGAACTTGCCTATTTCTCAACCAATTATTATGAAATTCGACATGTGCATTGGAAATGGGATTCTAAAATGATTCTTGAATGAAGTTCTGGAATATGGCCAAGTATGATGGAACTTGCCTATTTCTGCATTGGAAATGGGGTCCAATTTGAAATGTAAAATGTTCAGTTTGAAGTGTAAAAGGATCAATTTGAAGCGTGAAACCTGTATGATGGAATAATGGTATGTTGTTTTGATTATATAATGGTATGATAGAATGGTGGTACGATGGTATGATGGTATCGTGGTAAGATGGTATATATGATAGTATGATTGTGTGATGTTATAATGATATAGTGGTATGATTGATTGATATTAATGAATGGTGGTGGGAAGGTATGATTGTTTATATGATGGTATAACATTATTTATTCTAGAACGAAGGTGTGATATTGACTTATTATTAATTTACATATGTATATTTTGGTACACCCTATTTTGAGCATACGAGCTCATTCACAATAAAGTGTACCAAAAGTGGTGGATATTTGAAATAATTAAAAACTTAGCTTGTTGCTTCAGCAATTTTGGTTAACGCCAATTCCGAAATATCACCATTCACCTGAATCTCTTTCAGAAGCCCAAAATCACCAGAAAACGTCATTCACATGAAGAAGCTTTTCTTAATCGGCTGCACAATTAGCTCGTAAATATAAAAATATTGAAATGCATCCTCGACTTTCGATCAAAAATCCACAAATCAATAAAATTCTGAAAACTCAATAAAATTCGAAAATACTATATGCCGGATACCAGTTCTCAAATTTAAATTCTTCATATCAGTCCTCATCCAAAAAAGCTGCATGCCCTTTACTTTTTTTTCCAAGGGTTGTCTCTATTCTTCATTTTATTCGATTGAGCAGCACCGATCATTGGATCGGTTGTAGCATTTCGCCATTTTAGTTAAAAAAAAAAAAAAAAATAAAAAATTTGAGAAAAATTATAAAAAAAAAAATATATACAACCGACTGACTCGAAAGTCAAAGCCTTCTGATGGTATGAGGGTAAGATGGTATGTCGGTGTAATGGTATGACGGTTGGATTGTATATTGATATCATGGCCTGACAGTATGATGGTATGATTATATGATGGTATGATGGTATGATGGTATGATGGTATGATGGTATGATGGTATGATGGTATGATGGTATGATGGTATGATGGTATGATGATACGATGTTATGATGGTATGATTATAGGGACTGTATGATGGTACGATGGTATAGTGGAATGATGGTATGTTGGTATGATTGTATGATGGTACTACGATGGTACGATTTTAAGATGATATGATGGTATGATAATATGAAAGTGTGATGGTGGGATGGTTCGAGGTCACTATGATACAATGATACGATTGTATAATAGTTTAATGGTGTAATTGGATAATGGTTTGAACGAATGATAGTTTAAGACTATGATGGTACGACGGTACGTAAGCCGGCATGATGGTTAGTAGGTTTTGAGTTGAAACTGAGTTGGATTTGAAAGAGAAGTTCGGTTAGAGATTAATTTAAGGTCGAGTTTAAGGTATATTGGGAGGTTTGATTGAGTTGAGTTCATACACTCATGTAGCTTTTGGGTCGAGTTAATTCTGGGATTGGGTTATAAAATAAGTGTAGAGTTGAGCAGAGGGTTGAGATTTGGGTCGAGTAAAGTTGAGTTGATGTAGAATTAGGATTTAGTTAGCTTGCATTGGGATGTGAGTTGTTCAGTTGGGGAATTATTTAAGGGTTGATTTGGAGTTAGGTTAACGGTGGATTTGGTGATTTAATTGATGACTGGGTTGACTGTTAATTTGTTGATTGCGTTTTGGATTGTGTTGCAACTGACATAGAGGCTGAGTTGTAAAATTTAATTGTGTTGAATTAATCATTACCGAAGTTCTGATCAACTTATGAGGTTCCAGCCCTTTATATTTTCATCTTAAATTTAACACAAAAATCGTGAACTTACAGAATGCCTGTTAATCGCCCAACCGCCAACCAAGGGTTTAAAATGAATATTAAAACTCAAGGGTTAAAAATAAAGTCATCGTGTGTTGTCAAATAATGAAATCAACTTCAGTTTTTTATTTTTTATTAGTTCTCATATTCGCCACTTTACGGCATGATTATTTTTTGTAGTAGTAGTAAAATTATTCTCAATGTGTTTGGACACTTCTCGTCAATAAAAATAATTAAATTAATTGCACTTGAATTACATAAAAATGTAGACATTAACATTGGTTGTTTCAATTCTAACGTGTGAAAAATTACAGTCCACTAACTCCAGTACTATTGTTAACAATCAACAAGTAAATTACAATATAGTTTTTGGTCCGTGTAAGCCAGATACATAAATTCGCATGGTCGGCCATTATTGGATGTACAAAGCAACGAGCACTGAATTGAAATGCCATTGTAACACACATTATTAATTTCACAAATCATAATACAACAAAACAATTAATCATCAATCAATAGCGCCAAATTTCGGCAAATACAAAACCAATTACAACACAAATCGTCGAACAGTAAAAAAAAAAAGTATTGTAACTACAGTGTCACACAAAAAGTCAGGTTAGGAAATTCAGCTATTGTAGTCGTAAATTAGCAAAAAGATATTCATTGTAAATCACATTGTACGCGAATCATCATGACTGACGAGACAGGCAATTTAATCAAAAAACGTAGATACGTAAAATCTCGTCTCCCAAAGCAAGAAAACGCTAGCAAGAAAATTGACATTAACATGTTCGAGTTGCAGTCACGGATTCCAGATGTAGACAACATACTCAGAGAATTTATTTCTATTAACGAACAAATATTGGGGTTGTCCAATTTCGCAGACGAACACATAGCAGAACAGGAAGAATTTGAGAATCAATATTACGCTGTCAAATCAACTATGGCAGAACGAATCCATCCACACAAGTCAGAAACCAATGATTATAAATCAAATAATCATCAAATGTCTCATATTCCAGTGAAATTACCTGATATTAAATTGCCAACATTTAATGGCCGTTATGATAAGTGGATTTCGATACTACGGATACGCGTAGGGCTTGGGAAATGTCACAGTCAAATCATGAAGCACCAACTTGGACTAAGATGTTGGAGTTTCTTAACAATAGCGCTCGAATATTGAATAGAACGGTACATACGATCGAAAATCGTGTTAATAATACAAATAAAACACGTTAATCATCATCAAACACAATATATAATTCACCATCACGTACGCTCATGATATCATCCAGCCAACCTAGCACTATGTGCAAGATATGCAAATCGACTAGTTATTACATTCAACAATGTGAGCAATTGCTTAAACTGACACCAACTGAACGGTTTTAAAAAATTAAACAGCTTCAGTTGTGTGTAAATTGTCTTCGTAAAGGACATCAAATCCCACAATTTAGATCTTCGTCCTGCAAAATATGCCGCAAACGACATAACATCTTGTTGCACAATCCAGATGGTTTCAACGCAACGTCTGGTGATTCAACAAATCAATCCGATAATGCGGTAGTGAATGTGCCGACATCAACGCCAACATCTCAAGTAACTATTAACGGTCAATGTAACACCCAAACGTTAGTTTCAAATTGTTTCACCACGACCGAACAAGTAATACTCCCAACAGCTATACGTCAAGTGCAGAGTGCTTATAGACTCAGCATTCCAATCTTGTTTTTTCGCAAAGTCATTCGCTGATCAGCTAGGCATGCCTTATTAAACAATACAGCTTCCAAATAACGGTCTAAATGGATTATCAACACACATTAAAGCCTGTGTCACAACAAAATTAAATTCACGTATTAACGACTTCAGTGCGGAGGATCGTTTTCTGATCATACCGAATATAACAGCGAATCTTCCATCAAGATACATACCCAAGAGCACCGTTACAATTCCAGAGGGTATTATTTTAGCCGATCCTGAATTCAATGTACCAAGGGAAATAGATGCTCTTATTGGAGCCGAGCTATTTTTTAATATTCTGTTGGACGAGCGGATACAAATATCAGATGAGCAACCTGTGTTTCAAAATTCAAATTTAGTAGTTCCAATTCAATAAGTATGACAACCGTCGGACTTCAAAAGGAAACTGAAATTGAATTGCTCCAGCTCGTCAAACTGTTCTGATAACTGGAATCAGTATAGATGTCAATTTCGTCCTCACAACCGAATAAAAAGCTTGTGAGCAACATTTCGGTGATACACACAAACGTAATTCACAAGGAAGGTACATTGTGCAACTACCACTTCGTCCTAATATTATACAACTGGGCGATTCGAAACAATACGCATTGCAGCGGTTCAAATATTTAGAGAAGCGATTACAGAATAATGATGCCTTCAAATTTATGTACGATGAATTTATTAGCGAATACATTGTACTCAAACACATGAATAAGGTCGAGGATGACACAACCAACTTCAAAGAACTACCTAGTTATTAAATTTCTCATCATGCAATCATAAAACCCCAAAGCACAACAACGAAATTACGCGTTGTTTTTGATGCATCAGCGAATTCAACCACAGGAATTTCACTAAATGATGCACTGATGGTAGGGCCTCGACCTCAAGATGAATTATTTTCGATTATAATTCGATTCCGCAAGTATAAGGTGGCATTTAATTCGTTCATCATTCGAGAATATGTACCGCCAAATTCTCATCGATCAGGATCAGCGTTGTCTACAAAGAATCATATGGACACCCAATATAGATGAACAATATTCGACATATGAGTTAGCTACAATAGCGTATGGGCATTATCTGCGCCATTTCTAGCCACGCGCACCCTGAATCAGATTGCAATTGATGAAGGAGAAAGGTTTCCAGCAGCAAAAGCAGCTATCCTGTATAACTGGTGCAGATACTGTAAATCAAGCAATAAAGATAGAGCAAGAACTACGCGAAATGCTTCAAACAGCTGCTATGAAGCTACGGAAATTCACTTCAAATTCGAAAGAACTGTTGGAAGATATTCCAGAATCGGAAAGAGATCAAATCGTTGCAACCGAGTACAATCAAACTATAAAAACATTAGGTTTGATGGTTTTATAATTAGCCAATAACAAGAAATTCTTTTCAAACAATCTCGAAGCGAATTGTACTATCTGAGCTGCCTAGCATATTCGATCCTTTGGGTCTCCTAGCTCCCATAATCGTCACAGCTAAAATTTGTATACAACATCTTTGGCAACTTCATCTAGACTGGGATGATCCGGTATCAGCTGATGACGAGAATTTTTGGGAGGAGTAGAGACATCAATTCAATACCAACGCATCCATTAAACTTCCACGATGTGTTCTGACCTCTAACCCAACAAGTGTTGAAATACACGGATTTTCAGACGCTAGCGAAAAGGGTACGGAGCGTGTGTTTGTTTAAGATGTATTGATAAAAACAACGAAATATTAGTCAGTCTTTTATGCAGTAAAAGCAGAGTGCCACCTCTCAAGTCCCAAACAATTCCACGTTTGAGGAGTTATGTGCAGCGCTGTTACTGTCACGGCTTGTTGCAACGCTTACAACTTCGCTTAAGCTCAACATTGAATCCATCCATTTATGGACGGATTCTACGATCACGCTCACTTGGATGCATACTCCATGTAATCTACTAAAGACATTCGTTGGAAACCGGGTGTCAGAAATACAAGAACTTATATCCAATTACAACTGGCATCATATCGACACTACAAGAAACCCAGCCGATTTAGCATCGCGGGGAGTTATGCCAAAGGATCTTGATTCGAATACGCTCTGGTGGAACGGTCCCGAATATCTGAAATTTCCACAGTCTGAATGGCCAATCAAGGATTTTCAGTTATCATCGATCCGTGTCATCGAGAAAAGATCAATCGAAACATTCACGCCCACTGTTGAACAACCTTGTGCGTTAATTGAAAGATTTGGCTATTCATTTAGAAAGTTGGTATGTGTAACAGCATATTGCTTACGATATGTTTCGAAACTGAAGAACAAAACGCATGAACATGTATCATACGCCTAATTAAACTCGTACAGCAGCAAACATTTAATCATTAAATTCGAATGATTAGTAACAACAAGCCACTGGATCATAAAAGTCAAATAAAAAATCTTTCACCATTTCTCGATAAGGATGGCCTTCTTCGCGTGGGATGTCACATCAAAAATGGACATATGAATTTTGATCAACGTCATCAAATATTACTTCCGAAAGGTTATCATTTTACAACATTGATTTTCCGCCATGAACATCAAAAACATTTTCATTGTGGTTCTAAAAATCTTCTGGCACAAATGCGGCAAAGATATTGGCCAATACATGGAAAATCAAAAGCAAAACGGATAGTTCATCAGTGCGTAAACTGTTTCAAAAAAAAGCCAACACCACTTCATCAGCTTATGGGTGATTTGTCATACTACCTTTTGATGTAATTGGAGTAGATTACTGTGGGCCATTCTTAACAAAAAACCAAGGTCTTAGAAGCACCGCACACTACAAGTGAGAAACGGTCAGTGACCTCACTAATCAAGCATTTATCGCCTGCCTCCTTCGATTCGTTGCAAGGCGCGAACGTCCAGCTATCATCCATAGCGACAATGGTACGAATTTTGTAGGTTCGGTCACAGAACTTAATAAGTTACACTCATTTTTTACAAAACAGACAACGTATGAATTGATTCAAAATTTTTGCGATTCCGAAAATATTATTGGTGGAAATTCATTCCACCACGTGCCCCACACTTCGGTGGATTGTGGGAAGCGGGTGTTAAGTCGGTTTAATACCACCTCAAAAGAGTTACCAGAGATCAACCAATGTCATTTGAAGAATTATCTACTCTAATCACACAAATCGAGGGTTGCCTTAATTCCCGGCCACTCACTCACTTGTCAGACGATCCCAATGACTTATCTCACCACCACACCAGCACGTTTCATTATCGGCGCCCCGATTACATTGATAGCTGAACCGGACATTCAAGACATGCAGATGAATTGTCTTTCCGGCTGGAAACGAATTCAACGAATGAAGCAATCGTTTTGGACCAGATGGTCCACTAAATACATAAACACGTTGCAAACCCCGAATCAACTGGAATTCTCAGAAGCCTAACATTCAACTGAATGACCTGGTGATCGTCAAACAAAATCTTCCGTCAACGTCCTGGATGATGGGTCGCGTCATACAATTACATTCGGGAGCCGATAACAATGTGAGAGTGGTTTCTCTTAAAACCAAAGCTGGTATTATGAAGCGATCAATTACTAGAGTATGCCCACTCCCCAAGGAAGAAGGTACTAAGCAATCTGTTGAAACAGGAGTTTCAACGCCGGCCGGAATGTTAATCGCACAACCGCCAACCAAGGGTTAAAAATGAATATTAAAACTCAACTCTCAATCAAGGGTTAAAAATAACGTCATCTACCAACAATGAAATCAACTTCAGTTTTTTATTTTTTATTAGTTCTCATATTCGCCACTTTACGGCATGATTATTTTTTGTAGTGGTAGTAGTAAAAATAATCTCAATGTGTTTGGACGCTTCTCGTCAATAAAAATAATTAAATTAATTGTACTTGAAATACATAAAAATTTAGACATTAACATTGGTTGTTTCAATTCTAACGTGTGAAAAATTATAGTCCACTAAAACTCCAGTGCTATTGTTAACAATCAAAAAGTAAATTACAACAATACCCATATTCTTTTATGGTTAGAAAGAAGAATTTGGCGGCACGATTTAGACCGCATCCTATACGCAAAATAATACCCACTGGATACTTTATCAGATAAAATTAATCAACCATTTATTAAAAGCAGCAGAATTAGGTTTTATCGTGAAAGTCACAGTTCTAATTAAAGAAATTTAAATCCTTATTATAAAAAATTAGCTGCAGCGGCTGGGCGGTGCATGAAGAGGCCAGGGATAAATCTCCTAGAATTTCTGGAAAAGTAAAATTTAAAATTTAAAATATTCTAGAGGATTGAGATTTAATTATAGCAGTAAACTAACAGTAAAAAATTATTTATATCGACTTTTATAAATGCAAAGGGCTTTATAGCTTTTCCCAATTAGCGTTAAAAGCAAATGGCATTAAAGACTTTAGGCTTTAAAAGTAAGATTAATGACCATTGACGTTAATTCTTAAATAATGAAATAAGGCCTCTGGGCGTTAATTCTACGGGAAACTCGAATTTGGAAAAAAAACTGCATAATGTTGTTGTTCTGTTGATTTAACATAATAAGGAGCTTAGTTGCCGCCAATTTTTTCCAAATATATAAAAATTGGTGTTATTACGAGAAACTAAGACATTGAAATACGAGAAGCTAAACTTGAACAACAACGAGAAATTAAAGCATAACTAAGAGCTGCGGAAATAAATGTTCAGTTTATGTTTTTGGTGGTTGTGCTTGAGTGTTTTTGTCTAACGTACGTGTTTTACCAAATCTGAACCGAAAATCATAATTTTCTAGAAAATAGAATTAAAGCTGCACTTCCTGACAAAAGCGAATTTATAAAAATTATTTTTCATTATTTTATTTACTAAAATCATTTCAATGACATGAAAAATAAACAATAGTTTGATGAACACGACCAATAAACCAAATGAAAACACGCAAATTGCTATTTTGAGTTTTGATGATGGTATACGTCTAGTAAGGTAAACAATTTCTTCAAATTAAGTTGCTTAAGAAGGTCTAGATCACCTACTTCAGACAAGAAAGAACATTGTTACCTTATTATAGAACAATCATAAAAGAATAGAGCAAATGATTTATTCATGTATGTTTCCCCTCACATGAATAATAAATAATGTCTTGTGTTCTTTCCTTATTATGATGCTAACAGGATATTTGTTTTCCTCTATTTCAGAAAATGCACCAGACGAAGCCCTACGATGGTTACTAAGTCGAATACGATCGGCCTACCCCACAGGATTAGGACTACAGGCACATGTACGTGCGCATGAGAGCACAAAACGTGTAGCATTTTATATAACAGCCCCAATAAATGTGTAAGCTTTTGTAAAATTGGCCAAATATCAAATAAAAATAAATCAAATTTTGTCTCGTATACATTTATAGATTATATGTGGCCGCCGAAGATGCTCGCCTTCCTAAACGTTTGAAACCTGAATTGGGTGGTGCCCTAAAAGAATTTACGACACGCGAAATTAATTGTTTCGCTCAAATTACAACGTCGATTGTTAAAGATGAAAATGGTGAAAATACACCAACATTATTTACATCACAGGAGCGTCAATGGTTAGTTTTACAAGTATTAAATAGTTTACGTGCGGGACCAAATGATATAGAAGCACTCAAGGGAAAAGCGGTCGTTGAAGAGGGGCAGAGTATAGTAGCGGCTTGGCAAGAGACTGGTTTGATTACACAAATATTTCCGCTACACGAGACTAGTACGCTTACAAATTTACGATCAAGTTGGGTTAAGAAATTTTTAGCACCACAACCACTAGACGATATTGCCGAATATTTTGGTGTTAAGGTGGCATTATATTTTGCCTGGCTGGGTCATTACACATGTGCACTCGGTGTTCCAGCAGTAATAGGCACTATGCTGTGGCTAGGCATGTGGGGACGGGGACAAGTTGCTCAGGATGTTGGCCATGTGATATTTTCATTATTTAATGTAGCATGGGCATCATTATATTTGGAAGCATGGAAACGTTATTCAGTAGAGTTATCATTTCGTTGGGGTACATTATCAACCCCACTCGAATTACTTGAGCCTCCTAGGCCTTTGTATAAAGGCCATTTGGTTGAAAATATTGTAACCGGTCGAATTGAACCTGAAGAATCGTTAGCGTGGAAAAGACGGGCATTTCGATATTTTGTTAGTTTCCCTGTTATAGGTTTATGTTTGGTAGCTGTATTTGGTGTTATGTTTCTTATGTTAAGACTACAGGTATGTTGACGTCATTTTCTTGAAATTATTCATAAAAATTATTTATCTTATCTTATGTACGTATATATCTATATATAGGACTGGTGGGATGATAAAATACCAGAAACAAGTTTTTGGAGTTTTTCCAATGTTATTCCAAAAGTTTTATTGGCAGGTATAATAACATTAATGGATGAAGCTTATTATAAACTTGCGGTTTGGCTAAATGACAGAGGTAAATCAAATCGATGTTGATGTAGGTAAAAAATTATCAAGTGTAATAATCTTTTATATTTCGCAGAAAACTATCGGCTACATTCGAAATATGAGAACCATTTAATAGCGAAAGTTGCATTGTTTCAGTTTGTGAACTCCTTTCTATCACTCTTCTACATCGCTTTTTATCTACGTGATCAGGAAAAATTAAAAGAGCAACTGGCCGGTCTCCTTATATCACGACAAATAATCGGTAATCTTCGTGAATCGGCTTGGCCTTATTTATTTGAGCAGTGGCGTTTGGCTAAATTAAGTTTAAAATTGTTTGGTGCTATGAGTCCGACACAAGAAAAAATACCGCAACTCTTACAAACACAACAATCAACAACGTCAACAGCAAAATCGACCGATTCAAGTGATCCATCGGAAATACCAAGCACACCAAAACGGAGTATTGGTCAGGCAGAAGTTGAGAGTGCCCTATACAAGTATGATGGTACTTTTTCCGATCACTTGGAAATGTTAATACAAATGGGATATGTTGTATTATTTTCGGCAGCTTTTCCACTAGCGGGTGTTTGTGCTCTTGTTAATAATTTACTTGAAATACGTTCGGATGCCTTTAAATTGGCGCATGTACATCAAAGGCCATTTGGACAACGAGTCGCTAATATTGGAACATGGCAAAATGCATTAAGTTTACTTGGCCTTGCCGCCGTAATCGTAAATTGTGCATTAATCGGACTATCTGGACAAGTATCTCGGTTATGGCCTGATCTAACTTCCACACAAACTATTATATTAATAGTAACACTTGAACATATTATGTTAGGATTACGATCGGCACTAACATGGCTTTTACCAGAATTACCATCTTGGTTGGCCGCTGAAATAGCACGGGCTGAACACTGTAGACGTGAAATGCAATGTAAAGGACCGTCACCAAGACCAACACCACCATCACCACCTTCGTCCACATCACTTTCGCATCATGAAAATGAGCAGCATACTCCTGACCTATTGGGAACAGGTGAACAGTCAATTACCAGGTAAGATTAATTTTATTAATTTTAATATTTAGTAAATTATTTTTTTTTTTGTTATTTTTACAGTCAAGACACGGACGATATTGTATTTGAACCAATCGGACATAGCATTTTTGCGCGTCATGATCACGAACCAAAACAT
Organism: Tipula vernalis; assembly: GCA_958295665.1. Classification (NCBI taxonomy): domain Eukaryota; kingdom Metazoa; phylum Arthropoda; class Insecta; order Diptera; family Tipulidae; genus Tipula; species Tipula vernalis. Next base: position 169,554,097 of record OY282558.1, on the reverse strand, counting down.
TTTGTAAGGCGAAGTATAGACACGGCTAGTTCAAATGAAGTGATCAAGGAAATGACACCTGAATCACCGATATCTCAAGTAGTAAATTTAATCGGAATACTTTCTGCAGGAGGCGCCAAACTAATCCACAAATTACATTGTTTATTCCATTTCAGACAAGCACAGTACTAATTCGGCCACTTCTTGAATCAACACCAGCAAGTAGTGGTAATTCATTACAAAATATTCCCGTAGATATACCATCTCAACCTAGGTATGATCATTTTTATTCTGTTTTTATGCAATTACCGTTACATTTTTTGATAATCTTTTGATAATTACTGCGTTTTTTTTGTTGAAATTTTTTGGTTTTCTTTTTGGTTTATTTTAAGACACAGAAAAAATTTAATGTTATCAGATTTTTTTAGTGTTTAGCGTTTAGACGTTTAGCAAATTTGCAAAAATAATATCCAATAGGTATCAATTGGTCCAAAACTCCTTAAATTTCGAAACACTTTCTATTTGTTAAGTGTCGCTTACTAGCGGCCGCCTACGTATATAAAAAAGAGTTATTTAAATTAACCTTGTATTACAGGTAATTGGTTAATGATTTGGGAAAAGGTAAATCTGCATCTTATACTTCTGAAAACTCAGCGGAATTTTGTATCGTTTAGAAGGTTAAGATTTAGATAACCGTCTTTTCATTTCACTAATAAAAAAATTGTCACAAACAAAAAAAGGCGGGCTTTATACTGGAAATAGACGTGATTGAAACTTTATTACAGTATTTCCTAATTAAAAAATCGTAAATGTTTAAACAAACATTCATTGTTATTTATAGATTTTTCACCCATAATTCACTCACTATTCACTCATTATTCACTCACTGTTCACTCATTGTTCACTCTTAACACAAACATTATTACTCAGTATTCTCTAATTATTTACTAATTACTCACAAAATATTCATTCACTATTCAGCCATTAATAATTCAGTATTATATCATTACTCACTCAGTATTGAGGCTGCTGGTACCAATGGAGGGACTACCGCCTCTTATTGGAGAATACGCCACTTAGTTACTCCTCTGAAAGGCATGGAATTATCCTTTTCTGTTTCACTCAATTGAGCTTGTTTATTCACCAACATGTCCTGGGATTGGCTAAAATAATTGTAGTACAGTAATGGCTGGTCTCCCCCAGAATACTTAAAATTTCATCAGGAAAGCTAAATATAAAATTAAAAAATTTGTATAAATTCAACTTTTAAAGTGTCATGTCTGGAAAGTATTTCAATTAGTGTGCCTTACCAACAATTATCCTTTGAAAAATTATCAGGGCAAGTTTCATGTGGGGAGCTCGGGAAAATTCGTTTGAATGAAAAGCCCATATAAAATTGAAAAATTTGTATAAATTCAACCTTTAAAGTGTCATGTCTGAAAAACATTTCAATTAATGTGCCTAGTCAACAATTATCGCTTGAAAAATTATCAGGGCAAGTTTCATGTGGGGAGCTCGGGAAAATTCGTTTGAATGAAAAGCCCATATAAAATTAAAAAATTTGTATAAATTCAACCTTTAAAGTGTCATGTCTGAAAAACATTTCAATTAATGTGCCTAGTCAACAATTATCGCTTGAAAAATTATCAGGGCAAGTTTCATGTGGGGAGCTCGGGAAAATTCGTTTGAATGAAAAGCCCATATAAAATTGAAAAATTTGTATAAATTCAACCTTTAAAGTGTCATGTCTGAAAAGCATTTGGCCTAGTCAACAATTATCGCTTGAAAAATTATCAGGGCAAGTTTCGTGTGGGGAGCCCGGGAAAATTCGTTTGAATGAAAAGCCCATATAAAATTAAAAATTTGTATAAATTCAACCTTTAAAGGGTCATGTCTGGAAAGTATTTCAATTAATGTGCCTTACCAACAATTATATCTTGAAAAATTATCAGGGCAAGTTTCATGTGGGGAGTTCGAAAAAAATTCGTTTGAAGGAAAGCCCATATATCATTTAAAAAATTGTATAAATTCAACCTTTAAAGTGTCATGTCTGAAAAGTATTTCAATTAGTGTGTCTAGCGAACAGTTATCCCTACAAATTAACAGTACTGTTTAAAGAGCCTCCAGTTACTATATGAAGCTCCGTGGAAGCCATTAATGAAACTCCACCCCATACCTTTACTGATCCACTACCAAATATAATTGTTTTACGATTATTGCACTGCGCGTAATGCTCATTGGGCCGTCTTGAAACTTGTGGTTGTCAATTTGAAGAATACCGCGAGAATCTTGATTCGTCCAAGAACAAAACGCTTTGCCATTTATCGAGTTGCTGGTATTATAGAAAGCATGTAGTGCTCTGCAAGGCATTCCCTTAATTTAATAGAGCGTACTAAGATTGTGGACGCCCCTAAGTTGCATTTACAGTTTTCTAGTAGTTGTGACTCACCTTCTTAATATAATCATTATTATAAAGCGGTTTTGTGTGGCTAGTGCGACTCCTACCTGCCTCGCCCAGGGAGTCTTCGTGTTAACGCTTATTCAGAACAATATATTGGGACCATCCTTTTTTAGCTAAAACAAACTCTTTTGAATATTTATCGAGGCTTAAAATTCATGTTGTTCGTTCTATTATAAAATAAACAGTAGGGTAAAATGAAATTAAGTAGAATAATTTATCAGGAGTATGAAAAATAAACTTTACTATTCAAATCCACGAAAAAATTTTATTTATGTTGCTTTATTGAAAAACAAAAATTTCTAGAAACAATAGGAGCCTCTTACTTCTAAGCATACTATCCAATTACAATTGAAATCTTCTGTTCACACATGAAACTTGCCCTGATAATTTTTCAAGATATAATTGTTGGTAAGGCACATTAATTGAAATACTTTCCAGTCATGACACTTTAAAGGTTGAATTTACACAATTTTTTTAATTTTATATGGGCTTTTCATTCAAACGAATTTTCCCGAGCTCCCCACATGAAACTTGCCCTGATAATTTTTCAAGCAATAACTGTTGATAAGGCACATTAATTGAAATACTTTCCAGACATCACACTTTAAAGGTTGAATTTATACAAATTTTTTAATTTTATATTTAGCTTTCCCGATGAAATTTTAAGTATAATTCCTATGGTATACAGTGACAAACCAAAATGAGCCTTTTTTCAGCCGTAAATTCACTTTATGAAAATACCAGTTTCTAGTTTTTTTTGTTATTTTTTTATTTTATTTAAAATATGTTTCGGCTGAAATATGTCGGCTGGTAACTTTCGGCTGATATAGCCAAGACACTATCTGCATTACCGACATTTTATATCTTTCGGCTGAAAACTTTCGGCTAACTTTAATAGTATGACAAACCTCGAGAATTTGCTGAACACCTCGAAAAAATATTCCAGCCACATGAAGACCAAACGTTGGAAGCCGAGATAATAACTGAACAAGCCGTGCAAGAAAGTAAAGAAATCCTACCCACAACACCAAAAGAAGTCATCCGTGAGATAAAAGCTAATATGAATACGAAAAAAGCTCCTGGGTACGATCTTATTACTCCAGAAATCTTAAAAGAACTGCCAAGGAAAGCTCTGGTGAAGCTCACCAATCTTATAAATGCAGCATTTAGAATCAAATGTGTACCAAGCTTATGGAAAATTGCAGAAGTAATTATGATCCCAAAACCTGGGAAACCACCACATATAACATCGTCTTATAGGCCAATTTCGCTATTGCCAGTCATGTCCAAACTCTTTGAGAAGCTTCTGGTAAAAAGATTAAATCCGATAATCGAGAGTAAAAACTTGATCCCAAATCGATCAGTTCGGTTTTCGCAACCAACATTCAACAATTGATCAAATACACAGAATAACCAGTATAATTGAGAAAGCATTAGAGGAGAAAAAAGTCTATTCAACAGTATTTCTAGACGTTGCACAAGCGTTTGATAGAGTGTGGCGTGAAGGACTTAGCTACAAGTTAAGGAATCTTCTGCCAATGCAATTTGCTAAGATACTGGAATCTTACTTGAAAGATAGGTTCTTCAGGATTTAGTTAGATGATACATTTTCTGAATTGAAAGAAATCAATGCAGGAGTTCCGCAGGGCAGTGTATTAGGGCCGGTTTTATACCTAATATACACTTATGATCTTCCTACATTAGAAAACAACACAGTGGCAACTTTTGCAGATGATACGGCGATCTTAGCTGTTGGAAAAAGCAACGAAGAATCAACACAGAAGTTACAATCAGCTATAACTCGAATATATAAATGGACAAAAAGATGGAGAATAAAACTAAATGAAGCTAAATCTGTTCACATCAACTTTACAAACTGACGAATCGAACATATTCCGATTAAATAATACCGCATGCGAACACAGCTAAGTATCGCGGCATGACCCTGTCAAGAAGAAAAGTGAAGAATTAAGACTTAAATACAGAAAAATGTATTGGCTGATGGGAAGGAACTCTTCTTTATCAACATACAACAAGCTTCTACTTTATAAATAAATATTGAAATCGATTTGGACTTATGGTATTCAGCTTTGGGGTTGTACCAAACAGAACAACGTAAATATCATCCAAAAATTTCAGAATATGGTATTAAGGAACATCGTTGATGCACCTTGGTATGTCAGGAACCTTCATAGGGACCTTAAAATGAACCTCATCTTAAATGAAATCCAGGAAAAAGCACAGAGACATGAAGAAAGGCTCCGCCAACATGTGAACATTGAGGCAACTCAGCTCCTAAGCATCACGAATTTAGTACGCAGACTTAAAAGAACCAAACCTTTTGAGCTGGTGTGATTGTCAGTTTAAGCAGCATTATGCTGATCTAAAATCCACTACAAAGATGTGGTTTACTTCAATTTACCAAACACTATGGAACGCCAATGGGAAGAAGCCATAGATTAATTTAAGTTAGTAAATTAAGTCAGAAACAAATTGCTCATTAGTCCAGGAGACTAGATTGTAATTACATAAAATAAATAAATAAAATTTATTTTAAATAAAAAAAAAAAAAAAAAAAAGATTGTGCAGGATGGAATGCATGAATCGTTGGAAAGAATTACCAGCGTTCCTCAGACCGAATGTCATACGCGTAAATTCGTATAATCCAAATGGTGTAGAAATCGCAGTTTTGGCAATGTCTGTTTCCTCTATTGGTATCTGATGGTATGCTCTAACTAAATCAATGGTGGAAACACTGTGGAACCTTCCAACTCATGCGCAAAATCTTGTATGTATGGGATTGGGTACCGATCTGGCACTGTGACGTTATTCAGAGCTCGGTAATCCCCGGAAGGTCGCCATTCACCATTCTTTTTCGGGACGAGATGAAGCGGGCTTGCCCATGGGCTATCAGACTGTCTGCAGATTCCTTGTTCAATCATGTAATCGAATTATTTTTAACTATCGCTACTTTTCTGTGCTTAGTCGTCTAGGTTTAGCGAATACCGGAGGTCCACGAGTCACTATGTGATGCGTAACCTTATGCTTCACTGGTTTGAACGCCTGGTTCTCGTGGGTTATTTCTTTGTATTCCTCTAATATGGGAAGAATTCGATTGTCGACTGTATTGGAGTTGATCACTCTGACTGATGGTTCGTTGTCATGTACTTTGACGGCTAACGCGGATAATGAAGTTAGTGGATCCCGTAATCGCACTGGTTTAAAAAATCTGCCCCAATGATCGGCATTGTTACTTCAGCCACCACGAACGTCCAAGTGAAGTGCCGCCTGACCCCAGGTCCAAAGTGATCCGCTGATTTCCGACCGTTTTAAGTTGGGACTTATTCGCTGCGTACAAGTAAAACTCTGGATTGTGCTTCTTTTGATCGCCTGTAGATGATGGTACGACAGATATGTCGGCACCCGTGTCTATTAAATATGTCTTGTTTGAGGTTTTGTCATAGATTTTCAGGCGACAATTTTGTGTATTGCCAGAACAAGTCGCCGTAAACAAATCCCAATTGGGACAGTTTGGTCTGCAGTTCCTTGCTGCCTCCTTAAATCTGTAATCGAAAAAACACAGTCGTGGTGCATTATTGTCTGCTGACGACGACTGCCGATTGCCTGACTGATTTCTTGGCCTTGACGAGCTCCGTGCTCTGTTTGCACTTGGTGAGCGGTTCCTCTGGTAAGCGCGATCCATGCTGTCCAATCTACGAATAATCCCGTTTATCTGTTTGGCCAATGATAAATCGTTGCTCGGCATTGGTGATGGAGTAACGGCCATGACCTGCGTTTGTGCCATTGTTTCCAGAATTCTGTCGGCTAGTTTAGCTAGTTTTGCCGCCGTTAATGCATCGGTTGTAGGCGCTAAAATCTCTTGAGCTCGGACTAGAAGACGCTTCATCCATATGGTTTTTACCAAATCGTCGTTGACCTCAGACCCACCGATGGCTTGTAATTTTCTCAGTAATTGCGATGGCTTCATATAAGAAGTAGTCGGTGGATCTGAGTCTGTTTGGACTCGCATGATCGGCCTATGATAGCTCTCTTGATGTCCGAAATAGGAGAGCCGGATAGTGGTCCGACAATGATGTCGCTAACGTCGTTTATCACCTGGTCAGGGGTACTAATTTTACGAACAGTGCTGCGATTGATCCGACGGGTTGTTGTGGTGTACTGCTTGACGATGATGTGGATTGGCCTGCGGTTGCTCCATTTAATGCTCGCCGCACTTCGTTCTGGATGCGCGCTTCTAAATCAGCTGCTGTATTTATTGTGTCCTCGTTATCGTTTTCGCTGCTTGGTGTATCCGTGATTGACATATTCGGTGGGTTTTGTGGTGATATGTTGGTTCTACTGCAATCAATGTTGCGCTGAAATATCAATCAATATTTTTCTAAACGCGAAAAAAAAAACAAATAACAGTAATGCTGATAATATGGAAAAATTACATGAAAAATGTCATATCATCAGTATCACACAATAATACGAAATGTATTTACACACGGCCAAGAACCCGTATACAAAAGATTAAGAAAAACGGAAGTACGACACAACAATTAGCCCGGGGTGAAGAAAATACATCGACAAGAAAAAAAAAATATATCGGCAAACACAAAATAGACAAACAACAATTTTGGATGCTTGGTGGTCTTTTAGGTTTTTAATAGATTGCGGCAGTTTATTTTTTAAAAATTTACAAATTCGGAATCGCTTACGCTTTGACGGTTGTCTCTCCTTGCCGTTGCTGTGCGGTTCGGCTGGTTGGATAATCCGAATTGGTTAGTAGCGGTTGCTGTGTCGATTCTGACTGGACTATACTGCTACTGCCGTATGGCTGTATCGGCTAGGAACTGGATTTCTCGCTTTCGCCCCGCAAAATAGTTGACTCCACTGGTACCTGTTGCGCGACTCTTTGATCGTGCGTCGCGGTTTATGTAGGTTTTGTGGCGTTGAACGGTAGTAGCTCTATCTCACATGCCAACTAACATAACTTAAGCGCTGTTGGTGCTTGGCGCCGTTAGTTGTTTTTGGTACCCGAGCGCCGGCTCTTCTTAAATACGCCCACGACTTTTTCGGGTATGGAATCTTTTTCGTGATAATTTCAGCAACAGGGAAATCTTGCTCGAAACCCGTTGCTAATCACTTCGGGGTTATCACTTTGTGGGGGTTGCGTAAAGCCCCACAAATAAATACTTATTAAATAACTCTATACTTATTTTAATTTTAATAACTCAATAAGTTTATTATGTTTGTTTAATTTAAAGAACAAAGCTCGTTAATAATCACAATTCTGAATATTAACGCGTCTACGGTTTAGTTATTTTTCTTGCTAGCAGAGCGCAATGCACGTTGTATAAATGTGTCGTAGATATTTCGTACAAGCGACGATAAGCGATTATTTTATTCTTACTGAAAATTCTCATTTTATACCCGCTGCTATCGCGACGAAATATGTATTTGCTAACTAACCCAAATTCACCAAACTACCAAGTTGTTGTTACTGATGTCGGTGTCGACAGCTAGATGGCACGCCGCTCGACCAATCGGACCGCGATGGACCAATTGGTCCATCGGAGTCCTCTTGAGGCTTCAAGATTTGCGGTCTTTATTTTGGTTGTCTATCTGATTACACATTCTTTTTCCCCAGGTAGGATAGTTTTTGCTTCTTCAATATCTTGTCGTTGCAAAGGTTTACCCTTTTTCTGCTTTCTGAAGTCTTGCTTTGGCCGGATATTAAATTTCATTTACGCTTTCTTTTTGGGATGAATTATTTTTGAAAAACCATATGAGATTGCTCAATCTCTTGAATTTCATCATTATTGTTGCACTTTAAGATCTCTTTATGCCCTGCGTCCCTCAAGTACAATTAATTAGCACTAACACTATGCACAAAACACAAAAATCATTTTAATTAGTGTAATTATTAATGTTGGTATTCTATTCACAGCTCAAAAGTCAAATTCTTGATATGTCTTTTTAAATAAAACAAAAACTTACTTAACAAACCAACAAAAAAATATAAAATCAACGATGACTTGATTGCTGCATAATTTAATCTCAAAACAAAAATGGGGTAGATATTTGTTTAGAAAATTTGTTTTCTTAGCGTTTCTTAATTTTTTTGGAAAAATTGAGAAAATTTTCATTAATTTAAAAATCGGCCCAGTAGAACTCCAGAAATATCTTTACTGTCTTAATATATAAATAACGTAGCCAGTTTGATTAAAAATCTAGCATTGCTTAAGTAATTGGACAAAACATAAATAAAAAAACTCTGATAACATTAAATTTACAAAATTTTGATTTTTGGAACTTATTACATACTAAAGTAACAAAACAAAAAATAAATTTACAACCAAGAAAAAAAAACAAAACATGTTTTTTCAAATAAGCTTTTTTATTAAAGTTATTTATAATTAAATTATTTATATATAAAAAAAAAATATTTTTTTCTTTTCATTAATTTCAAAAAAAAAAAAAAAAATTAAATTGTTTTTTTTTGGATTAAAAATAAAAACCCGCGATAAAATCAATTAAACCACACTAAATAGTGCATGTAATAATAACCAAACTTGCCAAAGCATACCGCAAACGCAAATGAAAATACCTCCAATACCTCCGTTCCGAGGACTCATTATAAATCAAAATTCTTTTATAAAATCGCACGCTTCTACGATGGGGTATGAAGACACAATTATTTAATATTGTATTTGTTGTAATCTATGTAAACGTATAAAAGATCCCTAAACTCTGTATACTATTTATATACCTAACTATATACCAAAATATGTATATGCTTGTCACAAAACCAAAGTATTTTTATGTTGTAATCGTACTTATCTGTAATCTATAAATCGATGTCTTTTTTTGCTCGATAAACATTTAAAGCTTCAAACTTTATTAAGTAATATCCGTAAAATGTTTAGTTTGTATACCATATATGGGTGAGTAACACTAACAGTCAACAAGAACTTTTCAAAATTATATAAACACAAGACGACATACATGTATTTTCTATATACTCGTATATGTAAATCCCTACTATATCTTAAATATAAAACTAAAATGATTTGTAATCCATAATACTTCCTGCTATATTTAATAATATAACAAACACACACAAACACATACAACTCATTGAGCATATCAATCTTATCTCGATGTTAAAATCATAAAATTCGATTTTCCAAATATTCCGTAATATTTTTCGCAGAAAGGATATTAAATGTTTATCGAGATAAGAAAAAAAAAAGGATCCTGATTCCATCTACATATAGCAGATAGGTTCAGTATGATTTTTCTTTTTTTTATTTTCATGTTTAGTGTTTCTTGAATTTTTTTTTTTGTTAGTCAGCATGATTCTGAATCCTGTTAAATTTTTAATTTTCGTTCTATTTTAATTAAATATTTTGTGTAACCTAACATTAACCCATATATATAAAATTCATCGTATGTACTTTCTGTTTTGTATCTGTATACCGACTACAAAAATAATTGATTACACATTATACAGTATCATTAAGCTAATTAGCAAATTTATCAAAAGCTCAGATGTCTGCAAATTAAATTGAAGAAAATGGAACTTTGTAAACTGTAGGCACAATATAGTATGGTTGGTTTATGGTTAGTTTATCAATATTATTGGCAAAAATATTTTTTATAATCAACAGTATTAATTACACCGACACACAAGAAAAAAAAAATTTCTGAACCCGAGGTCTGACATGTCAATTGTTATGTATTTTGTTGTATTTCAGTTTTCCACAAACCCCAATTTTTGTGTTAAAATTGCCCAAGAAAATACCAAAGTCTAATTTTTATACCGTTTACTCCAGATATATCGTTTCCGCAGTATTTTTAACCGCCAAAAAGGATTCCATAGTTCAAATTTATTTCTGACTCTTCATTATCCCAAAAAAAAAACACATGTCAACAGCAAATTAACGTGTGGCTGTACCCAGGGTATCTCCACGTGGTGAGTGGGCAACGGAGTTGTTCCACTATCCGACTGGGTTACGGCTTTCATGCCATCAGGCAGGAGAGGGATACCCCAGTATCGGCAGTTGGTCAGGGTGGGATCCTTGAGGAAAATATGTGGACTCCAAATATTAAATGCAATGCGTGTTCAACTATGCTATGGCGGTGGAAGAATACTAAGAATAATTCAAATTTAAAATATACAAAACCTCTATCGAAAGAGGAATGTTATTTTTGTAATACCGAAGTGAAAGGTTTTAATTTAAAGAGTAAATGAAATATAAAGTAAGCGGATGTAGGTACAATGACGAAATCTGTAAAGTCCAATTACTTCAACTCAAGTTTTGCAAACAATGAAGAAATGAAAGTTTCAAAGGATAACGTAGGTGAGAGTGAAGCGTCCAGCGGCGAGGAATTTTACTGCAGTGAAAATGAAACGGAGAAGATTGAAGAAGAGTATATTGCACCTAAAGAAGAGAAAGTTCCAATACTATTCACTCAGAATGACCTCAATAATTCTGGAGACTTAGTTAGTGAACTGAGTGCGAAAAGTCGAAGCACTCCTCAAAACTCAGCCTAAAAGCGGTACTATTGCACAATGGAAATAAATATGCCACTATATATTTTGCAAAAAATCAAGTACTCGGAGCACAATTGGCAAGTTTGTGGGGATTTAAAAATTATAACAAAACTGCTAGGACAGCAGCCTGGTTTTATGAAGTACCCTTGTTTAATGTCTCTGGAATAGTAGAGACCGAGAAAACCATTACGTTAAAAAAACAGTGGCTGTTAAGAGACTGTCTTCAGCCAGGAAAACCTTATGTAACCGAAGAACCTTTATTAGATACCTCAAAAATTCTCTTACCTCCACTACACATAAAACTTGAGGTACTGAAGTAATATGTGAAGGCATTAGATAAAAAATGTCAATGTTTCCAATATACAGCACAACAATTTCCAAACCTGTCAGAGGCTAAAATTGCAGAAGGTATTTTTAACGAAAACTATTTCAAGACAAAAATTTCGTTGAAACCATGCAAAAAAATGAGAAAACTGCCTGGCTCAGTTTTAGAGAAGTTTGTGAAAACTTGTCTTATGAACTTAAAGCTCCATTTTTTGGATTCCCATCTTGATTACGTTGCTGACAAGTTAGGCGACTATATTATAGAACAAGGGGAGCGCTTCCACCAGGATGTAAGGGAAATGGAAAGGAGATATCAGGGAAGGTAGGATGTTATTGTTGGATGCAAGCTCAAGAGAGATGAAGAAACAAATCTGAGAAAAAGACGTAGAAATCCACTTCATAGGGCATTCGAGGACAAGAGAGTACGTTATTAACGCAAGAAATGACATCAATAAAACTTTACTTGAAAAGTTGATGAAAACCAATAAACTGTAACTCAATCTTGAGCAGACAAACTCAAACTGCAGTAAGGTCAGGGGAACTCGTTTCAGCTAAACTTTCTAGGTTAAATTTCACTTTCCTATTGTCAGTAACTTTGTTTCAGTCATACAAGCCGCGAATTTGTCTTATTTGTCTTCTATTAGTAACTTATACTCTCTGAATTTCAGTTTGCTTGGCATAGTTCAAGTGTGAGTTTTGCGTCTCGGTTTGAGTAATAATAGTTTGATTGTCCCAGTATCAGTGTAAGTTGTGCCTCTGTATTTTAGTATGAGTTCCTTTGTCTGACTTTCTAACAATGGTTTAGTCAAAAGCCATTAGTACACATAGCCAAAATGAAAAGGTAAATTAGTTCGGAATTTTTTCGCCATTTTGACCTAAAGTTGAGCTTTTTTGGGGATACTGAAGTGTCACAAGTAAATTTGCACTACGGAATCCTTTTTTACGGTTAAAAATACTCCGAAAACGATATAGCTGGGGAGTAAACGGTACAAAAAATAGACTTTGATATTTTCTTGGGCAATTTTGATCCAAAATTGGGGTTTTGTGGTAAATTGGTTGGTGATGGAGCAAAACTACCTCGGACCCGGAATTTTTTATTTTTTTTTTGTGTGTTATTTTACAATATTTACTTATGATGTGTGAAGGGGATTTCATTTGGTCATCATCACGACTTACTTCTGCGTTTCCTTATAACAAATCTACCATGCTGCTACTAATTTCTCCGAAACTATATAAAATATCAGGAATTTTTTATAGAATATGAGTTGAAGCTGAAAATTTGTTCTTCAAACGGATTGACACGTAATCATTTTTCGCGTTTGAAGAGCTTTCTGTAATAATGTTGATTGGACAATTTTATTTAAAGGTCTGAATATTTCGGCAGCAATCAAACAGTTGTGAAAATTTGAAAAATTATGCATAAAACAATCGACATCAGGATCTATTTAGCAATATAGCTTCGCAAATTGTAATAGTACGGAAAAAGTTTGTTTGTTATTGCTGGCAGACCTACATACCATATGTGTAGTTAGAGTGGCCTTTCACCGCTTTTTAACAAAAAAAAATATAAAATTTGCTTTTGGGACCCTGGAGGGAGAAGACCGGTCCTTTACGCTCTGTAGGGTTAGTGAAAAAATCAGCACCTAAACGACCTTGTTTACGAGAAAAATAATTGCGATCTTAATTTTTTCATTAATTCGACTTTGATTTGAATAATTTTAAGTTTTTCGACTAAACATGAACTTAAAAGTAAACTGATTCCTTAATCCAATGATGTCAAATTATGGTTTCATCGAACTTGTATTTTTTAGATGTTGGTAAAAAATAAAATGAGATTTTGTTGCTGTAACGGGTGTTACTTTAACGTAAACCGATTAAAATAATTAGGCAAAGGCTAATTAAAATTTCCAAAATTTTATTCAACAAAATCTTTATTTTACGAATACTTCAAAGTTTGTATCAGAACTGAGATAATCCAAATTTATCTTCCCATCTGCGTTTGGATCCAATAATGGGAAATGTTACTAAGTGAACAGTACGTCGTTGTTGAAATCCTTTCCTAACTTTAAAATTACTAAATTCTACTTCTAATCCTCCTAATTACTTGCATTTCCATGATTATCGAACAAATATAACAAACAAGCTAAACAAAACCCCAAAATCAGACTAGAGACAAACTAACAATTGAGAATATTAAAGAGTTTTAAAGAGAATATGGACGACGACAATAGATGGCGATGAATATTTAAGATCTACCAAAGTGCTTAAAAGGAACCAAACATCGTTGAGATATAATTTCGAGAAAAAGTAAATCTGGATTTAACATCGTCACAGTAACAATCATTTGGGTGAGGATTAATGGACCAACAGACCAGTATCGGGATTTCTTCAATATCAGTGTTCGATTCCTCGATTATTCTGGTCGAATTTGTTATTATTTTGTAAAATTTAAAACTAAAAATAATAAGGCGTTTAATCGGCGTTTAATTTAATTAATAAAATTAACTAATTAATCGGATAGCCTTAATCGAATTTGCATCCTCTAGTTATCAGGAATTGATATTAAAACAAATGGAATTAGAATCGGATAAAATTGGAATTGAACTGGCAGGAGAAAAATTGGAATTAATCTAGGAAATTCGGATTCTGGGGTTCCGCGGTTTATTTTGCGATCGAATTTTGAGGTTCATTGTTTTCCATTCAACATTAAATTTTCCTTTTCTAAAATTTCACACAAGCGTGAAAATTTAAGACAGCCAAACATTATGTGTTTCCGAGTTTAATACGCAAAAATGGAGAAGAATTCTTCAGAGAGAGGACTTTCCGATCGCAAACTCTAGTTCCAGGTATACTGAACCATGGTTCAATTGTCTCTTAAAAAATATCGCAAATCGTAAATCAAATGCTTTTAACAAATTTAAACGTTCTGGGCGAGGTAAACGACCAATTTAATTATCACAAATTATACCATTTATCCAATTCCTCAACGATTTCCTTCACAAAAGGTATATTTTACAGATAGAAAGTGAAACTTCGTTAAACCCGAAACAACTTTTTGCAGTCATAAATCTAAAAAAGGAAATCACAAGGCTATATACGGCGTTTGCAAATATTTTCCAAAGTTCCTTTGATGGTTCCGATTTGTTGAACTCTTCAGATAACATTGGGTTGGAAAGTTTAAATATCACAGGTGGTGTATAGACCTTTGATCTTGAGTAAATAAAATCAGTTCACGTCAAGATGGTTTTATTCAAGGTAAATCAACAGTTACAAACTTGATGATATTTTCGAGTGACTTATTTGACACCGTTTGTTTGACACAGTTTGATGGTATCTACATTGATTTTTCCCAAGCATTCGATAGGTTGAATCACAAAATTCTTCTTCGAAAATTAATTGAATCTGGATCAGATTTAATTCCTATTGGTTGGATTGCATCTTACTTAAAAGTACAACAGCAATACGAGAGCATCTCACATGTTAGTCCTTTCATATTTAATGTACTATCTGGTGTTCCACACGGCAACCATCTTCGACCATAACTTTTTACAATGTTTCAAGCTTTGCAAGTCTCTTAAATAGGCTGATCATTTGAAAATGTACACTAACATTCATCCTTAATTGACACTGACCGTATGCAAGATAACCTTAATACTTTTTTTTGTGGTCGGCCCACGCGGCATAAGCTGAAGAAGTAGAATCCTATTCAATATTCAGTGCTCGCAACGAGGCTTTAGTAATTAATTTACCCGATAATTGATCCGCGGCCTCTGTATCAAAGATGCTTTCGCTCCATAAAACTCCAAGTACATACAACTCTTCATTAGCGACTTGCTAAAATACAAATTAAACTTAGAGCTTCAAACGAATAACGTGAGGCCAAAAAATGAGGAATCACATTAACGAGGACCTGGTATGGCTTTATTATTCCCTAATCTGAAATAAAAATGATTACAAAAAAAATTAGTAAAACCAAACATCGAAGCTATTGGAGTACTTATTGGGAAATAGAAGATTAGAACTCTAATTGAAAATTTAGGCTATCACAAATTTCGAAAAATACCAAATTTGAAAGCAGTTGAAAATAAGGTTCACTAATTATATTCACTAATATCATTGCTGCTGTGTACCCATAATTAGAACCAATATAACCAATCCAGCAACAATTAGATGACGTTCAGAAAAACAATGGAGATAAGCTAGGTATAGGATAGGTTCATCTAGGTAACAATAATTTCTCAAAAATATACACAAACATATAGAGGAGACCAACAGGCAATAAAATTACCACCATCGACCAAAACGAGAACAAACACATCAAAACACTACAACTGGGATAACAAAGAATCTGTTAAAATCGCCGAAAATAAACCAAAGATTTGCCCGAGATGAAGAAACTTTAAAGTTCGGTCAAGTCTTATAAACAACACAGACAACGCCCAATTAAATAAATGGAAGGAACTTTTGGCAGTAAATTATTAAATCGAGCAATGTAATGAATTTCTTTGCTTCCTTATAGTTTCCGCTTCCATCAAATGAGGCGGCAAGTTACAATTATTTTACTTCAGCAAATGAACAAAACTGTGGCATCGGGAATCAACCTGATGAAATATTCAAAGATGGCGCAACTATTCAAGCGGGAGACAAGAGAAATTGATGTCCGATTTCACAAAAACAGAACCAATGTCAGCCAAAATAATCTTTCCTCTCTTATTTTGTGAAATTCCAGTTTGTTTCAAATACAAAATCATGAAGACATCCCCCAAAAAGCGATAAAAATCCCATTTTGAAGCAACCAGCTACTGGTGGCTAGAGCGGTACATTGAAACTCCCGTCACACGATGGCGAAACTCCGATTGAGTACTTCAAAGTTCCAAGCAGTGGTACATCGAGATGAGTTACGGAAGAATCTTGGGAAAGATTGAGCTAAGGTGCGGTCTTTAGAACCAAAAAATTGGTGGCCGAAGACTGCAGCGAGGAGAACGCTTTCAAGATGGGAACGTAAAATTAGCAAGCTATCTTGGCAAACATATTGCAATCAATGCTCGTCTGGATGACGAAAATTTAATGTTTGGCGTGAAAGTATGAAGAAATCAGAGCTTGCTTAACCGTAGATTTTATCTAATTGCGGAAGGTCCTGATAAAGGTATAAGTAAGACTAGTTTAAGCCTTCCACAATAGCAGACGCCGACGTTCTCAGCCGGGATGCTTTATGCCAGAAACCTGCATACTTTAACAGAGTTTTAAGAGCCCGTAGCCTCAAGAAAAATGCTAATATCATGGAGAACAACCTTAGAGGTGGCGATGGAGATAACTTATCTCATGAGTTGAGACCAGGAATATTAATTTCCACCAGTTTTACAAGGCTAAAGCTCGCGAAGAACAAAAGTGTCCAAGAGTTACTGTTCTAATTGTCTAACTATAGTCGAAAAAACCTCTATAGCTTAGTTATTAACGGCGTTTCGGGGCGAGAATCACCCATATTCACATTCGATACTGCAGCTTCGAGAACAGTTTTTCGTCCTGACATTGTAACTTAAGAGCGAATGGAAAAGATGTTTCTAGATCAAAAATAATATAACAAATTTCATCATTTCATTTTTAGACTATGCAGAGGGACAAGTTGCAATGTGAATCAAACGACTGTAAGGGTACTCGTTTTAAAATCATTGTTGAGGATTGTTACACAACAAAGCTGTTGGAATGTACAGGAAGCCTTGTACTCTTGACACGATGAGTCTATCACGCCAATGATGAAGACGATGTAGCAAAACAGAAGACTACAGTGGCTGAGATCAATATAGAAAGTACTAGCCTAAAAAGCTATTGGGCTCAGTGTCAGTCGTTGAAAAGTAAGGATGGATTGTTGGTAAGACTTTGGGAGTCGGAAAATGATAACAGTACCAAGCAGCAAATCATACTACTATAGCGAATCGCGTAAAATACAAGGGGTGCTTATTAGTAAATCTGAAGCACATTTGGGCATCATTGAGACAGTGGACATAATTAAAAGTCGGTTTTAATCAATTCAGAAATAGAAGGAAATTTTGATAATTTGATAACAACAAAAAAATTGGAGATCTGGGGGCTATTTCTGAATACGATACGATACGTAAGTATACAATTCATATTTGAATTGAATTTGATCCACAACTGGGCTAGTAATGGTGAAAAGTAAATATTCAGGCGAATCTCCCCCTTATATTGTATTTGGTAATAAAACGCTAAACAGTTTGTATTTATTTAGTTTTAACTAAAGCTGTGTTTCATATTACCGATCTAATCGGTCTGATCGATCTGATTACTACAAAGCTGTGTAAAAACACAGATTTTTAGTACTCAGATCGATTATATCTGAAGAAACACAGCATAAATAAAGTTAAAACTTCATAGTTCCTAACCGTGATACCATTTGATAAAGTAGGATAAATGATTACCTAAAATGTTTTTCAGAAAAATGTCGTGGGTCTGATAGGGCGTTCTATGAAGAAATACCATAAAGAACATTAAAATCAGCTGAAATCACCAATATAGTAAAACAGCTCGTATGTGTATACATAAATGTGTGATTCCTTCGACCAAGTTATATTGATTCAACTTGATTATGCAGACATCTAAAATTTTTATAAACGATATATTCTTTAATAATCAAACAGAAAGTACTGACGTGTGTAAAACAATATTGAATACTTCTAACTAAATTATTTAATCAATATTAAACCTTCAAGCGCTAATATTCTTTTTGTTTCTCCAATTTTTTTTTTTACTTTTATCTTTACAATATTCGGACACATTCTTACACAAACATGAACACATAAAACTGCCACAGTTCACCAAAAAAAGAAATACGTTCATCCTCACAACCCATACAAATATCAGAAATCCCTCCATTTAGGAAAAACCCCAATCAAAGTCAACAACAATCATCACTCACCCAAATTCCACAACAAATAACAACAAGCAATCCAGCAACCAATATTATAAATCGATCACCACCCATCCGAGCCTCCAATATTCATTTGAATCAAAACAATGATATGTCGATGCCACAGTTTAAGCCTAGAAAGTCAACCGAATGGACACCACCGCCTGACGTTAGTATTTTCATTTATATTTATTTTAACCCTTAAAAGCTTTTCACTGTTTTGTTCTTCTTCTTTTTTACAACACACACAATTTTTTCTAATAAATTTTCGAAATCCAAAAACCACTCCACAAAAAAAACAAAAAAAAAATCAGTTACCGGAACATCATTTAACAATAACACCGATTAGTGGTGCAGAATGGGCGAAACGACTTAAGGGTGAATCGATGAATTTGCACCGGAGTACCGATTGTATAACAAAAGAATTAGCGGTAAGTTCCGATTCAGAGCTACTAAAAGGAGCACCCTCCTGGAGTGATGTTGCTTTACGCACCGAGCCTGGAACAAGTACAAGTGCACCTTCGGTTAAAACACCGACCGATGAGGAGGCTAAAGGTAATGTTAAATGTTTCTATACTCAAAATGCACAGTGCCTTTATTCAAATTTTTTCCTATACAACTAAAACTAATAAATATTTATTGAACGAAATATTATTAAATAGTTTTAATAAAATAATGTAAAAAAAAATTTAATTTTACAGCAGCAGAATTGGCCGCCAAAAAATCTAGACTGAAACAAAGTCTAGTTAAACGGGCTCGATCCGTAGCAATATTTTCACTAAAACTAAAAGAGAGGAGAGCACGCGAAGCTGAAAAGCAAGCAGCACACGCAGTTGAGTACGCTAAAGCAATGCAACCAGCGCAACCGCCAGGTGGTGAATTATCCCTGATACCCATAGAACAATTAATCCAAATTGATGATGTAGTTAAACAAAGAAATTCAACAACGAGTCCACAGAATAATACAGGGCTGGCATAAGATTATAGGTTTAGGAAGTATTAAGTACCCCGTATTTATATAGAACATAATTATGTAGTATATTATATATAGAGCAGACACCAGGTAATTAAATAGTAACTATAATTATATATAACATTAAAGTTTATTATATTTTAGAACATAAAATAAATTTAGTTTATAGTTTAGAACAATAAAACACAAAAATCAATTATGTACTATGAGTCTAAACATAAAATTTGAATGAATATGAATACTCTATAAATTGTGTCAGATAATTTAGATTATGTAACAATTCTTTATTAGATATGAATACCCCTTATAGCACCCCTTAACACAACTATTACTAAACTCTGCTAACATTTTTTTTTTTTCTTAACTATTAAATTAAATACACACTTCAAATGTATAGTCCAACCTTCTTATAATCTCGTGCTCGTCGAGCACCCCATCCATTTTCCCATCCAGTTAATATTAATATTAACCACACTCGTGATAATTTTGAAGTGATAATTTTTGTACTTTACGACAAAAATAATTTTGCATTAATTATTTTAATTTTTATGTTTTTGTCCATTTTATACACACAACGAACATAAATTCTAGTAATTAAATAATTCTTCGGCCTACACTTAATACAAAATTAAAATTTTAGCTTTTAAATGCTTTTTATTAGTAAACCGTGTAATGAATGGTATACTACTGTAAATTGAGAGTGCAACGATTTATCGTCCGTTTTACCAAAACCATAAATTATTTCTCACAAATTATTTTTATGTGCCTCAAAAATAATAAAAAAATAATCAAATTGTGTTTTAAAATTAAATTAATAATTATAATGATATACATACCATAAATACTATTATAATATTAATAATATATTTTTGCTACAAAACAAAAACAAATAAAATTAAAAAAAAAAAAAAAATCTACATAAATTAAATGTTAAAATATTTATAAATTAAATAATAGTATATCTGCAATTATAAGGGGGTTATTAAATAGTTTTAAAAAAGATAAAAATTAAAATTAAAAAAAAAATTGTTATTTTGTATAAACAAATTACTATATGGTTTACTGTTACTAATTACAATATTTTTATACTTTTAGTAATGACGAAGGGTAATATGGTGTTAATTGTGTGTAATGACGTAAAATCAAATTTATATTCTTAAACTGAGTCAATTAAAATAATCTAAAAATACATAAAATGTAAATCTCTCTCTACTCAATCATGAACAATATTCATATTCGGATATAACCACAACAAACAGACAAAAAAGCAAAGTTTTTTATTAAACTTTATTGTTGTATGTTTTGATAAGCGGATGCTGGCAGTAAAATAATAATTCAGAACAGAAAAGGATTAGTTTTATAACACAAAAATGTGTAAAGAGTGTTCCTTTCCATTTTCCCTTTATATAGTAATACTGGGTTTCAATCGGATAAAAAGTTAAATTTTTTAACTGGGCTAAAAAATACTAAATTTTCCTCACTTTTTAATCGTTTTGGTGTTTCAAATGAAACTGGTTAAAAATGTGACGTTTACGATTTTTATTTTTGTGACCAGTTAAAATTTTTGTGGTGAATAAAATATCAAAAATCTAACTTATTAAAACACAGCCTAAAATATCCTTTTTCTATAAAATATTTGTTTGAGCGAACCATAACGGCAATCAGCCTCATTATTCTCACTTCTTTCTCTTCATCTAATTTTCCATTATAATCATGCCGACATGAGAAAACGCAATTTGATAATAGAAACTCTCGTTTGTGATTGTGGCTTTGATTTAATACACATTAAACAAATCAATATTTAAACCAATGACCGAGGTGTAAAATGATGAAGTAGTCAAAAATTATGATCATTTTTTATTTTGGTTTAAAGTATTATTCCAACAGCAAAACCACTCAAAACCAAAAAATCTCGAATTTCGAGAATTTCATCCAACGGCGCCTTTCTAGGAATAACAATTCGACTTAATTGGGTGCGTTCACTGCGCAACAAAATGTTACAAAAAGTTACATTTTTTAACAACTTGTCGTTCACTGAGCACCAAGGTGTGACAATATATTATGACAACTTGGTGTTCACTGCCTATGTTGTCGTCGACACAAATCGACATTTTTTGATTGTAGTAGCGAGTGTTGTTAGTTAATGTTCAAAAGCGATTGTTCCAAGTGTTCAGTCGTATAAATATAAAAATATTTTTTTTATTTTTATCACTCATTATACAAGTTATTATCTAATAAAACACAAAATATAATAGAAACAAATAACCAAATGTAGTTTTACCTACTCCAAAAATTTACGATTGACAGAAAATAACAACATGGCGTTCACTGGGTTTTAAAGTTACATCGACTGACAACGATGTTTATTTGATATTTCTAACATCACACCACATCGACAACAATTTTTGCAGTGAACGCAACCATTGTATACATATAATACCCCAGACACACTGCGATTTAATAAAACCGATTTAGTGAATTGTTCGAGATTAGCCGCAATGTGTCAACCTCGATTTAGCTAATCCCTTTGCATAGAAACTTTAGCTAGTTTAGCTAAATTGGATTCTAGGGTATAAAAATCCTCAAAACAGGGTTCAAAACGGAACCCGGTATTGTGTTAATACAGTTTTACATTTCTACGTTCGTAAATATTTAAACATTTTCTTTTCTATTTTTCAAATTCGCGGAAATCTTCTTTTAATATATCGAGGCCACTGCACGGAAAAAACTACTAGGCTTGCCATCACGAAGAAAACGGATTTTTAATGAAAGAAAATGAACTTTTTCTTCGTTTAAAAGCTAATTTTCTTATTTCTTTCGAGTTTTTCTTCATGTAAGATTTGTGTTTCTTGCACTGATAAAAAATTTCTTGAGTTAAGATTTGTTGCATAATTGTAATCTGAGATTTAGTTTCTTGCATCTACAACTGCTCAAAATTATTGATTGAAAAAACCAAATCAACGAATGGAGAAAAATATGATTGTTTTGTTTCCAATTTTTCCTGCAACAAGAAATTATTATCCGATTATACGTACAATTATACTATCGCGAACCTTCAACAGTGAAGAACGTAAAAAGTTTTGTCATTTTAAAAGTGTCATTTTTTGAAAATATTATTTATCTTTTGTTTAAGTAAAAAAACTTAGATTTTTTAAACTGTGGTGTAAAGTGAAAAAAAAAGGATTTCTGAAAACATTTTAAAATGTAAATGTTTTTATTTCACTGTGTTCAAAAAATTTTATATAGCTAGGTAATTAATGTATCGATAGGTAAAAGAGTGGTGGTAAGTGATGTTAATTTTTGTACGTGAATTTTTATTAATATTAGTTTTTATTTTTGTAACAACTAATTATTGCGGCACTTGTGAAAATATTTTGTGTTTTCTTTAAGATTAAATACAATAAAATTTTCCGATTATTTGTGTGAAACAATTTTTTTTTTTTTAATTTGTTTATTAGAGAAATGGCTGACGAACAACCTAACACAGATAACAGCTCAACACTTGTATTTCCTGAAGAAATAGCCAGCGCAAACATCCAACTGCAGTTGATTGACAAAGCAACATTGTCAGAGCCTGATGGAGCTCAATATCAAATCCTCGCGAATTCTAGCCAAAATTCCTATCTGGCCGAAATTGCCATGAAACACAATATACTCCTCCAAATGAGCTATTTGCCAAATTGGTAGACTGGGACTTGGAAGAAGCCGGACCAGTATTACACGGTAAAACATTTTTGTTTTGATACTTCAGAATTTCGTAGAAGCTTCTGCTATAGATTTTTCAGTTCCAATTCACTCATTTGCAAATGATTTTCATTTTTTTACGTCTTTCACGATTTTTTCTATCTCATCCTCAATTTTTTCCAAAGTAAAACGCTTTAATTTTTTAAATTCAATATAGTACTGTATGATACATTCGGTCAAGAACTAGAAGATTGTAACGAAAACAAAGCAATAATTGTATTTTTCCATGTAAAAATGGATTTAGTTAATCATTTATTTTGTTTTTCTAAAGGATGTGATTTTATAAAGACTAGCGACCTTGATGGAATATCACATGACCTAGAGCAGATGTTTTCTGAGCTAAAGCAAGTACGTCTTAAGTCGAAGTTACGCCTGAGAATTGTGCAATGGCGTGAAGAAAATACAACAATATTTATATTTTATAGGGATATTCACCGGCCAATTTGTATCCAACTACTATTTGTTCAAGTACCTGCTCAATAAACTCCTTCTTATCCGACTGGATTCAAACTCAGTCCCCGTCTGGCAAAATTTTGTTAGGTTTGAAAAATAATATTAAGGATATAAATTATTATTTCACATTCTTGTTTTCACATTCTTGAGACCAACAAAGGAAGTAAAATATTACGGATATTTAATTCGAACACACGAAGAGTAGAGAAATACTTGTTTCGTCTATTGTAGACAAAATTATTGAGGTCCCAGTTTCACCGACAAATTTTGACCAAATTTCTACCGATATCCAAAAGTATTTCCCTGGAGAAAAAAAGGTAAATAATAAAAAATTAAAAAATAGATTTAAATACTAATTTGTATTTCGAATCCCTTTTCAGGATAGAGGAGGACGGAGACCGTCTGGAATATTACACCACAAGCTTAAAAATCGAGCTTCGAAACTCTGGAAATTGGGGTTCTAAATATTTTCTTTATACATATATATATATATAT
The DNA here is from genome assembly GCA_958295665.1 of Tipula vernalis. NCBI lineage: Eukaryota > Metazoa > Arthropoda > Insecta > Diptera > Tipulidae > Tipula > Tipula vernalis. Next base: position 169,530,180 of record OY282558.1, on the reverse strand, counting down.
ATATATATATATACATATAATATATATATATATATATATATATATATATATATATATATATATATATTATATATATATATATATATATATATATATATATATATATATATATATATATATATATATATATATATATCTATATATATATACTATATATATGTATATATATATATATATATATATAAATATATATATACTATATATATATATATATATATATATATATATATATATATATATATATATATATATATATATATATATATATATATATATATATAGTATATATATATATATATATATAGTACAGTGCTTTTCAAAGTTATAACCGCACCGCTCACAACTGTAGTTCAGAAAAAATAAGAGAGCACTAATGAAAATCACTGACATTAAAGATTGCCCTTTTAAATGCTATCAAAATATGCAAAATAGTTATTGCACTGATAACGGTAATTTTGTTGTAAAAATTGAAAATATCACAAAAGTGCGCAAAACCGACGTTTCATTATTATAACCTAACATGACTTTTTCAAAAAAAAAAAAAAAACCACGAACATAACGGTACAATTAATAATTTATTTGTCCACCATTATTTTCTACTATTGCGAGAATTCGTCTTGGCATGGACTCCACGTATGGCATCAAAACCTCTTTTGTTAATAACGACCACGCATTTTTGATGGCGGCTTTTAATTCCTCCACATTATTAAATTGACGGTTGTCGGCGTAGACTTTTCGGACGAGCCAACCCCAAATGTTCTCAATTGGATTGGCATCTGGAGAACGAGCTGGCCAATCCATTAATTAATGTTATGGTTTGAAAACCAAGCCTTTGTGGATGCACTCACATGAATTCGTGCGTTATCTTGTTGGAAAATAATGCATTTTTCATGAATTCGGCGGAGGTATGGCAATAGTTTTGCTTGGAGCACATCCTGGTACTCAATGCTGTTCATCCGGCATGAAGGAAATGCCAGATCAACAGTGCCGTGGCTACTAAAACCACCCCAAACCATCACAGAACCACCGCCGAAATTCCTTTTTGAAAAATAGCGCGGTTCTTTCCGTAGATCTCTCCAGTATCCGTTTAAGCTATCTGGACCATCAAGGTTAAACTTTTTTTCGTCCGAAAAAATCACCTAATGCACGAAAAAAATTTTAATTTATAGGGTGTGAATAATGATTTTCAATTAATTTTCATTTTACCTTGTTCCAGTCTTGGGTAATACGATCGCGAGCAAAGGTGAGCCGCGCAACCTTATGTTGAGGGTCTAAACGTGGTGCCTTCTGCATATACTCTCGCATAATGTTAGGACTGTTCTTGATTGCACGCCAAATCGTTGGAACAGATGCAGAAAGATTACATTTTCGTTTGATCGAAGAAATCGAGATCGTTGAGTTGGACGCTGTTCTGCAAATTCTTCTCACATCTCTCTCTTGCAGGATTCTTTTTCTTCCAGGATATGATCTGGACCCGTAATTCTCCCGATCCGCAATGTAATTTCGGACAACTCTGTCGGATCTTCCAATTTGTCTAGCAATTTCCCGTTTTGATATTCCTTGGCTCCAAAAGGCGTCGATTTTACCTTTTACCCTCTCGGAAAGAGCACTACCGCGTGGCATAATTAATAATACTTTCTGTAATTATTATTATTATTATTAAAATCCAAGAAAAGATAACAAAAAATATAATTTCACCTACCTCAATGACTGCGGTTATAACAATGAAACATCTGTTTTGTGCACATTTATGATATTTTTGATTTTTACAACAAAAGTACCGTTATCAGTACAATAACTCTTTTGTATATTTTGAGAGCATTTAAGAGCACAATCTTTAATGTCAGTCATTTTTATTAGTGCTCTCTTGTTTTTTCTGAACTACAGTAGTGAACGGTGCGGTTATAACTTTGAAAAGCACTGTATATATATATATATATATATATATATATATATATATATATATATATATATATATATATAGTATATATATATATATATATAGTATATATATATATATATATATATATATATATATATATATATATATATATATATATATATATATATATATATATATATATATATATATATATATATTAGGGTGACCCTTATTTTCGAAAGTTCCAATTTCTAATGGGACACCCCCTAGATATGTGAGGTTATGCTAAAAACTTAAACAGAAAAAATATTGGATCTATCGAAGATGGTTTAGAGGTCGCAACTTTAGCGCGAAGTTCGATAAAAACGGTATTTTTTTTAATTTCTTATTATAATCTTGTAATAACTTAACACCACGTTTTGCAATATCATTTACGACTTTTATTTGACTAATAATCTTCATTCCGTTCTTGAAATTATCATTCTGAGGCCACATATCCGTATCTTTGTTTGAGAAATCTGTGGAAATCTTGAACCGTTTAAAAAAATCGCCAGTGTTTGGTGTAACAAAATCTGCCAGTTGTTTCATAATGAATGTTTTCACATCATCAATTTTCAACTCGACGCGCTTACTAGACTCGGCCTCTACGTCCCTCATCATATTCAACTGTTTCATCATTCTTCTTTTCTCTGCACTAGAGACGTTTTCATCGAAAAAAGAGAATGCAATGCTTTCGTCGGACAAATACCACAAATTACCACACATTTTATTTAGTTCAGCAATCGCCAACTTTTCATCATGTGTTTTATAGAAATAAATATCTCGTAAATAGTTCAAATCCAGCTTTGGTACTTTAGTTGCTTTAGTGCAATGGAACCAAATTTTCACATAAAATCGTACGACAAAAATGCAAATGTACCGTAAATTCTTCTGTTCTTTTGCTGTTAACTTAAATTCTTCACAAAAGATAAATAATTTCAACATATAAATGGCTTTGGACATCCAGCGAGCATGATGCATAGCCCCTGGCAGACGGAAACGGACATTTTCATTTGGTATCATGCCCAAAAAACTTAGAGTGATTTCCAATAATTCTTTGTATTCATCCCGAGCATGTTCCTTTGCCAATTCGTTCTTACAAAAACCCGCTAATTCCGCTTTCACATCATTTAATTGTATATGAACGTTTGGATCATCTATGCCTGCTTTAAAATTAACTTTATTCAAGGAATTCCAGTCATTCTTGAATCTCACAAATAACGGAACATTTACTCCTGATGTATTGCCCATTTTTGATTCAATTGCCGCACGCAATATAATTTTACATATGTGATGTCGACAAGGAAGGTATAATAAACTTCGTTCCAGTTTCTGCTCTAAAATAATAGCTGCTCCATTTAATCTTCCAGAATTTGAATATGTGGTATCGAAGCAAGCCGCCACGAGCCATTTTGTCAATTTTAGTAGCATTTCTTAAAAATATTAATAAAACTCTTAAATGGACTAGATTTAGTGATTTCAAATTTGTATCCTTTATTCGCGAGATTTGAATTTAAACTGAAATTAATTTGCATTTCTCTTCTTTATATATTATATGATTGTATAAACATATTGGCCAAAGCAGGTTATAATTAATGCGGTAGGCGGATTTAAATACAATAACTACTGAGATGAATCATAATGACATCATAAAACACAACTACATATGTTAAGTCCCCATGACTCATGCGATTGACATCATAAAATATTCCTTTGCTCAGTCGTTACATCTCATTGCTATTTATTTATTTATTTTTTTGTAGTTTTGAATATAAAATCCAGGATTTTAAAAAAAAAACGTTTATTATTTGAGTTTTTATTAGTTTCGAAGATTGGCAATAAAGTCGCCATTTGTTAACCGATTTTCGACATATTTAAGGTTTTGCCAAGGTAATTATCTCTTCATTCATCACAATTTTGATTTAGGCTGAGAAAAAATTCTAAATTATGTTTCTGTTCGTTTGAAAGTGAAAAATTGAAAAAAAAAGTGGTTTTATCGAAATTCGCGGTCAAGTCGCGACCTCTAAACCATCTTCGATTGACGAAATATTTTTTCTGTTTAAGTTTTTAGCATAACCTCACATTTCTAGGGGGTGTCCCGTTAGACATCTCTACATTTTTTTTGCCCCTTACAAACAAGGACCACCCTAATATATATACATATATATATATATATATATATATATATATATATATATATATATATATATATATATATATATATATATATATATATATATATATATATATATATATATATATATATATATATATATATATATATATATATATATATATATATATATATATATATATATATATATATATATATATATATATATATATATATATATATATATATATATATATATATATATATATATATATATATATATATAAATATATAACGCTTGATAATTAAATTGTTGATTATTTAAATATATATTATATTTCTGATGGTGAAATAAAAAAAATGATTAAAATAAATTTTCATACAATTGTATTATTTTAAATAAATTGAAGAAATATTTCTGAAACGAAGAAATATTGCGTTGTCACAAGAAATTCGTTTCTCTAGTGAAGAATAGTCAAGTTCCCTGGAAGAAGTAGACCGATGCATACAAGAAAACAAAAACAATAGATTCATAAATTATTTTCTATAGCCAAGAAATAGCAAGTTTTTTTTAAGAATTAAATAGATGCATCTAAGAAGTCCACGCATTAGATTCACAAATTCATTTCTCTAGTCAAGAATTAGCTAGTTTCATATAAGAAATAGACGGATACAAATAGGAAAATCCAAACAATAGATTGATATATTTTACTCTACTCAAGAAAATGTGTGTTTTTCTGCAAGAATGATGTTACTTAAATAAAGAAACGTGTTTCTCAACCTAAGAATTTCTAGTTTTCAATCAGAAGAATCGGTTTCTACAAACAAACCTATTTCTTTTAACTTAAGAAATAATAATTAACCATCAAGAAAAGCTATTCTCTATGAATTCATGTTTTCTTGCACCAAGAAATTACTTTTCTCATATCAAACAAATAAAGATTATTTTAATATTTTAGAAAAATTTCAAATTGAGAAACGTAAAGTTTGTGGTGAGAAAAATTTCGTTTAACTGAAAAATGATGCTTGAATTAATCCGTTTTTTTCTTCATATTAGAAATTATTTTTTTCCGTGTGTACATAAAAGTTACCAACCCTAAAAGTCAATCGCAATGTTACGAAAATATTCGGAAATACTCTGGTAGTGCGTTCTCGCAGATAATTTTAGAACCTCCTCTGGTGTAGTATTATTTTGGAAATGTCTACAAAAAGCCTGGAGGCCAGAGCTCAAAGTTCAAGTCCTTTTCATTCATGTTTAAACAAGGATTTCAGCTGCTGTGAACTTCGCGTTGAGAGATGATCTCTTGATGAAAATTTTAAGATCAATCTTCCAATGTAAAACACCACGACTTTTACTTTTACAATTGTTTCTTCATATTTTGTTTATTAATATTATAATTTATGTTTATAATTATTATCCAAATTATTACTTCAATTTATATCGACTTATGTTTTCAGATCGTTGGTGCAAGCAAGATTGAATATTGTTTTTCTTCATTCAAAACTGGTTTTGCATCATCTGTAACTGAGTATACGTTATTTACAATACATATTTAATTAGTAATCTTAAATACGGTGAGCGAAGTAGCATTTAATAAATTGTACGATATTAGCGTACGTCGCTTACAACACAGCGCCTTACACAATTTTGCGACTAAGGCAACCGCTTATTTTACCTATTTGGTGGAGACGCCGCTGACACATCTATGTAAAATCATGTAACCCAATGCTATATGCTAAATTCAACAGTTAAAATTGAGTAATATCGAAATTATTTAATAATCTCGGAAAATAATAAAATAAGCTTGAAAATCTCGAAAATTCCATAAATATCGGAAAACTCGATCAATCACTAATTCTGTAATATCAAGCAACCACAGCGCTTTGCAAGTTTAATATAATATTAGAACCTCACTTAAATCACATAAAATGTAGTGAATCTCAAAATATCTGTAAATCGGTTGCATTTGATGCAACTGAAGGAGTAAAACCCCAATTAACACATTTCCAATGAATAAATTTAAACTTTATAATACGAGTAGTGGCTTTCCAATTGACCACCGCAGGTACTTATAAACGCTTATCGTTCATGCTTTTGCTAGATTTACTACAGTTAATCTAGCAAAGACATGAACCATAAGTACTTATAAGCAGTTGCGGTGGTCGATTGGAAAGGCACTAATGTTTCAAATTATCAAACCCGAAAATCAGGACATCTCTGGTGATCGATTTTGTTAGCAATACACCGTTCACATATTACGTAACATTTTGTAACGTAATATGCGTAACGTAAAATACATTAAAATTTTTTGATCACATGAAAGTAAATGTATTAAGAATTTAAATTTTCTCTCTGTAATCAATTGATTTTTTCGGCTTAATATTTTCGATTTGGTGAATCAGAAAAATAAAGAGGCTAATCTCTCCTACGATATCTATTGAAAAAAGTATATATATCATTCCCCCTCTCCGTACTTTAGCCCAAGGGCCGAGTCAAGTAAGTTATACATGTAGTTTGGTTTCATACTGAAAAGATGGTCTACTCATTAGGTAGCTACAACCAAACTACAAAAATACAACTCTCGCCATTCACATTAAGTATCTGGCCAGAACGTACTGACTTAGTGAATTATATTCACTATTTCAGTAAGAAAGCAAACAGCCAACATAAAGAACTCATGGAGGGTTGTCATTTTTGAAGAGTAATATATTTATATAATTCTTGACGCTTGGGCTAAAGTACCCGAAGTTTAATTGATATTTATACTTTTTTCAGTAGATATGTTATGAGCGATTGGCCTCTTTATTTTTCTGATTTAACAAATCGAAAATATTGGTAATGTCATGAACAATTAATAAATATTCGTGTCGGCGTAATACACACCAGGGATGACACAAGAGTATTTCTGGTAATACATACTTATTCCATGCACCCGAGAGTACTTCTTCAGGCGCGATAGTACTTTTTACTTAAAAAAAAAATGTCAGCTTGTTCAAAGAAGAGATCATTGGGTTTAAGATTTTATTGTGTTTCACCCCTCCTTTGGCCCCATCGTCCACAACCGTTTTATTAAAGGTTTAATGCGACAATCGTCGAATCGCTTGATTTTTTTCGTTAATTATGATGTTTTTTAATGAAAATATGTAAAAACCTAAATGGCTTAAGAAAGTAATCAACATAGATTTAATTATGAGTTAATAATAAAAAGAAACTAACCGAAGGATCCTGGTTTACCAAAAGGAATTTCAATAAAAAATTCTTAAATAAATGAGTTGTTACGAGGCGGCGAAGGAGCTGACAATCCCGTAAATTTCATTCATTTCTTTTAAATTAAAGAAAATAGGCCTGGTATTTTGCTAAATCATAACGACTCGTTTTCCGGTTTGAAATCTGTCATGTAAACATTAAACTTCTGTATATTATGGAATAAACAGGCAAAGCAAGCTTTTTCTTATTTTAAGAAAATTCAATCCAAAAATTTTAATTTAGATTTCAATTTAAGGTTTTGTTGAAATTCCAGCTAAGAATTTGTAACGACGTTTTATATTTTGCGATTTTCCAGTCATCTTTGGATTTTCAGGAATTCTATATTTGTATGAAATAAAGATTGCAAATTAACCGCCGGAAGATTGAAATAAACTAAAGAACATTTAATCGTTTTAAATGAATTGCTAGCTGATGGTTGCGGGACGGACCCAAATATAGCTATCTAATTTTCCAAATTATTTTGTTTTTGTCTTAAAATAACATTCGATTAATTTAAACAATTTATTTTCTTTATAACATGAGAACTAAATTGAACCAATTTTTCTCATCTGGGTAGAATAAAGTTTGAGGGTGCATGGCAAAGATTTAAAGTCAACATGCCTTCCTAAACTGGAATTTAAATCCAATAATTTAGCTTTCGTATCTAAATTTTGAAAATGGTGATGACGATTACAAGTGCATATTATACAGAAATTCAGACCGTGATATTACATGAACTCGCTGTAATATTGCCGTAACATATTATGTAAGGTGGTTAGTGTATCAGTAATAACTTTTGCTTCAATCACTTTGCCATATTGTCAGAATAATGGTTTTACATCAATTGCTCTCGTTACCGTAGATGTACCGAATAATACCGGAGATATACCGGATTCTAATGTTGATCCAACCGTTGGTGATGGATTTGCTTTGGATTTCGCTGATGAACCTTATTTCACTATTTTCTTTTTGGTTGCTGTTATCTGCTAAATTCTTTCCCTCCGTTGATGTTTTCTTTGTCTCTGGAGTATTTAATGACATCTCACTTTCACTATTGTTGTCGATTCCAGTACCAATTTTGCAGTTGCCAGTAGCTTTTATTTATTATATTCTTTAATCTCGGGTTTAGTTCCATTTTCATTATCACTGGTTTTATTTTTATCGTTTGTATTTGTATCAGATTTAAGTAAATTTCGACCCTTTGTAATAGTATCACTGGAGTTTTTCATTTTCTTCGAACTGTTTTATTTTTGTCCGTTGTTGGTGCTTTTGGTTGAAAGACTTTATCAGTGCTGCTTTCAAATCGCGCTTTTCTTCGCCTAAATCTGTCGACATTTTTTTGCAACAATCGTTTATCTTACTTATCCTATTATTTATTTTATCATTGGTTGCTGGAATCTCCTCATACGCCCAATTTCCAGGTTTTCTCTGAATTGATCGGCTTATCGATGTCGTAGTTCTTCAAAAAAATTATTTTGAGTTTGTATTATATCGTTCATCGAGCGCATCGAAGCGCTCTGCATTTTTTTATTTCCGTTGTACGAGTGGTGTCGCTAAAAGTATTCACTCGGGCTTTAATATTTTCAAAACCACTCAATATGAGGTTAATTTCTCAAAAAAATTCGAAAATTTCACAGTCATTGCTCGAAACGTTCTCAATAACTTTTCACTTCAAATTTCTCACTCTCGTAGTTTAAATAACGATTTTTGTTAATTAATACTCGTATGTATTAAATTTTGTGATTTTGAATTTACAACAAGATTTATTAAAAAAGGGCGCCAATCCGGCACGAAGGACCATAAAGAAAGTGTCGTCAATGAGTCCGGTTTGAATTTCTGCATAATATGCACTTGTAAAGCAGAGTTCAACGTTACCGTTGTTGTAGAATTGTAAATGTCTCGTGTCCCGTTGTAAGGCGCTGGTCAATTCAATCTTTTGTGAATTCTCCGTATCCAAATTAAGTAGCAGGTCGAATAATCGTGATAGTTCTCTAGTTCCCAAATCTCAGGCGAAGTTATTGATCATTGAACGCTCGTGTAAAATTACCATATTTTAATTTTAATAGTTCCCATATTAATTTAAATTGAAGGTCAAAATGGATTGGAATTCGCCTTCCACACGCTTCTCGATAGCTAGGAATTCCTTCCGCTCGTTTATATTTAATTAAAGTACTTTTTGGGTCTAAAGTACCTCAGTACTTTTTCAAATTCCAAGGCGTCAAAAAAGTCCTAATCTACCTCAAATATCATCGCTGTTACACTCACAAATGAGGTTTCTCCTTGGGTTTTTGATGCAGTGAATATAATTCACTAAGTCAGTACGTTCTGGCCAGATACTTAATGTGAATGGCGAGAGCTGTACTTTTGTGGTTTGGTCGTAGCTACCTGATGAGTAGACCATACTTTTCAATACGAAACCAAACTACCAACATAGGAACTCAAGGAGGGTTGTCATTTTTGAAGAATAACACATTTGTATACCTCTTGGCCCTTGGGCTAAAGTATGGGAAGGAGGAATAATATTTCTGCTTTTTTCAGTAGATATGTTATGAGGGATTTCTGAAATTTGAAATTTGTTTCTTCTCAAAAAATCCACATTAGTTAAAGTTTGAGGGGCGAGCAAGCGGGCTCCCAGTATCGTCGATATTCAATGACCGCAACACTTCAGAGGTAATGTACCCTGAAAACCAATTTGGAAGAAGTTCCATAATGCCAAGATCACCAACATCCGCAAATAGAAGTTGTAGCACTGAACAGTAATATATGGAAAATCAATACAACATAGATTGAAACTTATAGAGCCTTGGCTGCAAAGTTGATAGTTGAAGGCAAGAAATGATACACATATGACGACAAAAACGATCGCCTCGAAAATGATGGCCAGAGGTCTTCACCCAACTTGTACAAAGCAGGATATAATCGACGACCTTAAACTCCAGGGCTTCAAAATAGAGGATATGCAGTAAATATCCTAAAAATTAAAAAAGCCGTAACTGATCAAGGGATCAAAATTAATAGGGGGGGGGGGGAAAGCCCCTTCCATTGTTTATGCTTACTTTTAATAGCAAAGGAAAAGTGGAAAAAATTTTCAATACTAAGCAGTCCTTAATATGAAAGTTACAATAGAAGCTTTAAGAAAATCCACTGGCTTGATACCTCAGTGTAAGGAATGCTAAGTATATAATCCCACGCAGAAATATTGCAAACGAGAGGCTAGATGTGTGAAATGTTCAGGGAAATATCTCGCCCAAGCTTGTAATTTGGCAAAAAATACGCCTCCCAAATGCGTAAACTGTAACGGAGAGCATTCCGCTAACTATAGAGGATGTGAAGTAGCCAGAGGACTGAAAAACCTGAGAAACAAAAAGCACCCGCTAAACCGTGGATTGCCAGGTAATAGGACAATGTCCAAAAACCCAGTGGTAGAAGTACCACAAACAAGCGCAATAGTAGGTCGAAAAATATACTCACAGATTGTAATACAGCGGAAAACAGTAACTAACAAGGAAGACGGCCAAAGCCTAACCTTGAAAAAAATTCTAAAGTATAGAAGCCTTAAACTTAATGCTACTAAAACAAGAAAGCAGCCTGGACGCAATAAATAAGCGGTTAAATAAAGAAAAACAGTGGACAAAATCACTTCCTTGATGTACTAATCTATGAAGAAGAATAACACATTCAGAATGGCCAATTGGAATGCAAATGGGCTATTGCAACTAATTTCAGAATCCCATCTGACAATAGATTCAGTCGTAAGAATTCGAGGATACCAGTGCTACTACGCCATCCATCCAGCAATAAAAGCGAGAAGAGGCTCAACCATATTTGTGAAGGAAAACATTAAGAAAGAGTTAAAATTGGAGAAGAAGTTATGCAAGTAGCGACCATTAATGTTCGATTAAATAATCAAAAGACAATGAACATATCTTCAATACATTGTCCTCCGCGGTATAGTCTGAATAAACAAAATTACGTTATGTTACTCAAATCGCTCGGTTTTAACTTCATAATCGGAGGCGATTTTAATGCTAGAAATACATATTGGGGTTCAAGACTAACAAATCACAAGGGCAAGGAGCTACTTGCAGCTTAAAACTGCGAGTTCCTGTCTGGACTGGAGATAAACCAACAAAGGGGTATCTGAAAATTACGTACTACTCGAAAACAGTGATGAAATTTCGTCTGACAACACGCCTGTCAATATGACACTCAGTTATATCATTATCCAAAATGAAAATTTGCCTAGGTTAACAAATAATAAAACAAACTGGGATCTCTTCCGGAACCTAATCGAAGACAATACTGAATTATAAGTACCAATTAAAACTCCGGCACATCTTTATGTTCAATTAGAGCTGCTAAACAACAGTATATTACAAGCAGCTTGGCAGAGTACTCCTTCTGCTCGTAACCAAACGGAAAATCACATCAACTATCCAGTAGAAGTGAGAGATCTGGTTAGAGAACAACGGAAAGGGCGAAAAATCTGGCAGAGGAACCGAATACTACAAAGCAAAGCACAACTTAATTATTAAAGCAACAAATTGAATTAGCTAGCCTTTCTGGCAACAAGGATGCTGATTATTCCCTTTGGAAAGCAACTAAAGCTCTTAAAAGGCATAAAGTACAAATAGCTCCTATCAAGAATGACGATGGAACTTGGGCTAGAAGTACCAAATCAAAGACTGCATTGTTTGCAGCCTACTTTGAGGACACCTTTCAACCCCTTCCCCAGGCAAACAGCTGAAGAAAATATAATTCCAGTAAATAAAGTGGATAAGCGAACGATAAAATCTTTAACGCTAAAAGAGTCTCAAAAAAATCCCCTGGTTATAACCTAATCACTGGACTTATAGTTAAAGCACTACCAAAGAAAGATTAAAAAAATTACTGCAAGTAATCAATGCAGCGTTCAGACTAAAATACATTCCATACCAGTGGAAAGTGGCAAAAGTGATAATGATTCTAAAACCTAACAAGCCGCCAAACAAGAAAACATTGTACAGGCCGATTTCCCTATTTCCTACAATTTCAAAATTATTTGAAAAGCTACTACTCAAGAGGTTAAAATCTGTAATAGAAGTAAGAAAACTCATCCCTCCTCACCAATTTGGATTTATAGAGAGACATTCCACCATAGATCAAGTGCACAGAATCACAGATTTAATTGAAGATGCTCTGGAAAATAATAAAATATGCTCAAGTGTCTTGTTGGACGTAACTCAAGCCCTCGACAAAGTATGGCACCGAGGCCGGGAATTTAAACTAGAAAGAGATCTGCCGCAGCAGTTTTACCTAATTTTAAAGTCATATCTAGGTGATCGACACTTTCGTGTAAAACATGAAGAGGAATGCTCCGAACTAAAGAAAATATCGGTTCGACTTCCACAAGGAAATGTTCTGGGGCCAATACTCAAACATACAAAAGGCACAAGTATTGCAACATTTGCCGATGATACTGCAATCTTGGCAATTGGAGACAATAAAGAGGAGTCAACGACTAAATTACAAAATGCCGCTAATTCAATGAGTGATTGGACGAAGAAATAGCGCAACAAAATTGTTAATTGGTTACCTGTTTAACTGAATTCGCAACCAATTCCATATGCAAACACGGCAAAATACTTAGGAATGACCCTGGATGCTAAACTCAAGTGGAAAGAGCATGTTAAAAAGAAAAAAGAAGAGTTAAATATCAAATATAGGAACTCTGAGCTACCTGGCTAGGAAGGAACTCTGAGCTTAGCAACTTATTTGGTTATTCCTTAGTTTATTTAACATTTAGTAATAGAGAGCACGAGAAAATAAATAGTGGGCCACGCTTTCAGCGCCGTTAGCCATTAATCTAAGAAGTTGGAAATAAAACATTAGGAGTGGGCAACACACGCATTTTAAAATTTTTTTGATTTTATTTTTTTAAACCACCAACTCATCTCCAACAAACTCAATCCCTAAACCAAAACTATTTGAAAACTGATTATGTCTATGAACTCAACTTAATGCAACTTGTTGTGTTTTAGCCAAAAATGAATAATAAAGCATGGTTTCCATTACGAAACATTTAAGCATGTATTCCATGAGAAAAATTGACTGATAGTCAAAAAAAACAAAAAGAGAAACACAATCTGATGCCCTTATAAGAGACAAGGACAACGTTTTTTATTTTATTTTTTATTTTACAGCAAAATTGTTTTTCTACAAAATAAAAAAAGTTGCCCTTGTCTCTTATATGGGGCATCAGATTATTTTTCTCTTTTCGTTTAGTTTGACTGTCAGTCAATTTTTCTCATGGAATAAAAAAAAAATTGAAATATTTTTCCAGTATGGAATAAAATATATTTCGGTTCATATTTTTTACAGTAAATTTTGTATAATGGAAATCAGGGTTTTTATACACACGGTATGATTTCTTACTTTCTTTATTTTTTACTTACTTACATAAAAATTCAATAAGATTCTTTCGGCTTTTTATAGACAAAATGTATTAAAAATAATGGCATTCACAACAATTTCGACTTGTTAATCAGAAAAAATGAAGAGGCCAATGATTTATAAATATATCTACCAGAAAAAAGTAGAAATATCAAAATCCCTCCCGTACTTTAACCCGAAGTCAATACAAAGTGTATCGAACTATCGACTGCAAAAAACGAAAACTTTCCTTGAGCTTTCTGTGTGGTAGTTTGGTTTCGTACTGACAAATTCGTATAAACAAAAAGTTCGGTCTACTCATCAGGTAGCTACGACGAAACTACAAAAATACCATTCCAACTTCATACATTACGTATGAGGCAAGAATGCATTGACTTAGCGAATTATAAAATTCACCAAATCAAAAAACTTAAGGATATAAAAATTCAATTCAATTTTTCAATATGACGTCCAAGAGAGCAGAGCGTACATAACTTCATTATTTGATACACTGTCAATATTATATGTATTACCCTAGAAACATTTATTATTGATCATCTATGACATCACTAACAGTTTGACCTTCATTAATACCCTGATCATCCAACCTTTGCTTTGTATTCAAATTATCCTTTTGATTTCACACTAAACCTCTTATCTGTTCAACATGTATGTCTACGTTTAACCTTGCAATTCGGTAATTTAGATGTATATAGCCTTCATTAACAAGTCCAATTTTATTTGGGTTTATATTTAAACACCATTGATGTGGGTACAACTCATATAGTACAATGGCGTATATTTCGATAATCGGCAAGAAAGTTGCACAATATGTTGTCCATACTACCAGAATTCTTATGAAACCCAGCAGTATACAAGTACATTTTGCACATGTAGCAGACAAATATATTGCAGACAAATACATTTTGCACATAAACTCAGCTCAAAATATATCCACTATGTGATCTGGGGCGCACGTCGATATGGTCTTTCAAAGGAAATTAAAAAAGTTAGGGTGTTATAAAAAAAAATAAAAAAAATCTAGTCAATAAAAGTTCATTTCTTGTTCCTTCCCAGCGAACTGTACACATAATACACACACGCCATGTTTACACAACACCCACCTTGAGCGTACTAAGTAATTAGACTCATGCTTCCTTTTTTTTCTTCAACAATTTTAACGTGTATTAAATGCCTGTAAAAATTCCAAAAAAGAAGTTCTGGCGGTGGCTAATTCGGAAATTCCTATAAAAATATTTAGTAAATTTTAATGTATTTTACCGAATATAAATTCTGTTTTATAAAAATAAAAAATGTACAGCCATTTTTGACACTAGCTAGTAGTCCTCATTTTACATAAATTAAAACAGTCACACACTTATAACCACGTCATTATCAAAAGTATACCAATATTGAAATAGAGCATGACACAAAAGCTCTAGTTTAGAAAATGTTCACAACAATGAATGAAACATTAAAAATCAGAATATCGATTCTAAATCAATCAAAAAAATGTATCGTATCGAAAAATAGACAAAAAAGTTTATTATCAGGTATCATCAGAGCATGCATATATTTAATTATAATTACAACATACATATAACTATAATTAATTATACTCAAAATCACTAGTTAAAATCTAGAAACACTATTAATTTAAAAAGGTAATGTGAAAAACGTGGGAAAACAAAATACACTGATATCTACATAGTACATGAAAAATAATTTTAGTACATAATGGAATAATATAAACTACATACATATACTCGTAGATATTTATATTTGGTACAAATAAACTTTCCATCCTTAGAATCAAAATAAAAACTCATTGAAACTCATCATTAATCATAAACGCATTTATTAGTACATACAAAAAATTATATTTATACATTATACAAAAAAGTCGCACATAATACGTCACATGTCGAAACAGTCAATAAATATAATAAATTAAATTTATTTGTACACGAATTCATTAATTAATAATAAAATATTAAATATTACTATTAATACTACTACTACTACATACTATAAATTTGCTGTTAAAAATAATAACAAAATATTGAAACCAATTGTTAAATTAATATTTAATAAATAAATAAATAAATAATAAAAATGAACTAAATTATATTAATTAAATTAAGATAAATAAATAAAATTATTCAATTAATTTGAAATCATTTTTAGAATGTTAAGTTTTCTAAATGTATTATGTCTTTATTGGCTTATTTACAACAAACATACAAAACCAATGATTTAATAATTAATTTGGTTATTTATTTGGAAATTTGGAATAGGAGCTTCGCAGCGGTAAGTAATGTGAAAATGTTCCTCTTGTAATAATTATAGATTTGTTAGGTCATACTAAAAAGCCAAAACCCACATACTGTTACAGTAACACTTACATAGGCTAGAATAGAATAATGTTACGTTTCCGCCTTGTCAATCAAGATTCGTATCACTGTATTGTTAATAAAACAAAACACTTCAGTTTAATACAAACGAATTATTAATAATAATTCTCAAAATCACTTTTTTAATATTTGCACAAATTTTACCGATCACTTTTACTTTTTATATTTCACTAATTTACTTTTTAATCCTTATACTGCACAGTATAAGGTAAATAAATTCGCTTACCAAATACTAATGAATCCAATTCGATCTCGTTCGCTCCTTATATACTCAAACCAAAACTTTTAGAAATTTCATGAATTTTCCAGTC
Source organism: Tipula vernalis (assembly GCA_958295665.1). NCBI lineage: Eukaryota > Metazoa > Arthropoda > Insecta > Diptera > Tipulidae > Tipula > Tipula vernalis. The sequence goes on along the minus strand of OY282558.1, from coordinate 169,513,763 downwards.
AGAATAGTCTAGAAACATTTAGAACAGTTTAATCATGGAAATATCCATTTTGGTACAGTAAAACTTTGCTCTATTAATTTAACTTATTCTATTCTATCCTTGGTGTCACCGTAACAAAAAGTTTATTAATAGCTTTAAGTTTACTACTAATGACACCTAGGTTAGAGTAGTATAGTTAATTATAATAAATGGACATTTTCCGTGCTAAAACTGTACCACATTGTACTAGACTAATCTTACTGGAAAAATCATAATAGTTCTAGAGGAACTTTGGTTTAAGTTGAAACGCAATAATGTAAAGTTGTATTGGGAACTAGTAAGTTGAACGCAATAGAGAGTTGACTAAACTGACCGAAATAAAAAGTGATTTAGTGCAACATATACCGATTTTAAACCGTAGATAGTATATTAAAATAATAGTATAATACTATTTTGCTATCCGGTGTAAAACCGATGTTTTGATAGTATAATAGTAAAAATAAATTATTGTTACGTTTTTGCCTTTTCAATTAATGTTCGTATCATTTGTTCGTATCGTTATCCCTCACGAATTTATTTATGTCACACAAAAATTATAACAACACTATTTACTAACGATAATTCACAAAATCACTTTAAATAATTTTCACACAATTTTACTGTTCACTTTTACCTTTTATTTCGCACTACAACACTTCTTAAATGAGATTTGATTACTTTTTAATCTTCACAATGTCGCTTTCCAAATACTACTAATAATCTTACAAGTTTACACTATCGCGTTCCAAATACTAATAATCCAATTCGATCTTGTTCGCCTTTTTATATACGCAAACCAAACTTCTCGAAAGTTCATGACTTTTCTAGTTAGAATAGTGTAGAAACATTTAGAACTGTTTTATCATGGAAAATTCCATTTAGCACAGTAAAACATTGAGCTATTAATTTAACGTATTCTATTAAACACTAGGTGTCACCGTCACAATATTGTGACGGTAACACCTAGTGTGTAATAGAATAAGTAAAACTAATAGCTCAATGTTTTACTGTACTAAATGGAATTTTCCATGATAAAAATTGTTACGTAATGTTTCTACGCTATTCCAATTGGAAAAGTCGTGAACTTTCGAGAAGCTGGGTTTGTGTACATAAAAAGGCGAACAAGATCGAATTGGATTATTCGTATTTGGAACGCGATAGAGTAAACTTGTTAGATTTTGAGTAATATTTGGTAAGCGATAGTGTAAAGATTAAAAGAAATTAAAAAGTGATTTAAAAAGTGTTTTTGTGCGAAATAAAAAGTAAAAGTGATCAGTAAAATTTGAGAATAATTTATATAAAGTGATTTTTGTGAATTTTTATTGATAAACTGTGTTGTAATAAATTTTGTGAAATAAATAAATTCGTTGGGATAAATTAAATTGATTTTGTATTATTTACAATCCAGTGATACGAACCTTGAGTAATAAGGCAAAAACGTAACAATTGGCGACAGCGGTGGGATTGTGAATAATAAGATAAAGAAAATGATTCTCAACGAATTGAAAGTTCCAGAATTAAATGAGGGAACTTGAGAAACGGGGTTTGGCTACTGATGGTAGTAAATCAACTTTACAAGTGCGACTACGTGACGCCATGGAGAAAGAAGGGTTAGACGCAGGTCAACATGATTTGGGAGAGAAAGTAACGGATGCGGCAACCGTAGAGCAGAAAGAAGGAGATAAACAACCGTCAGCCGAAACAACACAACCACCATCTGGAAGTTTCGATTTGTCGCAATTAATAGTTGCTATGAACCAGATGACGGGACAGATGAGTCTAATGAAACAACAAAACGGACGACAGCTAGGAGAAATTAAAAATCAAATGGCGCAACAAGCAGTGCAGTCAAACCAAGAAATTAAAAATGAAATGAAACAACAAGGAGAGGAAATTAAAGACCAAATTATAGATGGTCAAAAGAGAATGGACGAGAAACTTCTCGAATTATCTACTAACATACACGGCGAAGTGGAAAAGCTGCAAATAGAGATTCAACAGATTGACCAAAAATTAGAACGGAAGTTCAAATGGTCAAAACGGAGGTTCAGCAGGTTGAAGAAAAATTACAAGCGAAGGTTCAACGTCTCGGGAAAGAGCTAACTGATATCAAGACAAGTGGAACAACAACACAAGTGGTACAAACCGTCCAATCAATCAAGTTAAAGCCACCAACATTTGACGGAACAACATCTTTCGGCATTTTCAAATTTCAATGTGAGACGGCAGCCAATCAAAATCATTGGAATGATGAACATCTTGTCGCAGCGCCAATTGTGGCCCTAAAAGGTGAAGCAGCGGAGGCCTTACAAACCATTCCAGAAAAGGATCGCAACAGTTATCTCGAAATTATGAAGGCGCTGGATCGGAAGTACGGCAGTGATCACAAGCGGGAAATCTATCGTATGCAATTGAAAAGCCGCTATCCAAAGGGAGGAGAATCGCTACAGGAATTTTCATCGGCAATCGAGCGATTAGTACATCTAGCACATACCAGTACATCGGCCGATTATATGGAAAGACTAAAAATTGATGCATTCATTGACGGCATTCGAGATCCAGAGACACGCAGGGCGGTTATGTTGTCACCTAAAGCGACCTTCGCGGAAACCATCGCTTGTGCGTTAACAAATGAAATTGCACAAGCCATCACCAAACCATAAATGAAAATACGCCGAGTGGAAATCGACACCAGCATAAATACGGAACGGTCAACACCAAGATACCGAGACGGAAGCGGCAAAATCAGATGTTGGGCATGTGATAAAATCGGTCACATCTCTCGGGACTGCTGGGAAATAAGAAGAAAAAGGGGAAGATCACCATCTCCTATGCAGCGACGACCAAGCGGGGAGCAGGAGTGGCCAGACAAGAAGGCCAAATCACGCCGGAGTCGTTAAACTACAAAGATTCAGCTTAAAGGGGCAAAAGCTGACTCCCACAACCGATTGCCCCATAATCTCCATCCGCGTTTCGAAAGTAGCAAGGGCGGTGACAGCTTAACAATCAAAGGCGACATTGATGGCACGGATTGCATCATCACCGATTGTCCGTCAAGATCTGATCGATGGAGGTGTACAACCAGCTAATGGATAGAAGTTACAAACAGCAACTGTGGGTAGTTCAATAATAAAAGGCAAAAAGATCGTGAAAATAAAGATCGGGAGAACTCTTTTCCAACACGAAGTACTGATTGCAGATATTGTGGATGAAGTCATTATGAGACTTCATGCGGGCAAACGGTTTCGTGGTGGATGTTGGACGAGGAGTTTTAATTTACGATAAAATTGAGTTGCCACTTCAATCTAGCAGTGCCGGAGAAACCGAACTCGGTGACGATCGTCTGGGGAAGATTGGAAGGAAGTTTTGGGTCACCCAGGTTGTGGGTTATTGAAGCTTACGAAGAGGAGAACGGAGCCAACGAAATTATAATCGGAAAAGCCCTAGTTAAACCAGACAACGACTATAGAGTACCAATTAGGACTCTAAATCTCTCGGATAAGACGAAAACCATCAAGAAAGGGACAGTCATCGGCAAATGTAACGAGGTTTCAACTATAGCAAAGTGTGAACAGAGAAGTCCGGTTGAAAAAGCCAACATGCAAGGGCAGAAAGAAATGGTAGAACAACTTATGCAGATATGGACCGAAGATCTTACCGAGGCACAGAAAAATTCTGCACATCAACTACTCAAACGGTACACGTCCATATTCTGAAGTACATCGGATAATAACGGAAGGACCTCAATGGTAAAGCACCGCATTGATACGGAAGCAGAGATGTCAATTCGTCAACCACCCAGGAGGCTACCTTTGGCAAAACAAGAAGAAGTCAATCGAATGGTAACAGATATGCAGACAGCAGGAGTAATTGAACCATCTAATAGCCCATGGAGCTCACCGGTAGTATTGGTCGAGAAGAAGGACGGTAGCATGAGATTTTGCGTTGATTATCGAAAACTCAATGCTGTGACGCAAAAAGATAGCTACCCACTGCCAAGGATCGATGACACGTTAGACACATTATCGGGTGCTCAAATATTTTCGACATTAGATCTACAAAGCGGCTATTGGCAGGTGGAAGTCCATGAGGAAGATCGCGAGAAAACAGCGTTCAGTGTGGGTAACGGACTTTGGCAATTTAATGTTATGCCGTTCGGATTATGTAATGCCCCTGCGATTTTTGAACGATTAATGGAGCGCGTGTTAAAGGGATTACATTGGAAGACTTGCCTAATATATCTGGACGACATCATCGTTATGGGGAAGGATTTTGACGAGCATCTAAAGAACTTGGCGGAAGTTTTAGGTCGGATACAGGCCGCCGGATTGAAGTTAAGCCCAAAGAAGTGTAAGTTGTTCAGAACTGAAGTTAAATATTTGGGTCATCTCGTAACGATTAATGGAATTCACACTGACCAAGAAAAGATCGCAGCGGTAAAGAACTGGCCAAGACCTAAAAATTTACACGAATTACGAAGCTTTCTGGGATTGTGCACCTATTATAGACGCTTCGTGCCAGGATTCGCCAACATCGCCAAGAGTTTACACGAGTTGACCAGGAAGAACAAGGCATTCGAATGGAACGATGACCAGCAGGAAGCATTCGTGGGACTAAGGAGACGGTTATGTGTTGCGCCAATCCTCGCGTATCCTATACCCAATGTGAAATTTATTTTGGACACCGATGCAAATTATGACGGTATAGGAGGTGTGTTATCACAGGAAATTAATGGCAAAGAAAGGGTTATTGCGTACTACTCCAAAACATTATCGGAACCGGAGCGTAATTACTGCGTGACACGGTAAGAATTGTTGGCTATAGTGGAGTATGTCAAGCATTTCCAGAAGTATCTTTATGGCCAAAAATTCCATTTACGGACAGATCACGGCGTTTTACGGTGGCTGTTACAATTCAAGAATCCAGAGGGACAAGTAGCACGCTGGATCGAACGTCTTCAAAGCTACGATTTTCAAATCGAACATCGGAAGGGAAGTGCACACAGAAATGCCGACGCACTATCAAGACGGCCGTGTCCGGTAGAATGTAAACATTGTGGCCATGTTGAAGCAAATGGAAGACATCATCGACGTTAGGCTTACGCAAGTGTTGCCTGATGAGGAGTGAACCGACGAAATGATCAGGAAAGAGAAATTGGATGATACGGATTTATCAGTTATAATGGAATGGAAGGAAAAGGAACACCGGCCAATTTGGAGCGAGATTGCGGACAAAACTCACATTGTCAAGGCTTATTGGGCTCAATGGGATAGCCTCCGTCTTGAGAATGGGTGTTTAAAACGTGGGAAAGCACGGATGGCAAAGTGAAGCAATTGTTGCTGGTGATACCAAAGTGTTGGATTGCGGAAATCTTGAACGAGTATCATGGAGGAGCAAGTGGGGGTCACCTTGGAATTAATGAAACACTGGCAAAGATACGTCAACGATTCTACTGGTCTGGATGTAGTGAGTCAGTGATAGAATGGTGCCAAAAATATAACCAATGTGCGGCGGTGAAGGGACCCGCACGCAAAAGTCGTGAAACCATGAAACAATATAACGTTGGTGCACCATTCGAAAGAATTGCAATGGATGTAGCGGGGCCATTGTGCTAGTAATCATGGATTATTTCAGCAAATGGCCGAAGGTGTACCCCATTCCCAATCAGAAGACGACAACAATAGCTGATGCCGTAGTAAACAACTGGATTAGCAGATTTGGAGTACCGATGGAGATTCATACAGATCAAGGAAGGAATTTTGAATCGGTGGTGTTTCAAGAAATATGCCAGATGCTCGGCATAACTAAAGCGAAAACTAAATCGGTATAAATAAAATGAGAACAACGCCTTTGCATCCACAGTCTGATGGTATGGTGGAAAGATTCAATGGTACATTGGAGGAATATCTAGCAAAGGTCGTTGAGAAAAACCAACGCAACTGGGATCGACATATACCGATGTTTCTGATGGCCTATCGATCAGCAATACATGACACAACCGGAATGACACCAGCTAAAACGTTATTTGGAGATAATCTACGGTTACATGGAGATCTAAAGTTTGGGGCTGTAGCATCATCGGCTTTATGTGGACAGGATTACGTAGACCGAATGAAAGAGGAACTTAATGAGATTCATCAATTTGTACGGGAGAAAATACGGATGACATACGAGCAAATAACCAGGGCTTCCAGGAAGGGCAATTAGTAAGGCTTCACAACCCGCAATGGGATAAGGGATAATCACCGAAGCTGCAACCAGCATGGGAAGGACCTTACACTGTAATCACAAGGATGAACGACGTGGTTTATCGGATACGGAAGGGACATCGAGGTAAACCAAAGGTGGTGCATTTGGAGAGGCTGGCCCTATACAGAGGGGGTGATTTGGGTCCTGTTCGGGACGAACAGGCTTTGGTGGGGGTAGTGTGACGGTGACACCTAGTGTGTAATAGAAGAAGTTAAATGAATAGCTCAATGTTTAACGGTACTAAAATGGAATTTTCCATGATAAAATTGTTACGTATACGCTATTCTAACTGGAAAAGTCATGAGCTTTCTAGAAGTTTGGTTTGTATATATAAAAAGGAGAACGAAGTCACGAATTGGAACTGTAATATTTGGTAAGCGACAGCGTGAAGATTAAAAAGTAATTAAAAAGTGATTTAAAAAGTGTTGTAGTGCGAAATAAAAATTATAAGTGAACAGTAAATTTTGAGAATAATTTATATAAAGTGATTTTGTGAATTTTTATTGATAAACTGTGTTGTAATAATTCTTGTGTGAAATAAATAAATTCGTTGGTGATAAATTGAATTGAGTTTGTATTATTCACAATCCAGTGATACGAACCTTGATTGACAAGGCAAAAACGTAACAATATTTTGTCTATAAAAAGCCGAAAGAATCTTATTGATTTAATACAGACAAACTTTCTCTTTCCATGATTTTTTTGTCCCACAGATCAAATCATGGTTGATATTCCTGTTTGTATTCATTGTGTAATAAGAACTTGCCTACCAAAATTCTCACGATTTTGGAATTTATATACAATCACATATACATATCTTACAAAAACCATTAACAGCACAAAAAACCTATATCGGTCATTGAGCCCAGGGAGCCGCGGCCCACAGTTTGAGAAGCCCTGGGATTAGAGAATACATTTTTATTATTTTTTATTCGATGCCAAACGAATAATCATCACAAAATATTTCATTTTCTAAACACTATTCAGATCGAAAGAGAGATGATAAATAGAAAAATTCATTTAAAAAGAGCAGAGGTAATGAAAACAAACTGAAGAGTAGTTTTCAACTCTGACAAAATCTTTCCTTCCTTCAAGCTGGGAAAGTAAAATGCAAATTAACAACTTAAACATGTTTTGGTTATTAAATAAAAACGATTGACTATTGACAATTATGTACCCATAACCGAAAATTAGTTCAACCATCTTTTTTAATTGGTTATTGTTTAATTATTGTCTAAACAAATAATATAATTTCTTAAAATTAATTAAAATTATTAAAATTATTGGATTAATTTATACTATAAATGTTCCAAGCAATTCCTTCGATCCACTGCATATACGGAAACACCTTTGTGTATATTCCGGGTGAATTAGCAAATCCACACGATGTTCCTGTTGAAACAATTCCATAAATTGTAAATATTTTGGAGTTTGATGGGCTTCGTCCGTGCAGCGGACCACCAGAATCGCCCTAAAAAAAAAAAAAAATTAAATTTAGATAAACATATGCGAAAGAAAAACGATTCTATTGAATATGTAACCTACATTACAGGTACTCTGAATACTGAATCGCGAACCAGCACAAATCTGTGTCTCATTCGAAATTCCTTTATTTATTTTACGATTAGAATAATGTCGATACAATTCATTACATTCCTCGTTAGAAAACAATGTTTGAAATACACTTAGTAGTTTAAAACTTGTCTCTTGGGTATTTGGTCCAAGGGCACCCCAACCCATTGATTCAAAGTGTTGTGGAATATCTGGACTTGATGGTAAACAAATTGGTCGAATGTGATAATTAAACTTAACTCGTGCATCGAGTTCAATCAACCCAATATCATTATAAGCATGTAAAGGTGTGTACTCTGGATGTGGAATTTGTTTGGCCACACCGTATTCTTCCGGGCAATCAGGTGTCGATGCATCAGTTGATAAATCAACTACACCCAACCGTACTCTTTTTACAGCGCCAACTTGACTAATTAAACAATGCCCTGCTGTTAACACATATCGATCACTAATCAATGATCCACCACATTTCCACAATATTTTTTGGTTTACATCGTAGCCGAGGGCCGCCTAAAATTAAATAATAATTTTATTTATTTGAAATATGTGTCGAGAAATTAATGTTAGTACCATATGAGGAAAGTTTCCAGGGTATGTTGGGCGGCCACCAGCCACATAATATACACCTGGGTTAATTAAATCATCTAAAGTGCAATTATTGCAAGGAACAATTAAATCTATTAACGGTTGTTCTGGTGAATAGTTATTTTTAGGTGAAAATATCGTTCCATTTACCGTACTAACTGGTTCACTAAATGTGGTGCAGTTATTATTAAATAAACCCATTGGAACTTCAACTACTTCTTTCTTCAATAAATAGCTGTTGAATGAGTGGCATGCTAAAATTAAAAAAATTTCAAAATTATGTTTATTTGATTTACATGCAAACCTCGCCTAACCTTTAGTTGGAGCCCACATATTAACTACTGCATCAAAATCCGTATCATCTGGATAACAATAGTAGTCATAACAACAATATGATCCACACTTATCCAATACATTATTGTCCATAGGTTCGAAATAGCTTAAAGGATCTCTTTTACATGTGCCTTGACGTCCTGTTTTTGAATCGATGCATTTTGGCCCGACCATTTCAAACGGCAATAATGATAACTTTTCAACACATCTGTCTACATCTTCATTCGGGCAACAATACCAGTCTCGACAGGCAACATCGTTACACACGTTTTGTACCAATAGTGCTAATTCTGGATTTCTTTCAGCATATTCACAATATTGCTGATATCTCCCCTTCACATTTAACCCTTTGATAGTACATTCGTCATTCCTTGCCAATCTTAATTTTAATGTGTCCAATGGATGGTCAACTTTAGAGCAAACATTTTTCAAACGATTTTTTAGTGTTACTATTGGACAACAAACGAGATCACCACATATTTCAAAATCACACAATTTATTAATATGATCTGCAGCAGTCCCATTTGTGTTTAACTCTGGACAATGAGCCAAAAATTTCATCACTCCGGCTACATTTGAATTTACCACTTTACATTTTAAATTTTCTGCTAAATTTAATTTTAACGTTTTTTGTAATTGTGTTCCATCATTTGGACAGCAAATAATTGGTGTCAAGCTGTCATATCTACATACGGTATGATTAAATAATCCATTTAACACATTGGATAAAACCGAAGGACAATTTTGGACAGTTAAACATGTTCCATTCACATTATTACCATATTGCACTGTAACACAAGGATTACCTTCTAATTCGATAACATCGTAATCATATTGGAATTCGCTTTGTACGATTAATATTCTGCTCAATTGTAGTAAAAGCAAAGCAATAGAATAAGACATTGTTGATGTATCCGGGTGACTGCCAATAAGAGACTAGGTGTAGAATAAGAGATGATATTTTTTGTATACGAAAGTTAAATCAAATTTTTTTTAACTAACAAAACCTGATAAAGTTGTTAATTTGCATTTTGATGTCCAAGCTTGTAGGAAGGAAAGTATTTTGATCGTTTGCTAAAAATTTGAATATTATCAAATTAACTTAAATAATTTTATAAAAGTAAATCGAAAGTCATGTGTGGGACCGCCCATATAAGAATTCGTCTACTAATTAACGATGCTGCTTTTTTATTACAAATGTTACACACTACAAGAGTAGGTAAATATCGGTTTACAAACCAGTTAAGAATATTTAATGAGATTTCCCAAATTTCGTCATATAAATTTTATAAATTTATTAATGCTTGAAACCTACTATTCAAATAATGAAAACTGGCTTGATCTTCTTGTCTAAACTATTGTATTGTTACGTTTCCGCTTTGTCAGTCAAGGTTCAAATCACTGGATTATGAATAAACAAGCAATTTATCACAAACTAATTTATTTAGGTTTTCAACATAATTTACAAAATCACTTATTACTGTACACTAATCGCACTTTATCCCATTCAACTTACTAATTACCCAATACAAAGTTCTAGTTTTTATAAATACCATTATTTTTCCAGTAAGATTAGTCTAGTACAGTGTGGAATAATTCTAGCAAGCAAAGCTTCCATTTAACGTAGGAGTCACTAGTAGTAAACGTTTCGCTATTAATTAACTTATTCTATTCAAGCCTAGGTGCAAGGCTGGGCAGTAACGAATTACATCTATTTAAATTACGTAATTAAAATACAAATTACAATTTGTAATTTGTATTTTAATTACTCATTTTCCAAGTAACAGTATCTTTTATTTTAATTACTTAAATTCTAAGTAATTGTAATTTGTATTTTAATTACCTCAGTTTTTGAAATTTCTTATTTAAATTTTTACAAGGTTAAATAAAATCTGGTTCCAGAGCCATCATTATAAAACCTAATCTTAATAATCGTTTTTCTAATGATAAGTTTTTTGAATAAAAGAATTTTGTCCAACCAAATTTATCAATTTACAAATGTAAAGTAATTGTAATTTGTATTTTAATTACCGAGTTTGCTGTAATTCGTAAAAGTATTTTAATTACTCAGTGTAATGTAATTTGCCCAGCTTTGCCTAGGTGTAACCGTAACGCAGACAGAATACAAATCACCTCCCTTGTAGAGGGCCACCACTTCGATGTCTCTTCTGAATCCGACAAACCACGTCGTTCATTCTTATGATAAGAGTGTAAGGTCTTTTCCTTGCTGGTTGCAACCATGCTTTGCTGATAATCCCCTCTTTCGTTACGGATTGTAAGGCCATAACGAGTTGTGAAGCCATACTACAGTCTCCTCCTGAAAGCCATGATTACTTGCTCGAATGTCATATCAAACTTTCATCCGGTTTACTTATATACATAACACCGTCCACATAAAGCCGCTGATTGAACAGCAGCAAACTTTAAACTCCAGGTAATTGTAGATTAACTCGATCGCAGTTTAGTTTCTCCCCACGACCTTTAATATAGATATTATTTTTCCACCGTACCATCAGACTGTAGATGCAAAGGCGTTTTTCACGTTTTATTTATACCGAACATCTGGCATGTTTCTTGAAATACACCGATTCGAAATTCCTTCCTCGATTCCATCGGTACTCCAAATCTGCTAATCCAGTTGTTGACCACGGTAAACCTCCAGCAATTTGCTGAAATAATCCGTTACCATTAGCACATGTTTAGTGCTACTCTCAGTGGTGGGAAATGGCCCCGCTACATCGATTGCAATTCTTTCGAATGGTACTCCGTCGTTATATTATTTCCATGGTTCCACGGATTTTACGTGCGGGTCACCGACTGTCTACGTCCTGCCCATTAGAATCGTTAATGTATCTTAGCTAGTGGTTTTTTAATTCCTGTTCCCACATGTTTCTCTATGAGTGATTAGGTTAGGTTTAGGTAGTGAAACCAATTTGAGCTGTTGACAAAGTGCTGGATACTCTTGACGTCCGTCCTACTGAGGTCAGTCAGGTCATTTAAAAGAGATCCCACTAGAAACGTTAGCCTATTCTGGACCAGACCAGGACAGGTGTAACGAAGATCGAGTAATGTCCCTTGCTCCTATTCGTCTTTACAACTGCGACAGTAGTCATGTGAGAACAACCCAAGTCTACTCATATGCCTGCCTATGAGACAAGGCCCTGTAATAACTCCAACAACCATTCTGACCTGACACAGCTCAAGTGATATCGGGGGTTTAGATCTGTTTTTTCGTAGGCTTTTATTTTCCCTGTACTATTGAACCCATATCAGATGGATATTGAGCTGATTTGCCATCTCGTTAAGAGATGAGAGACAGTTTTGGACTACTTGAAATATGAAGCCCTTAAAATATGAAGTGATTGAAGCGTTTTAATGGCAGCCTGACTATCCACTAAAATGCGAATAGCACTATCTGATATTACATTATACCTCAACCAGTCTACGACTTCCTTTATGGCAGTTTCTTCAGCATGAAAAACGCTACAATATAGTCGGGGAAACGGAAGAAGAGGTTTATCGGAAGTTCCTCCCAGAACAACCCAGCACCGACTTTCCCATCATTTTCTGAACCATCTGTGAAGAAGTTTATAACTCCTGATTTCAGAAATATATGTAGCACTTCGCTTGGGTACAAATAAAAAATATTAGTTAATTAATTTAAACTTTTATTAATTCACATTTCCCAAAAAACATTTATTTAATTTTTACGAAATTCACGAATAATACCATAACACATGAGTGTGTGTCGTAGGTATCAGAACGACGACTCAAAAAGGAAGTCAAGTTTTACTTCTTTTTGCTTTTCGGTCAATTTGATTTTTTGTTTTTAAATTTTCGATTTCGAAAATAGATTGCCCATATGGCAGCAAGTTGCTGTAGGGCGCGGCGCTGCTAGCGATGATGGTTGTATTGGCGGCGCTGCGGGCATTGAAGGTTGTGTTGCGGTCGAATCGGCTACATATATACATCAGCCAGTCCTCTCTGGACGGAATCACAGTATAGTCGGAAGTCTTAGGAATCTCTTTGTTGTTCCGAATAGATAAATGCCCTGCATTGTTACAAGTTCATATTGGGATGGATTCCAGGAACCAAAGTTAAAAGCAACGAAGACATACGCCACCTTGCTATGTACCTCCGTTTACAAATATTCTATAGCGGAGAACTCCTCGAAGCTGGCATTTATGCTCCTGCCTCTAAGAATTTGATCCTTCCAATCACTGAATGATAAACCGTTGGTTAAATGGTTTAAAACTATTCATCACCCACAGAATTTTCCTTCTATCAATAATTTAACATAAGAGATTACTTGCCCGACATTTCGAACCATCAAATTTAATTTTTGTTCAATTTCTTTCACTTCAATCTATAAGTTACACCATTCTTAGAAAATTTTATTAAAACTGATTTAATTTCATTCAAAAATCCCAAATTTTCAATTTTACTGGCCATAAAGCTAAACTCCGTTAGTTAAAATACAAAATTGAGGTTTTTTGGATGAAATTAAATTAATTTTGAACTGTGGGAAAAACTCTAACCTAACATACTACTGTCAAAACTAAAAAGAGTACGTTTAATACTTTAAAGCAGGCTTTACATGGCATTCCTCCCCACTACAGTTGAGCACTGCGATCACAAATCCAAACGAACTGGTGCCCTATGTGGAAGTTGGCTTCATCGAATAACTGGAGTTGCCGTTGTTGGTTCGGACAAAAATGTTTAATTTTCCCGGAATGTACTCGACGTCATTGCTATATGAATTTAATAGCAATGTCCATCGAATTAAACGATTATTAACGAGTTTAAGCAAATTGCGATTCCTGCCAAATACGTGCGTCAACGGTTCGCGGTCCGTGACCTAACTTTTGTACCCCAAAATTGATTGCAACTGCTTCTTTGTCAATTGTGCCGTAATGTAACTGAGCACCTGATAATTTTCTTGACGCAAACGCAATCGGTAAGTCAATCCCGTCGCTGTTGCGATGAAGCTTGTAACATACAGATCCTTTTCATCATAATACGGATGTAAGACCTGTGCGCGTGAAAGCTGGAACTTAATTTCGTTGAAAATTGCTTGTTCATGGCTCGTCCATTTGAAACGTTGATTTTGCCCTAATAGTGTGTGTAAATCAGATGCTGTGCCGTGCAAATTCGGTATAAATCGTTCGTAGAAATTTACAAGCCCCATAAATGAGCGAACTCTCGGGTGTTCGTTGATGGACTGGCGTTGATTATGGCGTCCAGTTTGTCTTGTGTTGGGAAAATTCCCTCTTTGTTGAAGCGATGTCCTAAGCACACCATTTCGTTCTGGAAGAAAATGAATTTCTCTCGTTTGATCCTTAAACCCGCTTGTTGTAATCTTTTTGAGTACTTCTTTTAAATTGTGCATTTGCTCGGCGTCGGCTTTTCCTGTGATAGCAATATCATCGAAGTACTATATATATCGCCACTGAGTCAATATTTGATAATAATTTTTCCATGTATCGTAGGAAAATAGCTGGAGCGTTTGCTATTCCAAACGGTGATCGATTGTACCTGTAGTATCCCATGTGCGTTGAGATTGTGAGTAAATGTTGTGACTCTGGATGTACTTCGAACTTGGAGAATCGTTCTCCACCAGCAGGTGTGCGCCGTAAATTATCAAATAATGGTACTGGATGTTTCTCCAATAGTAAGCAGGGGTTTATCGTAACGCTGAAATCCCCACAGATTCGTATGTCTCCGTTGCGTTTTGGTACGTTTATAGTTGGTGTAGCCCATTCTACCGGTGTTTCATTTGGATCGACTGGTGTCAAAACGCCTTCGCTGACTAATCTGTTGATTTCCTTTTCAACATTATTCTGTATCCCGAATTTGACATATCGGGGGTCGCAACGTTTCGGTTTTGCATCATGTTTCAAGTGTATTTTGACTTTGTAGTCTTTGATGCGCCCCATTGTATCACTGAATAATTCGTCGTAATTTACAAACATATTTGCTAACCCTGTGTATGTATCTGTATCATTGTATGAGATTCGGCGTTTGTAATCGAATAAACGTGTGCGGGAATTGGCATGTTGAAAGCTTCGCACCATGGTAAACCAAACAAAAACGGGTTTGCCTGTTTCATGACAATTACTGGTTATTTGAGTGTTTTGTTGTTGTATGTCACGTGTATATCTGCCTGACCCAGAGTTTGTAATTGATGACTGCCGTAAGCCATCAGCTTAGGTGCATGTATTAGCGTTGGTTGACCTATTTGTTTCCAGAGATGTTCATCGATAATGGAATGTGAT
This sequence comes from Tipula vernalis, assembly GCA_958295665.1. Lineage (NCBI taxonomy): Eukaryota > Metazoa > Arthropoda > Insecta > Diptera > Tipulidae > Tipula > Tipula vernalis. Next base: position 169,498,731 of record OY282558.1, on the reverse strand, counting down.
GCATTAGAGTCGTAATCAAATGAAGCTTTGATTCCATTGACGTGAATGTCAATGCGCTTACTTGTTTTAGTAACATGATTTATAGTGTAAATTAAAACACTACCATCATCACTGTTATTGCTGTTACTGTCAGCTGTGGACGTTGCCGCCATTTTGTGAATGTTTCCCGACTTACGTGGATCACCTTTGGTGGGTGTTGCAGTTGTGGTACATCTACTGATTTTTGTTGTTGATAAATTTGTGCTCTGCCCGTTTTAATGCAACATGACGCATAGTGACCACTTCGCCTGCACGAATGGCATATCACATTTGTTGCTGGACACGTACTGTCGTTTGTGTGTTTCTCTTTACCGCAACGTTTGCAATGATTTGCGAAAAACTTTTGTGGAAGTTGTGCAGTGTTTGTGTTTCCTTGTTTCGATGTTTTTTTTCAAAACTGTAACAATGCCTTGTTTGTTTGTTTGTTTGAATTATTGATTTATATTTTACCGTCCTACTTTACGCCTGGAGTAGCCAAATCGAGGACGGGCGGCTACAGTCCGTCTTTTGAAAACCACCTGCACATTGCATTGCTTCATGCCAACCTGTAGTGCTGACATGAAAGGTGGGTCGGCCCATGGATTCTGCACTCTCAACAGGGGGTCATAGATGTGTTCATTTTCATCACTGATCGTAATCAGATGATGAAAAATCCCTTTTGCATCCCGCCCCTATAGGGATTCGAACCCGGTACCTCCCGATCCAACCGCCGCAGCTTTAACCACTGCGCCGTTTGCTCGGTAACAATGCCTTAAATCGAGTCGTTTTGTGTGTATACAAATTAATGAAACGATAGATTATTGTTAAAAGACACTTTAAATTCGTGATGAGTGTCCGCGTTTTGCGTTCTCGTATAGTTCTGTGTTGGAACTATTAAGTCCTCTCATGCGACATTGCGCCTCGAAGGCATCCACAAAATTTTTTGCCGATGATGTTGAAGATGTGACATATCGCTCGCATTTAAATTTTTTTTTAATTTCTCGAACTTCCTTTTCATCTAAGTTTTGCGGAGTTTGTTGTTGGGTATCTGTTTCTCCATTTTGTCCCTGTATCACTTGTCCTACAGTTTCGATAAGCGCGGCGTTATTCCGGCTGATCAATTCCACAAATTGTTCAAATTGCTTTTTATCTATTTTGTTTATGGAGGAACTAATTCGTGAATATAAATCCTCGTCGCCAATATGTTATGTTTAGTGTTTCTAAACAAGATATTGTTCAAAGATTAAAATAATAAGTGTGGATTAATATTTTTTATTAAAATTTAGAATTACATGTGTCTGTTCGTGTACAGGAAAAACTCTAACCTAATATACTACTGTCAAAATTAAAAAGAGTACGTTTAATACTTTAAAGCTGGCTTCACATGACAACAATGAAACGATTTCATCAAAAATTGGATTTGACAGTTTGAAATCGCGGTTGCGTTTGGGACAATGTATTAAGTCTCCAACAGAAGTTCCAACGATTGCAGTAGATAATACTTTGTATAGCGTTGATATCTCTGGAGGCTCCTGGATTTAACCGCAGTAAACTCTCCAAGATCTCTTATTGGCACTTCTTAATTCTTATTTGTATGTTTTGACGGCTTCCTTACAGGAATTCCAGTCTATAGAAGCTCTTATTTCCTTGCTTTTTTGAAGAGCCTCTTGCATTTTTGACGAGTTTGTTAGATCTCCTTGGACCAAGGTGGCAGAGATTAACCCCTAGGCCTACTAAGAAGTTTATGGCGGCCCATCGCTTCATTAAAAGCATTGGACAGCTTGTCCACTAAGGCTAATTCTTGCGTCATATCTGGAGATTTTGGCACCAGAACTGAAATAGAATTACGCAGAATAGTGCCAAAGTATTCCAGTCGGGTTTCCTCCTGTTCTTAAAGATTAGACTTTTAGGAGATTTCATGTCCATTTCAAATTGAAGATAACAATAATCAGAAAACGAATGGTATTCCGACACTTTACAGTTTATTAGACTTTTCATCGAAAAGTTTGAGACAAGTGTAGTACGTATGTAATACCTCCTGTCTGTTCTTAGTTATGAAAGTCGACTTATTGCCTATATTGCTTTTATGAAGATTAGTACAGGGTCCGATTTATGTACATGCTAGACATGTTGGAAAACTTGCTTGAGTCCGAATTAGATCAATTAGGCCTACAGAACATGTGAGAAACTTTTGTCGGACAAATATTGTCAAAAAATGGTGATGTCGACTAGCCACGATTTCTTCCTACGGGGGTACTTGAAGGAAAATATGTACACTAATAAACCAACCAAAACCTCGATGCTTAAGGACAACATTCGAAACAAAATTGCTGAAATAACACCAGTAGCTGAAATTTGCCAAATTTGCGTTATCTTATAACTAATGTGTTTTAATTTTCCAACTTAGGGGATATAAACCGGTGAGTTCATCATATTTTTAGCTACTAATATTTGGATGCGTCTACGTGGAGGCCTGCTGCTATTGTTGGTGATTGTTGATTAGTGATAACTACAAAAATAATTAAATGCGAGTTCTGCTGTGTTAATTGTGAACACAGTTCACAATTGTGAACTTTTTTGTTTGTTAGCTTCTTTCGTTGACAGTACTGTTAATTACTCGTACGTACCGGAAGCTGGGCGAAACTGAACTCAAATCGTTGAAGAAACATTGGATCAGTAACAACGGCAAATTATAAACTATCAACATGTATTTGGTGGAGAAAGTAGTTATAAATAAACCACTGAAAAATTTAAAAGTTAGTACGGAACAATTAATGTCGCTCAAACGTTGATTCTACTCCGCAGTCTTGCCTATCGCTATTGTAAAGGTAGTGAGAGAGCATGGAGATGTTATAAAATGCCGTATACTCCTGGATGGACTCTGGATCACAATTAAGCTTCATCACTGAAACGTGTGCTAGACGTCTCAGATTTTCCAGAAAAGATCCTAATATATAAATTAGTGAATTGGGCTATTCACGGGGTCAAACGACAAATGGCATCGTCACGCTGAAGATTAAAACTGGTAAATCAAGAGTTCATGTCAAAGCTCATGTATTGGATTGAATTACTATACAGCTGCCCAGTAGTAACTTGGGTTTTGCTCAAACATAAAGCTTGCAGATCCAAATGCTAATAGTTGGCAAAGTCACCAAATTGTATAATCGATTGTTTCTCTATTATGGTTTCTGCAAATGCTGATAATGACGAGTTCAAGAGACGATAGCCAATCCAATCTAATGGTACATTTCGTTCTCCAGAGAAGAACTTTGTGAACAACACTTACAACCAGAATACGGATGTCCTCCAAAAAACTTCCACTTATCAAATAGGAGATGCATTACAGAGGGCAACGAAACGGTTTTATATTTGGAAAAACCGATACCCACGATCTAATCAATTTAACGCTGCATACACAAAATTTTTGAAAGAATATCGGTTAGTAAAATATAAATCCTGTAACTGATGGACATTTGAATAAACTTACCTGTAATTTGCCTCATCGAGGAGTTTTTCGCCAAACTATTTCTGGGTGCAAAATATGTGTTGCTTTGTATGGCTCTGCAAGAACAACTTCAGGGTTGTCCTTAGAATAATGGCTTGCGATGGGACCAACCATCCAATCGTCATTATTCACAATTATATTGAGGTTCAAAGAACATCGTTTTGTGTTTTCGACTGATGTGGAAAAAATGTATCGTAAGTATCAACGAATCTTATGGCTAGAAAATCTGTAAGAACCACTGTAACTTTACAACCATGCCACTGTAACTTATTAATTTGCTTCGGCACCTTTTTGGTAATTAGAAAATAGAAACAACAAAATCATTATCCATAAAGTGCCCGCATTCCATCTGAAGAGATATATGTGGAAGACAGCTGCAGACAACGTAGCTGAACGGATCAACTCACCTTTTCTGCCAAGAAATACGTCTGTTGGAAATACGTATTAGCGATTGCCAAATTGAAATGCATGGGTTCTGCAGCGCCATTCAGGCTGCATTTGGTACAGTTGGGAATTTTCGAACAACAAGAAACGAGGTACTATTTCAATTAATTACGACAAAAAACAGGGTTGCATTAACCCTCCCACGGCTCGAACCTCAAGGTCGTCTTCAGTCGTAAGTTAGTGTGGACTGATTCAAGAGTAATGCTGGATTGGCTTCTTGGTCATCATAAGCGTCGGACTATATTTGTCGTGAACAGAACAGTAGAAATTCTTGCCAGAATCCCAAGAAGTCATTAGAATCACGTGCCTTCTGAAGAAAATCCGGCGGCTTGCGTTTTTCGAGGATTAGCACCACTCTTACTGAAACAACACAGTTTATGGTGGGATGGACCTTCTTTATTAAAACTATTGAAAGAAAACTGGCCAACACAAAGATTTGAGTATCACAACAGGAAGTAATATCGGCTCATTCATTTCCAGCACTGCTAAGTAACGAATGGTTTAGTACCTTCTAGTCCTTGGAGCACCTGATCGAATATTCGATTCAATTCAATCGGAGCTGTTTTAATTCTAAATATGAGCCTGTTAAACTTGTATGTAGTTTAGGTTAGGTTTGGGTGGCGGTCCACAAGGACCAGGCATAGACACAAAAATGGTCCGTAGCCATACGACTAATCATTGTTTCCTCCAACTCATTGGAACCATTTCGAGCTGTTAACAAAGCGCTGGATACTCCTGACGTCCATCCTACAGAGGTCCGTCAGGTCTTTGAAGAGGGGTGCCCCTAGAAACTTTAGTCTGTTTCGTGCCAGACGAGGGCAGGTGCAAAGAAGATGAAGTACTGTCTCTTCCTCCTCTTCGTCCTCGCAACTACGACAGTAGTCATGTGAGAAGACACCAAGTCTACTCGCATGCCGCCCTATGAGACAGTGCCCCGTAATCACTCCAACAACCACACTGATCTGACTTCGCTGAAGTGAGATCAGCTGTTTGGATCTCGCCAAGTCCAACTTTGGCCAGACCTGCCGAGTTATTACGCAAGAAGTGATACTTGACCATCTGTCATTCGTCAGCTTGCTAGCTTCTTCCTGAAACAGCAGTTTGCATAGCGCAAGAGGCATTTCAATATCCTTTCTGCTTTCTGAGAAGTGGTCCGTTGTACCACGTCGAGCCAGTTCATCGGCGTTTATATTCCCTGTACTTATGAAATGTCCTGGCACCCATAAAATGTGGATGTTGAACTGATCTGCCATCTCGTTAAGAGATAAGAGACAGTTCTTGCTTCTGGACTACTTTCGACGTGAGGAGGTGTGATTGAAGCGCTTTAATGGCATCCTCACTGTCCGTATATATGCGAATATCACAACCTGATATTACATTATACCTCAACCAGTCTACGACTTCCTTTATGGCAGTTACTTCAGCTTGAAATATGCTACAGTAGTTGGGGAGACGGAAGGAGAGATTTAACAGAAGTTCCTCGCAGAACACTCCAACTTGTATGTCCCTTCATCCATTTAAACATGATGATATGCTTTGAAAAAATCGAATCTACAAATCGTATATACATACATACTAATGGTAAGCCCCAAAAAGTAGGTATCTACTTTCGTAATTTCGCTCTCCTGCTCCAGAATATTTAATTCTTTTCCGATTTATTCTCTACGAGAAAACCGGTTTAGTATCAGGTCGAAGTTTTAGCGAACACTGAAAATTTGAGATTTTGCAAAGTCCTCTTCGATAACTTCTGTAGAAAAAATTTTGTTTGACTAATTCACCCGATTTCTTTTTATCTAATTCCTGTAAATTTATGTTGAGCTTCCAGATCCACACTCTTCCACACCATTTCCCAATTTTCTCCATAGTGAGTTTATCCTTGTATCTTGCCTTGACCGTTACGACTGGGGCGCAAACATCTCCTTGAGATATAAACGAAATTCTGTATTTGTCAGTGGGGTCGGATTTGAAATATAGAGGCTCTCAAATGCATCGTACGGAATCAGTATGAATCCTGCTTCCGAATCAACTCCAAATTGCTGGAGTTGACCTTCTACTTCGATATCCACGTAATATTTTTCCGCCTGACTACTGGAATCTGAATAACTTGAATACATGTACATCACGCACATTCTGGACGTAATTTCCCTCTACACTAGCATTTACTTTACTTATTGATCTGCGGTTATTCACTAGAATCGTATTAAATTCCTTCTCGATATGCCCTTTTTCCTTGCAGTGTTTGCAGTATGTTTCTCTTTGTTGCTTTTGCAGCTGCGGGTATCAAGATTATTGCGTGCGCTTCGAAGGAAGAGACCCGTTAATCCTAGTGCTTTAAAATCGATTCGATCACGTTCACGATAACGTATGTAAAATTTTACTAACATCGCTAGAAAAGTTCGGCTGCTCCGGATTTTGATTTGAAATTTCCTGCTCTCTATCTATGAAGCCTCTGATGCAAGCGCCAAATCTACATTTTCCTTAAATTCCAATTTTCCTGCTTGTAGCCACCTTGTTCGAATCGAATTGCCAATAATCCATCTTTTGAACTGTGATAACTGAAATGAATCTGCAGTTGAACGCGGAGCATCCTTTACACTTGGATTTGCATTTAGGTACGTATGCTCAAATTGCTGCAACGTAATTTGCCATTGATTCGTTTGATTTTTGACTACGTGTTGACAAACGATGTCTTTCGAAGAATGATTCTTTAATAATTTCACCAATTTGTCATAATCCTCTTCTATGAGTGACTTTGGTGCCAGTAAATTCAACACAATACTGTAATTCTCTGGAGTAATACAATTTAGCAATATTTTTTTCCATTTTTCTTTGTCACTTTTATTCTTTGTCACTTTTACTTTTCTTGAGGTCGAAATAAATTTCAGATCGCTGGACATGTTGAAAAGATTTTTTCTTGCCATCGAAATTTTCGAAAGAATAATTCGAATCGCCACATCGATTTCCGCCGTAGTACTTTTATTCTGTTTTGAAAGAGAAACCAAATTTACCTGCACGCGGCTCGAAAAATTATATTCTACTACTCTCGTTGAAGAATCTTACTTGAATTTTATAAGATCGATGGACGCTTTCCATTCTTCTAGTACTGCTGCTATTCTAGTTCTACTTCTAGGCAATCGATGCTCATTTTCTGGTGCTAATCTAATCTTCCGAGTATCACATAAATTTGGTTGTTGGGGGAGTAGTTTTAGGAGTCAAAGCTTTCTAGGATATGCGATTCTCATAAGACTTCTTCCTAGTGTAGTTACGCCTCCTCGTGGCGACAACCGGGCAATGCATCCTAGAATGTAGCCAAGTAACTTACACGACCGTGCAATGGCGGTAAATCCATTGCCCCAAGCTTTGGTGGGACAACATACGCTGAGAGCTGCGTGGCTAAGGGGGAGCTTAGTCTTTAGTATGTGAACTCCGGGTACCAGGCGACCCCCGGTTTAAAGTAGCCTTCCCACAGTATACCGATCTCTGCTGTGGGTGACCTTCATTTCTCGGATACTCGTGGGATTCAAATGGAAACCGAATTTAAAAAAAACATAGAGGGTGATGCCTCTTTAAAAGCATCAACTTCACCAGCTATTGAGTTGGGTCTCCTAAGCTATGATGGAATGGTAAATGCCACAAGGGCCACCACTCTTGATTATCTTAACGTCCGGACCAAGGAAAAGGTGGAACAGTCCACCTCTTCTACTACGGACACCTTCTGTGACGACAACATAAGTGTAATCTCACAGTTATCGGGCACCTCAACCATTGGTGTTGATATTGGGAACATGTCCCTCAACGCCGGGGAATGGGTTAAGCTCAACTCCTTCGAAAGAAGGCGTTTTAAAAAGGGGCTCAAGGAAGGCAAAACTAGAGAAGAGGCTCTAGCTGCTGCTAAGTCCGCGACCCCTCTGAAAGCATCCTCGGGGCCTGTTGCTCCTACCCTAGACAAGAGGTCTGGTGGTAAGCGTGAGAGGTCTTTTGAGGTTGCTCCGGAACCAAATAAACCACCTGCCAAAAAAGCAAAAGAAGGGCCTTCTCCGGTAAAGCCCTCTTTCAGCCAGGTAGCAGGCAGTGTTAAGCTGGGCATCGTACCAGGTGATCTCAGTGGCAATCCTCTTAGTATGGAGCAAATGGCAAACATACAGGAGTGTGTCATTGACCTCATTATTGGGATGCAAGGCTCAAACCACAAGCCGCAATTCCTTGGCTGTTTCCGGAGAACAGGTTGGCTATTTTTTATATGTTCCGATCATTCCACAGCGGAATGGATGAGGAACAGTTTTGTAAGCCTAAGGGAAAAAATTGGTCTGAACATAACTTTGGTGGAAGAGGATGATTTTCCTCGGCCAAACATCGTTAGGGGGTTCTTTCCACAGAGCCTTAGCTTAACTAGCGAGAAGATTCTCGCTACCATGGCCGCGCAGAACGATGGTCTCGCGGCCAACTCATGGAAGATACTGCAACGGACGACAACTGGCGTACTCGTCCATTTGGTTATGGCCATAGGCGAGTCTTCCATGAAGAAACTACGCGAATCCAACGGGAACATCGCATACCGCTTTGGTAGGATAAAACTCCTTCTCAAGAAGGATTCCCCCTCTACCAACCCAACCACTGGAGTCAGCTCCAGTAAGAAGGGTACTTTACCAGCCCCAGTAGTAGGCACAATCACAGACGAGGAGGCATCCAGGAACAGCAGCGCTATTGAGCATTCTGTTCCTGCTGCCTCTTCGTCGGGAGCACGATCAACGGATCTCTCCGCAACTCCTACTGTGGGATCGAGTAAATCAGCACTCACCCCGAAAATTAAGCATATGGGCGCTCGGGGTGTTACTGGGAAAAGTGGCAGAAACAGGCCAAATCCCGCAAAGCAGACGGCTGGCAAGCAGCCAGGAGCGTAGAGCTCCTTTACCCTAATCATCCAGTATGGCTGGTACTATTAGGGTACTACAAGCGAATCTGCATCACGCAAAAGGAGCTTCGGATACCTTTTGCAACAGGTTCGCGAAACAACACTTAACCCTTGGCCTTATCCAGGAACCTTGGGTTAATGGAGGAAAAATCAGAGGCCTCCACCTCAAGTCATGTAAGTTGATTTACGATCGAAGGGAGGAAGTTCCCCGAGCAGCAATATTTGTTTCATCTAATATTAACGTTCTTCCAATTCCAGAGTTCACCACTAAGGATTTGGTTGCAGTAATCCTGGAGGTTCCGACTAGCAGGGGAATGCAGGAGACAATATGTGCCTCTGCGTACTTCCCTGGTGAGTCGGTTAGTGCTCCACCTGTAGTTGTACAGGATCTGGTGGATTACTGCAACCTAAAAAACAAGCATTTCATCATAGGCTGCGATGCTAATGCACACCATATCATTTGGGGCAGCAGTGATACAAATGGCAGAGGTGAGTCCCTTTTAAATTATCTTATGAGTAGTCACATAGACATTTTAAATAAAGGTTCGAACCCCACTTTCATAAACTCGACTCGGCGAGAGGTGTTGGACCTCACTTTGTCAAGTCAGTTTATTTCCAACTCTGTTGCAAACTGGCATGTTTCAAGCGAAGCTTCTCTGTCGGACCACATGCACATCAGGTTCGATATACCGGGAGTGATCATACAGGCAACAGAGCGTCGTATCCCTTGTTTTACAAATTGGAAAACATATAGGGATATTTTATTTATCAAAGCAGACATGCTGCCAACATCTTTGAGTTCAATTAGTGACCTAGAAACCGCTGCTGGTCTGCTTAATGACGTGCTCCTATCTTCCTACGAAAGCAGCTGTGTGGTGCGTAACGTTTTGGTTAATCGCAAAGTTCCATGGTGGAACGAACAGCTGGCTAAACTTCGTAAGAAGGTTAGGAAATTATTTAATAGGGCAAAGCATTCCAATGAGTGGAATGAATATAGGCAAGCCCTAACCAGTTACAACACAGAACTAAGGCGTTCCAAACGCCTCACGTGGAGGAAAAACTGTGGAAATATCGAGGATATACCTACAGCTGCTCGACTCCATAAAGTTCTAGCTAAAGATCAGTCCAACGGGATTGGGCTTCTTCTGAAATCCGATGGTAGTTATACATCAGGTCGCAAAGAGTCGCTCGAAACCCTGCTTCAAGTGCACTTTCCGGGCTGCACTGTTTGCGACACAAATACAATCACTAACTCCATATCTGGTACACACATGGGTGTAAATATGGGTTGGGTTAATAGTTTATCCGGTAAGCTTTTTACTCCGGATAAAGTCAAATGGGCCATTAACTCTTTTCAGCCTTTCAAGGCTCCAGGAGGGGATGGAATCTTCCCAGCCCTCCTTCAAAGGGGCCTGGACTTGATTACCCCTGCTCTGGTGGCCTTGTTTAGAACTAGCTTCAATTGGGGTCACATACCACAGGCTTGGAGTCAAGTAAACGTGGTTTTTATCCCAAAGCCTGGCAATCGGCCATGTGAACTTCCTAAGTCCTTTCGACCTATCAGTCTTACAATCGTTTATTCTTAAAACCATGGAACGACTTATAGATCTTCATATCAGAGACTGGTTAACGGCAACCAGACCTCTAAATCCAAATCAATTCGCCTATAGGAAAGGCAAATCCACAGAGGGTGCGCTGCATCTACTTGTCACCAAGATTGAAGCAGCCTATCGCTCGAAAGAAATTGCTCTGTGTGCATTTCTGGATATTGAGGGAGCTTTTGACAATACTGGATACGACTCAATTGCTAGGGCAATCAAGCGTAGAGGTATTGACGATCCGACTAACCACTGGATTAGTTCCATGTTGGTTAGTAGGAAGATTACATCTAAATTAGGTAATGAGTCGGTCACGATTACGGCAGCAAGAGAGTGTCCGCAGGGCGGTGTCCTGTCCCCTTTGCTGTGGTCACTCGTGATCGACGAGTTGCTTGATAATTTACATCTACTTGGGTACGATGCCATTGGTTATGCGGACGATTTGGTTATCATAGTCTCTGGAGGGCATGAACGTACGATGTCCGCCAGCATGCAACAGGCTTTGCTTGTTATTTCGAATTGGTGCACTGGGGAGGGCCTTTCGATTAACCCTAGCAAAACAGTCCTGGTGCCCTTCACCAAAAGACGTAATTTGAACCTTGGTTCAATTAGTCTTAATAATATAAATATCGGATACTCCAATGAAGTCAAATATCTGGGTGTTGTCCTAGATAAGAAACTAACTTGGAACTCTCATATTACTTCAACTACCGAACGCGCGGCCAGGGCCATGTGGGCCTGCCGGCGTATGTTCGGCAGGACCTGGGGCCTGAACTCAAAAATGATTTACTGGATGTACATCATGATAGTGAGGCCAATTGTAACATATGGGGCAATAGTTTGGTGGCCTAAGGTACAGCAAAAAGTTATTATGAACAAGCTGACCTCATTACAGAGACTAGCATGTCTCGGAATTACAGGTGCTATGCGCACCTGCCCTACGGCGGCAATGGAAGCTCTCATCGGGCTCACTCCACTTCATATCCACGTCAAAAAATCAGCTGCTACCTGTGCAGCTAGATTGAAGCTCGCGAATCAATACAGTCATGATGACCATATGGGTCACCTGGACATTTTGAATGAACTTCCAGACCTGAATATGTTCTTTAGTGTCCCGGACGTTATGCCGAAAGAACTCTGCTTTGGCAGGAATTTCGTGGTAACAATCCCCGATAGAACAGACTGGGATACTGGGTTACCGCAGATGGAACCTAACAGCCTAGTCTGGTACACTGATGGATCAAAAATGGATAGTGGAGTCGGCATTGGTGTCTTTGGACCCAATCACAAAATATCGAAATCACTGGGTACTTACCCCAGTGTTTTTCTAGCCGAAATTCACGCCATCGAAATCTGCGCCTCTATTATTATGACCAAAGGTCTTAAAGGCGCATCCATCCACATTTTGTCTGACAGCCAAGCAGCACTGAAAGCATTGGCTTCTAACTGCTTGGTTTCCAAGTCGGTTCAAAGTTGTTATAAACTGCTACAATCTCTCTCTTGTCAAAACAAAGTAAGGTTGTGGTGGGTGCCTGGTCACATGGGCATCACTGGAAATGAGATAGCCGACGAACTTGCACGGGCAGGCTCGTCGACTACACTCATTGGCCCTGAGCCTTTTTGTGGTATCCCGTGGGCTTCTGCAACCTACACAATCAGTAAATGGGAAAAAATACAGTGCTTGACTTATTGGAACTGTATTCCCGGCCTTAGACAAGCCAAATCTTTGATCAGGCCATTTCACCACAAAAATTTGGCGATCAATTTCAGCAAAGGAAATATTAGGAAACTTGTGAGTTTTCTCTCAGGTCACTGTAACCTGAGATATCATTTGAACAAAATGAACCTGTCCACAGAGACGGAGTGCCGACTCTGTTTGGAAGAGACAGAAACCGCAGAACACATACTATGTGAGTGTGTTGCTCTGTGCACACGGAGGTGGATTCATTTTGAAGAGAGGTATCTGACCCCGGAGAAATGTAAATTGGCCTCTATAAACAGCATTCTCGCCTTTATTAGAGAGGTGGAGAAGCTCCTGGAGTAACAGTACCCAATAGCACAAAAGATCTTTTAGGTCGTAGTGCTAGCCGCTTTTGGGCAGGGACGAAAAAAAAAAAAAAAAAAAAAAAAAAAAAAATCACATAAATTTTCAACTGCGTTTAGGTGGGAGTTCTGCGCCGACCATCTGAGCTACTTCGTGCTGTGTGACAAGAGACGTTATCTTCATGGTAAATTAATAGCTCACGCCAGCCTAAAAATAATTTTTCAATATACGGCTCCAATGTCTGCTCCAACATGGTGGTGTATGTGGTTGAAGTCTTTTACCCGGAGCTTATAAATTATATCCGATTCCTGCTGACAACAGACACCCCCAAGTAACAATGCTACTGCCGCCTTGCTTCACAGTAGTAGTTATGCATTTCTAATTATGCGCTTCGCCACTTCTTCGACCTACGTATTTAGTCCCAGATGTCCCGAAAACCTGAACAAATTGTTTAGAATTATTAAGTAAATTGTCAAATACTGTTTTTCTTTTAAACTTCTCAGTATATTATATTTAGAAGTGACCTTAATATTACTTTTGTCCGACCAAAGAACTTGACTACATCCCAAAATAGTTCAATGTTGGTACCATTTTGCCCAGTTAAGTTAATTTTTCGTGTAGGTCTCAGTGTCTCAGATAATAACGGGTATTTTCTAGTTTTTCGGCTTTTTGGCCAAACTCGTCAGGTCCTTGGCCAACTGTTTTCGCATAAATTGCTACCTGAAATCTGCTACTAATATAAGCAGTTAGTGGTGATGGTATTTTTTCCTGTTTTTAATAGCTGCTCGTTCATACCACCGATGTTCTCTACTGGTTGTCTTTCGTTTTCTACCTCTTCCTAGTCTATAAATAATAATAAGTAGTGGCCTTAAAAATTAATGTCAAACCAGAGACAACGGTTCTATCGTAGATCTCTCATTTAACTTTGACTAAAAGCACGAAAAACATAAACCTGATATTTCCAATGTTATCGTTGGATTGGTCTATTTTATAAGGCAATAATTCTAAAATGCGTTGCAATACGTATAAGCAACACAAGTTTATGTTTTTTCGAGTCAAACTAAACCGAACATAGGTTAACCAATATTCAAGTATACTAGAGGAAGTATGTAATGCCTTATCTTGCACGTACTTTACTTACACAAATTCATTACAGAAGACACAATCTTGCTCCAATCAAATATATATCTTATTTTTTTAGTTATGTCGCACAATATTTCAAACAAATTAAATCTCTTACTTATAATTTGTATAATTAAGTTTATTGTTCCTTTAGTGACCTTAACATTTTGTTTATTCTTTTATAATATAAAAGTAAATTTAATTTATTTATATATTTGTTGTTTGTTTTGTCTAAAAATATTAAAACATTACATTTTTAAATAATTGTATATCATCATTGTTATTATTTTACTATCTAATTTGGATTAACATGTTAGTAAATTCATTTATTTTTTTTGTTCATTTTTAATGTATGTAGTGTGATTGGTGTGTATGATGTAGGTAATTTTATTTGTACAAATAATGAAAACCGAACAGAAGCTATATTTAAATACCAAAAACATATATGGCACTATAATGGTTCCACTGATAACAAAAAAGTTTACAACAACAACAAAATGTTTACAATTCCCTCTCCCTTTAAATCACAAAATATACGTAAAATTTTAACTCAGAATACTTGCGCGGCTTAACTAAAAACAAAATAATATAAATTAAAACAGCGAATTTACCTTAGATATTATACGATTAATAAATATAAAATGCGCGAAATTGTATGGATCATCAAAATGATACAAAATAACAAAAACCGGTAAAAAAAAAAAAAGCACGGCGGGGCTGTACGGAATTTTTATGTTACTTCTTGATTCTAGTCAATATTTAAGTCGATAATTTTGGTTTCGAGTCGCCACTGCTGATGAACATGCTTCAGTCTTTCGTATGCACGTCTTGATATGTTTAAACTTGGCACAACCTCTAAAATTTCAGGTTCATTTATAAAACTTAAGCCGCATATACCGAAATACGTATGAAAAGGATCGGTAGCAAAATCAGGCCACTTAGAAAATCCACCAACTATACTATTTTGTGTCGACAGCACGTACTGTCGATTTTTTTCGTAATTAGTTAGATGAAAGGCATTTAGAATTTTAAGGGATGCACCAATCCAAAATGAGTAACATGTATCGACTGGTTTGTGTGGTCGTCCTTGGAAGCCATCGATTTGTCGAAGTATAAGCCAGCGCTTTATTTTTTCTATTTCGCTTGGGCTTAACACATCCAATTGATTACTTAATTCGAGAGCGGATATTGCACAAAAAGTTGTTCCACCATGCGATTCCATTTCATAGTGTTGACTAATACCATAATCATATCGAATACTTTTCCTAATATAATCAGCCATTTTGATTTTATTTACAGTACCCCAGTTGTCCAGCATTGCACATATGGCCGCGGCACAATACACGAAGCGCATGTCATGCTCATTTCCTTCGACGGATGCACTAAAGCTACCATCTTCCCGTTGTACAGCCGCTACACCTTCAATAATAGCTTTACGATTCAGCCGTGACAGGTCATCACCCAATGTTACTAGAATTGCAATTGCTGTATAGGTCATAGCTAAATGGCCCCATTTGTACTGGAATAGGCCGCATTCTTCACAAACGCCTTTAACATTTAATGCACTTGAACCCTGTAACGTGAAAATGTAAGTATACAAATTATATTTGTTTAATAGGTTAGTAACACTCACCTCAAAACCACCACATGACCCGGGACTATTCTTTTGTGGTATAATTTGTTGACGATAAATCCAATTTATTGTGTCGGTGCGCAGCTTATCCGATATCAGATCTAAGGAATTTAAAACATCTAAACCGCATACGGCAAAGAATGCTATTGTCACTCTGTAAACAAAAAATGTATTTTGATATATATATTGTATATTTTAATATTTGTTATGCGGTCGATTTAAAAATAAATTTGTCGGAATTATTCAGAAAGTCTATTTGTAGACTTATACAGACATCTTTCTCAAAGAAATCGAATTCTACTTAAAAGGTTTTTATACGAAATGCAGTCCCTAGAGATATCTACATGACGTGACGCGATACAACAGAATATAACGGTTCTAAAGGAAATAACTTCGATTAAAAAATCCTCAACCACGATGAGACTCGTGCGCCGAAAGATGATTGGGCTTCATTCAACTAAATAGCTGCAGTGAATACGCGGAGTTCTTAATCGCTTTCTTACGTACCAATGCTAAATGATAACTACGAATATTTGCTGATACTATTGACCAGCTGAAATACATGGGCGACAAACAACGATCTTCTGTTGATAGATACTACACTTGTACTGTCTACCAGTTCAGTAAGAGAACTTCACGATCGCAATCATACCTCGCGACGAACTTTCACAAATGCAGAAAATCCAATGAATTTCGAAAGCTTGATGTGTGAAAAGCCAAACATTATACTGCGCCGCGCGATATTTAGTAAACTCAAATCTTTCGTTAGTGACTCTTTGCCAATTTCATTCAAAATCGCGATTGAAATTTGAAAAAATTATTTCTGGGGACAGGGCATTCTTCAACTTCAGAAACTGTTTATTTCTACAAATCTGTGACGAAGGACGTTTTGGCCATTTATTAAATTCAGCCAAAACCGCAGTTTGAAGTTTAAAATTCAAAACACATTTATTTCTGGGTTAGGGGATACATTGATAGTTTGATCGATTAAGAATTTAATCAACTATTTAATGTACTATCACAACCTGAGTTCAAATCTCTGACGATGGACGCAACGGCGTAAGAGAACCCCAATTTGAAATTTAAAAAAAACAAACGCATTCATTTCTTACGTTAGGGAATACCTTGTTAGCTTGATGGATTAGGAATTCAATGAGCTGTTTCGTGAACAACTCGAGTATAAGTCTCTAACAAGGGGCGTTCATGGCCCTCGAAACACATTTATTTCCACGAATACCATGATAACTTGATGGATTAGGAATTTAATCAGCAATTTTGTGAACTATGATTATCTTGAATTCAAATTTCTGAGAAGGGGCGTTAATGGCTCTTTATCAATTTCATGCAAAACTGCAATTTGAAGTTTAAAATTCGAAACACATTTATTTCTGGAGATAGAGAGACCTTGATAGCTTGATGGATGGAGAAATTAATCAGCTATTTCGTGAACTATGAGTCCAAATTTCGGACAAGGAGCTTTACTGGCCCTTTATCAATTTCATGCAAAACCGGAATTTGACGATTAAAATTCGAAACACATTTATTTCTGGGGATGGGGACACCTTATCAAGTTTGATCGATTGGGAATATGGATGGAGGTTCGTAACCCTAAGGGTTAAATTTTTGTCCTGTGAACCATTTTTTCACCAGAATCTTGAGAAAAAATGCTCAATTACAATAAGAAAGCTTGCTATGAACCAAAATCAAACAAAAAATATCTGTAAATTATTCCAAAATGTCGCTTGTGCTGTTCGATCAAAGTATCGCGAACTATTCTTTCTAAAATTTTTAGAAGCATAGAAGAAAGAGAAATAATGATTTCTCAAATTTTGGAATGAAAACCAATCGAGTCGCGCGACACTTTGGGGACGTACAACGTGCGACGCTTAGGCAACTTGGGATAAACACTATTAGCTCCCAGACTTGTACAGTGCAAATGTGTTAAAAGACAACTTAACCTTCACAGGATATATAATTTGACAAGCTAAAAATGAGTATCGAAAAGCAACCCTACATCCCAATTTTCACCAGTAAGGCAACTGGTTCTAGTGTAGCGGTTTCTTTAATCCCTTCATCTTCCTTACAAAATTTAACCTTTATTTCATGTATAGGGCTGTTCACATATTATGTAACGCTTCGTGCGAGAGAAGGGGAGTTTCGTGATTTGTTACGAATGGGGAGGGGCTCTGTATAAAAATGTTACGTAACAGAAAATTTTCAAACACAATTCTAGTTTCATTTACTGCAACTAGAACCATGTACATATGCCGATTCTGTCAAAATTTATTATGAAAAGCAAACTCTAAATTTATGCAATTTGAAGGAAACTTCATCGTTATTTCGGTATTTCTGGAGAGTGATATAATAAATGGTATACAGAGAATAAATAATATTTTTGATAGCCCGTTTTGTTAAATGAAAAATTTACTTTTATGTGACCAACATTTTTTTAATTGTTGTATATTACAATCTGTTACGAGAGGGAAAAAGGGGTCAAAAAAACATGTGAAAGCCCTCTAAGTTCCAAAGACGTAATCCATTCCAATTGTTAGTTCAATCATCCAGATTGTTTGTCTTTCTAGTTTTACTGTAGATTAGTCTAGCTCGTTTCCGTAGCTTGGCAAGATTTCTATTCCACCTTTTGGCATTTGCTCCTGTTGGTCTGTCGAAACGGACGAAGAGACTTACGAGAGAAACACAGTCTTTACAGTTCCCACTTAGTTTTCCTAACATCTCTTTACTTTTCAGGTAGGTCAAAGAGAAATAGTTTTTTACGACAAGAGTCAGTTTAAATGGGAAAGTTTAATCGATGATGCCACTCGGTGGTGTGAAGTTAAGTGCATTCAAAAAATCAAAGTATTTAAAGAATTCCGAATATTGAAGAAAATGATATACACGTCACGCCAAGCTGTTGCCAACTGATAACAAGACTGAGTATATTAATTCGCAATTCAAAGCTCCCTTCGGTATGGAACAAAAATGGCGAATGAACATACAACCGTAAATCATTCGAAATGGTCAAGTGTCTGTTGATTTAGTCAAATCTCACTCAGTTATTTTCCACGAAACGTTGGAAAATAGACATTTGGGCCGAAGAGTGACTGCTCAAACCAAATAAATTCCACGGGAAAACTTGAGCCAAAAGCTAGAAAAAATTGAATTTTCCTGGTTATGGTCAAAGAAAAAGCCGTTGGAGCGTAGACGCCTGAATAGTAAAGATTCAAATTTTGCGTGGCGTAGAGGAAGAAGTCTTGTAAGCTGTTAAACAAGGCACCTTACTAAAGCTATTAGAAAACAAGCAAGAAATACCTCCTCAAACCCTAAATCAAATAATTTCCTAATTTTACTATGGAAAATAAAAACTTACTAAAAATGAGAGAATTTTCTTCGCATGTTGAGTTTGGGGATTATTTCGTTCGTTTTCGGAATATTTTCATTCCCCAAATATCGAATTTGAAATAACACCCCAAATGTTATATTGAAGATTTATTTCATTGTTCAATTTTCTGAAAAAAAAAGATTTAATTTAAAATATGAAACTGGAAACTGGAGATTTCTCCCATTCTAATTTTAAAGATGAATCTCTCTTTTCCAGAAAGGTTAGGTTAGGTTTAGGTGGCGGTCCACTAGGACCAGGCATAGACACAAAAATAGCACGATACCACGAATTGTTGTTTATCCTCTAACTCATTTGAACCATTTTGAGCTGTTAACGAAGCGCTGGATACTTCTGACGTCCATCCTACTGAGGTCTGTCAGGCCACTGAAGAGGGGTGCCTCTAGAAACTTTAGTCTGTTTCGTGCCAGACGAGGGCAACGACAGTAGTCATGTGAGAAGAAGTCAAGTCTACTCGCATGCCTGCCTATGAGACAGTGCCCCGTAATCACTCCAACAACCACACTGATCTGACTCCGCTGAAGTGAGATGAGCCGTTTGGATCTCGCCAAGTCCAACTTTGGCAAGACCTGCCGAGTTATTACGCATGAGGTGCTACTTGACCATTTGTCGTTCGTCAACTTACTAGCTTCTTTCTGAAGCTGTAGTTTGCATTCCGCAAGAGGCATTTCAATACCCTTTTTGCTTTCTGAAAAGTACTCCGTTGTATCAAGATGGAATCGGATGGAATCGGATTTTGGTGTGTATTAAAAAAAATTAAATAGACTGATTTAAGATAACAATTTGTTAATAGATAATGATGATTCTTTCGCTGATCCTGACTTTGAGGTAGAAACAGATGTAGAAACGAGAGTAGGAAAATCTATATTGAGTCCATCTCGCCAACCCTTGAGCGCTTGTAATAAAATTGAACACTTAGCTTCAACATCGAAATGCTTATTTCCATCTAATTTAGAGAAAAATAATTGCGATCTAACTGAATTAGATTGTGGGCCATCGAATGAAAATCTTATAAGTATTCCATCAGATTATCAGTCTACAGGTAAACCAAAATTATATTTATTGAATTTAAATAAGTGTTACAATTGGTTTGGTTTTATTAAAATATTCAGAGAGTGCTTCTAATTGTTCGCCATTACCAAAAAGAAAAAAAAGTGACCCGCGATTATGGAAGCAGCACGTTCGTCAACAGCTTCGCGAAACCGGACAACAGTATGTCAATATTGATGGTAAAACCATGCCAGCTCGAATTGTTAAACAGCCTTGCAAAAATAGTTGCTTCTACCTGTGCACAATGAATTTTACCTCACATGATAGAGAACTGACAAATGCAGCATTTTGGGCACTAACGGATCAAGAAAAAACATCATTTTACTGTAAATTCATAAAAAGAGAGGTGGTTAAAAGAAGAAGAATACGCGATTCGATAAAAAAGCGATACAGTTATAATTACTACTTGCAATCAGAGGGAAGAATTCATAAAGTATGCAAAACCTTTTTCATAAATACTCTAAATATTAGTGAACGGAGAATATATTATTATTTTCAAAATTTGAACGACCATTCAACTGGTAGTCCGATACCATCCAAAAAAAGGAAAGAATACAAAAAGAGCTACTCCGCCCGAACAGATCAGAGATGTTAATAATCATATTGGCAGTTTCCCCATCGTCGATTCACATTACTGTAGATCAAGCTCAACAAAAAAATATTTAGACGCTCATTTAACTGTTGCAAAAATGTACACTTTGTACAGAGAAAGCAGAAGCAGTCCTGTAAAAGAATCCGTCTATCGCAAACAATTTCAGGCATTTAATTTGTCGTTTCATCGACCAAAAAAGGACCAATGCGATAGATGCGTTCTTTTCAAAAGCAATCGCAATCCGACTGAGGAGCAAATATCGCAACAGAATGCTCATAAAGATGACAAAATAGTCATGAGAGCTGAAAGGGGGGTAGATAGGCAAAATGGGGAACCGAAACATGCAATTATTTGTTTTGATCTACAAAGTGTCTTTGCACTACCTAAAGGAAACGCGTCCGCTTTTTATTATAAACGAAAGCTAAGCTTATTTAATATGACTGCCACTTGCATTTTGATTAATAAGCCTAATGTGCAATGTGGAGCGAAGTTGACAGTGGTCGTACAGGAGATGATATAGCAAGCTCGATTATAAAAATTTTAAACCGAACTATTGTTGATAATCCTGATTTAAAATATATTACACTTTGGAGTGACTCCTGCGTGGCCCAAAATAAAAACAAAGTGTTGTCAACGGCATTATTGTATTTTTTATACAGAAATCCAACTGTTAAAGTTATTGTACAAAAATTTTCAACACCAGGACATTCACTGATTCAAGAAGTAGATTACGTTCATAGTGTCATTGATCGGCATTTAAAACGACTTGAAATATACAGCCCATTATCACTTTTACATCATCTTAAGAATATGTCATATAAAAATGTTACGCTTAAAATTATGGAAATGAAAGAATCTGATTTTAAGGAATATTCTAGTAAAGCTTTTAACTTAGATTATTCGCAAGTTCCAAATACAAAAATAAAAATGCTGAAATTTGAAGGAAGCAATTTGTTTAAACTACAATTTAAAACCAACGCACGGCATATTGAATATAAGAGCATATCTTTGATGAAAGCAGCCAAGAGAAAAACGACAGCAACACCGAAAGACTTATTCAGTCAAAATATTAATTCGGTTCACAGTAAGGTAAAGCAAATTTCAAAAGAAAAAATTGCTGACATTCAAAGCTTGTTTGTTTTTATGCCGCAAAATGACCAGGAATATTATAAAGCTCTATTAAAGATAAAATAATGTGGATACCAAAAATTCATAATAGCGGGGAATTCTAAAATATTATAATAATAAAATAATTTTTAAATTTTGATTGTCCTAGAAGGACTGAAGAACAAAAAATTATTGAGTTTAAGTATTTTATTTTTTTAATAAAATGAAGCAGAATTGCAAAAAAAAATAATATTTTATTCTTTTTTTAACTTAGATCAGTATTATACTCGTACAAATTGGTATGTCGTACGTGCGCTTTTTTTGTCGTACGTATATGCGAGAAAAAAATTCTTCGTAATTTGGCGTATACGACAATCTCATTTTGGGTTAATTTAGATATAGTTTGTTAATTTATTTATTCGGAAGCATTGTTCCAATGTAATTAAGTTGAGAATAAATTAAAAAACAGTTTAACATTTAAATGAAAAACATTGATCGGCTAGTTATTTTTTATTAACGTCCAAACTTTAAACATCAATTTCCCACACTTTAGCAAATGGCGTTTACGACAAACCAATATTCGGTCGACGATATATGTATGTTACTTCCATTTTACTCATAATAAGTGAAAGACGTGTTTTATTTCCAATTACCAAAAATCTGTTTTCAACAGGTTATGGGCCCTGGTTTTTGGCTGTTTTATTGTGGAATCGAGTAAAAAACATACTTATTAATTGAGTAATAAAGTAATTAGCGTATAAAGTGTATCAGTAAATTCGATAATTAAATAAATCATGGTATCGAATAGCGTTCCAGTAAAAAAATTAATGGGACGAGAAAATTATAATGAATGGGAATTTGCCATGAAAGCATATCTTGAGCATGAAGACCTGTGGTGTTGTATCGAAAATAAAGACGAAACAAAAGATGAAATGAAGAAGGCCAAGCGGGAAACACAAGCAAAATTGAAGATGTGCGTGCATTCAAGTGTTTATATGCATATTCGTAGTCTAGAAACTTCAAAAGAAGTGTGGGAAAAATTAAAGAAAGTATTCCAGCATGATGGACTATCGAATAGAATCGCGTTAATGCGAAAAATGATCAACACCAAACTTGAAAATTGCCCATCAATGGAGCAGTATGTAACAACAATCATATGTGCGTCTCAAAAGTTAAACGACATTGGTTTTATAGTCGATGAGGAATGGATTGGGACGTTTTTACTTGCGGGTTTACCAGAAAAATTTCAACCAATGATTATGGCCATGGAAAGTTCTGAAACGAAAGTTACAGGGGAGTACGTAAAATCAAAATTACTCATTAGTGAGTACGGTGATACCAAGAGTTTGATAAATACAACGTTTATTTCCAAAGGAAATAGAAAGCGATTTAAACCAAGATGCTACAACTGTAACCAAATTGGTCATTTCGCAAATAAATACAAGTTTCCGCTCAAGAAAAAGGAGACGGAAAATAAACAGGCTTTATTATCAATTTTTGCGGTAAATGAAACAAAAATTCATGATGAATGGTATATTGATTCCGGCGCATCATCGCATATGACAGATAATATGCAAATTATTACAAATTGTTCCAACTTGTCGACACCTAAAGAAGTTATCATGGCTAACAATGAAAAGGTGCCAGTCAACTGTAAGGGAACGTGTAATCTGGACATTATAATTGACAATAAAAAGGCAACTGTCACAGCTGACGTAATGTATGTGCCCGAATTATCGACTAACTTACTTTCTGTTGGTCAGATGGCAAAAAATGGTAAAGTGATAGTTTTCGATGACCGCCAGTGTAGAATTTTTGACAAATGCAATCAGCTAATTGCAACAGCAACTCTTGAAAAGGATATGTACAAACTTGATTTGGACAAGAGTGTGTGTTGTTCATTCGGATCAGTGGTCAAGAACAATTTTGAATTGTGGCATCGTCGTCTTGGACATATGAACGTCCAATATATGAAAGAATTACAAAAAATCGGCGGGCATAGGCTTTGTCGAACCAAGTGACAAAAATGAAGTTTGTGTTGTTTGTTGTAAAGGAAAGCAGTCAAAATCACAGTACGGCAAATCAACGTCATCATCGAGCCATAAATTGGAATTGGTTCATGCAGATTTGTGCGGACCCATGGAAGAAAAATCAATTAGTGGATCACGTTATTTTTTCTCCTTGGTTGATGATTACACGCACAATACGTTCGTTTACTTCTTAAAATCCAAAGATGAAGTAGTGTGTGTTTTCAAAAGGTTTAAAGCATTTGCCGAAAATCAATGTGGAGAAAAACTAAAGGTTCTGCGGACAGACAACGGTGGAGAGTTTTGTAACAAAGAACTCCAGAGTTTTCTTCAGAGTTCAGGGATACAACACCAGACGACAATTCCATATAATCCACAACAGAACGGATTGTGTGAACGCATGAATCGGACGATTGTCGAAAAAACGAGGTGTCTTCTGTTAGATTCTGGTTTATCGAAACGGTTTTGGGCCGAAGCAGTGAATACTGCTGTATATTTAATCAACCGTTCACCAACAAAGGCGTTATCAGGACGGATACCAGAGACGGTGTGGACAGGGAGACAACCGAATTTGTTGAACTTGAGGGTTTTTGGATCAAAGGCTATGGTACATGTGCCAATACAAAAGCGCAAAAAGTTCGATCCAACAGCACAACAATGCATGATGGTTGGCTATTGTGAAACTCAAAAGGGCTATCGTGTGTACAATCCAGTGAATGATGAGGTTTTCTCACCCCGTGACTGAATTTTTGACGAGTCATGTAAATATTTAAACAACAATGGAGACGTCCAATTTTTCCAAATGTTAAATAATGAACAATCGTTGGTTAGGGATACCACTCCGGTCGTATCTGATTCATCATAAATTCATTCGGAACGTATTTCTTTACCATTGCCGAATGAAGTGGGAGATAATGACAGCCCAAGCGATGAAGATGAATGTTCTATTGATGAAACGATTGTTGACGCACAAGTAAATGATTCTGATAGCGATTATTGTCCAGACATTGCAATAATTCAGAACTGAGAAAGTAGGGGTTCGGAAAGGGTACCAAAGTCAAACAGGAAAGAAGATTTTGTTTATTCATCAATTGACTTATCGACGAATGATCCGCTTAGTGTTGAAGAAGCATTGAGTTGCAGTGATAGTAATTCGTGGCGACAAGCTATGAAAGATGAATATGAAGCAATTATGGCAAACGAAACATGGACTCTATGCAATTTACCGGCTAAAGGCAAAGCGCTCAACTCAAAATGGCTGTTTAAAACCAAATTAAAAATAGATGGTTCAGTTCAATACAAAGCACGGCTCATGGTAAAGGGTTGTGCCCAACGTGAAGGATTGGATTATGAGGAGACATATACACCGGTGGTGAAGTATAGCAATATGTATGTTGAGCAGATGGATGCAGTGTCTGCGTTCCTTCAAGGTGAATTGAGGGAAACGGTGTATATGTTACAACCAGAAAACTTCGCGGATGGTTCAGGTAAAGTGTGCAAATTGAAAAAGGCACTTTATGGATTAAAACAAGCCGACCGTGCCTGGAACCAAAAGTTGGACAAGGTGTTGGTAGAGATTGGCATGACACGATCTAAAGCTGATAGGTGTATCTATCATAAAATCGACGAACATCATAAGTTGTTTGTTGCGATCTACGTCGATGACTTTTTGATTTTAAGTACCAACAAAGCACAAAGCAAGAGTCTGAAAGTCGAACTAGCCAAACGTTTTGAAATGAAAGATATTGGAGAGGTGAAAAGCATATTAGGATTCCGAATTACAAGGGATCGAGAAAAGGGAATTTTATCGCTGGATCAACAAGAGTACATTACCAGGATTTTGGAAAAATTCAACATGTCGCAATCTAATCCTGTTGCGACACCAATCGACATAAACGTCAAGTTAGACAAAAATATGTCACCAACCAGCAAACCCGAAATTGAGGACATGAAGAAAATTCCATTTCAAAAGCGGTAGACAGCCTTTTGTATGCAGCCCAGGGTATGCAACCTGATATTGCCTACGCAGTGAATTTGGTGAGTCGTTTTTCAAATAATCCCGGCAAACAACATTGGGTTGCAATGAAACGAATTTTCCGTTATTTGAAGGGCACAATTATCTATATATAAGAAGCTAAATTATCGGAAATCAGAACAGGAAAACACTACGGGATTTAGTGATGCCGACTGGGCGAGTGATCTTGATGAAAGAAAGTCCACCACTGGTTATATTTTTCTCAAAGGCCTGGAGCAATAACATGGTCATCACGTAAGCAACAAACCGTTGCTCTTTCCTCAACTGAAGCCGAATATATGGCTCTCTCGGCAGCCTGTCAAGAAGCACTATGGCTTCGAAAATTAGACGTGGAACTCAGCAGACCGACTGCGATTCCGATCTTCTGCGACAGACAAAGTGCGATAAATCTCTCGAAGACAGATTCCTACCATCCTCGTACAAAACACATAGATGTCAGGCACCACTTTATAAAGGAGAAAGTAGCAGCATCTGTTATTATAATAAATCAAATTGGAACAGATCAGATGATTGCTGATGCGTTAACAAAAGGATTTCCAAAATTGAAACATCAACAGCATCGAGAAGAAATGGGAATTAGTATAAATTCAAGTGGGAGTGTTGGTATATAGGGTGAATTTATGTTGTTAATTGGGACAGCTGATAAGCTGGTTTGTAGGCAACATTCTGCCAAATGAATTATATATATGTTACTTCCGTTTTACTCATAATAAGTAAGAGACGTGTTTTATTTCCAATTACCAAAAATCTGTTTTCAACAATATGAGCTTCTATTTGTCTTTACAGTGTTTTAAAAAGGAAGGAAGACAAGCTAATCGGGCTAATCGGTCTTTGGGATTGCAGTGTAAGCGTTTTCCCGCCTTAGGTGAAAAGTGCAAAATTAAATCTTCTCCAATAATGGGAAATTATTTCATTTATGATTTGGAGTTATTTTCTGCAGGCGAAAGGTCGCTCTAACGATAGAATTCTTACAATGCTACAATGAAATACATATACGCTTCTGCAGCTTGTTTAGCTTAATTTGCCTTGGTATTGCTCTCATGGCTCTTTATTTTTATGAAAATCTCCAATCACAGCTTCAGTCAAAGAACTCTTAATTCGAAACATATAACGGTTGGCCAACATAATTATGATTGAATAAAACGCCGCTGAAAATTGTCTAAGCGATAGACAAATAACGCAGCTTTGGAATAAGCATGCTAAGCAAGGTTAGCAAATCTTCGAGAACTGGACGTTACGACGCGAAGAGTTATCATTTGAACAGAACGTGGGAAGAGGACCAATGAGTATCAAGTATTCAATCCAGCGAAAGCTTGGACAAGAAACATAAAACAAACCGGAAGGTCATGGATGGAAAGTAGATCCCTCATTGAAATTGAAAATTTGATCAGGATTAATTTGAAATGTTCATTTTGGAATTTTTAAATTCTTACTCATCCTGTGAAACAACCGCACAGCTTCAAAAATCGATGCCGTTCGTGGAATCTGGGTCACGGACAAAACTAGGGTTGGTTTTAGGAATAATATTTTAGCCATAATCAACATTTGATGTTTGTTAATCAATTAGAATTTCTCCAAAACAAACCCCATACCATTTACCAACAATTAATTGCAATAACCAATACTGTTCCAAATTCCAATTCGCAAAGAAAGTCATAACATATTTTTTGTATATTCCAGTAATAACATTGAACAAATATTTGAAAAGCAAGGTCAGCATAGTATTAAATCGTTTAATTGAATTTCAATGTGTACGCTTATTTTATGTTCAATTGAAATATGTAAAAAGCGCAATATACAAAAGAAATTTGATTCGTCGCAAAATACAAACTATTCACTCACCTTGTTGAATCATGCGATGATAATCTCTGGGGTAAAACATGTAAAAATCTCAAAAAATATTTTGCATGTTTCTTATACAAAACTTCACTCATATTGTAAAAAATTTAAACAAATATTAAATTAAAAAATAATAATTAGCTAATTATATTAAATTAAAATAAAATTTAGGATAGAATTAGAAAATTCCAACACCACTGACACTACACTTTCTAACATAACCTCTCAATTAAATTGTAAAATTTGTGTAGATAACTAAAATAATATTTGCGTACGATTATTGTCTAATGAACTAACTATAATTTATAATTTAAACTGTTGTTTTTAATTTACAACAATCTATTAAATGGAAAACAAATTTATACAAAATTGCGATAACAAATTTTTTTGTGGAACAACTTTTTGGCGAAAAGTGACGTTTATGTACTTGGAATTAGAAAGGGGAAATGGTGCGAAATTGCTGAATAACATAACGTTTCCAAACTCAAACACAGGTGGCAGTACTTTTAACTAAAAATTATTATGTATTCGCATATATTTTTGTACACCTAAACGATTTAATTAATACCAATATGTGCGCTTAGGAACCCGTTCCTCTTCAATTCCCATTTCTTTCATAACATCCATTTCGAAAGTACTTAAAGCGGGTTTAAATGTAATTTCTTCGACAAGTTTAGCCGGTGTATCTTTCTCACGTTCAATATATGCAACCTTTGATTTGTAATCATAGGTTTCTTCGTGCGATGCCGGAATTGGGATGATTCGACCCGTTCGAACAGCTACCCGCACTTTTTCGCCTTCTTCAGTAAATCTCCATTCGTATGGCGTTGATTTAAAATCTGATGGATCGACAAGTGCAATTTGATTTGTTACTAGCAGTGGTGATTCAGATTTAATAATAATCCCGGGAAAATCTCCTTCGGCACCGGCACGCCTCATATGGCAATTTAGCCCATCGACAATAACCCAATTGCGTTCAGGTATTATTTGTGATACGATGCCTTGTTTACCTGCGTCCCGGCCGACCAACACTTCGACACGATCACCACGAAAAATGCTCCACTCAGATAGTGGTTCAAGGAATACTTTTTTTCGTATTGTTCCGGGCATATTTTGCTGACGAAATTGCCCCGTCCATACTCGGTTTGTAGTGAACCGATAACGATCACGTTGAACGGTACGATTTAAGTATTGGGGTTTTCCTCTTGGCGTTTTCCAATAGATCTAAAAAAAAAAACCGAGTTAATTTTGGTTGCTCTCAAATTTTGATTACAAATCCTTACCTGTTCCATACTACGTTTCACGTAGCTATCTGGGAAATTTGCATACTTATTCGATAATTCACTAACTTTATTTAATAATAACTGTGTAAGCCGCATTTTTGTAAAATTAAATGTTTACGATACTCTGCTATTTTGAACTACACTCTAGTAGTGACATAATGCAAAATGTGAATATTTGACAGTCAAATTTTGACGTTTTAGATGGTCTAATTGAAATGCTACATTTTTTACAAGAAATAGCCTACTGTTCGACCATTTTATATTTAAAGAGAATTTTAGCCTATTTTTGATTTGGATTTACCAATCCAGAAATCCGAAACACCAAATTTTTTACAGCAACTTCGCTTGAGGGAAATTTGAACTTTAATGTAGGCAAACAAAAAGTTCTATAATTTTAAGACTTTTGATAAGGTCATGCAAATGTAGTAATTCTAGGAGATTTAAATATTGATTTAATGAATGGTAATGTCAGCTTTTCTCCTATGCTTGCGGCCAGGCTTTAGTTTCAGAGTTCGGTAAATGATCCAACTAGAGATTAAGCATGGCTTGATCAAATGTTTGTGAATTGTAATGCTAAACTCAATGATAAACTCAGAAATGTGCGTCTTCTTCAGAATTGGAGAAGGGTGTATGAGGAGAGGATTGTAGAAAAACTTTTACCGTTTCCACGTTTATGGAACTTAACTAGCTTCCCACTATCAACAGTTGGGTTTTATTTATCTTAACAACTAATAATGGTGGCATTGGATACAATTTTCTGATTTCGAGAGTTGGCTAATAAATTGCTCGAAATGGACAACCTAATCTTTGTATATTTGTAAAAAACTTGAAGGCTTTGGAGGAGAAATATAGAAATTTGTTGAATGGAATATGGAACATACACACAATTTCCAAATGAACCCATAGAGAGCATAGACTACTTATAGGATATCGAATTATTTTTCTAAATTCGACAAGATGGAAAAAGATTAAAGAAATAAAAATCATGTAAGATTGGAAAAGAATTTAGCTCCTTTCCCTAAGTGAAGATTTCATTTGTGTAGAAAGGTTGAATTGCTACCGAAAATTTCTGTCAATTCTCAACCGCTAAAATTGTTACTTTTTATGTCAGACGTTTTTTTTTTTCAAACGAGTTTAGCGCTGTAATTACTTGTAATTACTAATAACGCCACTTTCTTTAACCAAGAATAAGTTATTTCTCCTTTCCTCCTGCAAAGATTTTTGACAGTGATAAAGAGACTGGAGGCAGTTCCTTGTGTGCTGTATCTGTATTGGAGGAGTCGCTGCATCTATATAAATGTGACCTCAGCAGAGAATGAGAGTAAAAGAAGAATGCTTCGTTCGATTGCAGTTTCTAATCTTAAAATAGAAAAGGACTGAAGGAGAGCACTATCCAACTTTTAGGATATTTTGGGGAAAAAAAATGTTGAATAAAAATGTGTGTTGTCCCGTTTTCTGAATTTCCAAATTGGTGAAATTTCGGCAAAATACTCTTTTAGTATTTTTATGAATTCGACTTGAAGCATCAATGATTTATGGTCGAGTCAAGAAACTGTTCAGTTACCGCGGCGAACTGCCATAAACACCGCGGAAAGTTGTTCTTAGAACAAGCCAAATTGATGGAAGTATAAATGTCCAATCCGGTCGATCATAGTTCTTTATGAACGATGACTTAACCTTTAAAGTACGATGATATCTTTCGATCATTCCAATACACTTATAGAGTTATTACTATTATTGATATATATTTTGTTGATTTCCAATTACGAAGCACTGCTCATCAAGGTAAGTATATTCAAGCGTTAATTCAAAATAAGGAAATAATTAGGTTAGCTTAGGTTAGGGCGGCTGTCCTAAGGGACTGGTTTAGACACAAAATGGTCCGTAGCCATACCACATAGAATTTGAAGCGTTGAATACACCTGACGTCCATCCCATTGAGATCAACCAGGTCATTGATGAGAGAAGCTCCTAAAAGTTTCCTAAAAATGCAGAGTTGATGGAGTACAGTTTCTTTCTCTTCTACATCTTCACAGCTTCTACAGTAATTAGAGGAGACTCCTACCTAGTCTCCGTGCATGCTCACCTATGAGACAGTGTCCTGTAATAACTCCCACGACCATACTAATATGACGACGCTGAAGTGTTAACAGCTGTCCTAGTTCTTGATTGATCGAGTTTTGGCCAAATCTTCATAGTTATAATATAAGAGGTACCATTGGACCATCTATAATTTGCAGCCCTCCTAGCTTCTTCCTGAAGCAAGAGTGTTTCCATGTAGCGAGCGGAATTTCAACATTTACGTTACTTGGTAAAGTAAGGCAATTTGTACCTTGCCGAGCGAGTTCATCTGCTTTATCATTCCCCGCAACACAGAAGTTCCCTGGTACCCACGTTAAGTGGATATTTATCTGATTTGGCATCTCGTTAAGAGATCAGAGACAGCTCTGGGCTACCTTCGATGTAAGGAAATAAGCTCGTAGCGTTTTAATATCGGCCTGACTGTCCGTAAAAATGCGAATTTCCCTTACAGATACTACATTATACCTCAACCAATCCGCGGCCTCAATAATCACAATTAATTCAGCCTGAAAAATACTGCAAAAGTCGACGATACGGAATGAGAGGTTCATATTTAGTTTCTCACAAAAAACACAACAACAAGGGAACACCAACCACCACAAGGGATCAACATCTCTTCACTCAGCCAGTCCTCTCTGGAGAGAATATCATTATGAAACCTTTGCTCAAAAGATGGTAATGGAATCATGTAATCGGTGGTACCAGGGATATCTCTGTTACACAAAATAGATGATTGTCCTGTATTACTACAGGTCCACATAGAAATGGATTTGAGCCTTATGGCTGTGCTCGTGGCCATTTGAGCGCCCAGAATATCTTGGGGTATGAGATGAAAAAGAACCTCCAATGCCTGAGTGGACCGCTAATACGATCTGGGGTTCAAGACGATCTGGAGTTCAAGACGATCTGGGGTTCAAGACGATCTGGGGTTCAAGATGATCTGGGGTTCAAGACGATCTGGGGTTTAAGACGATCTGGGGTTCAAGACGATCTGGGGTTCAAGACTCCATCGTTTTCCAATAGCTTTTTTACAGGAGTATAGTGCTATAGTAGCTTTCTTTACCCTTTCTAAAATATTAGGCTTCCAACAAAGTTTGTTGTCCAAAACAACACCCAGGTATTTCGCTTCATCATTAAAGGTCAAGCTAATACCATTTAAAGTAAGAGGATTCATCTGAGGAAGTTTGTATTTCCTAGAGAAGAGGATCACCTCAGTTTCACGTTCCGTTTCACTCAATTGGAAAGGATTCAGCCAACCCCGAGCTATTGCCACCGGTTTAACGTTGCTAAAGGTACCTTCTATATCCAGAAAGGTTACCAAGGAGTATTCCTTAAATTCTAGACATTTCTCAATAAGACAAATCAGGGAGTGCAGAACGGTTTCTACCGATCTTCCTTTACAGTAGGCATGTTGACATTTCGACCACCTAGCCGGCTCAATAGAGCCTCTAATGTAGGAAGGAAAGAATTACTCGTACAATATTATTTATTATTGATAAAATATGCAATACACGTTTAGTAAATAACTGAACCTATAGCAAAATTGATATCATGACATCATGCTAGACAAAGTTAGGACCGGTGTGTAATAATTTTTAACACTCCCACTCAGGATTTAATTTAAAAAAAATCTTAATTAATTTTTATTTTTTAAAGTGATGGTTCGGTAAAACTATCTGCTGCTTGTTCGACTGTCGATACATATTCCCAGATTCAAACTTCTCTCGGATGAAATGACACCGAATATCTATACGCTTTGTTCTTTTGTGAAACTCTGTATTTTTGATTGACCGTTTTGCTGATATATTTATCCATGGACAATATTGATGTACATAGTTTAATTGGAATGAGTTAAGACATCAATCGTTTTAACCAGATCAAGATGGAAATGTCCTTTATCGCCTGTGATGCCGCAATGTACTCGCGTTCAATTATTGGCAAACTGACCGATTTTTGTTATTCCGAACCCCAACCGACAATACTCTAATGAACAAAAAACGAATAACCAGAAGTTGATCGTCTGGTTTTAACATGAACAGCACAGTCCGCATCGCTATAGCCTCACAACTCTAATGTTTCACCACCTCGATAAATAATACTCACATTAATCGTACTCGTACCTACCCTTAAAGTATTTAAGAGTTCCTTTTAGTACCCCGCCTGTTTAGTTACCTTCACCCAAATTCGTCGATGTATCTGAAGGTGTGCTCACCGGATTGCAGTCAAACATGTTAACCGATGTAACACCTTATTTGCATAAGCATGTTAATTGATTGAAATCGGTCCATGGGGTTCAGAATTTACGTGAATATCAAGGAAACAGTCGATATTTATGACTTTAAAATCAAAATCCAGCTGCAAACTTGAAATGACCGTAGTGATGTCATCTTCAATCTTCGCTGCGATTAATTCGTCGTCTATGTAAATCGGTAGTATCATTTCACTACAATTGCACGAACGCAAAAAAAAACACATGGATCGGATTCACATATTTTAAAACTGAACCGTAAAATAAAATCGGTGAACTTTTATTCCAACAATGGGAAGCCTGTTTTAAACCATATAAGCTTAATAACAATTTGCATACTCGATCACTGCCGTCATTATATCCAATCGGTTGCTTCCTAAAAACTATATTTCATCCAGATCATTCTTTGCTGCCGCTGCTAGCTCTAATTGATGTGAATTTTACTACCGGGCTAAATTTTTCCTGATAATTCACTCCATATTCCTGCTTAAAACCACGTACTAAGAAACGAGCCTTATCGCATTCTATAGAGACATCGGATTTGTACTTAATTTTAAACACCCAGCGATTGTTAATAACCTTTCGGTCGTTGATTTTTTCAGCTAAAATCCATGTACGATAATCCATTGTTTATTGTCACTCGCCTCTTCATAGCTATCAGGTTCAATCACCGTTGCAAGCATCGCCACTTGCTCCACAACCGTTCAACATGAATGCGTATGTTTATGCGTATTCCGATCACGAAAACGACATTCTTGAATGTTTGTAACATTCAAATCAAACAACGACCCTTTTGGGTGAGGATCTTTTGGCGTTGATTTTTCAATACTTTCATTATACTTTGTGAATTGACAACTTCATTTTTCAATTCAGTTTTAACAGAACGAGTAACTAAGTGCGAAAGTATATTTTCATGCATTGAACAAACACTTCACATCCGATTTTCCAGACCATAACTCGAATGGTTTTCGATGGTAATACTTTCCGGTTCGATATATTGACACCAAAGGTAAACTTTTCTGAAACATAAGATACTGTGCAACTTATTGGAATGGTTTTATTTTCCTGAATCTTGATTATTTATGCATAATTTGTAAATTTAACTTACCTGCCGATTCACATTCTAAAAAAGGCTAAATAAGTAAATATTTAAAATTTTATATATGTAGAGGATGAGGATACAATGTATGGCCAAACAATTTGCGCAACATGTGCAAATATAATGATCGTGTAACGCCCTGATTGTGTTGAAGCACAACAAGTCTTGTGCAAACACGTTGATCGTGTATGGCGCTGATTGTTTTGTTGCACAATATTTTGTATGAACCGATAGTAAGTCTATTGTTATCATTAACATAATTTAACATAATTTTTTTAGTCTATGCTGTTGTTTGAGAGTGTTGTACAATATTGTACCTTCTCCGGTGTGCTTTGGGCACATATTAACTTGGAAACGAAATTTGCACGACTATTGTTGTTGAGAAAAGCGTCCCATGAACGATCAAACAATTTGCGCAACATCAAGTGTTGTGCTAACATGTTGATCGGGTATGACTCCGTTTGTTTTGTTGCACAACCGTGTGAATCAATTCAAACATGTTTGAATTATCTGTGCTATGATTGCTATTGTACAACTGTTTGATACGTTTATGCCGATGTTCGGGGTGTTGTACAACATCCTATCTCCTCCATTTTGCCTTGTGTTCCAAATAACTTGGAAATGAAATTTGCACAACTCGCATTGTTGTGTAGTATGCAAACATGTGTTTGAGTGCATGTTTGATCGTGTATGGGTCCTTTAAATATTGTGTAAACAGTTTGCGCAACGAGATCTTGTACAATAAATTTGTGGAAGTTGTTTGACCTTATATAGGATCCTTAATGCATTTTTAATGTAGAATTGGCAAATATTTTACCTATTTTATTTTCCCAAACTTCGTGCAAAGTTTAGTCCCAAATATTGACCAGATTCGTCACATTTTTAATGATGCTTCAGTCAACATTCTTTGTTTCTCTGAGACCTTTTTAAACCCAAATATCCCTAGTTCAGCTGTGGCCATCAAAGGTTATAATATATTTAGGAAAGATAGAGCGGTATCTCTCCTTTATTATGGTGGTTTATGTATGTTTGTAGGCGATTACATTAAGGCTAGATTAGTTACCACACCTACTTCTCTTTCAGAATTGTTAGTATCGGATTTAGAGTTTTTATTCGTCAAGGTTTTCATTAATGGTCGTAAAATCTTAATCGGTACCATCTATAACCCATCAAAAACTAGTAAGAGATCGTATGCCCAATTTAAAGAATCACTTTTACACTTAGAAAGTTTATTTAGTTATTTCTCTTGTAGATTCGATGAAATGTATATGTCAGGTGGTATCCGTACACAACACTGTGGCACCAACGTTTTCTTGTCCAACCGCTAGCGGTGCCTCTTATTTATATTTTACTAATAACTCTATTTGTTTTTTCAATCAGTTGTCTCTCGGTATGGGAACCCATCATGATCGTTTAGTTTTTTCTGTGAACTGTTACACACCACCTAAACTTTAAAGTTTTAGCTTTAGAGATTTTGCTAGTATAAATAATTCCCGCCTTTACTTAGTTTGTAACTCGGTTCCTTGGGAGGATATTTTTTGCCTTAGTTCTGCAACTAGCCAAATATAATTTTTCAATTCGTATATTAGTTTGGTGTTTGATGTTTTAGTTGCGTTCCGCTTAAAAAGGTTACTTGCAAAGAAAAATCTCCGCCTTGGTTGTCTCAGGAACTTTCGAATGCCATAAATATTAGAGTTAGTAAATATCGTTTATGGAAAAGGTGTCAACAGAGTTATAGGGTTAATTCGAATTGCTAAACGTAATTTTTCAAGGACAAGTTAGACTCCTCTCTTCCTCCCAAAGTTTTCTGGCGTAATGTTCGTAATTTAGGCCTAGGCGAATGCAAGAGTAGTTCTGGTGGGGTTTTCAAACCCAATGACATTTACCCCTATTATGATTGTCGAGTCGATCGAAAATTGACACGAGTCTTTGTTGATTTTTCGTTTTTTTCATTTAATACGAACAATACGAAAAACGAAAGGCAACACAGAATCGTGTCGATTGTTGATCGACTCGTCAATCATAATAGGGATATATAATAGTTATTTTTTCTATAGTCTGAACTCGGGCATTAGAACCGTCGATTTGTTCTCTAACGCGTCCTCTAATTCGCTTTCAAATATTTCTCTCGAAGATTTACAATCTGCTTTTTGGAAGGTTAAATCGGAATCTTCTGGTCTGGATAACGTCAATTTAAAATTCATTAAGCGAGCTTTCCCTTTTGTCTCAAAATACTTGTTACATATATCTTCAATTTTATTCTCACGTCCTCTTCCCTTCCAGATCAGTGGAAGCAAGTAAAATAATCCCCATTCCAAAGATCAGTAGTCCGTTAGAGCTATCCCATTTTCGACCAATTAGCATTTTAAGTTCTCTCTCTACAGCTTTCGAGATAGTTGTTAAAAATCAAATTCAATCGCACTTACATAGCAATAGTTTAATTAGTTTCTTCCAATCTGGGTTTAGAAAATTTGGTAGCACTTCTACTGCGTTTTTAAATGTATATGCTGATATTATACGTAATATGAATAATAGCGAATTGACTTCTTTATACCCTATTATGGTTTTTACCTCACCAACGAGTCACCCTGATTGGAAAAGTCGCGTGAGTTCAATTTTGGTATTAAGGTTCTCATATTTATTTTGGCGAGAGTTGGGCGCGGCTGATGTTTTTGGTTTTGTTAATTATGAACATTTCTATTCGTTTTGAAGTTTGCCAGCACCAAGGCCTTTGATTCTATTAGAATCAGTTTAGATTTTCGGTTTCTGCTGCCAAATTGATTTTTAACTATCTTTCTAATCGTTCTTAGGCAGTTTTTTTCGACAATTCTTTGTCCGATTTCCTTCCTGTAATTTCCGGCGTGCCTCAGGGTTCAGTGCTGGGTCCTCTGGCTCATCAGTAGATACCTCGTACTTTCCTGGTATTTTTCTGCAGGTTTCGCTAATTAAATATTCAAATACTGTTAGCGATTCAGCCTTAATTATTGATAAAACTCTTACTTGGGGTGACCATTTAGTTAGTATTAGTAAGAGGGCCTTTGGCATGCTTAGTTGTTTGTATAAAATAGTAGGATTTTCTGATAGTCAGTTTAGGAGAAAATTGTTTTTGTCTTATCTTCTTCCTCATTTTATTTACGGTGACATAGTTTTATTCGGCACGCTTCAGGAAAATATGAATGTTCTCCAAAGATGTTTCAATGCTTGTACTAGGTTTATTTTTGGTATTAAGAAGTTCGATCATATTTCTGCCTACTCTAGTCTTGTTTTAGGATGTAGTTTATCTATTTTTTA
Source organism: Tipula vernalis (assembly GCA_958295665.1). Lineage (NCBI taxonomy): Eukaryota > Metazoa > Arthropoda > Insecta > Diptera > Tipulidae > Tipula > Tipula vernalis. Next base: position 169,461,405 of record OY282558.1, on the reverse strand, counting down.
CGAATTTCGCGTTTGTCTTTTTATTTTTAAACTTCTCAAAGCTAAGGAGCCTTGTTATCTATATAGGAAATTGCTGTTTAGTAGGTTTCATTCCTCTAACTTCTGCCTAATTCCTGCTAAAAATTGTTGTAGGTCGTTAAACAAATAATTTTATGTTAGGGGAGTTTCCATTTGGAATTCAATTCCATTGGAAATTAAGAGGTCGGCAAAATTATTTAAGTCAAAATTTTTGAAGTGGCGTGATTGATAACGTTGATATTATTGTTCATTTTCAATATTATTTCACCTCGTGCTGTAAATTTTATTGTAAATGAGCTACTGCTCAAAATAGAATGTGTAATAAGCATGAAGTGGAAATTATTTGAAAAAATCCTTATGCCTTTTCGGTTCACAAGAAACGAATATCATTTGTTGTACTAACGAATGGTTGTTGTTTTTGCGGTAGAATTGAAATGGAAGGAAATACATAAAAATAAAATATTTTTTATTTCACAATCGAGCATTCATTTGTGGTTTTGTATTCATAGAGAAAAGTTCAGGTTCATTATTTGTAGTAATAGTTATGGAAAATTCAGGAATTTTGTGCGCGGTTAAATCATGTAAATCTTCTCGAAGGAAAAATCCTGAAGAAAATTTTATTTATTTCCATCGGACAAAATAATGTTTGATGCCTGGGTAAATAAATGTGGATTATGTGAATGGAAATTGCCTAAACGATTGCAAATCTGTGACAAACATTTTAATCCAAATGCTACAGGAAAACGGAGATTGAAGCGAAATTCTACTCCCGAATTTTATTTGACCTATCCGGATTTTAAGGTTGATCACGAAACTCTGTTAAAATATGAAAATCTTCGAACGTATAAAAATAAAAATACACCTCCAAATGAAAATATATCTTTAGAATTTTCAAATGAGGGATGTAATGATATGAAATCAACACCATGACAACGAAGCTCTTGTATTAGTTGTGAAACTCATATAAAAAATTCATATTATTATAAACAAAAATATGATAATGCGTCGAAAAAATTGAGCTCCTCAAACATAGCGTTAATAATTTGAGTAGGAAAATATCAAATGTTAAGAAACGATTAAAGAACAGTCAGAAAAATGTGAAGGTAGTAGTACCTGTATCTGAAACTGTGCTGATTGCCAGCATTGATAAACTACCTCTAATAAGTTTAGAATCCAAAGAATTTATAAAAATTCTGATTAATATATCAAATCAATATCCGTTAGTTCAGAAAAACATAGCACAAAAATTTTATTTTGAGTCACCTAGTTGTTATAATTTTCTCAGAGAAATTTTAAAATTACATTTACCATCGAAATCCTCGTTATGCCGTTGGACTTTATTGAAAAATTTGAAACCCGATTTAAATGATTTTGTACTCAGATGTCTTAAAGAATAATTATCAGAGATGACAAACTCAGACAAATGATCAAAGTCCAAATAACCATAAATGCAACCGTTTACTTAATACACCCCAATTGGTTAAATCGATCAGAAATAATTCACTAACCACCAATTTAGAAACTCCTGTTGGAACTGCTACTTGGAAAGTACCAATGGAAACATTTGAATGCGAGAAATTCAGAACGACTAAATTGTGTGTTCCAAAAATTAACAGTACAACATATTTATCCAAATATTTTTCAAAAATGAGAGTAAAATTTGCCACACAAATATTTAGTAGAAGTGTAGCAGCTGGCATACGCACAATGATTGACTTTGATAAGTTTTCGAGTGAAGCTAAAACAAATGAAGCACCAACAGCAATTTTTTTCGAAAAAGTTGATCGATTATTCGACAATTTAAACAGTAAATTACTTTACGATTCAAACCCTCAAAAATCCACACTAAAGCAAAATAATGCTGTTAATGACAATTTAAATTTTATGTTAGACTATCTTAACAAAATTTAACCAAATCCTTAAAAAACGATGTATTGTTTCAATGGCTTAATACAAACCTTTAGAGGTATTTTATCATTATTAGAGTATATTCAAGAGGAAAATTACAACTTCAATGTGATTTTAACTTCACGTCTTAGTCCGGACCCGTCAGAAATTTTTCTTTCTATTATCAGGCAGAGAGGTGGGAATAACCATAATCCTTCAGTATATGAATTTTCCAACACTATTTCAAAAGTGCTGCCTTTGAATTTTATAGACAGCTCTTCCTTGGCAAATTATGAAAATGATAATGATGAATTGTTGCTGTCAAGTAGTTCATTATTTACGTCTTTTGAAGCAGATAGTACTAATAACGATGTAATTGCTCATCAGAATAATATGGCAAATTCTGCCAATGACGAATTAGAGTTGGTTGTTATGGACACAGAATTTAAATATGAGGAAACTTTTGATGTTGCTTCTATAAGATATTTTATTGGATATAAAGCACACAAAATTTTAAAAAATAATAACTTTAAAAAGAAATCAAACAATACAATACAATTGAAAAGTGAACATTTTTTGTTTTACAAAAATTACACCAAAAATTCGGTTCAATTCACGCACCAACAGAAACATTTTTTAAAATTTCAAAACTTCATAATGAAATTTTTTCTAATATATTTAAAAAACAGCCGGAAATTGGAAATATCAAAAAACACATAAGTGAAATTTGTGTAGTGCGAACAAATGGAAATGAATTGTGGAAATCTTGGTTTAGTCAGGATAATCCTTGCTATCACCATAATTGTAAAATATTAAATTTTACAATTTTAATTCTTTTAAGACAATATTGTAAATGGCAGACAAAAAATGTATTGGATTAAATAAACAATATTTAAAAAAATCAAATAGTAAAAAATATATAATAAATCGAATTGTATTTCTACATAAAACCCTCATCCGGTTTCCTACAGATGCTACTTTTATTGTTTCACGTACGACTTTGATCAACATTTTCTTGTGCGACTTGGTTTTTTCTTTGTCCATGAAATAATTAATAATCAAGATATTAATTATCTCAAGTTTTGTTCTACAACGGAGTATGATCACAACTACATCTCTGTTAAATAAATTAAATATTTTATTCGGAAAAATACAATGTACGTGAGCTGTGTGATCTTGTTAACTATACTTAGTGATTATTTGCTTTAAATCGTAAATAAAAAAAGAATGCAAACGGAAGCATTTACGGTTATTTGGACTTTGATCACATACACCACCGCTAAAATTTTGGAACCAAAATTGAATAATGATTTAATGGTTTCCATTAAAACTTGTTTGATAATTTCACCATCCATATTTTTTTCAGTTACGTGATATGCAACTCCATATTTATACAGCATAAATAGTCCCCAAATCATAAATACTTTATCTGCTTTTATTTATCTGTGAATATCCGTCAATTACGTCATTGACCTGATTATATTCTAAATCAGGCCGAATAGATATTTCATCAAACATTAGCACTATCCATTTGTCTGTGTTTGTCATCTCTGATAATTATTCTTTAAGATCTGAGTACAAAATCATTTAAATCGGGTTTCAAATTTTTCAATAAAGTCCAACGGCATAACGAGGATTTCGATGGTAAATGTAATTTTAAAATTTCTCTGAGAAAATTATAACAACTAGGTGACTCAAAATACATTTTTTGGGCTATGTTTTTCTGTTCTAACGGATATTGATTTGATATATTAATCAGAATTTTTATAAATTCTTTGGATACTAAACTTATTAGAGGTAGTTTATTAATGCTGGCAATCAGCACAGTTTTAGATACAGGTAATTTTTCACCGGTCTAAGTGTGCGTAAGCAGCCACTCCAACCTAGATACAGGTACTACTATACCTTCACATTTTTCTGACTGTTTTTTAATCGTTTCTTAACATTTGATATTTTCCTACTCAAATTATTAACGCCATGTTTGAGGAGCTCAATTTTTTCCGACGCATTATCATATTTTTGTTTATAATATGAATTTTTTATATGAGTTTCACAACTAATACAAGAGCTTCGTTGTCATGGTGTTGATTTCATATCATTACATCCCTCATTTGAAAATTCTAAAGATATATTTTCATTTGGAGGTGTATTTTTATACGTTCGAAGATTTTCATATTTTAACAGAGTTTCGTGATCAACCTTAAAATCCGGATAGGTAAAATAAAATTCAGGAATAGAATTTCGCTTCAATCTCCGTTTTCCTGTAGCATTTGGATTAAAATGTTTGTCACAGATTTGCAATCGTTTAGGCAATTTCCATTCACATAATCCACATTTATTTACCCAGGCATCAAACATTATTTTGTCCGATAGAAATAGAAAAAATTTTCTTTCAGGATTTTTCCTTCGAGAAGATTTACATGATTTAACCGCGAAAAGAAGAAAAGTAGAAATACATTTTATGATTGTTTTACATAAAATATGTATACATGAGGGTTTGGATTTCAGTCGTTTCTTTTGTGATCATACCCAACAGCACATCGATCGTACCCAAAATATTTTTCTTGCATTTTGTACAATGTGCAACTTCTTTGTATGTTATTATTTTCTTTGATACTAGGTTAGGTTAGGTTTGGGTGGCGGTCCACAAGGACCAGACATAGACACAAAAATGGTCCGTAGCCATACCACGAATAATTGTTTCCTCCAACTCATTGGAACCATTTTGAGCTGTTAACAAAGCGCTGGATACTTCTGAGGTCTATCCTACAGAGGTCCGACAGGTCTTTGAAGAGAGGTGCCCCTAGAAACTTTAGTCTGTTTCGAGCCAGACGAGGGCAGGTGCAAAGAAGATGAAGTACTGTCTCCTCCTCCTCTTCGTCCTCGCAACTATTAGTAATCACTTACAAACACCCCGAAAAACCACGAGCACTACGTTTAAGCAGATCGTCGCGATTGTGTTAAAAACCAACGTTTATATTATGTATATTGCAAAATGACGACTCACATTGATGTAACAAAACTGTGAAAAACAAACGATTTTTTTTTTCTAAATTTAACTTAATTATTCTTTTATACTACAAAATAAAATCTATATTCATTTCAATAAAATTTCCTAACAGTTAAAATTTACTTTAAAAATTATTCTTAACTAACATTTTATCGATTTGCGCAAACCAAAACAAAGGTTTAATTTAAAAATTAAAATACCCCGGGGTTCACTGTTAAAAAAATACTTGTTATTTGTTTTCTTTTAGGCAAATATATAACATTTACATAGCTCAATTATTTAAAAAAAAAAGTATTTACTACCATATACAATTAATTTGAAAATACAATTAATTCTAGAATTTCAACTACACTGTGCATCTTTTTAAGGCACCACTTAACTATGTTATGTATAAAAAAAAAACTGCAATTCTTATTAAGTTCATAGTTTTTGTACATAATTAAGTTAATGAACACCATTTACTTTAAATAAAATATATATAAAAAAAAATCTCGAAATATACATGACCGAATTTGTATTAAGCCCCATCATATATGGCCCAAATTCAGTGCAATAGCTAAACTTATATGTTATTCGTAAAATAATTTAATTCATAAAATTAAAAATAAAATTAAAAATGACCAGAAATAATGTTGCAATAACATTGGACGGCTTTTGAATGTCAGTATAATAAGTAGATTTTAGAGGAGTTATTACATCCTTATGTGGATTAATTATGATATTTTGGTGTTTACTTAACTTATTTTTAAATATAATACACGGTAAACCTAAAGTTATAAAAAAATAATTAGAAAATCGCGATAAATTATTGCCTTTTTTTTGTTTTAGAATTAGATTTGAGCTAAACAAAATTATAACAACAGAGCTTCTTAACAACTTAACTACAACTATCGGCACTTATCCTAAAATATCGTAATATAACAATAATTGTGGTCGAGATAAGTAGCACTATGGATACAGGTGATTTTACCGCTGCATTGTATATATAACAGTACGGACATTGTGAGCTGCCACAAACCTCACAAATATTTAAAAGATATGTTGGTAAGGCATCGAATAGAGTTTCGTTGAAGCGTTCTGAAATAAAAAAAAAACAAATTAAAATCGATTAGAATTTTATTTCGGAACCGGGCCCAAGTAAAAAAAAAAAAAAATTACCAGGTGCATAATAATCATAAACTCGGACAGGTAAATATCGTGACATATTTGCAACGGGGAACCATCTCTCGATTGTGAAATTAACGCATACTTCTTGATCATCCAACTACAAAACAAATTAATTAAGTAAAATTCTTAAAATTAATCGTAAATGTTTACTTACAAAATCAAAATAGAATAAAACTTTTCGTTCTTGAAAGGTGGCCCGTTTTAAATTTTTTACTTTTCTACTCAAAATATATGAATCCAGTTTTTGTTGTTGTATTATATAACCTGTGGGTATAGTCACGTCTAATACAGCCATTCCAGATCGTTCCGACTCGTTAGTGTTTGTCCATCTGTAATAATAAAATTAAATTCATATTCCCGCTAATTTATTAAATAACATTTTATAAACGCATGAGTGTTAGATCCAAATTTCATTTCTCGAATTATTCTAATCCATGGTAATTTTAAAAATACTAAAAATCTTACTTTTGGCATGAAACATAAGAAATATGAGACTGATTTCTTCCATGGTATAATGTTCGCGTGTATAGACCAAACGATTTCACCGGTGGTTGAGTTTGGAATTTTTCGATATCCACATTATACTGAACGTGCATTTGTAAAATTGCAAAACCAGCGCCTTTACCAATTACTCGGACAGTACCCCAAGCATTTGGAATCTGTGAAATTCAAGATTATTTTAATAAAATAAAAAAAAATCAGCTTCAAATTGTGCGCTTAACTTACCTCTAATGATTGTAGCTGAGCAATATTTCTCTTATCTATAGACAAATGTTTCGTTTGACCAGGTAGAGACGTCGCTTCGATTTCCACCGCCAATTTAGACACATCACGCAATCTTGATTTATCGGTATATTCTATCAAAGCTTTTAAAGCTATACCAGTATCCTGCGTTGATGCCCATCCGCCATTCGTTAATCTTTGCGCATTCAACCATTTTACAATATCATCAACACGAATATCACGACGTGCCACATACGACATTAGGGCATATGCCGTTGTTTCGATATTCAGTGAATCGTATTTATAAGGAAGTCGAGGAAGTGAAAATGGCTTTTGATTTTCTAGTTTGGTTGGTGGTAACGGAACATCTTCATTACCCCAATACAAATATTCACCGTTTCGTCGAGCATGTCGAACCAACATGGAATATGCTGTTTCCACAGTAGGCGCATTACTAACCATAAGTGCGTGTGTAACAATCGCAACTTCATAAGGATTTCCATAATGCTGCAATTGGGGTAAATATCGTTCAAGCCATAATACAGCACGCTTTTGTGCTTGGGACACTTTCGATCCTAGACCACCAACTAAATCTTTCATTCCCGCCAACGTGATTAAAACATGAGCCGTGAGAGTTATATTTTTGGAGCGTAAAACTTCATTTGTCGTCATATTCATTTTGCGATCTGGTGTCCATGTAACTTCATAAAATGAACCTTCGGGCATTTGATGTCGCAACAACCACAATACACTTTTTTTCACTATAGCCGGATCGATGTATAGATAATTTTCATATTCATAGAACGAAGCCTCCTGGAATATACGACAGCAGAATGCTGTTAGCCATACCGAAGAATCGGAAACATTGAAATCCGCACGAAACAAACTGAATGAACCGTCAGGCATCATGTAGCTAAGTTGTTTCTGGTAACCAATATTGAGATAATAGAAAGCCTCACTTTCCAAAGTCCTGTTACGCTGATTAATAGATCTCATATATTGAATTGTATAGAGATTTGCCGCAAATGAGAACATATTTTGTTCGGCTGAGTCCTGTGGCAAGTGTAATAAACTAGTTGCATTCACCGGCATAGTAGGGAATATTGGTCCAACCACATCACCCACAATCGAAATCGTGGCTTTATTTGATCCAAATACATAGTAACGGTCCGCATCATATGGAATTATTGGCGTTTCGGTTACATTTACGTGCATGTACTGAAGAATTAAATTACGATTACTAAGATCCAAGAATATCGATTGATGTCGGTATTGTGGTAGCCCATCTGCTATGACATGTAAATTACGTATAATTTCTTGTTTTCCTAAGAGCGTGGCAGCATGTACATGCACTGCTATATTTCCTAGACGTGTCGGTACGATTGGAATGTAAACGGTACTACTAGACTGCGCTTCCATATATATAAAGAACTGGTGCTCCCCGAACGATGTTTGAGGATTATACGAATTCACAATACCATTCTTACCGACGTGAATGAATTTATAATCCGGTGATCCATGTAACACGACAGTTGACTCAATAGCATTTGTCATATAGTTGAACACTGTGACGCGAATACCAACTTGTTCACCTTGCCCGCAAACTCCGGGCATCTCGACATTTATAAAGAACGGTTGTACACCAAAGTATTGTATTGCTCTAGGTATCATACCGAAACCAAGTTTTTGACTTATCGAGAATGCGGTCACCATCCAATGGGCTGGGCGTTGGGGGACATCAATGGTAAAGATGAAGCGGCCATGGGGTCCAATATTAATATCCTTCCACAGCCAAACGTTTTCATAGTGACGCTGAATACGGTTAAATCGATACTTTCTAAATTCTACTGTTGCAGTTTGATTAAATAAATGACATCCTAGCTCATCCGTTCCATCGACACAGTCAAGCACACCATCGCATTTTCGTTCGATTCTGTAGCATCGTCCATCTAAACATTCTGCATAGCCCATTGTTAAATTACAATTGTCGTAACGCCGAGGCAGGGCAACGTCCGTAAATACTACTAGCCCGACATATTCAAATGTTCGATTAGCATCGATACCAAAAGTGGATGCCGGGTTATAAACTAATTCATCTGGATTCCCTTCATGCGAATGCCATGTATGCTTGAACGTCCCATTTGTTTGCTCGTCGAAAGTTGACATTTTGCTGATTACGTTTGCATACGTTAGATCATGACCAGCTTGCATTGTGTAGAAAGCATTGTCAATACCACTTAATCCAACATAAGCTCCTGCTTCACCGTAAATTGCAACTTCAACTTTTTCACCTGTACGCGCTTTCCGATTGTTTATAAATACCGTAAAATTATTACGTGAAATTCCATTTACGGGGAATGTTAAACTATCGGCAACAACAATACCGTGTGTCCCAATACTCCATACAACAATCGTTGAGACCGGTGCCATTTCTGCATTTAATGTGATCGCCATAGTTCGGACCCCATATTGCATTATTTCTTGTCCTGTGAGTAACACAATCCCTTTCGACATGACCAAATAGTGGAAAGTTTCCATAAAGAAATTTGATTCAACATGGAATATGATGTATTCACCGACTTTCGAATTAGTTGTACTCGTGATTACTTTAATATGTCGATTTTTCGGTGAGAAGTGGCTCAACAATAGTAGGTTGGAACTGGCACGTTCACCACGGAAATCGGTAAATGTTGCAGTGAGAGTCATGGTCGTGATCTCACTTAAAAAATCTTTAGATGCTCGAGTATTTTCCAGTTTTAAATCATAAAACAGATCGACCTTTACTTCCCATATGCCTGGATCGCTCGACATACGTAAATTACGTAATGGATATTCACGACGACCACCTGAACGGCTATCTACACTTCCGGTTATTTGCATATTGCCCATAATTAAGTCTTGGAATGGTAGCGGTGAGCTATCGAAATATTCGACTGCAACATAAATCGTAAATTGCATAGTAGGTTTGAAAACTTGTGGTGTACCCCCTAAAAATGTAGCGCGTATTGACGAATTATATATTCGAGTCATAGCGTATCCTTCAATCACTTCATCATAGAATCGTTCACCAACTGTAGCGGTGAACATTACTTCCATACCACTGAGATTTGGCACCATTGCTTCGAGTTCAGTCATTGGATAACGGAATTCATATGTACCATTGAAATACCGTAAATACGGTAAATTACTGCGATATGTTTTCGACCACGAATCGTAAACCTTATTCCACTCTGGTTTTTCCACCCAGAAGGGCCACTGTTCGTCAAATGTAAACGTTTTTTCGACCGCATATTGGTTCGAATAACCAATTTGATAACGATCCCGTGGGTCCTGTTGTGGAATCGTGGGGTCATTTAGAGTCTGGTCTGGGTAAGCATTATTGTAGTCCCTCTCAAGTCGCGGTCCATAATGCCAAACACGAGACTTTTGATTTATTTGTTTATAATTAAATAAACCAATTGGTCGAATTGTAGCTTTTATCGTTAAATTTCCAGATACTGGGGCTCCACTAGTAAAATTGGCCATAATTTTTCCGTACACATACGGATCTGAATTAAAGAAAAACGCGGGCATTGTTACGTTTACTTCAAATCTCGTCTGATAGTATTCCTCAACAACAAATTTTGATTCCTCAATTTGACCTTGTGCAACGATTCGAATTTTCCATTCACCGTACGTCGGTTGATCAGATAATTTGTACTCTAGGCTTACAGCACCCAAGTTTGATTGTCTGGACAACCATCTTCTGACAACGTTCCCCTTTGGATCCACCATGTACACATCAATTGCGTTGTCGTACCCTTTGAGTTCTGTTGTTATCGGGATTGCTCGAAATTTGACATTTTCACTTTGCATGTAAACTGGTTTATCGGTTTGCACGAAAATGGTCATAGCACGCTGCGAGAATGTTAGCTTGGTTTCGTTATAAAAAGCTACTCCACCCATTATTGAATCGTATAAACCTTCCACGCGTAGAATAAATTTACCCGGTACACTGGTTGGCGGTACTCTCATCAAAAGTTCTTCTGGAATTCCTGGTTGCACATGTTTTGAATCTGCTGTAGCTTCAACATCATCTCGGGAAATACTAGCTCGGACAATAAGCGGATGTGGTGCCTCTATGATCGACACAGATACTTTATACACCTTTCCTGGTCGTACCATCCTCGATGCTACAATAAAATATGTTGCGTCCTGAATTAGTGCTCCCTCTTCGTAAGGTTTATAACCAGGATTATAATTTGTCAAAATCGGTCGACCACGATCTCGATCTCGGTCTAAATTTATATTATTTGTTATACTATTGCCGTAAGGATCGCGGCTCGATGTTGTGCTAGTATCATATTGATTTCGATTGTAATCGCTCACAGGTGTGAATTGATTTATATCGTTCGCTAGATTTTGTTGTTCATAGGATACATTTACTAGAATTAGCAGTATGAATATACTACCAATACTCGCGTATGACGAGTGTCTATACATTTTGATGTCCACACCAAACTGAAATAAAAAAATAAGAAAAATACAAATTACAACATGATCTTGTGAACTCCATTTAAAATATAATTAAAATTATTTTATTAACTCAATATGAATCATTCACGATTGGTATCTCATTTTATGACGTAGCTATGAAAAATGTGCGCGCCTTCAACATTTTGATTGGCAGCAATTATATGGGGAAATGGTTCTTTGAAATTAAATACAAAAATTACTGAAGATACAGGAAGGCGAATATATTAACAATTCAATTTATTAAGAATTTTCTTTATCGACGATAAAATTCCATTTCTAATCTCGAATTTCATTAAGTGTTATGATGTTTTTTTTTTAGATACAAACAATAAAATATAATGATTAAGGGGGCGAGTAGCAGGGACAGAAGAGACGCAACGATTTCAACAACAACGTCAAGCAACACTACCTACAGTTAGTACAAATTTGGGTGACCGCATGGGAACATGATGATGGAACGAAATCTCGCCCCCCCCCTCACAACCGCCGATGGAAAAAATGGTGGAGGGAATAATAATAATAGTTGTAGTGCGGCACCAGGAAATTTGTGTTGTTATTGTGTCCTTCTTACAGGTTGGAGCAGTAGAGAGGAACTTTAAAAAAAATTGTATTGTCTTTTGTGTCTATAAACTACTAAAAATATATTACTAACAAATTTACTAACTATCCAACTACTTAGGTGTCTGGAACCGGGTTGAGTCTTTGTTGCTCCCATCCCTCGATCTTGTTATATGTAAAAAGGTGTACGACGGCGGCCTGGCCAGGGGCGGGGATATCACACTATTATTAGACTTATGTGGAGGTTATCGATGTGGCGCCTTTCTTTACGGAGTTTTGGGCTTCATGAAGAATGGTGTGTGTTGTCGTGTTGTGTAACATGGGGTATAGAGTGGTGTTGTGTGGTATTCGCATTTATAATACGGGAGACTTGCTTTAATGCTTGATCGTACATCGCAATCAATCAATCAATCAATCAATCAAACAATAAAATATAATGATTATTCATATTTTCGAATTTTCCGAGAAAAAATAATTCTACATAAACACGCAACACAATTTTAATTTGTTAAAATCAAACTGCCGTGAAATGTAAATAACTGTAAAATAATTAACTTTTCCTATTCTAATTCTAAACGTCTAAAACATAACACAAGTGTTGATGATTTTCAACATTCAGTTATTTAAATTTTATTTTAATTACTTAAACTTAATATGTAATAATCATTTATCAAACCTACAAATTACATAAATGATTATTTTTCCAGAGCATAAAAAAAACACAATTTTTAATGTTATATAGTAACTGTATCTCCCCCTGAGAAACGTCCAATTATTAAGCATATGGATGTAGTTAAGTGGAAATTTGCGTAACTGCATTGGTTTTGTTATTTCGGTCGAGTTATGCAAATGTAAAATTCTTTCCATTAATCATGTTTTGATCGGTTAAACTCCACTCAGTTTTTAACAGACGATTTTTAAATGTGTACAAAGAGTATACAGGGTGGACCGAATTAAGTCCGCGCGCCTTTTTGTAGTTTTGAGTAATTTCAATTTTTCTATTTTTGTTTGCCATGTCTTACTATGAAACTTGACTACTAAATAAGCAGAAAAATAGGTATTTGTTTGCAGAATCCAAATATGCCCTAATACATTTTTCGACTTTTGGCGCTTATGACTTTTTTTCTTAGCACGGCAGTATACAACAATACCAAATAAATGACATAGATTTTCAAAAGGTATTCGAGATTAAAGACCTAGGCGCTACATTAATAGCGCTAGAGTTAATTCCATGCTTGGATTTATTAAGCCGTGAACGGGGGGATACTTATGACTTCGAGACAATTAAGAACGATATGTACTTGAATATGCTGTCAATGCCTGGTGTCCTTTTTACGATGAACCTATCCAAAACGTTAAGAGTATCAAAAAAAAGTTTATTCGCTATATAAATTAGAAATACGAATGCGACTATGACCAAGAAATACCGTACAAAGTTAACCTGAAGCGATTACCTGCATATCTTACTGGATGTAAAACCTATCACATGATAACATTGCCAAAAAGACGAGAGCTTTTAAAATATTCGTTCGGAAATATTTTACTTGTTCAAATTGATGCACCATCTTTGCATCATCAGTTAAAATAAAGGCACCGAGTAGGAACTTATTTGTTATCATGAGCTCCTTCATCTGAATAAACACAGAACAAACTAGCAAGGACAGTTTTCAACGTAGGTTGAAGCAACATTATGCTTGTATGTCAATTTTAATCCTGGTTTTATTCTTATTTGTATTGTTATCCCGTTTTCTCATTGTATTTTATATTAATGTTTGGTTGCTTATAAAATAAATAAATAAGCAATCGGTTGGCCGGGTGATTTTTGTAATTTTAGACCAAATGTCCAAAAAATTCCGTAATGGCCAAATATCTTGGAGATATTGAGTTTGTTGTAAAAACGATACGGAGAAAAGTTGTAGTGTTTAAAATTTTTTAATAAATATATATGTATTTGATGCTGGAATGACCTTGAAAAACCATGTGGTTACAACTTGAATGGTAACACCTATTTTTTATTATGTAATTTTATTGCTGAGCCAATACTTTTTCAGACAAAAATTTGTATGACCTTGACAAGACTTTTGAAGGTCATTGTTGGGTTTGAAAAGTGTTTCCCAAGTTTAAATAAAAATTGATGTAAATAATTCAATTTATTTTGTGTTTTATTCCAATAGTTCAATTTATAATGAAAACATTTTACCAAAAAATTTATTTGCAAAAAAAACATCTGAGCCATCTATCGACTATAATTTGAGTTTGTTATAAATTATCATTGATACATGTAACCATAGCAATTATAAATAAACGGGACATCTGTATAAAATGTAGTTACGATAAATATTCGTATAACATATCGATCACATCGATCGTATCGACATCGATACCAATTTGCACCAATGATCATTGTCAGTGAATGGTGTAAATTTTGACAAGAGATCATTGTAGACGTTAAGCTGCTATATTTACATAAATCGAGAGGTACATACCAATTAATTTTATATAATTCAATTTTAATTAATAAAGCAAAAGAATAACTTCTATTTTAGGTTCAGATAAAGTGTCTATGAATAAGTTCAATTAAATGGTATACATAAGTTAAGTTTTAATTCAAGTTAATAATTTAATCATTTAAATTTAATGCATTGTTTCTTTTAGATACTAAACAGTTATCCTAAGGTCAAATAAATAAGAAATACGATTTTTTAAGCCTTACAACTACTAAATAAATTCTTGTAATATTCTTTCGAATAAATATTTATCTTAGTAACGTTTCTACCGCAAACTGAGTGCCTCCAAAATAATTGAGCGTTCCGGAGTTTTGCTTTTTATAACATTACTGGTTAATATTCACAACCCGTTGCAATTTGGAAAAACAAGTTTAGTAAACTTTTCTGTCAACTCCAATTTTAGCTAATCTTGTTGAAGAAACCTACTCATCGAGGTTAATTAAAAAGCGTTTTGTCAAGGGATGAGATGAAACATGGGTCATGTTCTGTGTGGTGCATCAGAGCTCCAGAAAACATGGTATAAGAACCTGAATAGTTAATTAGGCGACAATTACCTGCTGGCGCCACTAAAAGTGTAAGATTTAGTCCAATTTGAACTGCTAAACCGGCAAAAGAAAACAGATATTTTGACCGCAATTATTCGTAGATGCTTACTGGTTTCAAGTTGAAACAACCCTGATAATTGCTATCTAGGAGCAATTCATAGTTATTTCAAGTGGTAGTCTAAACAGATACTGCTACCAGAGCTCACACATACCGATACTACAGGAAGGTGATTTCGGCCCAAACCGGTCAATGGATGAAAATAAAAGTCGCTAATTTTGCTTATCGTTGGTTCTAGGTCGATGTGTGAAATTTTGAAAGTGATAGTGCTAGTCAATGAAAGTGCGTGCTTATTTACGTAATCGTAAGAGTTTCGTTTTTGAATTCTATACAACAAACGTGATTTTTGGGTTCAAAATAATACTATCTGAGAAATTAAAAAAAAAAAAAAATGATTGGTAAATCGCTTCAAAGTCAGTAAGAAAAATAACGAGAGGCGGAAATATTATCCTTACAGTCGGAATACAGGAATGATAAATTTGCTTTGAATCAAGGTGACACTCTGCTGTAGGAGTGGAAAATTTGCTTCGGGCCCCTGCGCTACCGTCACCGCTACCTAAAGGAGTAGGACTTTAGAAGTGGAAACTTAGATCGAATTTCTGGACCTTTCGGGAATTTATTCGACCTTACGGTAAATTCCTTTTCTTTGCCAGATTTCGACCTAGATTAAAAAAACGAAATTCAACCTGGTTTTCAAATTTGTTAGGTTGCAGAAAGTAAAAATATGAAATATAGTCTCAAATTTTCTAATAGAAATAAGTGGAATTTGTGGGCCCATTTTTTTTGAATATGTTGTATGACTATTAAAATTCGTGTAATATACGAGGAGACTAACAAAAGTTCGCTTAGTTGACCAGAAAAATAAACAAAAAGTTCAGCATTAACCGCATCAATTATTTCCGCGTTACTGTTAAAGACCTTTCCCTTCAAATTTTTGTAAATTTTGGAAAATAACGAAAAATCACAAGGTGCTAGATCCGGGGAATATGGTGCTGGTCGTATTACTTCGATGCCAGAGTTCGCAATAAAGTTACTCATTATTTTAGCAGTGTGAGCTGGCGCGTTGTCATGATGTAAAAAGTCGCAAATCCTTTGTTCCGGTTTTCCAACAAATTTTTGAAAAATTTTGGTAGGCAGTCGTCTTCGGTATACCATTTTGCAGTTACCATCTGACCCTTTTCCAGGGGGATAGCAGCTACAATTTTTGATCGGGTGAAGTAAACTGACATCATTACTTTTGTTGCTGATTTTTTTTGCTTAGCTTTTACGGGTGGGTTTGCTCCTATTGGACTCCATAGCATGGACTGCTGTTTGGTTTCCGGATCGTACTTATAGCACCAAGATTCGTCACCAGTAACGACTTTACTAAAGTTGCTAGACTGCCCATTTTCGAATTTATTTAGGAAAAATTTAGCAAAATGCATACGTGTCTCTTTTTGGGCCTCATTTAAAATTCGTGAAACCCATCGAGCATATTTCCTCGTGTATCCCAGATGATTACTTAATATTCGCGATACAGCTATGGCATTTAAGACCAATTCATCAGCAATTATTTCTTGTGTCAATCGTGGATCTTCGTCAACTTTGGACTTCACCAGAGCCAAGTGGCGTCATCAGTGGAAGATTTTGGTCGACCTTCTCGGGACTCGAATGGTCAAATCATTAATCCAAATCTCAGTATTCAGCTCAGCGATGGTTTCTTATTTCCCCCCAAAAACATAATTTCATTTAATAAATTATAAAATGGTTACAGAATGTCGGTTTAACCATCTAAATTTTTAAAATATACTCGTTTAAGTCTTTAACTTGGTGGTTTGACGTCTATTGGAGGGAGGGACGAAAGCTGAGTAGATTAATCTACCAGCTCCGTAACCTT
This sequence comes from Tipula vernalis, assembly GCA_958295665.1. Taxonomy (NCBI): domain Eukaryota; kingdom Metazoa; phylum Arthropoda; class Insecta; order Diptera; family Tipulidae; genus Tipula; species Tipula vernalis. The sequence continues at coordinate 169,444,541 of OY282558.1, read as the reverse complement.
CCAGTAGAGTGCGCATCACGTGAGCTGTTCTGGTAATATATTAGGCAGCTGCGTGATGGGTACGATTGTATAAGGGGTAACCTAGTCACAATTCGCAAGTGTACGTACTGCCTCCTCGTGGCAACCACTGGTAACTGAGGCCATTTGGCAAATTTTTGGCCATTTGGCACAGGCTAAAGTACGGCGCTAAAGGAGAAACCCTTGACAAAAAACCCTGATCTAAGGTGGAATAGCATATGGCGATGGATGAATGGCTGATAATGATAGGTTAATCAGTCCGGACAAATATGCGGACTCTGGATACCAGGCACCCTCCAGTTTTATTTAGCCTTCCTGTAGCAAAACTGGGTGGCCTACAGGCAACTTTCCATTCCCAGCAACTCGTAAGAGTAAAATCAAACGGAAGACGACGCATAGGGGCAGGAATATAAGGAAGTGGGACAGCCCTCTCGAAGTCCTTGGGTTCCAGTGCTACCGTCTTTCTAGCAGAACTACAGGCTGTAGTAAACATCTAGAAGGGAGAGCAATAAGTTCAGATAGTATGTACCACGTACCGGCTGGCAGTATTATGAGTTTCATTAAGAGCCTGAATATTGACTGGACGGATAATTAAAAAGGGTCCAGCACAAAAGATCTTTTAGGTCACAGTGCGAGGTCAACAAGTCTTTAACTTGGCTTTTTAACTTTACCGCAAGTGGTATCTTTTGGCCAATGAACTCTTAAATATATACGTGATTCAAATCGAAAATTAAGCAATGAGGGCGACCCATAATTTGAATTGTTTCAGAAAAATAAAGTTGAATTAAATGAGAAGAAAAATAAAGGCCAGAATTTCTGGAGAAGGAAGATAATTTAAAAATATTCTGGAAAATGGGAAATGCCATTTTTTCTTTTGTAAATTGAAAATACTTAAATAGAGTAAAACGTAAACTTTGTAAATTTTATTTTCAATGGACAAGAGACAAAATTCCCATTGACTTTATGATCCTTTTAAAATTGGACATTTGCTGGACAATAATTTCTTTACTGTTCTTTTTTCTTTTTGTTTCTAAAATTAAATTTCCCAGAATTTTCACAAAAACCAAAGCCTTGTAGTGACATTTTTTTACTTCTTAGGAAATGAGAGCTATGAACTGTAGTTGTTTTATGATTTGGAAATGAAGCACACTTTACAAAATCTATAGGAACAGCGAGTGGTGGCTTCTGACTTGACTTTTCACGTTCCAAAAGGGAAAATTTAATTTAAAAAAGAAAACAATAAAAATCAATAATATGTGTTTTAACTAATTACTAGTGTTTTGGGCGATTCCGCATAATCCACAGTCATCCAAAAAAATGACAGATTTTGTGTGTTTTTGAATTGGACGATAATTCGTATCACCAGCTTTAGGTGCCATTTTGTTTAGATGTTGATAGTATGTTGCACATTTACCACTTCCAATCCAGCTTATCGACATCGATTTACGCTTGGTTTCAAAGCCGATTATAGACTGGTCGGATTATTATTGGTCGTAGTGCACAGTGCTTTGATTCAGCTCTTGTTGAGTCAGGCTTATAGAACAATTTTTGTGTGAAAACATAAATCAATTTTTTATTTATTATTGAATTGCACTGCATCACCTAGAAATACCTGCAAACATTTTCACCATAATTCAATAATTTAAAAGGTATTTTTGAATAAATTAAATTACTACAGATGGATTATTAGTACAAGCTGCTTGGTTTTTAGCTCACCACGTACCCTTTATAAAGAAATTTTGCAAGGAAAAAAAACAACAAACCTCAAGTAGCTAAATACAAAGCTAGGCGGTTGTTATATAAAAAACATCACTCACAACTTGAAACATTTAAACAAACAGCAAATTTCAACCCGAATTGAATAATTTCCCATTTGTTAAGAAACAAAAAAAACGGAACCAGACCTATATATTGTAACAGTTTAAATTTTATCTCTTCTCAAATAAAAAAGGATCTTTTAATCATTTTATACAACAGAAAATAGAATTCAGACACAATATTCCGAAACAAATCGTAAAAATTTGATTAGAAATGGGATTTAATATGTAATTTAGGTCGACGTTAATATTTTTTAGTGTACATATATACAGTAGAGTGGTATGGTATATGAGGGGGAAAAAACATCCCTCGAATTTTTGTATTTTGCCAAAATTATAACATTTGAAATTTGAATCGAGTTATTCTCACCCCTCAATGTACACAACACACATACACATCATGGTTGAACAAAGTATGAATATAATTATTCTTTCCGTTTGTTCCAACCAGGGCTTAATAATTAATACCTCATGATATTTACAATCCACATAAGATGAAATTTTATACGCACATTAATAGTTGGACAGGCCTGGATATTTTTTGAATTATAACTATGTACTTTTAAATTTAGGGGTAGATGAATTGCACATGCCACTATTGTTTTTTATGTTCCGTTTTTAAAGCTCTACTGATTGTTAAAATTTATTACCGTGATCATGGTCGTATGCTACATAAAAAGGATTATGTTATTTGCATTTACAACTAACTGGCCAACGGGAACATAAGCAACATTTTTTAAAGAGTTGTTGACCTTGTAGTTTCTAGATAGAAAATTAATTAAAACTGCTTATCTGTGCGTTGAAATCTTATTTAAATCCAAATTTCTCTACTAATCCAGCAGTTAATACGTTTTATTGTCATTCTAATGTTGAAATCGATAAATAAGATTTATGAAGAAAGAACGCTTTTTTACTTTTATCGCCCCTAAAATAAAATAATAAATTCTGATTGTTTTGAATTACTTTCATTCGCTCTATAAATGTAACATTTTAAAATTAGATAACAAAGAAATTAAATTTCTAATATATAATTGGTTAGGGAAATTCGGAAGGAAAATATTAAAATAAAAATGGTGTACGATGTTAGAAATTTTGTTGACGTCAGCAACCTGATAGGAAGCTATTAATTAAAACCATTTTTTGGAATGAATTGTAAATATAGCTTGTAAATCGATCGAAATCCCAGATAAAAATTCAATAAATTTTCCCAGAATCTAAAAAGTACTCATTAATTAATTAAAACACAATTAAACATCATCTAAATCGTCTCCATCCTCATGCTGAGTTGATACATGAGACTTAAAAAAAAAACGAAATAACTTAAGCTGTCATCAAAACAAGTAGGAATTAGTTGATAAAGGGTTACATAGTCGTACATACATATGTAAGTACACATAAAATATCATAACCTAAAGTTATTTCCCAGCTCAATTTTTCTAATCATCGTATTTTTGTATATTTGAAACCTAACAAAAAAAAATTGTGTTATGTGACAATCGAAAAATAAAAATTATTTTTATAACTTTGTAAATAGTTTTCATGAGAAAATCAATCAATTTAGATGACATATGCAGCCCAACAAGATGTTAGATATATATCAAAATTAGAATTGAGAACGGACGAGATTTATTTAGCACTATTAATCTAGATTTGAAAAATATAAAAATAGATGCAGTTCCAAACCGCATTCAAACTCGACACACAAAATGTGTTCCAATAAAACCACAGTTAACGCATATAATTAAGGTGATAATGATTTTAGATGAAAATGAAAAATTACAAAATGTCATAAATTTTGAACGCGGAAAAATTTTATAATTATGAGTAAATTAGAAAAACTATTAAGAATTTTGTAATTAAATAAATAAGTAAAAATTTTGAGATGTGGCTGTTACAAATTTCATTGACACTTTATTAAGTTAATTGATTTTCGAGGATGAGAATTCGATTTTCTGTTTCGTTTAATATAATTGAAGTGAATGGGAAATGAGATGTCGTTTAGTTACGTTACGGGTGAATTTAGGAAATTAATTAATTTGTTTCCATTAAATTAACTAAGCATTAATGGTTTAATAAAACACATGCGAACTCTGGATACCAGGTACTCTCCAGTTTTATTTAGCCTTCCTGTAGTAAAGCTGTGTGACCGACCTACAGGCGATTTCCCATTCCCAGCAACTTGTAAGAGTAAAATCAGAATGGGAAACGGGGCAGGAGTAAGAATATGCGGGAGTGGGGGTGCCCTCTCGAAGTCCTGGGGTACCAATGCAATCGTATCTCTAGCAGAAGTACATGCTATAGTGAACATCTAGAAGTGAGAGCAATGAGCCCAGATAGTATGTACCGCTTAACGGCCGGCAGTATTATCAGGTTCATTAAGAGCCTGAATATTGACTGGACGGATAATTAAGCAGGGTCCGAGCACAAAAGATCTTTTAGGTTGCAGTGCGAGGTGGCTGAACGCCCACATGGCCCTTCAATAATAATAATAATAATCGCTAACTCAAAGAATTGCGAATTTTGTCAAATGTGTTTTACATTTTTAATGTAGAATCGCTGAATATGAGATTAGGACTTGCATTTGAATTAATTGGCGCATTAATGAAAAACGTACTAAGAGATTGAAACTCTTCAAAATTCGTCGATTCGGAAGGAATTGAAAATGTTAAATTGAGATTTTCGATTTGATGAAGCCGTACCTCCGAATAAGGGGTTTAATTTAATATTAAGAAGTTTCGTTACATAAATTTCTTTAAATTTTTGGAATGTAGCTAAAATTAAGGAATTATAAAATTTCTAAAATCAAAGCAACTAGATTTAGAGTCAAGTCTCATTCAATGTTCGACTGTTTTGAGAAATTTAACTGGTCAATCAAACCCGATTTTTGAAAATTTCAAGATAATTAAAAATATTCAAATTTCCAAATTTTATTAATTTCAAAGGTTAAGTTAATGTTTTAAATATGTACAGTATAGAAAATTTAGTATTTTCAAAGAAACAAAGAACAAGGTTTCATAAATTTAAAATTTGTTGAGTTGAGATTCCGATTATGTATTATTATGGTATATTCAAATTTTGTAAAATTACTTGCTTAGAAATTCTGCGAAATTCGTTTAATATTTTCGGTTTGGAAATTTAGGAATTACAAATTGATTTCCTTCCGTAAACTTAACAAGACGGAATGGCTGGTAGATGACGACGTAAACTGCATCATTCCGTACAATGTTAAGTCGGAGGCTGAATCAATATGTATTGATTCCATTTTGTCATTTGGCCTCGTTCAGATAAATAACGTTTCTAACTATAATGGTAAATTTCTGGACTTGTTTTTTGCTAACTCTGCCAATCTATTTATGATAAAGTTGGCACCAGTTCCGTATATCATCAACGATGTCAACCACAAATCTATGGAAATCAATTATAAACGTATCAGAGTTTTTTTGTGTCTAATTTTAATACTAATAATTATAATTCTATTAAATTTTATGATTTTAGACGTGTTGATAATGATGGTCTGATTTCTTATTTCAAATCAGTAGAGTGGGATTCGGGTTTTTCGTTGGTGGATATTGACCGCGACGTGCAAATTTTCTATGACATTTTATTAAAAAAGTTAATCGTAATAATCCTCCGTGGTTTAACAACGATCTAATAAACCTACGTAATCGTAAGAAAAAATTATATCGAAGATGGAAGTTATCCGGAAACGCTGACGACAGATTAGCATTTTTAATTTTATCGAAACATTTTGACGATTTGCATTATATGTATTGCTTACAAAAATTTTATTATTAAGGCTCAAAATAATATGACTTCAAATCCAAAATCATTTTGGAATTTCGTTGACTCCAAAAGGAAAACTTTTGGATTTCCATCAACTATGCGGTTCAATGATGTTACTGACTGATATTGATAATGACAAATATGTTAGTGCAGAAGGTAGTTGTACCAACTCTTGTTTGTACACACCTCACATATCTCCAGAGGATATCGTTAAATCCCTCCATTTGTTTAAGGATGGATGTGGCCCAGATGGTATTCCTTCATACATGTTTTTCCGGTTGCCTGAAAATCTCTCATATTGTACAGTCAGTCTCATATTGTACCGATATTTAAATCTGGTAATAGGAGTGATGTTTCTAACTATAGGGGTATTTCGTTATTGTCAGCCATTCCTAAATTGTTTGAGTCAATTGTGTGTGATTATATGTTTTTTGGACTAAAGTCGTTTATTGTAGATGAGCAACATGGTTTTTTCCGTGGGCGTTCTACTGTGTCAAATTTAGTAGAGTTTACGAAACATGCCACGGAGGTGATTGAGAGTAATGCTCAACTGGATGTCATTTACACCGACTTCAGTAAGGCGTATGATTCAATCAATCACTTTATTGTTTTGCAAAAATTAAAATTATTTCAGTTGAATAATTTATTTGTGCTTTTAATAATTTAATTTTTTGAGAAAATTGTATTTTTTGTTATTTTTAGTCAAAATTGTACTGGAGCTTATGGTTCCGAATAAATTTTTCTCTTTTAAAATAAAATAAAGAAAATTGTTTTAGGTTCATATTAACTATAAACGACACCACCGATTCGTGATCAAACCATTTTTTTTGTGAACGAAATTTAAAACTAGCAAATAAGGAAGCTTAGTAGAATGCTGCATCGAAAATAAAAAAGCTCTATTTGAATAATAAAATAAAAAGTGGGCCATTTTTTAACGCGTTTTATTTTCGTCAAGATTCGCTAAAATTGGCAAGGGCATGAACAAAAAGGCAAATATTATCTTCCATATCTTAGGTAAAATCAAATCTTGTCGTAAAGTACAATTAATCTTCATTTTCTTCCGCTGGCGCTACACCCCATGAAAGGATTTGGCCGCCTCAACGATGTTCCTCCAAATAGTTCGATCCGCCACAAAATAACGTCAGACACGGTGACCGAGTGTGTTTAGGTACGTTTCACCGTCTTCCATCTATCGGATAGTTGATCTCCCACAAGGTCCTACTTTCGTTGGTGTCGACTCGATGATGTCAACATTAACGGGTGTAATCTCGATTATGTTATTACAGCGCTCACAATATTGCGATATGTTAGAGCGAAATAATTTTTTATTCGAGGCGTCAATAATTTCAATTATTATTTAGTTGGTCGTTTAGTTAATATTAGCAGACCTATTTAATATTTACTAATAAAACTTTTGAAGTAATAGATGTTCTATGACTTATTTTAAGCCAAATGCTCTAATAAAGTTTTCGGTAAAGTCACAATGTACAGCGTCATTTTTAATCGCGATTTTCTCTTAGAGTCTGAACACCAAAAAAGCGAATCCAGATTAAAAGTAAACTTGATTAGACAAAACTGAATTACTAATCCCTAGTATGAACAAGCTATTAGACTCACTATTAGTCGAGGCAATGAACTACTAAAATGGCCAAAAGTTCGGAATTTTTTAGTACAGTACAGTTCGGAATGCGGTTTTTTGCATTCTCTTACAAAAATTTTTTGTAAAAAATGTGGCTACTTTGTACCTTATACAAACCGGAAATTGCATTGCTGCAGCCAAAAATGCATTCAAAAAATGCATTTTTTGAGACGTCTTTTGGAAGATTTAATAACTTTGTAAATAAGAGTCAGAACTGGCCCAAATCGGGTACCTGGGGGTTTTTGAGGTCGCTGATCACGATTATGATGTTCAAATTGACCCACAGCCAACCTGGCGCTCAGGAACGCCGATGAACGTCATCTCCGTGGGACTCTCCCAAAATTCACGCGGGGAAGGAGAAAAACTCGGCGCCCGGGTTTTTTTTAGGTCGCTGAATTCAAATATGGCATCGGCGAACACCCCACGGACACCTGGTGCGCCGGAGCCTGTACGTGGACGTCACCTCCGAGAATTTTCCTGACAAGAGTGCCAAAAACAACCCGAAAATCATTGTGGGAAAGTAAAATCGAACTTATTGATTACCCATACCTCGCAATGGATGGCAAGAAATTTTTCAATTTCCCACAACCGAATGCACGCTAAAGTTTGAAACTTACAGACTATTCAAAAATTAGTTACTTTTGGATGTTTCACAAGTATGTTAGGCCCACTTTTGAGAAAGGTTGGAATGGATACATAGAAGACTTGACAAAAAATTCCCAGTACAAATTGTCAGTGATAAATTTTCTGCCTTTCATACATGCTTACCCAAGTGAATACAATACACTATACACAGCGATAAATCAATCAGTCTCTGAAGACCGGCGGTTGAAAATGACGAGTTGTATCATAACATTCGATCAACCTTTGTATTTATAGGCTCGGGACATAATAGGCGCAACAAACTTGGCAGATGATATAGCTGTTTTCGTTCGACTAGGTGGGTTCCACACACTGATGTCCTTTCTTGGAAGCGTTGGCTTCATTATGAAGGACAGTGGGCTGCCCGAAATAGGGAGAGAGTACGGTTAAACAAATTTTCAGCGGGCACCAGTATGCTCGCGCCGTCCGGGCACATACCTTTGTACTATTGGCCTTATCAAAAATAATATTTAAAAGGGCAGAAAATAGATGTGATGAAATGCAAAAATGTGTCAAACTTTTAACCGAGTATTCCTTTATGTCGCCTGAAGACATTGAAGAGCTCCAAAAAGATGATAATTACAGAACAATTACAGCAGAGTTTGAAAAAGAACTTGAAAGAATAGAAGGACTCAATCCGACATGCAAACTATGGGTTCAATCTTGTCGAATGGTATTCATAGTTAAAGATTTCATTCATGCGGAAAAAAGTGGAGATTGGCAACTACATTTAGATACGATTGAACGCATGTTACCTTTTTTCCATACAACTGGGCATTTTCCATATGGAAAATCTGCTCATGTTTATTTAGAAGACATGAAAGCTCTCGAGAAGCATATGAGTGAGTCCGAGTATAAAAAATTTACCACGGAAGGGTATTGGACAATTCGCAGGAGCGACAAATTTTTTAGTGGGATCTTTACGGACCAAACTATTGAGCAAAAACTTATGAGGTTATTGAAGTTTGAAGGAGGCTTATTTCGTAGAGGTGTAACTGAAAGTGTTGTGCACCAATGGATCAAAACTTTCTTGTTCACCAAAGATCTTATCGAGGGTGTGGAGGAGTTCACGAAATGTGCATTTGCTAAAAATTACCAACATAAGGATTCAACAGATTCCAGGATCAAGGCAGATTTGAAATCTTTGAAACTGATTGAGAAATTCTTTGAGCAATACGATCCATTTTCTGAATCCATAGAATGCCTCATAAACATAGCTAATGGAATGAGTGGGAGTCCCGAAAGCAATTGCCACAATGCTTTTGAAGAAGGTGTCAGAGTTATGCAAGATATTTCGGGATCATATTTCAAGGATCTAAAATTATCACGATCAAAAATCGTTAAAACTATCGCCTCTTGCAACTCTAAAATCAAAGTCGGCAATAAAGTGATAGAAATTGACCCCGACGTCCCCTTTCACAGAATATGGGCATTAAAAAAAAATCATGAAGAAATGATAGACTACCTCAAGTGGGAGTTGTCTCCATTCCCTCAGGCATACTTCAATAATTTTGGAATGCTGAAGAATACAAAGTCCGATTTGTATTCATTGTTCAGAAAAACTCCCACGAATATTCGTGATCCTGAAAGGACATTTTTTGTTCTGGATCGAGGATTACTGATTCACAAAGTCAGATGGACAATCGGACGAACATTCTCGGCGATTATGGAAAATTACATAAAGTATATTTTGAACCATTATGGCAGAGGCGCGATAGTTATTTTTGATGGTTACCAAACCCTCAGTATCAAAGAATCTGAAAGAACCCGTCGCGCTAATCGGGAAGTTCAACAGACGTCCGTTTTAGCGAAAATATGGCGTTACAAATACAACAGAATACATTTTTACAAAATAAAAATAATAAAAATAAGATTATTGAAATGCTCCTCCGGGCCAAACTAACCACAGTCGGGATAGTTTCAGACCAATGTGCAGCGGACGCTAATCGTACGATTGTAACGACAGCTTTGAAAAATCCAGCAACGTTACAAAAAAAGGTAGTCATAGTCGCCGAGCGACGCGATTGACCGCACTCTGCCCGGCAGATAATGAAATTTTTCTACAGAAACCTTCAAGGCTCAATAAACAAGAAGAAGTGTACTCTTCTCTTCACTTAGCTTGTCTCATATGCCAGTAGTTGCGAATAATATTTTGTTGCTCCATACAATAACGGGATGCGATACCGTTTCAGCAACATACTACCAGGGAAAAACAAAATTTTTCAAGACCTTCCAGAAATTCACAGACCTTGAAGCTCATGCTGCGAAGTTCAAGGACGCTGGTTCGTCAAGCGAAGAAATTTTTGAAAATGGGGCGCAGCTAATCCTGGCAATGTACGGTGCTCAATTGTCATTCAGGAAGCCGAATGTTCCTGATGAGTACAAGCTAAAATGGGACCAGTTACTACAGAAGTACAGGTTCCAAATGTATACAAAAACCGCTGTAAAGGGGAGAGTTAATTTAGGGAAAATTCTCCCCACACCAGACGCCATTCAACAACATCTAAAGAGGGTCTATTTTCAAGTGCAAGATTGGCTGCACGGAGACCAGGTGACCATGGACCCAACAGAATGGGGGTGGAGAAAGGAAGGCGACACACTGGTCCCTGTAGAAATGACACGAAAACCTGCGCCCAAGAATATTATGGAAGTAATAGTTTGTGGATGCGCAGGAGATTGTAATGTGATGTCCTTTAGTGGCAGGAAGCACGGCCTCCCTTGCAATCTTGCCTGTAAAATTTGTGAAGGCTCAACTTGCAACAATACTGACAGATATTCAATTGAAAACGTTATTACAGCAGAGACAGAGGCCTTACATGAGGAAGATGATCTACTTATGAATACGTCAGTTGATGACGAAGAAAATGAACAGACTAGCGATGTGTCACTTGATGGAGAATTTGATATTTAGTTACGTATTTAAAAATTGATGTTATTATTTAAGGAGGTAAGGTAAAGTTACAGTTGGATTGTATTTGATTTGAGTTCAATAAAAATGTTTTAAACGCCAATTACATAAATATTGGCTTTCTATTCATTCTATTTCTTCCCTCCTCACATAATTTAACTAGAATCAACAATTCCACACAGCTATTGCAGTATTGACGTCGGTCTCTAGGACATCAGGTTTGGTTGACATTCATGGGAATGACATCGATGTCAAGATAAAAGTTCCGGTGCACCAGGTGTTGGGAGGGTAGTTTTCGACGTGAAATTTGGATTAAGCGGCCCAAAAAAAACCCCATAACGATTTTCGGATCGTCTTTTTCGATTGTGTCAGGAAAAGCCACGGAGATGACGTTCAGGGCCAGGTTCCGGTGCACCAAGTGTTCGGGGGGTCGTTTTCGACATGAAATTCGGATTCAGCGCCCCACAATGATTTTCTGGTTGTTTTTGGCACTCTTGTCAGGAAAATTCTCGGAGTTGACGTCCGTGTACAGGTTCCGGCGCACCAGGTGTCCGTGGGGTGTTCGCCGATGCCATATTTGAATTCAGCGATCCAAAAAAACCCCGGCCCCGAGTTTCTCTCCTTCCCCGCGTGAATTTTGGGAGAGTCCCACGGAGATGACGTCCATCGGCATTCCTGAGCTCCAGGTCGGCTGTGGGTCAATTTGAACATCATAATCGTAATCAGCGACCTCAAAAACCCCCGGGTACCCGATTTGGCCAGTTCTGACTCTTATTTACAAAGTTATTAAATCTCCCAAAAGACGTCTCAAAAAATGCATTTTTTGAATGCATTTTTGGCTGCAGCAATGCAATTTCCGGTTTGTATAAGGTACAAAGTAGCCACATTTTTTACAAAAAATTTTTGTAAGAGAATGCAAAAAACCGCATTCCGAACTGTACTGTACTAAAAAATTCCGAACTTTTTTAGTTCATTGCCTCGACTACATGTAATTTCAATGAAAATGAAGGAAATAATTTCATATTTGACCATTTTGAGTTTGGTCATAATACATATACATATTCCGATATTGTAAATTAATATTATAGTCAGTAAGTTGGACAATCGACAGTAGAAAACAGAGGATGTCGTATTGTTTGCATAACTGCTTAAGTTGGACCCACATGCTCCAAAAAAAAACCCACGTTATAGGGGTGGCCAGGTTCAAAAGGATAAAATGGTTGCCCCAAGAAAACAAGTTGGATTGACGAAGAATTTATATTTTTTGCATTTTTTGGGTTCATGCTTCAAGGTTCACTTAGACAAAATTAACTGTATTTTATGAACTTTTATATTTTTATATATTTATTATGGCACTAGCTCCAAAAAAGGGCATTCATAAGAACATCGAACATTCCTCTATTTTGGCTAAATTTGAAACATTTTAGAATTACTAGCGTCTTTCGCAGCATATCAGTCACGCTAATCATTGTAGTGTCTTCTATCATTTTTTAAGGAAATCAAACACTTGGCATTTTATCCTTTTGAAATTGGCCAACCCTATAACTTGGGTTTTTTTTGGAGCATGTGGGTCCAACTTAAGCAGTTATGCAACCAATACGACATCCTCTGTTTTCTACTGTCGATTGTCCAAGTAGCCTAAGCGCCTTTCGAGGAAAAAATTGAAAATCATGCTACTGATAAACTGAGACTTACCTCAAATGCAACGAAAGAGAATTTAGCGGTCAGGTAATTAGGTATTGTCTTTCTAACTACAACCTAATCAACAATTGGCATTATTTAAGTAGGAATATTTCTAAAGCATATTTTTAGTAATGAAAAATGGTTTTTATCTACAATCTAAAACGTCAAATTATCAGCAAGCTTAGTTTAAAATTTTTCCGGTAAGTGAAATCCATAGTGCCCCAATCGTCAATTGATGATTGGAAAACTGCAAAATGCAATACATATCGGAAGTAATGTAAACCCTACGCTCTATTTCACTCTCCATATAAAATATATGGACGATGAAACTATCGGAATTAAATTAAACCCTACGATGCACGCATGTAGAATCATGACAGTCCAATCGTCAATAGCGTTTAATTTAGAGCAAGCTTTTCGTTTTAAGGTAATCTGTAAAACAAAACCACAAAAGTAAATTCGATCTGCCCAAAGAGTGCCAAATTACGTACTTTTGTAAGAACTTTATGAAATTACTGGCACAATTTTGAGTATTTTCCCAGTAATTTTGCCAATATTTTATAAAATGGACGGCCTAAATTACTGCAACGGCAATGGTTTTAGATTACCTTAAATTTAATTTAAGTAACTCAGAAAGCAATTTACAAGCTTGAATATACTCTTATTTCATAATAGATCTAGACGATGGATCGAGCTATAATCAGAAAAAGTTCTGAAAGTTTATTAGTCTCAAAACCTGTACTACAGGCTTACCATTGACCGTGTCACACAAAGGAGCTAGATCTAACGATATGCAAATGGTTTCCTGAATTTTTTAGTAGCAGTCTATTTACTGAATTGTTAATAGTGATTTTGTTGAAGAAGTTACACCACTCTACACGTGTAGAGTGGTGTAACTTCCACGAGAAATTCCACGAGAAATTCCAATTACAGCTAATAAACCAGAAATATGGGAGCACAGTGACCCAAATTTTTTGTGTGAATATTATGATTATAATCTATATCGCGTTTGAAGGCTGTGATAAGAAAAAAAACTTAGGGAAAATGCTGCCAAAACTGATTCACTATTTAACCTAAATTTGCATATGTATTTGTGATTAGTTTACGTTTGAATTTTGTCGGAACTACAACTTAAAGTGATTAATTTTTTTTAACAAGCTTAAATCAAATGAAATATTTATTATAGGTCTCTTCTTCTGTTGTCATTTTAATTTTTTGCGGTTATGTTAAATACGTTTTTTGTTTGTTAAGTGGTACTCCTTTATCAAAATTTGTAGTTTAGTACTCCTGCGCTCTTTAACTAAATATGAAAATGTCACTATTCCAGGTTATGCAATCGGTTGTAGGGCATCTTTCTAGAGTATTAAATGAAAAACACAATTTTTTGAGTTGTGTCACTAATCCTTGTCATTAACGACGCAACATACCTTAAAAAAATTGTGTTCGTTTATTCTATTTTTGCATTTTCACTTTCGATTCATTCAAAATATTCCTTCAAGCTGCCGATTTGCACATAGCATAGGTAAATTAGTAATCGGCTGTTGAGCAATTAAGTTTTGGTTTTTTATGTTCGGTACATTGTCTTCCGTGTTTTAAGAAAACCAAAAAGATAGAAGCAATCGTCTCAGGAACAGAGGACGATGCTGTCGAATGAAATGAACAAGCAGATGAGAACGTATGGAAAGAGGTAGAAACAAAATTAATTTTATTTATAATATTCTCGCTCCTGAATAATACATCCCTGCTGGAATAAGACTTATTTTTTATGATATTGTGCTCGGCCAAATGTTTTGTGCAAAATAAAAATCTTTCTACGGGAAATCGGATACGAATGATTCCCTACATGACCTAAGGGCATGCGCCCGGAGATGTTGTACTTTAACGGCATGCATAAGAATTTGTTTTGCCGAACATATTCCTTTTCTTATATAAACAGCACTTCCATAACAAGGATTTATATATCTCGAATTTTTAAAACTTTTGTATCTGACGAGATTCTTATTTTCGTAACCTACGAAATGTACTAGATATATTTTAGATTATGTTTACAAATTATCGAGTAAGAAGGGATACATCCTCGATTATCTCGCTATTAAACCTACATTTGGCCCAATAATTGAAAATGTGTGAATATTGTTAAGTCACTATAGCTCCATGCTAATTAAATTTAATTAATAAATTACAAAAGTTCAACATTAAATCTATGCTATTAAGTTCATGTAAAATACTTCCCTACATTCTATAATATTTATGTATTTAAGTAATAAGTTCAATAAGATTTTAATCTGAATACAAAACAATAAATTGTTTAGTTATATACTCGTATACTGAACTACATTAGGGCTGAAATAATAAATTTTTCTAATCTAATTATAAATAGAGAACAGACATAGAAAATAATTTAAAGCAGTGCGCCATCGATCGATATCTAAGTAAATATGTAGTGTAAATCACATACAATAAAATATCGAATATATCTAAGTGTACAAATGAAAGTGAAGACGATAATAGTGTTCTTAGATCTATTTATGGGAACTAGGAAATGCTCAGGTTATTATTAAAGCAATATAAAAGTGAATGACACTTAAATATATTTAGACATCTAAATATGTATATATGCAAATGTAACATATATACAGTACGTGCCTTTTGCACATAACATCATAGCACATATTTCAATCGGTATGTTGAATTTATGATTTGAATATAAATGCGAAGATATTAAATCAACAAAATATACATAAATTAATTAAATTTTATAATTTATTTTTGGATTGTATCCAACTCGTACATCAAAACATAAATGTCTTAATCTTGCTGTGTTTAGTATGCCTTAATATAATATCAAACTGTGCTCAGTATGTATACAACAATTTTTCTCCCTATAAAGGTGACCTAACAAAATGTAAAATATGGTACCATCTAATGACATTACAATACAAACATAAATTTTCCGTTACCCCCAAAAACTCTAGAACAAAAAAAAAAATTGAAAACCTTAATCCTACTTATCACACACATCTTGATTTACTTTTCATATTGATTGTAATGTATCAATTTTATGGTTGGGAGAGATTCGAACATATCATTTTCTTTTAGGAATGTCATGCCTTGCTCTTTTCAAATTTTTCGAATAAGGGGGTGCTTAAGAATTTACATTATTTATTATTTGCCTTATTATTTATATTTAATCGGGAATAGACATATTTGGTTTAGAAGTGTGCATGAAGCTTGATCAGAAAGATAATAAGAGAAATTTATAAAGATAGCAAGATTACGTAGTTTACAAGTAAGTAACGAGCTCTGTTCAAAACTCCCTTAAGTTGAATTTACATATGTAATTTTTCTGCGGAAAAAAAACCAATCAATGCAGTTCATTTCGTAAACAAATTTCCCGTCCCAATTAAAATATTTTTAATTTGTAACAAAATATTCGGAGGTACCACTTCCCAATTCACAAAATAAAATATACAAATTTTCATAAGGGGTAAGTAAAATTGAACTACAAAAGAACTATACAATTTTATGTATTTTAATACAAATCTCTATTATCGCCTTCAAAATAGGCTCCTTTTGAGCCATACACATCTTATAGGCTTCGGCCGGGATGGCCTTTAGTTCCTTCAGCGAATTTCTTTTTATAGCTTCAATCGACTCATGACGCGTTCCCCGGAGCGGATATTTGAGTTTCGGAAACAGGAAAAAGTTACAGGGGGCTAAATCTGGCGAGTTCGGTGGCTGAGCGATGACTTTTGATCTGATCAAATTTGACCCGGACTGGTCCATTTAAGCTGTGCGCGTAAACCGAATCGGTAAAATTTTTTTTCTTTGACATTCGTGTGACGTTTGATCAGAATACGTACATTAGTGTGAGTTTGTCAGTCATTTCTTTCATTTTTTCGAAGTTATTGTCGTTAACAGACGGGATGGATGGACGACTCGCATGAGGCAAGTAGTTTTCAACGACCTCACAACCCTCACTGAATGCTTTATGCCACTCAAATACTTAAAGGTTAGAAAAGTTAAAATACATTTTTGTGTTTTTAGTTTATTTATGAACGTATTCATATTTTGTTATAACTATTAAAACCAAATCATAAACGTAAAATATACACTACCGTTCATAAGTTTGAGAACACCCCTCCCCCCCCCCCCTCCCTAATTGATCGTGTACACATTTTTTCACCAATCCGAGAAAATTAGATCTGAATATTGTAGTAGGCCAATGCACTAAAATTTGTGCTAAATCTTTTCTGTGATAACATTTTATCATCTTCTTTTTTTAAGTTTTGTAACTGAAGAATGCAACAGGGGTAAATCAGAGTTTATGTATGACGAAGTAGCAAAGAAAAGGTGATGCCACAGCGTAAGATGCCTGCTGTAATGCACGGGGGTAGCTTCGTGATAATCTGGGCAAGTTCTCATATCTTGGAACAGGCGACATTTTCTTTATCGAGGAAATATTAAGAAAGAAGGCTATAAATTACTTTTAAGGAATAAGGCTACCCCGGCTGCAGTCGAATACTGGGGTAAATCATTTACTACGGTAAATTTAGATTTTTAGTGTTCGTGTTTTGTTAAATTACGCATTTTTTTCTATTTTATACTCGTTCAATTCTTATTGACGATTAGAGCATCACAGATTCCACCTAGTGCACATTTTTTAAACTGAGCTAGCTGATAATTTGACGTTTGAAATTGTTAACAAGAATTCCAATTTTGAACTGTAAACACAATTTTTACTTACCAGATTGCTAATAATTGTAAATAATTCCAATTTCAGATTATACAAACAATTTTTAACTACCGGATTACAAAATTTTCTTTCGTCGCATTTATGAGAAATATCATTTTGTCAGTTGCCTTATTTTAACTTTTTTCCTCGAGAGGCGCCTTCTCTACTTTTATAATCGTTAACAACAATAAAGAATAATGTATATAAACGTGAAACATTTACATTTTTTTATTTCGTTTACCCTACATAAAAAAGGTAAATGCATTTACAGAATTTAGACCGGTGTGAAGTATTTCACACAAAGTGTAGCTAAACAAATTAACGAAAAGTGTAAGTGTACTGAAAAAGTGTAAATAAGAAGTAGAACCAGGTATGGAACGATATTACCATAAAGTGGGCAGGTCGAGCTATCCGAAATAATTTTTCTTATTAAAATAAAAAAGGTTGGGTATGTTCGACGCTATTTTGAAAATTGTGAAAATCAAATAAACTGTCCAAACCTGATGCTACACTATGATTTTCACAATTTTCAAAATAGCGTCGAACATACCCAACCCTTTTTATTTTAATAAGAAAAATTGTTTCGAATAGCTTGACCTGTCCACTTTATGGAAATATAAGCCCACACTTGGTAACATCTCTGAGATTTTGGTAAATGGTCATAGTGTAGCATCAGGTTTGGACAGTTTATTTGATTTTCACAATTTTCAAAATAGCGTCGAACATACCCAACCCTTTTTATTTTAATAAGAAAAAGTATTTCGGATAGCTCGACCTACCCACTTTACGGTAATATCGTTCCATACCGGGTCCTACTTCTTATTTACACTTTTTATGTAGGCCTACACTTTTTCAGTACACTAATTTCGTTTCGTTAATTTGTGTAGCTACACTTTGTGTGAAATACTTCACACCGATAGAATTTAGTGGATTTGCTCGAGAATTCGACCGAAGAAGTTTCAACAGGAAATAACCCGAAACACACATGCACATTATGCAGAACATTTCTTGAACAAAAAGCAGTCCAAGGAAAGTTAGTAAATGTGGTTTGGCTGCCGCAGTCACTGGATCTGAGTTCGATAATGCTGCTTGGGGATGAGCTGGATAGGGAAGGGCACCAGATTCCCTTTTCCTCAATAGAAAATTTATGGCGACATTTTCAGACCACATGAGGAAGTATCACAGCCGACACCACAGCAAAATTGATTTAAAGGATACCAAGATTGGTAACTGATGATCTTAAAGGTAGAGGAATATATTTCGTTTCTATATAATATCGCTTAGTTTTCGTATCAAGGCGATGTGATCTTAAATTTATGGAGTTAGTGTAAGTAACTATAGTTTCGCACCATGCATGTAATAAAACAATAATTACTAGTTTCGCCTTATTCATTATTGCATTTTTAAAATCTGTGCAAGGTGTTCTTTCGTCCTGTCTTTTCTTCAGACCAGAGTGTTTTTCTTCAGATCGTTCTGCACGAGTTGCTCAACTTTAAACAAAGAAATTTTTTTAAAAGATATTCCTTGGCATGGTGCGGTTTACATAATATGAAAGGTCTATGAATATATTGCAGTCAGTATCAGACATTGCACAGTCGCAATTGTATTAATGTAGGCAGTATTAAAATACTGCAAAATCTGCGTTATGATTGCATTTGTAAGTTTGATTTTCAAACGTCGAATTACGAGTATTTTCATGAAGCAAGCTTTCGTTTCCGACCCCTAGAAATAATAAGAAAATCCAGGTCCCATGCAAGCTTTCGTTTTCGGAAGGAAAGTTTCGTTTTCCTACTAGAAGCCTGAAAAATAGGTTTTTTTCTTCGTTTTCCATGCCCAAACGTGTGGTTTTTCCATTACCAAAACTTCTGTTTTCTGTGTTGTTGACGACTAATTGGTCGCACGTCTCCCTTAATAACATTATACCAACTGAATTTCCATGATATTCTTTCGATTGAACACAAACTACCTCAACTGTTAAACAAAACATGTTGCAAGCAATTATTCCATTTTTTGTACCTGTACGTTTATTAGAATTATTTAAACACGTTAGCAGGCTATCGATGATTTTACAAAAAAAAAAGTTGAAACTTGACACCTACAAAGCCATCTTCAGTTTCAATTGACTTTTTGAAGGCAGGTGATTATATTTTCTCTTTTTGTCTTTATGGTTTTTGCAATGGTTTATTTAAATTTTTTTTTTTTTGCAGAGGCTGAAATTCGTTGAATGTAGCCATTAGGCTTGACACGTTTTTAGACACAAATTATAAATAACAGATTAAATTCAAAAACTTTATTAATTATATTACGTTTTACTAACAAATTGTATTAAAACGATTAAAGTGTATATAAATATTTGTGATCTTTCAAAAAATGATGCCTTCTAAATTTAAACTCAAATAGGCAATTGAAAATATTCTAAATTCTGAAAAGCGGGTCAAATGGGAAAGCAAACCCGATTAAGATGCACACATCAAATTGGTATCTTGTTCTCGAAGGGAAGTTTCATCCGATTTTATGGAAACATCATCCAGAATGTAACATTCCTGCTCCTTTATGGAGATGCCAGTAATTGTTACTTCAGATCATAAAAATGGAAACCTAGAGCAATACGTAAACGATCTGGATGAATTAAGCGAGAACATGTACCTGTCATTGAAAATGCCGCTTGAGTTTCAAAAACCTCCGCAAAGTGTTAGTAAACCGTTGAACATTTTAAAAATAACGCTTGCTGTTGCAAGTTTGGAGGAGAGATGACAATACCAATTAACCAGCTTCATAATCGATTAAATTCGTTAAATGTTAAATATTTTGTATTGAATATTGTAATTTTGGTTAATGATTTTTATTTTTTACAAATGATGTCAACCTGTCCTACCCTCCCGTCAAATTTAATTTTTGACCCAATTGTTTCACCTGCTTTAGCAAAATTATTAAAAAATAGTTCGATTCTTCCAAAACTATCACATTAACATTATTCAACAATTTTGTTCAAATGTGTAGATGAAACAATTTTGCCGAAAATTCGATTTGACGATTTAGGATGCCAGTCGACATCACTTGCTTATTAAGGCAACGATTTTAGGATGTGTCGTTCCTGGACATTGAACTTAAATTCGTCGAAATTTGATTGACACATCGGCCTGGAAGTAAGAATCCCTTTAATTTAATTGACCAAGCTGATTTGTAGATCTTTAGTGCAAAGAATAATGGTTTGATGGTACGATGGTATGCTGGTAAGATTGTACGAAGGGAAGATGGTGTGATGGAATGATGGTATGAAGGTATGATGGTAACATGGGACACACGTATTATGGTATGGTGGTATGACAGTCCGATGGTGATGTAGCTGGTATATAGTACGATATTAGTGGTAAGATAGTACCTTATGATATGGCAGTTCTGTCTCCAAATATATTAGCGGGGTCAGGATCAATACTCACATTGAAAATTTACTTCCTAGTGCCACAACCTCCTACAAATCATGGCAGAATTCTATCAAACAGATTGGCAGTACTCTATCGTTCTCTTTGGGTCTTCTAGACATGTGGCTGCGTAAGAAGAGAAATCACCTTCCTTCCGAGGGTTTCAGTGATTTCCGCTAATACGAGTTTTCCTTCAACGAAGGACAAGAGCAGCGCTTGGCGGTGTAGCTGGCAATAATTTGAAGGAGAGGTCGCGAATTCAAGGGCTGCTAATCTATTTGCATAAAATTGAAAAAAACGGAAGATACTCATATTAGGCCGTTTTGAGGGATTTAAAATTGTATGCCATGTTTTGTTATTTTTTCAAAAGACATATTCAAACAGGTAGCGGGGAAATAAAATAAAATTAATTTTGTTGCATTGGAATTCGAGGCAATGCTCCTTATTTCGGTATCATAAATCCAAGTTATATTTTGTTATTGAAAAATAAAAATAACATAACATGAAATTTTAAATACGGCTACTACTTAACTGCGGCTAACTTCACGATATTTTGCAGGAATTAAAGCACAACAATTCTTCAATTATCGTTAATAAGACATCGATAATTCATTACTTTTATAATTAATTACAATAATCAAAAACCCAGTTAATAACAATAATTAAAAAATATTAAATTCAAATTGAATATTTCAATCAAGATCTTTCAAGCAGTAGCAAATACGAAGTAGAATTTGAGAGCAAATACTTCACGATAGAAGCAATGTATCAATTGATCGAGTAATAGCAAAATCTACTTATTATTCATTCTACCCATTTAGCCTGCAATTTGTATATTCCCACTAATTTATTTCTGAATTGTGGAGGTTTCAGTGAGCAACAAAATTATATGGGCTAATTTTGCTCAGATGTGTATATCCTTTGATAATCGAACTTCCGACGACGTTTAGCCCTCTCTTCCCGTTCCCTTATTATTCCTTTTTTCCATTTGTAATAATTAATAATTATGTAAGCCGCTGCAAAAGCCTTATTAACATATCTGAAGCAATTCCTAAGCAAAACCCGCTGATCGATATTATATCTCTTAACAAAGTTGGTAATCAGGATTCACAATTTTCTGTCGACAACATTTTAGTTCTCGACAAATTGATGTGGCAATACTATTTTGTCGACCGACAACACAGTCGAATCGAAAAGGAATTCATGAAACTGGAAACTCCTTGTTCTACCATAATAAGTTTTCAACGATTATGTTTTTGTCATTTTGTGAAAGTCGCCACATATTTTTGAATTAGTTTTGTAAAATACTGAACATTTTTTTTCATTTCTAAATGATATTTTTTATTACCACTTTGGCTAATTGACTAGAATTCCCAGAATACTGCTAAATTTGTGTTTTTTGCTTTTTAAAAATGTTACTTAGAGACCATATGGAATGACTCATATGAAATATTATTCCTAAATTATACAAATGACCCGGTCATTTAAGGTCAAAATGGAGGTCTGACACAACTCTTTTACATCAAAGCAAATATACCACCGTTACCGAAACGAATATGTAATTGGGAAAGGTGTTTGGAATTTTTTTTACCAAATAAAAAATTAATTTGCCGCGACATATTCATTCCCATTATAAAGTACACAAATCATGTTTTGTTTTAATTTTAAAGCTATATTTGAAAATAGAAAATAACATAAACCTATGCATGGTTTATGTCATTTCGTTTCTTTTTTTATTTTAATCTAAAAAAAAGAAGAAAATACAAATTTATTTGGAAATGAAAATGCAATTAATTTTCTATAAAATTTATGTTTTATATACAAATATATGAATTGGGTTAAATGATATCGTTCTTAATTTAATTTTATTCGAATTAATAACTCTTCGTTTGGTTCGAATTAATCACCAGTACCGGGGCCAAGTTTAATATATTTATAATGTTTGGTGTTCCCAAATAGATAAAAAAAAAAAAAATTATGTTATGGAAAACAATAAACTAAATGAGAAAATAAAAAACGCTTGAATTAATTTCTCATTTAATATTTTATTAATTAAAAAGGACACAAACAACACATGTAATTAATTTTATAGCTTTTGTTTTATAAATTTCGTTGTGTCGTCACCCTTATTACATAATTTTTCGTTACGTTTTGTGTTGTTAGAAATAGTTGTTAGGTGTTAGATAAGGGGATTGTAACTAAATGGAGCATGACGTTTACACAATTTATTAACCGAAATCTAAATAAAATTATTATAGTTATGTATGTTCATAAAATAGATAATAATATACTCTACATTTTGTTTATGTTTTCATGTACAACATTATTCATCTGTCATTTTTCAAAACCAAAATTATCATTGTTTGTTTATCTTCGAACCATCAAAAATCTTATGTTTCTAAATAAACTCGGTGAACATATTGAATGAGAATATTATTTTTGGTGTTACTTGACATAGTTATAGCTTAAAATATAGTAAATAATCCTTTATGCTATATAAGTCAGAGTTCATTCAAATGTAACGAACAATTTTTTATGGCGTTTTAATTGTGCAGTTAAATAATATCTTAAATGTGTACTTGCTTGGTTTATGTATTACAATTTGTTAAAATTTTAATTGTTGATAAGCTTAATGTGTTGTAAGTAGCAATAAAATATTTATTTTAAACGGGTTAAATTTCCCAAGTATTGAATGTACCACATAAAAACTAAACATTTAAAAACAACCGTGGTTATTTTTGTGGAAGTTAGTCTTATATTTTTCGGAATACAACCGCACGTTTTTGGTTTTTGAAAATTACATTTTATTCCCTTTGATGTCTGAAATTAGATACTTTGAACGTGATTACGACTGACATGGTAGTAGTTCAATACAAACCCTATGCTAAATCCAAAACATACCGTTAATTTGAGCTAGTCTTATACTTTACTGAGTATATTCTTTACACAATTATAAGATGCGCAATTATATTGATGGAAAGTAATTTACCTGCAATGAAACAAAAATTTAAATTAATTTTTTTGAATAACTTATCTGAGATTAAATTGGTTAAATAAAAAAAATCTTTATTATTTTGTTAACAATTAAAAAATAATTTATGGAGATTTATTTATAACTGTATAAAAATGGAGGTGTGACCAGCAAACGACTTTCTTTTACGAACAGAGAATTTTGAGAAATTTATTTTTTTTAAATTTTTTTTTGTAATTTTTAAATTTTCTATTATTTATTTTTATTTTGTTTTAATTCTTGGAAACATTTTGTATTAGGTAGTTTTTTGTAAACCTCATACTTTTTAAGATATTTGCAAAATAAATATTGTGGACCAAGGGAGTGCCCATTTCCGATTAGCCGATCTGGAGTAAAATTCACTGGACCTCACAATTGATCAAAAAAGCTTAAATCTGAAGTTTCAGGTCGGTTAAATCATCTGGGCTGTAGAGAGGACACAGGCTGATAGACTGACAGACAGACACCATTTCGAAACCCACTTCTTCGGACTCAGGGGACCTCAAAACAGATAAATCTCTAAAAACCTCAAGGTCCAAAATTTTCATGAATACTATACTTTATTTTACTAGAGTAAAAGAAAGTAAAAGCACAGGCAATTACAAAGGGCGACAAAATTAAGTCAACACGATTATCAATTTTTGTTAGAATGCCATAATTTTCAAGATCTCTACACCTAACATTGTTTTTTTGTTTGTTTGTTGTTTCGCTCGTTTCATCGTCCGCTCATTTGCTTCGCTTCTCCTTTATCTGCATGGGTAAGTACTTTGTACGTGAAGTAAAATTATCGCCGAGACAAAATTAAGCTAATATTGTATGTTTTGTTGTTTAATCCAGTTTTTTTTTTGGAATAAACATTGGTTTAAGGTAAGTTTTTGCAATATTTTGCAATAGTTTTTGATTTTGTTGTTGAAGATTTTTCTTAATTTATTCAATATACAAAACGAGTAATTAATTTGTGAATGATTGTAAGATTGGGTTTTCCTATCACCAACTTGAAGCAAACAAGCTTACAACCCGTCTGTCATTCACTGGCGCGAGAAAATATGTAAAATTTAATACGGAATTGTAAAAAATTTGTCCGGAAGGGGAAGGAAGCGAAAGATATCAGAAAGGGATACAAATCATCAGAAAAGTGAAGAATACCCAAAACTAAATTCTGGCGAAATTAAAGTAGTAACTAATCCTGCTAGTTTATGTTTGTTCTCGTATTTTTAAAGGAGCCGGAGTCGGAGCCGGAGCCTTGTGGAATAGGCAGACTCCGGCTCCGGATTTTTTTTGCTTACGTAGCCCAATTATTTATATATGCATTAGCGCAGTTCAAATTGGAATTCAAAATCGGACTAGCCAAAGTTAGGGTTTCTTCTCGAAAAATCTTCGTCTTTTTTAAAGCCTAGTACGCTGTTCAAGTAAAATTAAATTTTCACTGGTCTCCAAAAATATAGGAAGATAAATCTGACGTGAAAATTTAGTTTGGCGAGCTTCGTAAATATTTTAGCGCGTACAACTCCTTGTTGTGTCTGACAACGTATTTTATACAATAAAATTCACTTCGATCCACAAAACGCAAAAATTCAAATGAAATTGTCAAAATTTATTTTCACATTTATCGTCCAGGAAGATGAAAATGAAGTGAAAAATATGTAGAGATAAAATAGATACATCTGTATTCTGATATGAAAACTCCCATTTCGCTAGCTAAACTGTGCACCACAAAATGAAATTCAGCGGTGAAATTTTCATTTTCGTTTTCGCTTGTGTCATTTTTATATGAAAAATTTCATTTCACTTCAGCAGCGTACCGGGCTTAACTCTCGAAATCTCGCGAAATTTAAGTCGAGATACGTGTAGAAAGTCGAGAAGTCGAGAAATTTGGGTTAAGCGCGCAAATCTAATTAAGTATTTTGTCATTACATTTCACGGAAATTACTGATGTTAAACCAAACAAAAAATTGAAAAGAAAAACATCAAGAAGAATTAACCCCTATGTCTATGCATCTTTTTTCTTATGTTAATCAATTAAGGGTTACCCAGTAACCTTATCAGATTTATTCGAAAATCACTTAAAAATGTAACTGTTACAATGAATGCCAATGAATTTGGCACTCCTAGGCCCTAGAGCCAAAATTTCAGTGATAAAATAGAAATTTTATCGATTAAAATCGAAAAAGTTACCCGGGTAACCCAAAATAGACATAAGGGTTATCAGGGACTTACTGAACCTGACAAATTTCAAACATATGAGTCGGAGCTGGAGCCGGAGTTGGAGCCGGAGTCGGAGCTGGAGCCAGAGTCGTTAATAAGTTTATAAATTTCCGGAGTCGGAGCCGGAGCCGAACATTTTTGCTCGGACTCCGTAGCCCTGGTTTCTACACATATAATTTGTCGACGGTTAAGGGAAAAAGGAAAAATTATCTGTATCCAACGAAAGAAACCATTCATAAGTATACTCATAAGAGAATATCTAAAAAAAGGCCTGAACTTTTGGAATAATGAGAGTAAATTTCAACCCTTCGGATCTAAAAAACGAGATGGAGTTTGGAGAAATCCTGTGAACGCTTACGCAGCGCAAAATATAAAAGCCACAACAACATACGATGGTGCTTCTGTTACGGTTTGGAGATGTTTCGGAAATGGAGTGAAGGCCTTATGCTAATACTGTAATTTTTTGAATTTTTTTTGTTTTATTTGCCTAATCGATGCTGTGGCTTAGATTTTTCAATTGGCTTGCAGCATAATTCAAACAACTTTTATCCGATTGACTTCAATTTTTAACTGTATAGCTTCTGTATTAGATTTTGAAGAGAAATACCTAAGGATTTTGCAAAAATTATTCACTGCCTGTACATTTTTTGAGCGAAAATCGTTTTTTTTTTTCAAAAGCTTGGCATTCATTATGTATTTCTCCAGCTAATTAAGTGTACCATAATTAAGCAGAATTTTTGTTTTTTTGTTGCAGGATCAAAATTATTCAAGATATTCTGCAAGCCCTGAAGCCCTGTGGCGCTATCTTGTAAAATTTATTATATTGAAAAATAAATATTTGTACCTTAGTACATATGTAAACATGTGGTGTACTTTGTTTCGTGAATAAAAATTGTTTTCAATCCAAAAATAATGTCAAAAAGCTGGTTCATTTTGAGGCTTCTACAGTGGCATAAGGCCTTAATAATTTGTATTTAATTGAAAATATTATGACAGCTCGTGTATGTGGATATATTGAAAGAAAATTTAAAAGACTCAATACGCAAAATTGGGTTATCACGCCGGTTTTCCTTCCAGCAGGAGAACGATCCCAAAACAATCATCCAAACATGAAAAGGAATATTTTACAAAAAATTAAACCTAACTCCAATAGAAAATTTATGGGTGATCTTGGAGGAAAAATTGCCATTAAAGAGCGCTCAAATAAAAACGATTGTTTAGGAACCTAAGTTACGCATGGGAACAAATATCGACTGAAACTATTTCAAAACCAATAGAAAGTATGCCACGGTGCCTGGAAGCAGTCATCATATCTGAACGGTAGTTTGGTTTCGTACTGAAAAGTTGGTCTACTCATCAGTTAGCTACAAATGAGGTTTCTCCTTGGGTTTTTGATTTAGTCAATGTAATTCACTAGATCAGTAAGTTCTGGATAGATACTTAATGTATTAAGCGAGAATTGTATTTTTGTAGTTTGGTCATAGGTACCTGATGAGTAGACCAACTTTTCAGTTTGAAACCAAACTACCAACATAGGAGCTCAAGGACTCATTTTTGAAGAGTAGATACATTTTTGAAGAGTAGATACATTGGTATAACTCTTGGGGTAAAGTACGGGAGGATGATATTTCTATTTTGATTAGTAGAAGTATTATGAGTGAGATTGGTAAATGTCATTACAGTTAATATATTTGTCTATAAAAAAGCCAATTGATTGAAAACTGGGAAGCCAAGTTATTATAAACAGTGTGTTTACTTAATTTTGTCACCCTCTGTATATGATTTTCTCGATGTTTGGTAATGACGCTTACAATTTTCTAATCCAACATTTTATTTCGAGCACCTTTCTTTGCTCCGGATCCGGGCTTAGGTGATACAGAAAGATTGAAATGAAATTAATTTTTTACATTTGTTACCGTATTATTGGAAACACCGGCAAATTTAGCAATTTTTTTATTAGTATACTTCGGACGATCATTGTACAATCTAATTATTAAGTCACGTTTTTCTTCTTCTGATTCGTCCATTTCGAAATAAATAAAAAATGCACAATTTGACGTTTATTCGTTTTTTTCAATTGTTTTTCTACAAAATAACGGTACTATTTTTTTCTTTTGCGCAGTAACCCATGAGATAATATAAATTTGGGAATCACAAATTTCATTCGGTACACATAATATATGTCGGATTTATCTTTTTTCATAGAATTATTTTAAATCAATGTTTATTTATTATTTGTTCAATTGAATGAGATTCTTTTTTCCAAAATGTATTGCGGCGATGGGTATTTCTTTCTACTAAATTTACGGAAAAAAAATTCCGTTTTAAAGCTACTAAAATAATACTAAATTACTAAAAAAAAATCATATTTCCCGATTCCAAATTCCTCGGGAAAACCAGAATAAGTTGGTTGGAAGCATATTGAGGAATACTAAGAAAGCATTGAGGAAAAAAAGCCAAAAAGTTATCGCTGAAAAAATTCTCTACTCTGCCAGAAATGTGCGGAATACTCCCTGAATTCCGCAAAAATCGAAAAGGACCTAACAATAAATTATCGAATGAAGTGTTCGGCTGCTATTTCTGAATAAGACACTAATACGTAAGTATAAGATTCTTAATTAATTGAAATCCGATTCGCTTATTTCTTATTTACTCAAATACGAATCAATCGAATTTGTATCGTATTCAGAAATAGCGCCAGCGAGAATAGAAATTACCACAAAAGAAAGCAGAATTAAAAATGATACAATTGGCAAGGAATAAGCTTCTTTTGGGCCAAAGATGTATAGTCCGACTACTCTACTCTTGAATCCCATACCAATATCTCCGCGTGGATATTTTTGAAAATTTCCTTATTAATTCTCTTGATATTTCTTATACAACCTATAATATACATACAACCAAATACCCTATTCTTGTATTATTCGGAATTTTTTATTCAATTGTGTTAAATTCCTTAGTTTGTTGAACTTATTATTGATAATTTGTTTATGTTAGAAAAATAGGTTTTGTTAAATTCTTCTAAGTACAAGTGCCACGCTAATCTGCACAGCTCTAACTTATTACTGATTTATAATTTGTTACAACAAGGGAAGTCCTATAATAAACGAGGTTTTGAATTCGATATTTCCATTGTCAAAGTTTTTGTACCCCACCAATCAAGGAGTGTTGAATCAACGAATGTTGACAAAATTCGGACAGGATTTCTAAAGCTAAATTAATTCAAACAAATAAATATTGCCCACTGGAGAGCCTCCGCCATTAATGAGTTAAAATACTTGTGGCGGTGGTTATCTACTTGCTTAATAATAAACAAATCAATGTTTACTGGGTTGGCTAATAACCCACAAGGCAGATTACCCAGATGGATTAGATTATCGGGCTCAGGGACTACAAGGAAAAACGTTTCAGTCAACAAACGAAAGGAGTTTCAGTCAAAAAATATTTCATACATATTTTATGACTAAAACTCCTTTTAAAACGGAACATCAGTTCAAAAAAAGTTTTTCGGTCAGAAAACAGATTGACTGATATACCCTTTATGCACTTAGACTGAACAAACTTTTTTCTTGAGAGGTGTTTCAGTCAAACAATTTTGGACTCAACACTTTTCTTGAAGGGAATTTCAGTCAACAATTTTTGAATTGGAATACCTTTTGGTCCAGCTCATAAAATTTGAGATTTCTAAAATAAGTATAATGTCTTTTGATTCTAATTTGGATATTTTCTGAAATGTAATGCGTTAATAAGTATACTGCGACTTGATTGGCAATCACATGACCGACAATCATTTCGCTGGCCAACCACGTCGTCGACAACAGTATCACCGACAAGAAAGTTGGCCGAATAACCACTTCACCGCCATTACAGAGGACCGGGCATAATCAAGATAGATGCCCAACTCAACCATATCGCCGACACTGACCGCCGGAATTTAAACAGGGAACATTTAATTTTGAAACTCGGAACAAATCGTGGCGTAAATTTTGGAAATGAAAAATTAATGAAAACATCAAAACGCTTTGTGGTCGGTTATCAAGTTTTTTTGTCAAACTGAGCGATTTTAGAGGAGTTTTCACATTGTACTGTGATAAAAATGATATTTAAAAAAAAACAAAAAAAGATTCGCTTACATATTGATTAACTTAATAATAAAAGGAATGACCAACTTTATTTATAAAATGTTAACATTATGAAGTTTTTAGGTTCTTGAAACTATCCACTATAAGATAATAATACCAACGAGTATGTAATATCAAGAGCAACGAAACTGAAGGAAATTTTCATACAAAAAATTGAATTATCCAACCGCATAACTCTAGTTCCGTTTATCCAATTTTAGAAATAAAACAATCAATGAATGGGGCATTTAAGGCAGAGACGATTGTTTAAAAATTGAGTTTGTTCTAATTGCTGATCAAACGAAAAATTATTTGTTGATATTATTTGCGAATTCTATACTCTTTGATAATACTGAAATAACTAAATTTTTGCTTAACGGAAAATAAAGTTAGGACGAGATATAGGGATAAGAAATGTGGCAGAAGATACTTTTATTGTGGCTTAATGATCGAAATTTCGACAAAAAACTTTAGTGTAGATAATAGCATTTGGGTTTAATTAAGTTTTTAAGGAATATTTTGTTGAAAGTTTTATGTTGCTGCTTTAATTTATCCGGTTAAAATAGCGATATTAATTCAAATAGAACAATTAGGCCCTAATGAACCTCTATATTACCGCAAAATGTAATTTAATTTATTACATGGGCTGGAAAGCTTCCTGTACCACAGAATGGAACATAGATGGTGCTGTAGGTTTGGTTAGGTTTGGGTGGCGGTCATAGACACAAAAATGGTCCGTAGCCATACCACGAATAATTGTTTCCTCCAACTCATTGGAACCATTTTAAGCTGTTAAAAAAGCACTGGGGTGCCCCTAGAAACTTTAGTCTGTTTCGTGCCAGACGAGGGCAGGTGCAAAGAAGATAAAGTACTGTCTCTTCCTCCTCTTCGTCCTCGCAGCTAATAACGACAGTAGTCATGTGAGAAGACACCAAGTCTACTCGCATGCCTACCTATGAGACAGTGCCCCGTAATCACTCCAACAACCACACTGGTCTGACTTCTTGGATCTCGCCAAGTCCAACTTTGGCCAGACCTGCCGAGTTATTACGCAAGAGGTGATACTTGACCATCTGTCATTCGTCAGCTTGTTAGCTTATTCCTGAAGCAGCAGTTTGCATACCGCAAAAGGCATTTCAATATCCTTTCTGCTTTCTGAGAAGTGGCCCGTTGTACCACGTCGAGCCAGTTCATCGGCGTTTATATTCCCGGTACTTGTCCCGGCACCAATAAAATGTGGATGTTGAACTGATCTGCCATCTCGTTAAGAGATGAGAGACAGTTCTGGACTACTTTCGACGTGAGGAGGTGTGATTGAAGCGCTTTAATGGGAGCCTAACTGTCCGTATATATGCGAATATCACAAAACGATATTACATTATACCTCAACCAGTCTACGACTTCCTTTATGGCAGTTACTTCAGCTTGAAAAATGCTACAGTAGTCGGGGAGACGGAAGGAGAGATTTAACAGTAGTTCCTCGCAGAACACTCCAGCCCCGACTTTCCTGTCCCATTTTGAACCATCAGTGAAGAAGTTTATAACTCCTGGTTCCAAAACTGCACCCATCATCCAGTCCTCCCTGGATGGGATCCTAGTCCGGAACTTTGTGTCAAAAGATAGTGACGGGACGGTATAGTCGGTGGTCTTGGGAATTTGTTTGTTGCACAAAATAGATGAGTGCCCTGTATTGTTGCAGGTCCACATTAAGATAGATTTCAGCCGTATGGCCAGTACAAGATGCCAACTGTTTCCCCTAGATATCTAGAGAAGTCAAAAATAGCAGAGTCTCTAGTGCCTGATCCACGTTGCTTCATGATCAAAATTTCAACGAAAATATTAATAACATTTGGGTTTAATTAAGTTTTTAAGGAATATTTTGTTGATTGTTTTATGTTGCTGCTTTAATTTATCCGGTTAAAATAGCGATATTAATTCAAATAGAACAATTAGGCCCTAATGAACCTCTAATTACCGCAAAATGTAATTAATTTATTACATGGGCTGGAAAGCTTCCTGTACCACAGAATGGCAGATGGTACATAGATGGTGCTGTAAGGAGATATCATTAAATTTTGAAGATAGAATCTTTTATTAGAGGCCATTTCCATTTTAAAGTCGACTGTCGTTTAGTTTACATTTCAAAAGCACAAAATTGTCGTTTTCTGCATTTTGGAAAGAATGTATAATTTAAAAGGTGACTTTGGATCATCCTATGAAACTGTCCGTGACAAGAGATTTATGCACCCAAAAGAAGTGACAACAACAGAAATGTATATTGAGTGATTGGAAACTGAAATTGAATGAGATTGTTGACATCGCAAACGAGTAACGACTTCACAGCAATATTTGGAAAAAAAAAATGTAAATGCCTGTCGTGATTTCCTTTTAATTAGGGAATTTGTATTTAATTGTAATGTCTGAAAAATTTATTTTCATTTCGGCTATTTATTATGGCCATTTTATTAAAACGGTGTAAATTACACATAGGTTGGGCGTGAATATTAAACCAGTTTTATTGTGTGAAAAAATCCAAACACATATATTACTGGTTCGTGTTAAGACATAATTTGTTTGTCAAGCAATTTTAATTTGGAAATAATATGCACGACTTGGCAACATATTTCATTTTATCATTTTGGAGTAAATATATAGTTAATAAAGCAACTATTTTCCTAA
Organism: Tipula vernalis; assembly: GCA_958295665.1. NCBI lineage: Eukaryota > Metazoa > Arthropoda > Insecta > Diptera > Tipulidae > Tipula > Tipula vernalis. The sequence goes on along the minus strand of OY282558.1, from coordinate 169,411,879 downwards.
AATATTTCCATGCATCGAATAGACAATATTAATGTAGCGTTAAATGAAAAAAAATTGTTGTGTATCAATTTCTGTTTAGTTGATTAAAAATCGATTTATGTGGAAGTTTCTATAAACTAAATGAGCATAGTTAAATTACAACATATTGTATTATCAAAATAACCAAGTACATGATTTTTTGACATTTGAACGAATACAAAAAGGGGAATACACTTTGGTTTCCAACTGAGATGAAAATCAACACGTGCATATTTCCACAAAACTATTAATTTTTCCAAAATCTTTTAAAATAATTAAACTTCGATGTGTTTACTTTCACCACACGAAAGCAAAATAAATACAAAAATCTCAATTAATATTTTCAAAGAATCAATGAAAAGGGGGCACGTGTTGATTGTTATTGAAACACAAAAACAAAAACATCATAAGAGGGATACATAACATACATAACTATTGATACTACTTACTTTAAGTTGTACGTATGCTGTTTGTACAACAAACATTGATTATTAATTGATTCATTAAATTACGTTTCAGTCAGTCGAAATTAAAGAATTTACATTTTATTTATTTAACTTTGGTATCGGGATTATGTGTACCTACTGTAAAACTGTTGAGGAAAATTATTATTGAGATAATTAAAATCACATGTTTTTCCAAGAAGTTTCGTTACATTTGTTATGAAAATAAATACGGGAAGGAAATGTTTAAAGTATTTATTTAGGGATTTTTATTGCGGTCTTCTGTGGTTTTATTATATTTTGGATAATTTATTGCACGGTGTGCGGTATATTTATTTATGACTTAATGAGATTAGGAAAGAAAATGAGTATCAGAGACGACGCCTTAAGTAATCTAGTCTTTAATAGATTAGAGAACATAATATCGACTAAAATAACAATAAAACTAGTGAAAATTACAAATCCATCAACATTAGTTTTCTAGTGTCACAAAACATTATTCGAATATGGGTCATTTGGAATAGTGAAAAGTTATTCTTGGAGACAACTTGGCCATTTAAATAATGTGACATTCGAATATTTAACAAAAAAGTGAAAATATTTGTACCGTAATATTATGTACAACTATTTCTCAAACATTTAAAATAGGAATATTTTCTCTTTGTATATATTTGTTATGCGTACAAAAATAAAGTTTTTCATTGAAATGGAAAATTTATTTATATTTTTTGTATGATATTTTGTCTCATCTTCAGCGGTATCTTCGCACAATAAATTTTGGTCTCAAGATCTTAAATTCCTTAATTTTTTTAAAATTTTATTTATTTCGAGAATTTGTAATTATGTACATACATGAGTATATAGTAAATTATAAATAAACCATAATAAATTAGTCTATATCCGGTGGTCTGGAATCTGGATTAAAAAAAAAAAAAATTAAATTGCGATTTATTCCATACCGGTATGAAATAAAAGAAACAAACAAAGTCATACATGTACACACTCTCTAGGGAAATTTCAGTTAGTATGTTATGTTGCGCGGGAAATTCATCCAGTGTTAAAATATATTTCATTTGTCTCATCTAATCTAAATTTATAAATAAACATACGTACATATGTATGTATAAGTATGTACACTTGCTTAGTGATGCGTGCCAAAATATTTTTTTTTATAATTTTTTTCACAAAAGTTTGGGTATTTTTGTTTTAATTGAATTTCGGCACCCAACACTTAAGCAAATGGTTTGTTTACGCGAAGTGATAAACTGTTTTGTATGTTTTGAGTAGCTGATACTAACAATACTTGAGTTTAGAGATCAAATTAGTTATTTCATATAATTTAATTATTGGCTGATAATTTATTGATTCAATCAATTTTTTTCTTATAAACAGTGTATCACTTGATTATTGCTATGTCAAGTACTAGCTCTTCAACTTGGCGTATGAATAAAGAAAAATATTGTTAAGAGATCAGTTGCCATGATGTATAATTTATTTTACATAATGATTCATGCATCAATAATCCGGTAAACAACCGAAGAAAAATCAAAACATAGCTTTAGAGAAGAACTTCTAAATTAAATTTTATTAAATATTGGGTTGGAGACATTTTTTGTCATGAGTATTTTTTTTATGAGAGATTTTTTTGTCATTTTTTGGTTAAATTTTTCTTTTATTCAAAACGAATTTTATTTAAGTACATATTGACCATTATTGTCTATGACCTTCTGCCATTTTTCGTTAAGTTTCATGATTCTATCGGTGTAAAACTTCTCTGGTTAATCGGCGAAAAACTTGGCCAAGTGATTTTCACAGTCCTTTTTTGAAGCCAACTTTAGACCATAAAGGGAGTTTTGCAGAGACCTAAACAAATAGTTGTCAGAGGATGATGTGTGCGGTCTGGCGTTGCCACGACGAAAGACAACACCCTTGGAAAGGAAGCGAGCAAACCATCTACATGCTGTTGCATTAGATAAAGCTTTTGCCCTTTTCATAGTAAAATTGCAAAATATAGCGAATTTTTTGAGAAATTTCACTCAATTTCACACTAATATAACCTTTGACACAAATTTCGAAAATCTGAAAACCGTTTACCAAATCATTTTCAATCGTCTTTTGAATAAATTCTTGTAAACACATTAATAAGAAGAAGTATCAATCTTGCCCATGAAAGTATTTTTATTCGCTCTTGTCCATGAAAGTATTTAATATCTTTTGATTTTCGTGTATGTCTTTTTAAAAATACATTTCATTATGATTGTTAGAAAAACTAAATTAGATTCTGTGAATACAATTCTAACAGAAAACTTTCTGACACAAAGAATTTTAAAATATTACTCGTTGAATCGTTTAGTAGGAAGTAGTACTTTAACAAAACTATTGCTGAAGTTTTCATATTTTCGATATTTCAATTTTTCACTTTCTTCTACACAAAGTAAATATTGACGGTTGGAGTGTCCCGATTTTTAAGTATCTATTCCTCATTTCCACTTTCCGCAGGAGCGCTAATAACATATTTACTATGGTTGCATCGCAAGTTGTTTGTATCTAGTTCTTTTATTTATGTTCCGTAAGAGGCGCTTTTCCTACTTTTACCATACAATCATCAATAGGGATCAAGAAAAGTTTGCAATTTTAGAATTTAATGGGAATAGGCAAGTTTGTATGAATGTTCTGTAACTCAAAAACCAACACTTCTAGAATTATGAATTTTGTATTTAGGTGTTTACATTAAGTGAAGGTGTGTACTTTCTATTTTCGGTTACGATCGGATAAGGGGATCGTGATAAAAACTTTTTAAAAATTGACAGGAAAACTTTGAAAAATTACTTCAAAAAACTAATAGACTTCTGAAAATGTTTACTTTTCTTATTTTTGACGACAACACTTTCTAGTCAATTGACTTGAAAACTTCCAATAGACTAATGAATCCGAAAACGCTTATGTGTAACACAACATCATACTTATAAACAAACGTTTGTACAAGAAAGTCGGACGTTGGCTTAAACAGAATATTCAGAAGAATATAGCAGAATAAAGCAATTAGAAGTGAATATAATTTGAGACAATGGCGTAGAGCTTGATATTGGTGGATGATGTTTTGAGGAACTTTATCATTATTTAATACACTCTACGAACTAAATATAGGGACAACGACGAAAAATCGTGTTTTCGGTAATTTAAAACACCAACAATTTTTTATTTTTTACGACTTGGATGAATAAATAATAGTTTTAAAAACTTTGTTGCGTTAGTCCAACGAAATAAATGTAAGAATAAAACCATTTGTATCACATACATAAATAAATAATTAAGTAAGAAATGTTTTAAATCAGCAAGTGTGGCTTTCCTATTGATTATTTATTGCAAATGAAATGGCACCGAATTTATCAATCTTTTGATACTTCCTGATCAATATCAGCCCATCTCGAACTGACAACCATTTTTAAAATTCCATTCTGATAACATCTTTATCACTCAATGATTTTCGATCTAGTTTGGCTCTGGGTTATAAAAAGGGCAGCGCAATAGCTGGTTGAATAGAAAGGAGCTAAATATTGCGTAGTCTCTTTACCAGAATAAATTGGTTTATAATCCTATTGGAACATCCAATCAATTAAATAAATTTTATCACCTTAATATATAGCTTATTAACACGTCGGTCAATAACTCTACATAATTTGTGGCCCTCACTTTTGTAGAAATAATCCAAATAAGAGATTTTCCTAAATATCCTTTAGAACTACAAATCATTTCCGAACCTCCGCAAAAATTTCGCACAATTCTACCAGGATATGCAAGTATTTTTTTGTCATTACTTAAAATAACGTGAGGTCGTCATACGTTTAAAAATTTATGTTTTCCTGCCGTCTAAAGGTGCATTCAATAATGCAATGTCGATATCAGAAATCACAAACGATGTTGTGTTAATGCAGGCGGTATGAGAAGACTGCAGAAATTATTTTTTAGCTGCATTAGTAAATTTGATTTTTGAACGTCGCAAAAAGCACCCTAAGTCTCCATTAGCTTTCAAAACTTGTTTGAATTTCTCTTACTGATACATCCAGTATAACATAACGTCGAACGCTAGCAGTACTGGTAGATTTGTGGATTGCCGATCGCTTTATGCTTACGGTACATTTATTTTTACATTTTTTCTCCTAAATTAAAAAAAATTAATTATTTCCTTCTTGCTTCATTCAATTCTAGCTTCTACTTCTCTTGTCTTCTTGACAGAGAAGTTTTGGTTCCTTACCAAGAGGATGTTATCTTATTTTCACGAACTGGGCCCTATTGCACCAACTACTTATCACTAATTACTTATCAACTTATCATAATTTTTGATAATTTTCTATTGTACCAAATTGAAATTTGCTAAGTATTTAATTGAGATATAATAAGTGATAAGCACTCACTTATCAAAATTAAGTTGCACCAATTCGCGAAATGATAAATGATAAGTAATATTTTGATAAGCGATAAGCTTGAGGTTTTTGATAAGTTTTTCGTAGTTCTGCTGCACCAAAAGTTTTAACTCATCAATAATCGACTACATATTTTAATGATAACTTATCCAAAATATCAATAAGAAAAATTTCATTACTCAAATAAATTGATAAGAGCTACTTGTCGTGGTATGACGGAAGTCTGTTAAAAACGTTTTTTTTGCTGTTATTTTAAGATGAAATTTTTTTTTCAATTTTAAAAGAGTTATCGCTGTTTTATTGTATTCTAATAAGTTATAATAATAAGTCAAAGTAAGAATAATTTCATTCTGTTCGATTTATCATAGATATAAGACAGTTGTTTCTCGATATTTTAATATTAATATAAAACTATCAAATATAGGAAAGGATATAGTAGAAGCCAGAACCAATTATTCTCCTGACTCGGCAGTGATAAAAAATTTTCGTTTGTCACATGAACAAATTGAGCACGTATTATTAAAAATAAAAGTAAGTTTGCAACATGGAAGCGACCGAAACTACGCGTTAAGCCCTCTACAGCAGCTACGAACAACACTGCATTGGTTAGGAAATGGTCACAATATCATGGGATTGCCAATATGTACGGAATTAATAAATCGACTGTGTGTAGGGTCATTCATCGAGTAGCAAATACCATCATCGATAACATGATGGCGGAAACTGTGTGTTGGCCCGAAAATTTCCAGGATAGAAGTTTTTTGAGATAGGTGGTTATGTAGTTAAACTCAATTTGTTTGTTAATAGAAATTCTCTTAATTCAATTATTATGAATATAAATTGTTTACGTTCAAGTACTGTTCAAAAATTATTTACAGTTAGAGAAGAGATTTTGTTTTAAAAGCAACAAAAAAAAAGTTTTACAATTGATTCTAAACAGTGAAATAAGAACTCTCAATTGAGAAATGTTTCGCTTCATGTATTACATACATGTAAAATTGTTGTTTGTATTAAATTACAGAATAATAATTTTTTAATTGTTTTGTTATATAGGTACAAAACCATTGTTTAACATACAAAATGTGCGGAAAGCACATTATTTTGCAAACACTGTAGAGATCATTACAACTTATCATAAAAATTTGGTAATTTGTCAATTGATAAGTTATAGACATTCTGATGTGCAACGCTTATCACTTATCATTATCAACATTTGATAAATTTTCAAATTGATAAGTGAGTGAGATTTTGTTACTTTTGGTGAAACACTTATCACTTATCATTATCAAAAAAAACTAACTTATGATAAGTAAGTAATAAGTGATAAGTAGTTGGTGCAATAGGGCCCTAGTCCGAATTATATATTATTAGTATTTTATTTTTTTATAATTGTTATTTTTATTTTGATTTATTTTTCGAAAAAAATCAAAGCGTAAAACTCTAGATTCAGGCTTCCTGATGACAATTCTGTGGTCATAGAAGCTTAACAGCTGGCAAAAATATTTGGAAGTCTCGATTTTATGCTGTACTGCATGGCAAGTTCCTGTCGTGCAATACGAGTGCAATATAGCGAGTATCGGTCGTGAAATACGCCTTGAAATCAATATTCATTAAGGTAGAAGACCACAATCCTGATCGCGGTTGATCGTTTAACGATTTTTCTGTTAAAATAAGAAAATTATTGCAATTCAAAACACAAAATTTTCATTTCGCTACTACCTCACGCAATTTGTGTACGACAACCAATATAATTATGTGCATACTTTCATTCCTTAAAACAAGCATGACGGAATGCTGTAAAAAGCTGCCACATGGAGCGTAATGGCGCACGAATTGAGAGTGATGTATATGTCCGGGAATAACTCAAAATAACCTGACAAAGATGACCATTGTTGGTATAGCAAGACAGAGATTAACCAATATATTGTGGAACTAATGTTGAATCACTGGTTCAAGACTTTCATAAATATTTTCTGCCTGGCAACGTTAAATGACTGCAGAAATTGTTTTCCAGTATAAATTTTGTTAAGATGGTCTTAACGTAAACATTAAGCCAAAAATGATTTGAGAATATTATTTCAAGGTGTATTGCAAAACTGAAATATGCCTTACGCACTGCATACAACCCAAACCGCCACGATTTTTGTTTTGCGTTAAAAATTATAAATTTTTGGATTTTTGGGAACAGACATGAGAAAATGACGTAGGCAAACACCGATATTTCCTAGTCTATTACTTAAAGGCGTACCTCGGTAATAATTCATATCGAAAACAGGTTTCAATTCTTTCAAAATCTATCGCACAAATATTGATCTCATTTTTTGTGAATATGAGCTGAGAAAGGTTTTCTACTGTTAATGTTGAAATGCTTAGTAAAGTGAGATTATCTTAGAACCTTTTTTTCAGAAGTTCTTGAACTTAACATTTGCTTTTTAATTGCTTTCAGTGTATCAGAGTGTTACGATACTTTGGAGCATTTTTTGCCTGTTATGATATTAAAAAATGCAAGTTAGGGAGCAAAACCACTAGTGCAGCGACGACTAAAGCCAAGAGATCATAAATAAGTATTTCAATTTCAATCTCTCTCTATACGACGTATCTATCTGCACAGTCCAACAAAATACTATCGGGCAATATTAGCATCAAAAAGTTGGTTGGCCGAACCAGGAACAAACAAGAGAGTTTTACAAATATAAGCAACAATAAATATACCTAACAAGTTTTTCCGGCAACCGTGAATCGTATTTATCTAAAACCAAAATAAAATGTTTATTTATTTTTGAGTTACACATTGATAATATATTTCAAACTATTGATGGATGATAATAATGTAGCAAGGTAAAGTAGTTTTATTATTCAATACATTAAACTTATTCAATCAAAAAAACAACTTTCACAAATAAAGAAATTTTTACTGAATCTACTTACACTGAAATATCCCCAAAAATGTTGAAAAATGTTGAAAGTTTCATTATTTTGCACCAGATTTCTCAAAGATAAGTGCATTAATGGGCTCTAATTTTGTCCAAATCATATCCCAGGAATATATCAATACCTTAAAACACAGAAGTGCTACGTCCACATTTGTGGTAAACACAAAATTAAGATTGGAAACAGAAAGTGAAGAAAACCTACCTGGTGGTCATACGAAACTTACCTCCATCAAATAACATTGAGGATTTGAAAAGTAAGTTAATTGGCCTTGGCCATGATGTTGTTAATATCTGCAACATGAGGCAAAGTGATAAGAAAAAGACACTCCCACTCTTTAAAATCGATCATTGAATGAGTGAAACAAAACCTAAAAAACTCATTCGATAAGTAAACTGATGCATAATGCATTCAAGCAGTAAAGTCGCAGCCCGCTACAAATCCGAATCCATCTTAAAAGTTAGTTACCAGGACAACAAATGCACTGATCCAATTAAAGATCCAACTTCGGAAAGAAATCATACCAAAGAAAACCATTCACCGGATAATTCAATAAATCATCAACAATTGCCCGAGCAATCTTCCACGAGAACCGGGCATATTGACAAAAATAAAAATCCATAAAAAATACAAAGAAAAATGCTTTTGAAATTTTTCTGACGTTTTCCTGTCAAGACACAATGTTAGTTCTCTATATTAGTATGTGGATAATTATAATGTTAAAAAACACTAATTTTTGAAAAATGTTCTAATTTCAATGAATATTAAAGTTTCACTAATTCGTCAAAGCGAAGGCTTGGGGGCAGCTGAAAGGGTTGTAAATTATGATGAAAGAAATAATGGCCAAAATGGGTACTATCCTTAATCTTCTAAAGACCATTGTCCGGAAATCATTCAATGTTCAGAACCCTTAAATTAGCAATCTGGAATGCCAACGGCTTGTCATAACATGTCAATAAGCTAAAAAACATTCATGTCATTGTTAATATTCAAAACGCATAACACAAACTACTCACCTGACTTAATCACTTTGAGAACAAAGACATGAATTCATAGAAACAAGCAATGTTAAGCAACAATTAAACTGATTGGAACCATTTCAGATATACATAAGTTCAGTATACAACAGAGAAACTAAACACAAACAACAAGTTAAAGTGAAGCAGCAGAACATCTCAATGAATGTATTCAATCAGCAGCTGAAAATCGGCATCACTACAAAATGGGAAAAAAAAGAATGGGGAATGTTCAAATGTTATCAAAGTTAAGACAGGAATGGCAACGATATCGATTAGCGGGAGATAAACGTAAAATGGACAAAACCGTCAAGTCAAACAGTTAAAAGAACTGCTTTTCAATGAAACAAACCAATCAATTCGAAATTTGAAAAAATATTTATCACGACCCTCACCAACAGAAAACACAGATTATTCACTGTGGGAAGCGACTAAGATGTTGAAACAACCACAACATATTTGGCCAATACTGGACTAGAAATAATGAAGAAAAGACTGATGTATTTGCAGACCATTTTCAACGGGTATACCCATCTTACTCATCAGAAACTACGGACGAAGAGAATAACAACATTCAAAACTAATTGGAATCACCTTTGCAAATAAATCGTACAACACGAAATTTTGTATCTTAGAAGTAAGAACAGTGATACAGAGGGAGTTAAACCCTAAAAAAGCACCAGAACAGTTTTGCAAGAGTTATCAGATATAAGGGTATTCGATTTCTAGCCTACTTATTCTACGCAATACTTAGAACTGGATATTTCCCAATACAATACAAGTTTTCACAAGTAACATTAACACAAGAAGTTACGTCATACAGACTATAAACTTGCTACCAATTATGCTTAAATTATTTGAAAAATTACTACATCAGTTTGTATTTAGAACACAGCACTCAACAATAGATCAAGTACACAGAATAATTTAAATAATTCAAGAAGCCCTGTTGGAAAAACATTTTGTTCTACTTTATTCATGGACATAGCACATGCTTTTGATAAGTTGTGTAATGACGTCAGCAAGAAATAAGAAAATATTGCTGAAATAGCTGAAGGGCGAAATTTTTACACTTAAAATCTATATTTATGTCGAATACACTACATGTTCGCGTTTTGTGAATTTTTTTTTTTCGGTTTACATAGAATAAGTCGAATTTAAAGTTTATCGAGTTCTAGTGCAGTTCTCATGGAAAACACGGCTAACATCATGTCATAACATCATAACATACAATACAAAACTAAACACATAACAACTGGACCAGTTAAAATTTTTGTGGTGAATAAAATGCCAAAAGAATAAAAGTCAACTAAAGGCCCGTTCCTAAAAATTTCGCTAAATAATTCAAATAATAAAACCAAATTCTTTGTAGAAAAAAAACTTCAAATAAAGAAGGAGTATAACTAACTGGATGCGTTCAACCACCTAACAAGCAAACCACATACATTCTGCCAAAAAAGTACCGGGAATTGTTAAATAAAACACAAAATATTTATTATTCATTCAAATTTATTGTATCGCCTTCAAAGTATAGGCCTCTTCCGTAATAATACACTCATGCCAAAGAATAATCCAATCATCAAAAAAATTTTCACACGGATTTTCCGGAATCGACTTCAGTTCTCGCCGCAAATTCTCTTTTATGTCTTCTATCGACTAAAAACGGGTTCCTCAAGGTGGTAATTTGAGTTTTGGAAAGAGAAAAAAGTCAGCCGGACCCTTATCAGGTGAATACGGTTGTTGTGCGATGATACCATCTGATCAAATTTGACCCGGACTGGTAAACAAGAAACATTTTAATGTATATTTTCTTTTTATGGCTTCAATCGACAAATGGCGCGTTCCCCGGAGCGGATATTTGAGTTTCGGAAACAGGAAAAGTCGCAGGGAGCCAAATCTGGCGAGTACGGTGACCGAGCGATGACTTTTGTTTCGTGTTTGGCTGTAAATTCAGTCAAAATCAGGCTGGAATATAACAGCGCATTATCGTGCTGAAAAATTAATGAATTGTTTGCCAACAAATCCGGCCGTTTCACGACGAATTGCTTCATGTAGACGCCTCAAAACGGCCAAGTAGTATGCTTTATTGACCGTTTGACCCTCTGAAACGAATTCATGGTGAACTACGATTTTCGAGCACAATTTTCTTCACTTTTTCGATGTTATCGTCGCTAAGAGAGGTAGATGGACATCACGACCCACACTGAATGCTTTAAGCCACTCAAATACTTGCATTCTCGATAGAGTAAACTCCCCAAAACACTTCTGCAACATTTTCAATCATTCCGTAGCCGTAATTCCATTGGAAACACAAAATTTCAAGCAAATTCGTTGTTCAATTTTTATTTTTCATAGTAAAAATCGTGACAACCTTTTCGCGTCATAAACAAATGGCTGCCAAACTTACACTAATGGACGTTTTCTGTTCAAACGTCACACGTATGTCAAAGAAGGTTTTACCAACCAGGAAAAAAAAAATTACCGATTCGGTTTACGCGCGGTTTAAATGGACCAGTCCGGGTAAAATTTGATCGGATAGTATTTGTTGAGGTGGTGCAAAATCCATGAGTTTTCTTTCCACAAACCTGGCCTATTTCAACTAATTTGCTCTCTTAAACGCCGCATAATGCCCAGATAATATTCTTTATTTACCGCCTGACCATCTGGCAACAATTCCGGGTGGACAATACGACGTTGATGGCCGACCAGAGCGAGGCAAATCTTCCACCATATCTCGACCGCTTTTGAATGCACGATACCACTCATATGCACGTGTTTTAGATAAAGTCGATTCATTGTAAGCCTCTTGAGGACCTTCAGTTCGCGCGTCGAATTTTATTTTATAGCTTCAATGAAGTCAAAACGGACTCAAATTTGAGTCTGGGAAACAGGAAAGTCACATGGTGCTAAATTAAGCGAATGTGGTGGTTGATCGATAGTATTTATTGAGTTGTTGGCCTTATATATATGTATACATATTCGTTCATCGTATAAAATCCACGAGATTTTTTTCCCCATAATTCCGGTCACTTTTTTCGAATCAGCACAAGAAATTTCGTTTGCAACAAAAAAATTTAAGGCAAACTCTTTGTTCGATAATTTCGTTTATCGTAAAAAATCGCCGTGCCCACTAATGAGGTCGACTGACTTAATCAACTGCGGTAAACAAACTGGTTGACAGATCGCACTCAAAGTTGGCGTCATAATGAAAAACAGTTCTTCAGCGCGGACATTTTAAATTAACAATTCCCGATACTTTTTTGACAGAATGTATATCCTTAAGCCTTTATATACTACATTAATATCACCCCCTGGTCGATTCAATCATATTACACTATAATTGAATGATCAATAAAACGATATTAATTTTATACCTCTATCTATCCCATAACGACCTTAATTATTTCCTGTAAGTAATTATTGTTATTCTCTCACAATGCGATTTCGGTCGGTATAAAGTTGATGATCAAATGTCAATTTTGTAAACGAGTTGGTCGTTCATGCAACTTAATAACTAAAATACATATCGAATTTAATTTAAGGGTCTTATACATCATATATACCAAAATCGACTAATTACAATTAGTGATGTTATGTGTGTTGCTTTCTTGAAGCGCATTTATGTTCCAATTATAATAACATTTATGTTATTTTTATTTTATTTTGAAGACATTAAAATGTTTAAATATATGACGGAGCGAATTTATGAGTTTTAATTTTTCTAAAATATAACGTTTTAAGTTCAAAATCAATAATTAGGGTGGTCCTAATGGATTATATTTTATAAACCATATAAAAGGGTTAGTAATTTTCGTTAAAAAAAAACTATAGGCATAAGATTCAAATTTTAGAGTTTAGAGCAGCAGGTTCTAAAATATTTCATGTATTATACACCCACATTCAAAACATGTAAATATTGCAAATAATGCTACTGCGGTCTCATTTGCAGCTGCTTCCACATTGAATGCATGAATTAATCAAAAATTATTTGAAACACGACAACGAAACTAAATACGGATATATTATTTTATTAAATTAAAAGCATTATATGTTTAAAATGCAGGTGGTGGAAAATTAGGGTACGATTCATATCTCGTATGAATCCCGTTCTTTACAAATAAAACAATACCAATGTGGGACAAAGCGCAGCATTCAACTTATTTTTCTATACTTACATACACGATTAATAAAATACACATTCATTTGATTAGGCCTTTCATATATAACCAAAACGAAATTATTGTGTCCGTTGATGGATGGTTATAACCACGTTGAACTTCAAATGATACTCATCGCGTGATAATCACTTTTTTCATTTGATTTAATAAAAAAATAATTTTAACACCCGCATTTTTGGCATTTTAGATGTACAAGTTGTCATCACATTTTCAAATTAAGATGCAATAAAGAAAATTAATAATTTACAGATCGGTTTTCACACACGTTATATGAACTCGTCAAATTTTTTATTTTTTGAATAAATAGGGTGCCGGCATTCCTATTATATATTATAGGTATTAATTTATACGTTGTTTAGGAATTGGTTTAAGTTCTCATAAACTTTGATGACACAAACATCAAGATATTATTAAATTATGAGATTAATCTTGTAGCTACCAGGTGGTAAACAACATAAAATATGAACTCTAGCCATTTTCGGAGCTACACCAAATAACATAGGCATGAAGTTATGCGACAACAACAAGCTACTCGTGTTTAATTATTTCCCCCTAAAAAACGAATATAAGTACATACAAATAATTTAATTACGTGTGTTCAGTTCAAACTACAAAAATTCCAATAGGTAATAAAATATTCTCCCATACATTATTTATAGCATTTAGAAAATTGGGGAAGCTACATATTTTATACAAGACTTATGGCAGTAATTTGAGTGATATGTTGAATATAGAATTTCGATTTGTTTAAGTACGAACATACAAGTATAATATACAAATCGTTTGTTAGTTATGAATTTATTTGTTAGGAACTGTGAAATGATTTCGACATAAAACAATTAAGCAAACAAAAAAATTTATAAACCTCAAAATGTTGTAAGTACATAATGAATCCTGATAACAGAACGCTAAAATTTATGTTAAGCAATTTTAATTGTCCGCTTTTCATTTGAATTGGTTTTTAAAAAACAATAATAACATTAAGTACATAAGGCCTTTAGACCAAAGAGAAAATGAAATGGTGTTTGACATCCAGATATGCAAATTCCGGTCGAACGATAGTATAGCTGACAATTTTTCCATTTCGAAGCAACAAAGCAAGTATTCCGCTTGAGATGAAAGTGTATCCCTCGGCCTTTTACGTACAAAAGAAGAAATCCGTGATTCGTCTCTTGACATTTTATTATAATAAAAATGTGATAACTGAATTATAGAAGCCGGAAGCGATTTTGCACACAACAAGACTTCGTTATGGATTAAATTTTCCGCCACTACATCACCAAAAGACGAACAAAAAGATTGACGTTGGCATCATTTTATAATATGGTTGATCTAGTGGTGTAAGCCAGTTATAATAAATAAAAAATTTAAAATTTTTTTCGAAAGCGCTAGTTCGTCCAATATTAATTGTCGTCCGTTCTTCAATAATAGATCGGATCATTAAGTAACGGTTAGAATTTATAAAAGTCAATACTTTTATTTTCATAAACGTTTATATATGTGTATGTGTATGTATTTTGTGTCTATATTTATTTTATCTTGTGTTGCACAATTACATTTACTTTAATTTATTCTTATTAATATATATGTATATATATATATATATATATATATATATATATATATATATATATATATATACAATTGAAATTTCTTAATTATATTTTAATTTACCACCGTATTTTCCGACATAAGGCCGGTGAGAAATTAAACGAGCGCGCACTGTTATAGCCATGCAATCCGAGACGAGACTGTTTTGTTTTTTATTAATTTTTGTCTTGTGTATTGTTGGTTGTACTGTCTGGAAGAGACAGTAGTTCAGTTGTCTTTTATGTTAGGCGTTTTCGTTTGCGTTGTTCTGACCGTGTGGCGGCGAACGCATGTGTGAATGCGTGAACCGCCACAGGACTCCCCCACGAGTGACATCCCCCTTCGTGATGATTTATCTCTGTGCGGCTGAAACGTCTGGCTGTACCAGAATCGTTAGCCGATCAGTGTTATCACAGGGGTTGAGTGTGCGTGTGTACCAGTTAGTGTGCGTCTATGTTCGTGTGTGTCTGTGTGATGCTTGCGTGCGTGTGCAAGTGTGTGTGTGTGATGCTCGAAATCGTATGCGAGTGTGTGTGATGCTTGCGTGTGTGTGCAAGTGCAGCAGTGTAGGAGAGTGCTGAAGGACACACCAGGTAGTTGGGAGCAGGGGCTTCGACCATAGACCTGATGTGGACGTCAACACTGTCCCCACTGAGTGCTGCGTGTGTTTGAGTGCGTCCGACTTGCAAAACCATGACTTGCCAGTTTACGTCTGACGTTTCCTTGTCGTGGTTTTGTTAGTTTCAGTATGTGTCAGTATCTGGTCCCAAAACATGCGCCAGACCAGAATGGTATGTTCTGAAGCCTGACGTACCCTGTTTCGGGGCCAGTTTCAGTCCTGTCAGTGTTTGTTCTGTGAGTCTGGGGAGTGTGATCGAGTATGGATGTATGTCGTTTGTTTGGTTGCGATTAAAACAAAATATGAAATAATTTTATTGGAAAAAAACTAGACAAAAAAAAAAACTGGTGGTGAAAAATTTACAATTATTGTATATATAAAAAAAATAAAAAATAAATATGCGTTGATGGTGTTGTTCTTGTTGTCGTCGGTCTTGATGGCGATGGTGCTGATGATGGAGATGGCGGCGATGATGTTGATGATGGTATTAATGCCGCTGCTGCTGGTTTCGTTCTTTTCGCCGCTGTTGTTATTATAAGGCGCTGCTGATGATGTCGTTCTTGTTGATGATGTATCGTCGATGGCGGCCACGATAATAACGGCGATAATGATGTGACGATGACCAAGGCCGGCTGGTGTGATGATGATGATGGTGGTGATAATGATGATGATGATGATGCCGCTGTTTTGTCTATTGTTTTTTTTTATGATGGCAATAATGTAAGCGCACAACATGTTATACATGTGTGCATTGTGTTGGGTGTTATTTTATAATATTACAAGTTGCGCAGCATTGTGTTGATGGTGGTGTGACTTCTGTTATGTGTGCACGTATTTGTATGTGTTTTTTTTTTGTGACGTGTGTGATGTTAAGTAAGCTCTCTCTGTGTTTAATATGACTCCATTTGATTGCCCGGTTTATAAAAATGTAAATGTTCATTGTGAATTTTGTGTTCGACATTTTATGATACAAAAAAAAAAAAAAAAAAAAAATAACTAAAACCGCGTGTCCCTGTCCATAAAAATGGACGTCGGTTGTCACCAATATGGAAGTACACCACTTTACTTGTATTTATTGATAAATTAATTATATTTCAATTATAGTTTAATTAATTTGTTTTTAATTTAATACAATTCATTTTTAATTTTCAATTGAACAAATATTTATTTTATTTTAATTTCTTTGTTAACATTATTATTATGTATTATTATTCACCACCATTTTATATGTCAACAGCGCATGCAGCCAGCATGATGCCGACGTGTTGCCGCGTTAAAATCCGTTAATGTTCTGACCGTGTGGCGGCGAACGCATGTGTGAATGCGTGAACCGCCACAAATTCAAACTTCGAATCGATGACAGTAAGAGGGGAAGTACTAGCGGTGCTGACGTTATATGAAAGAGATGAGAGAAACTGTGAGAAATGTTCACAGGGTTCACCCTGTTTGCTAGCAACACTCGAAATGCTTTTACAAACGCGTGAATGAGATTGAAGCAGCATACAATTGAATTTACTTATCATTTTTATTTCATTCATTCTTTCTATTTATTATCCTAATTTTGATATATTATGAATTAATTACACACTAGAACCGGCAACGTCAAGACAATCATCCAAACGCCACAGACTGCTACCAAAGAGTATCCTAATTATTGTGCTATAATTACGGAACATCTTGTAATAAACGTTGGGTTTTTGGCCCTAAATTCTAAGTCAACTTTTAGATCAAAGCATAAATTACAATCTACGACGCTACTGCATGTAAAACTGTTATCTCAAATGATTTATAATAAAACAATCAAAGTTGAACATCTCAGTATGGTCAACAATTTTGATCGTCAACTTAGCATATGAAACATTTTCATTTATGGATTGCGTCTTAGTTAACACATGTAAGTAATCCATAACTGAAAATTTTTCATACCGACCTGCCGTCAACATCGAGTTATACCATTAAAAGTCGAACAGTTGCTAGTGGAGACACGAATTAGCAACGTCTTGTTGGCAAAACTTTGTGTTATGAATTATTTTGTCAATTAGTGTAATTCTTCTAGACCGTTGGAAATTTTAGCTTGCAATAATTAGTTTTTTAGTTAGGTTATTGGTGAAAAATAAATCAAAAAAAATAGTGGCAATTAAAGTTTCCGCACTTCCAACTGAAATAAATTCAGAAATAATCCGCGAAGGCAATTTACGTGGATGAATTGCTAAAAATAGTCTTATAGAATCCTTGAACGCCAGAACAATCCTCGAAGACATTTAGACAGTTTCTGCGCTTTGATCCCATAATAAATCTTGTAGTTAAATATAATCTGTCCTGTAAAGGGAGCTGCTTGATATATAGACAACGAATCAAGTCAAAAGAATTGAGGGATGCGATTAGTACACTGGTCGACATTTTTCTCTTTCTTTTTAGGAACGGATGCTGATTCCGAAAATCAAACAAACAATTCTCCATCACCACTCTGTTTCAAGTTATGTTGTCTCTATTTTCTTTTTACCTTCCTACTTAAGGAACCAGCAAAAATCGCCCATCATCGCGGAACTTTAATAGAATTCTTCCATGGACATGATATGCTGACAAAAACACCTTAATACTCTCCTGGCTAGTCACTTATAGCGGAAGAATCAAATTGAGCGTCGCGAAGCGAAGTTCTAATCTGCGACGCAGAGGGCCCGATTTCTTGAGGTTTGAAATAACGAGAAACTTAGGCGTGATCGGTAAATTCTACTTATAATTTTATAGAATAATTCATAACCTTAGTACTGGATCCACCTATTATATTCTCCGTTCCGAAAAGCTTGTTGCCCAGTATTATCTGAGATTGAGTTTGAACTGAGAATAGAACAGATTATCGCGCAATGCTATTACTAAATTATATTGAGTGTAATTTTTTATTATAAATCAAAATTTTATATTATTTGAATTTTTGATTCTTTTAGTGTAAGGTTTAGGTTTTTTTTAAACTTTTGCTTCGGAAGCAGACCCCAGCCGCAAATACATTTTCTTCAAGAGAAATTCACTTTAACAGTGAATAATTTAGCTATACCTATAATTATTCACCATAATTTTTTCTATACCTATAGTAAATCAATCAGACGGACGCATAGGGACAACTATAAATGCAGCTTTCTCGCGGTCTCATTTTATAGCTATTATAAAGCAATTTTTTCAATTTTGAATTGTCAGGAAACACGAAATACATTTTGTATTTAGTATAAAGTATAGTATATTGCCCATTTCAATTTTACTTCGGTCTAAAAAAAACAAAGTATTGAAATCCTGTCAAAAATGATCAAAAATTTGGTTGGTCCAAAACCACTTTTCTCGACGTTTTCAAAGTCTTAAAAAAGCAAAAAAAAAAAAATGTCCGTCCGTCTGTACTCTTGGTATCTCGAGAACGGCATGTTTGATTTAGAATTTTTCTCTGCTAATCTGTTTCTATGGTCAAGGCAGAGATTTGAAAAGCTTTTGGAACCTGTGCGTCGAGAGAGTCGGATACCTGCCATACGAATTGACCCAAAATACCTGGTTATAGAAATACATATTTACCAATTTTTTATATATGCTGGTTTGAATATTGAGTTGGGTATTGAATTTGGATTTGAGTTGAAGGTTAAGGTTAGGGGTCAATTTGCGTGTTGAGTTCAAGTTAAGTTGGAGTTGAGTTGAGGTTGGGTTAATATATAGTGAGCAGTTGACCGATTTTTTATATAATTATGCTGGTTTGAGGATTGAGTTGAAAGAGAGTTTGCGGTTGGGTTGAGGGTTGATTTGGGGGCCGTTTGCGGGTTGAATTGGGGTTGAGATGGTGTTGGACCAGTGTTTAGTGAGCGATGATGATATTTAAACAAATGCGTGTATGATATTTAAACAAATCCACATGACTTGACCGATTTGAACCAAACCTTACACAAATATTGTTTAAGACTTAAGAAAATTCTCTGTTAATATCTGAAACCTCAAATTGAACCTTTAACATTTTAAATTAAACCTTTAGCAAATTAAATCAATGGCCAATTAGGATGGAACATATCTGCTTCTTAACTGATTTTATGAAGTAGATTTAATGAAGTTCTGGGATATGCCCAAGTATGATGGAACTTGCCTATTTCTCAAGCAATTATGACGAAATTCGGCTTGTTTGAATTGACCCCTAGCTTAACCTCCAACTCAACCCCAAACTCAATACCCCAAAAATACCCAACTCAATATTCAAAGCAGCATATATGTATAGTATAAAAAATTGGTTAATATTTCTATAACCAGGTAATAGTAATGGTGATGGTGAGGGTGATGGTGGTGGGGATGGTGGTGGTGATGTTGTTAGTGATAGTGACGGTGAATCCACCATGATAAGATGTTATTATTATGTGATGGCATGATGGTATGACGGTAAGATAGTGCGATAGTGTTTTGTTATGATCATTAAACTCTACGATGGTGTCATTTCAAGATGCTATGATGGTACGATGGTGAAATGGTGGTGGTATGATGGTATGATTGTAAGATGTTACGAAGATTTGATGGTATGATGGTTCGACCTTACGCTAAGATTTGCGTACTTACTTAAGTCGTTACTTAAAACTACATCTTTTACTTTTCAACTTCTTGTGCTACATATTCAAATAATCACACGAAAATGTATTATGAAAGATTGATCTACTTAATATTTGTTTTTGCAAGCATTAAGCTTACCGTCTGCAAATCGTTTTATAGCAAATTTTTCCTCTACGTCAATAAAAATTCCCAGAACTATAAATAAAGCGAAATTTATTTAAAAAGCAGGGATAGGAACGACAACAACCGTGGGCGTTATTACAAAGTTGAAGTGAGCGGAAGGAAATTGGAGGTAGGAGACTGAACGAGGAAAATATAAGTAGGGTTAAGTTGAGGAGCAAGTTTGGAGTTAAGTTGGAGATTCTGTTGAGTGTTGAGTTTAAAGTTGATTTGGGGTTGAATTGGTGACTAAGTAGAGGGTGTGGTTAGGAGTTGATTTTGTGATTTCGTTGGAGATAAAGCTGGGATTGAATTGGAGGTTCAGTTGGAGATTGAGTTGGATATTGAGAGGGGGATTAAGGAGTTCAGCTGGAGCTGAGTTTAGATTGAGTAAGGGATTAAGGGGTTCAATTAGGGATTGATTGATTCGGGAGTTAGTTTGAGTTGACTTGATATAATCTCAAGAACACACGTAATAAAGACCGAAGTTCTGATCACCTCGTCATGTCAAGCTAAGTCTTGGCAAATTTCATTATTTTATTTCAAAGAGTAATTATTTATTTAATAAGTAATAATTAATAGTAAAATTAATAAGTAATAATGAGTATAGCAGTAGCCCAACGATATAGCAGCAGTCAGTCAAGTTTCGCTAATTTCATTTTGCTATTCCAAATAATTCGAGAATACATATTAAGATCCTATTATTTATTAGGATTACTTTTGACACCAGATTCTGGATCTAGATCGCTTGTGTAAGTACTTTAATTTCTGTGACCTTAGGTGTACAAATTATCAGAAAAGATTAAAATAAATTGAGGTTAATAAACACTAATCAAATGTTATAGGTGTTATAGAGTTGTACGAGTAAATCAGAGGATTTCAACAATATGTATTTGTGTGCTACTTTTCAATCATGGTTTCCTTACTTCTCATACCAACGGGTGCCTTGACTCTAGGAATTTTTACCTCCCAGAGTGCTAAGTCTTTTTTCAGTTATTTAATATGATCAGCTAAGCTTAATATCATTTGATACGAATCCATGATCAAAGGATTTAAAGATAGCTGCTCAATATGTATATGTCTCTGAGTGACTTCATTATTTTTTTCTTTAATTTGATTTAACTTTACAATGTTGGCAAATTAGGTTGAATTTGTATTATGATAATCATTTTTCGATACGTATTTTAATTTGATTTTGGAGAAATAACAAACTCATTGGCTTTTCCAAAAAATTCTTTTTTCGAAAAAGTATGTAAGTGTTTGTTGTTTCTCAAAATAAGTTAAAATAATTATTATTAATTAAAATTAAATTATTTTCTCAACAATTATTCCCCAACAATTTACAAGTTTCTTATAAATAGCTGTTTATTTTAATTAACACTCATAAAAATTTGACAGATTTGAGCTGTTTGCTGCCATGTAAAACAAATATTGATTTTCTTCATCACACAATTTGTTCCGAATAAAAAAATTGTGTTTCAAGGCCGTCGCCCAGTCACAGAATTTCGGTTCAATAATTTTTGTTTTTCTTTTCGAATCATATACCGTGCAATAAAAAAGTATCACTTCAAAAATTATATTTTTGAATTATATTTTTTATCAAGAGGTTTGTGTTTATTAAATGAAAATTGTTCATAATTGACAAATGAGCGTTTTTCCAATCATCGAAACAATTTAGGCACTTTCCTGGAGGGCCTTCAGTTCGCGCGCCGAATTTTGTTTTATGGGTTCAATGGAGTCAAAACGGATTCCACAGAGAAGCAATTTGAGTCTGGGAAACAGGAAAAAGTCACCTGGTGCTAAATCAGGCGAATGTGGTGGTTGATCGATGGTATTAATTGAGTTGTTGGCCACAATCATAGCTCGGTGTGATGGCGCGTTATCGTCGTGTAAAACCCACGAGTTTTTTTCCCAATAGTACCGGTCACTTTTTTCACATCAGCACAAGAAATTTCGTTTGCAACACAAAATTTAAGACAAACTCTTTGTTCAATAATTTCGTTTATCGTAAAAATCGCCGTGCACTAATGAGGTTGACTGATTTAACTAACTGCTATAAGCAAACTGGTTGACAGAAAATTACAGAATTATTTAAAATTTAAAAACAGGATTAGATAGTCTAGTTTTGCCAGAGTGGTATAATCTGATGATATAACTCCTCGCACATCGTTGATATCTCGCGTCTCTCTCCACTGGTAAGAACATACAAACATGATGTAAATGGCTAGTTAATTTATATAAACGAAACAAAACGTTTTATTCGTGGTATATTGTCTATCTAGATACAACACAACAATCGAAAATTATTTCTTAACTCGACGTATTGCCTTTGAAAAACACGTATTTCAGGGGTGGGATGGTCACTTGTTTCAGGAATAAAATTGGAATCCATTTCGCTTTTCAACTATGCTAGTTCTAAATGCGATCTCAGCTTGTTGTGTATCTTTTCTTTTCTTGTATTCTGTGATTTGGGTTATAAATAATGAAAAATGGAAGTAAAAATAGAATGTTGTTTTATTCGATAGCAGCAAGCAAAGCATATAATTGAAAAGCGAAACAGAAAACAATTTATATCTTGAGAAACGAGACACTCCATCAAAATCAAATCGAAAGCAACGTTACAACATTCTACCCTAAGTAATAATAATTCCACCCCAAGTCTCGTACAATCAAAATTTTCGAATCGGTTGGCGTATAATTACGATTGTTTTTATTTTTTATAAATTATCAGAGTCTACAATCTTGCATGTTGCTATTCTATTTTTTTTTTCTTCCGGAAGAGACCACTTTTGGATGAATCCACTTTTATTACGGTTACGTCGTAATTTGCATGTATCCAATTTATGTTGGTTTTCTTGGCAATGCTGACGAGCAATGCTTTTCTACTTGCACAATCACAAAAATTTTTGTTTCTCACAAAAATTGGCAAATCGAGACGGTAAATCGAGTACTTAAGAAAAAGGTAAATCGAGGTACTTAAGGTAAGAGAAGGTAAATCGAGTACTTAATATATCCTCTGTTAAGTAGTAATATTTCTTTAAAGTTGTAGAAACTTAACTAAAACCGGAGGCCAATTCTCAAGGTAGAGGATTTGCTCCAGGAAACCATGTCAGTGATGTCATCTTTAAACAGTGAACTAATCTTTATAATGATTATCAATACTGAAATGTAAAATATTTAATTTGACCGACACATGATTCAAATTCAAATAAAATTATTTTTTCCGGTTTTTTGACTTACTAAAATAAGTCTAAACTAGTGAATGTTGCATCATTTCAGCATAATTAATTAATTTTGACATTGACAGAGATGACTTGGTTAAAATGCACTGTAAGTAAGCACATTTTCACAAAAAATTGGTTCATAGAGCTTTAATGGCGGAAATGTCAAGATATTTAGTAGGCAGTTTTAATAACTAATTAGAAGTAAATCTTATAATTTTTATAATTTTTTTAAATTTAGAATTTTTTTTTTTTTAATGGATAACAAATTTAAATATTTTTCCATTAAAAGTAAATTATGCCGTCCAAGGCGTGTTTTACTAAACAATGAACTTGCCTAAGGATTATTGGAGCTCAAAGAAAGTCTCATTCAAAGTTTAATATTCGAGCAAAATGGCAAAATCAAAAATTAACTTAAGTAATCATAAATTAGTTACGTGAAAGGATTAAGAAAAGTTATTTTGTTTCGGCTAACATCGTTCACCTTACGCTTATTGTATCCTCGTTCCTAAGCCGGTTGTTTGATATTAATTTTATTTAATCTTCACTACAATCTCTTTTTAACTCAATACACTTCATCTAACGAGTTTCCAAAATTTTGTCCAAACAATACTGTGAAATGGTTACTCGTTCACGTTTTTGATTGATATTGAGCGAAAGTGACACCCCTCTTGGTTTAAGCGTTTTCATATGCAAATGTCCAAGCAAGGTATTTTCTATATGTTCTTGATGGTGTAGACTCGTCCAAAGTTGCTGAAAATCCTTTTAAATAATGAATTGAACCACGAATTTGAAATTCATCCAATCTTCACAAAATGCAGAATAACTCAATTTTGTTGCTTGTGAAATGCAAATTAATTGAGATTGACTTGAAAATGGAAATGGTGCCTCATAAAAGGTTTTATTTTTGAAATTTAATAATGCTAACTCATTACAGCGCTATCTATGTGTCAATACAGGAAAGTTATCAGCCCAGATATTTGCATAGTACTAATCTAAAAAGAATAATGAAAGTTACTTTACTTTGTATTACCTTTACAACAAATCAATCAAAAAAACATCAAATTATTTAGACTACATAACCATATTTCATCACTGAAACATTATATTATTTCTATAAGTTTTCTAGGTAAATTGCCTATGCACACCTTAAAAAATCAATATTTAATTGAATTTGAACTCTCCCAAAATCAAAACAGAAAGAAAAAAAATTACTTAGACGGAACCCATCCAACCATATTCCGCACACGATCGATCACATAATAATTTAATATTACCCAATTTATAAATCAAACAGATTGAATTATAACGACCATATTTATGATATAAACAGGGAAATATAATAATTACCAGTCAACACCTTTCTACATTTCGATAATACATTTATTATTTGAGGAATACGATATTCTTACTTAAGTTATCCTCATAATCCCTTGAGTATAATTCCTGATCACGTAGGTTTTTTTTGCAAATCATACTAAATTGATTCTCTTTGTCTATTATTGTATGTGCTTAACTATTATTACTTTCCTATTTCGAACATATGTTGTTCCCATTACAAAGGACATATTTCCCTTCACTTGAGATTAGTACACAATTACTTTTACACAACACTAAACATTCGAAAACAAATCACATTTAAGGTCATAGAACTGAAAATCAATAGAAAAAGGTGGTTCCTATTCTGATGGGGTAACGTAAAAAGGGTTTGAGGTGTATTATACTTATTTATATGTGATTTATGTTTATTTGTACACTATAGCGTATGTCGTGCTACATTATGTATACACAATTTTTACAAAATTTTGTAGTAAAATATAATAAATACATATGTATGTGGTCAACTTGAAAATTGGAAAAATTCCAATAAAAACGCAATAAGTGCTTAGTTTAAAATTATAATTTTTGCATGGGAGTTGTGCGTGAGGTACACGACCTCGTTGAATTATATTATAGAATATTCAATGCCAAGGTTGGTTTGTTTAGCTAACAACAGAACTAATATGGCAACCCGAAGTTGTGTACTTAGGGACAATTGAATTGAGTCTCAAAACATAAATTTGATTTATCTAATTAGCGATTAATTAGATAAGTTGCTTTGAATAAATGGTGGGTGAGCAACGAAACCAAATTTTATAAATAATCTTAGCCGGTATAAAACGTTTGATGTAAGGCCGAATGTCGAAAGGCCGAACAGGTCGGAAGGCCCAACGTCAAAAGGCCGAATGTCGAAGGGAGGAAAGGCCGAATGACTAATGGCCAAACGCGTCGAAAGGCCAAATGTTGAAAGGCGGAATGGGTAGAATCGACGAATATGTGGCAATGCCGTTTGGCTCGAAAGGCCAAATTTTCATGAAATTTTCGTTCACTTAATTTATTGAAAACACGATTTAAAAACATTGAATTTATTTCTTAATGTAAAATGATTTAAACAAATTGAAAGTACGTGCTTATGAGGTTTTATTTGTAGCATATTAATGTGATCAAATTTTGACGGAAAAATGTGTGTCGTTTTTTTGTTTATTGCTATTTGATGTATCGGTTAAATTTTTTGTATGTTTTGTTATAATAACTGTTGTGGAGAGGAAATGTGTTTAATTTTTTATGGTCAAGGGTTTTTGTTCGTGGACATATTTTGTCGCCTCTTTTAGTAATTGAGTAGGTATTTTTCATTTTTATTACTTTATTACTTTAGTTTTGTGATTAACTAATACGAAAATTTCGTTGAAATGTTCGTTATAAATATTAAATATTATTTAATAGGAATTAGCGAAAATCTTATATTTATATTACTTTATAATTCGAGCACTAAAATTTATAAAACATTCTTTTATTTAAAAATAAAAGAAAATAATTTTCTGCACTACATGGCGGCAAAATGATCAGATCGTCCCTGTCGTTGCGGCATATTTCATTACGGCATATTTCTAAATTGCATATGGTACATTACTATTGGAAATAAGCATTGAACGCATTCGAATCATTTCATATGTTTCACTGTATATAACTATTGTAGCTAACTTCACTTGAATCAATAGTATCTTGTTCAAGTGACACAACCTAAAAGAAGCAAAACAAAAGTTTTTTTTTTAAATAAAAATTAATCTGGAATCATCCGTGTTTTATTTTCAAGTTTCCAGCTCTGCTTAGTTAAATTCCATTAGGTTATTGGCCCGATTAATTGGATAAAGTGAAATTGATTTTTCGGTGTTGTAAAATTCACATATGGAAAAGGATGACGTGAGCTGAATCAAGATAAATCATTTCAAAGCTAAACGGAACAAATTATTTTGTATGGAAATACAAAATGGAAATGCTTCTTAAGGAAAAAGGTTTATGGGCAGTTATCAATGAGGTACAACCATCACCAGTTACAGCAGCGTGAACAGCAAATGATGAAAAGGCACATTCAACAATTGCATTGAATGTAGAAGACGATCAAATTCATCACATCATCAAGAAATACATGGAATTCTTAAGGAAACGTATGAATCAAACACATCAAGCAACCGTGTGCACATTTTGAAGTTAATCATGCAACAGCGGCTTGATGAAGGCGGAGATGCGGAAAAACACGTGAATTCCATGAACGAGCTACGTTGTTGGCTTCTTTGCCACCAAGCTACGACGGTTTGGTAACGGCGCTCGAAGGTAAAGAAGAGAGTGAATTGACACTCACGTTGGTTAAATCACTCGCGGAATTCAAAAGAAGAATGGATCGAGGCGGAACAACGGATGACACTGCATTAAAAGTTGACACATCAAGAGCAACGAAAGGTCAAAAAGGTGAAAATAAAAAGTTTGAGTGCTATTTTTGCAAAAGAAGCGGTCACATCAAAAAGGATTGTCGAAAATACAAAGCCTGGCTCAACAAAAAGGAAGGAAGTAATCAGAAGGCGAATCTAGCGAAAGATGAAACAGAAAAACTGTTTGTGACACATCAAGTAGGTGATGACTGGATTGTCGATTCAGGTGCCACATGTCACATTGCCAGTTCTAAGGATATTTTCGTCAATATCGACATGAATTGTAGTGATAAAGTAAGCGTTGCAAGTGGTCAACAATTAACAGCTGCGGGTAAAGACACAATTAAAGTTGATTTTCTGAATGAGGAAAATCAAAGTGTTCCAGTAAGAATCACAGACGTGTTGTTAATGCCAGATATCAAGGGAAATTTACTTTCAGTCAAAAAGCTAACGGTAAAAGGTTTTCAAGTAAATTTCAAGGGCAACAAGTGTGAAATAAGGGAAAACAGTCGGCAAATTGCAGTTGGCGAAATCAGCGGTAAACTTTACAGACTAAAGGAACCTTACAAAGTTTACTCGGTCGAAAAGGAATCCAATGGCTGCATATATTATTGGCATAAGGTTCCAGGCCATAGAGACATCAAAGTTGTGAAATCATTGGCGAAACGAAATTTGGTTAAAGGCATCAACTTTAGCGAGTGCACAGCGGATTGCGAAATCAACTCCAAGTGTAGAGTGTGTCTCGAAGGAAAAATTAAGTCGACTAATAAAGCAGTTGCAGTCATGGATCTGATTCATTCGGATGTTTGTGGTCCGATGCAAACGACCATCAGGTAATCGTTACATTGTGACATTCATAGATGATTACTCAAAATTTACAGTCAGCTACCTAATCGCAAATAAATCATCAGTTTACATCAGTTAAATGCATCCCTACAGATCGAGGAGGAGAGTACATCAGTAATGAATTCGTGAATTATTTAAAGTCGGGCGTTATTCAAATCCAGAGAACTACTGCGTGCACACCTCAACAAAACGGAACGGCGGAACGCAAAAACAGAACGTTGGTAGAAATGGCTCACTGCATGCTAATTGACGCAGGTCTAGAGAAACATTTTTGGGGCGAAGCTGTAATGATGGCTAACTATGTCCAGAATCGTTTGCCAACAAAGGGTACAGAAACAACGCCATATGAAGGCTGGTTCCAGAAAAGTCCGAATGTGCAATACTTCAGAAAATTTGGATCAAAATGTTATATGCATGTACCAAAACAAACAAGGCGTAAATTCGATTCAAAGGGTGTGAAAGCAGTGCTGGTCGGTTATGATTACGAATCAAAGGCATATTGTTGTTACAGTCCGGAAACCGATCGAGTCACAGTTAGTCGAGATGTTCAGTTCGTCGAAAGGGGCCATTTGTTACCTATCAAGTCCAGCGAAGATTATCAATAGGAACAAATTATCGACAATTCAGAGTTGAACAACTTTGAAGATGCAGAAAACGATCAGGTGCAAAAGGAATTAGTCGATGAGGAAGTTCAGGAAGAGAATCCAATACAAGATCACGTTCAGAATGAAGATGAAGAGCAAACTGTTAGACGATCACAACGTGCTAACAAAGGAATTCCACCAAAGAAACTTATTGAAGAAATGAACGTGATGAGCTCAGTCATTTAAGAACCAAAGTGCTACGTAGAAGCTATCAAGGGTGATCAAAAGAGGCTGTGGATTCAAGCAATGACAGATTAGATGAAGTCATTGATGGAGAATCAAACATGGGAGCTTGTGAAAATTCCAGAAGGTGCATATCTTTGGCTGCAAGTGGATTTACAAGCTAAAGTGCAATTCAGATGGAAAAGTAGTCAGACACAAGGCAAGGCTTGTTGCTCAAGGTTTTTCGCAAAAATACGGTACTGACTATGATCAGGTGTTTGCTCCAGTTGTTCGTCAAACTACGTTTCGAACATTGCTTACAGTGGCAGCAAACAAGGACATGAAGGTTTATCATCTAGATGCGAAAACGGCTTTTCTCAACAGTGAATTGTCTGAAACAATTTACATGAGACAACCTCCAGGATTCAAAGTTGAAGGCGGCAAAGATTTAGTCTGTCTACTAAAACGGAGTTTATATGGTCTAAAGCAATCAGCGCACAAATTCTCATCGATTTCGGTTTTGTTCAAAGCAAGAATGATCCATGCTTGTACACCTACAAATATGATGGAAAAATATGCTACGTATTAATCTACGTTGACGATGTGGTCATTGCTGGTGAAAACAACGAGATAATCTCCAAGTGCGAAACGTTTTTAAGTTCGAAATTCAAGATTAAGAACTTGGGAGAAATTAAGGATTTCTTGAGTCTTCAAGTCAAGAAGGAAGCAAATGGCTATTACACGATGCAAAGGAGTCCTCAGTTCCATTATCAGTTGGATATGGTAAAGGAGGAGATACGGATTTCTTGTTAGGCAACGGCAAATATCAAAAGTTGCTCAGTTGCTTACTGTACATATCAGTCAACACGAGACCTGACATATCGGCAGCAGTTTCAATTCTAGCACAAAAGATGTCCAGTCCAAACCAGGAGGATTGGAACGAATTGAAACGAGTATTAAAGTATCTCAAGGGTACTGCCGGTTTGCAATTGTCACTTGGCAAGAGTGATGGTACGGATCAGTTAATCGGATATGCAGATGCAAGTTGGGCTGATGATCGTGCAAGCAGAAAGTCACAATCTGGTTACATATTCAAGTATTGTAACGGTATTCTTAGTTGGTGCAGTCGAAGACAGGATTGCATTGCGTTATCATCAACGGAAGCAGAATTTATTGCGTTGTCTGAAGCATGTCAAGAGGCGAATTGGATTCGTCGTTTACTCAATGATTTACAATTTTCCGACAATTTTCGAAGACAATCAAAGTTGTTTGAAATTCATTAAGGAGGAGAAATTGTCGTCACGTACCAAACATATTGATGTTCGAGAGGCATTTGTCAAGGATTACATCGACAAATGTATTGTTACATGCCAATATTGCCCTACGGAAACTATGGTGGCAGATTTGTTGACAAAACCATTGGCGGAACCTCGTGTCAATGTTCTTCGGGATGCAAGTGGAGTTAACTGATGATTCAAATGAGGAGGAGTATTGGAAATAAGCATTGAACGTATTCGAATCATTTCATATGTTTCACTGTATTTAACTATTGTAGCTAACTTCACTTAAGTCAATAATATCTTGTTCAAGTGACACAACCTAAAAGAAGCAAAATAAAAGTTTTTTTTTTTTTTTAAATAAAAATTAATCTGGAATCATCCGTGTTTTATTTTCAAGTTTCCAGCTCTGCTTCGTTAAATTCCATTAATTACAGCATATTTCAGTATGCCATATGGTACAATAAGAAGCTAACACTACAGCATATTTCAATGCGGCATATGGTACACTACGACATATTTCAGTACAGCTTATAGTAAAAGACGGTACATTTTAAGGCTTGGCTATTTTTTTGGTGAAGTTCTTTGGTATGTATGGCTAATTAAGTTGGAACTTGGCTATTTCTTAACTGATTGATTATACTGAAATTCGTTCACTTAATAGAATTTTCTTTGATCTTTTCGAATTTGCCTTGATTTAATATAATTTTCCCTAACTTAACTAAATCAAATTTTCCTTTACTTAACAGAATTCTCGTTGAATTAATAGAATCATTCTTTACTTAAGAAAATTTTCCTTCACTTTTCAATTCCCTTCACTTTGATTCGGCCCTTGGATACATTCGTCGACAGAATCGCCCCGATATTCGATATTCGGCCTTTCAACATCAAACGTTTTATACCGGCTAAGGTTATTTTTAAAACTTGGTTTCGAGGATAAAGAGATGTAAAACTCAACAAGTTTGACAGAATTTGTAATCATTTTAACTTTCTTTCTGGCAAGTGATTAGGCACGTGATCTTGATGGTGGACTTCCTAACTAATTTTCAATTTAAAAGACACCGTAATGCTTGTACTACAATGACTAATATCCTCGTTGACGTTTCTCGCATTCTTCTTGATATAAATTCATTTCTTTAACTTGATTTTCCAAAGGGGTCTGACATGATTAACCTTCACTCTGTGTATAGCTTACTATCACGTTGTCTGTGTATAGAGATCAATCTGACCCCACGGATATCTTCATATATTTCATAGGGAAGGGCTATCTTATAAGACAGGCGCCATTTAAATATAAAGAAACGTATTTTTTTAATTATAAAATCGTTTGGGATCAACTTTACAGAGAGAAGGTTAACCTTCTGTCGGTGAACTGTCCGTCCTAACGTTGTTGGTGAAGAGAGGCAGATGGCCGCCAACATTTTTCTAGATATTTTATATGAGAAATAGTTCAAATAGGAAAAATAATTTTTCTGAAAACATGATATAAAAGGAAACATTTTTATTGGGAGACATAAACTCATTTGATATATGTGTCTATTATTTTCAAAACCCCATAACTCCATCTCAAGCCATTTTATAGAAAACGTAAAAAACTTGTATTTTATCAAACCAAATATAGATGCTTACACTATTTTCAACTGGTCATCAATCGCTGGTAATTAAAGCGAATTAGAATCTAATTTTTATTTAATTTTAATGGGAAATAACGTATAAGTTACAAATTGTTTTGGAATTGTTGAGTTTTGTAGGTAACCTAAGGAATTAGGGACTTTTGAAAGCAACTATGGTAGAATTCTATGAAAATAAAAAGTCAGTATTATCACTCAGTGAGTATTAAATCATTAAATCGTTTTCATAATGGTAGCATTCCGTTTCCAAATTGTCTGCAATGTAATGGCTGAAAATCAAGCAAAATCGTTAAAAATACAAATTAATTCCAGCGAAACTAAATATATTGTGTCTTTTACGGATCACAAAATGCAAGTGCTTGGTGAAATTACAACAATCTGCTCGAACGGGACAAATCAGCATCCAGTAACTTTCAAAATAGTTCATAAGCCAATGATTACTATAATTGGATATGACAGTGCTAAGAAACTAAATTTGATAAGTCAAATAAATGAAGTGAAATTACCCGACCTATATCAAGGTCTCGGATGCGTTAAAAACTTTGAGTACGACATAGATCTCATAGACAATCCATCATTCGACATTAAACCAGCACGGAAAGTTCCACTAGCAATTAAAGAGGAAGTAAAACAGGAACTGATAAAAATGGGTGTAATCAAAAAAATGACAGAGCCTACTCCAGTAGTCAGCCCAATGGTCGTGGTTAAAAAGAATAAACAATTTCAAAATATGCATTGATCCGACTGATGTGAACAAATGTATAAAACGACGCCACTATCCTCTAAATACGTTAGAAGAAATCGCAGCAAAAATATATGGCGCAAAATTGTTTACCAAGCTAGATTGCAACAAAGGTTTTTGGCAAATAAAGGTAAGCAAAAGGACGGAGAAATACTTAACCTTTGCAACGCCATGGGGTAGATATTGCTGTACAAGATTGCCTTTTGGTCTTTCATCCGCACCTGAGGTGTTCCAAGAGAGGCCATAAATAGATTGAAACAACCAACAAACAAGGAAGAATTGCAAAGAATATTGGGAATGGTAACATACCTCCATAAATTTATTCCTAATTTGTCATCAATAACTGATCCATTACGAGAACTACTAAGCAAAGATGTTGTTTGGAATTGGGAAGCACATCATACAAGCGCTTTTGAAAAAATCAAAATAAGTACTATTGAAAACATCACCGGTACTCGCATATTACAATGTAAATAACGATGTCTTACTAACAGTAGATGCTAGTTCAAAAGCTGTGGGGGCTGCTCTGATTCAAGATGGACGTCCTATAGCATATGCAACAAAGGCTTTAACAAAATGATGTCAACAACTGTATCCACAAATTGAAAAAGAAGCGCTGGCGATCAAAATCGGGTGCAATAAATTTCATGAGTATGTGTATGGTAAACGGTTAACCATCGAAACAGACCATAAACCTTTGGAGTCGATCTTCAAGAAATCGATCCATAGTGCACCGCCAAGACTTCAACGGATTTTGTTAGAAGTTATTCAATACAATCCTAAGGTAACATATAAAAAAGGTACTGAATTATATTTGGCAGATACGTTAAGCAGAGACTGCATCAATGAAACTTCAACAGATGACGATGAACGCAATCTCGAAGTTCAAATAATATTGCCTATGACACAGGAATGCTACACAGACATGGTGGAAGCAACACAACAAGATAACGAGCTACAATCTCTAACAAAAACAATTACAACTGGTTGGCCGATTTTAGAACATCGAAACATATTCGAAAAAGAAGTACAGAAATATTGGAATTTCAGAGAATAATTATCCACTTATAAAGGGCTTATTTTCAAAGGTCACAAAGTAGTCGTGCCACACAGTCAAATTAACAGAATGTTAAGTTGTATCCACCAAGGTCATCCAGGTATACAATCCTGTCAAAGCAGAGCCAGACAATCTCTGTACTGGGGGTCAATTCTCGTTCTATGAAAAGTACAATGAAAAGTTTTTTCAGTGAGAAATACACATTTCCGATTCATGTTCCATGAGAAGGAGAAAAATGACGTCAAAATCTTTTCATATGAATAAAACTTTCTCACCGACCATTTTGGCGGTGAGAACATCATAAATATGGAAATAAAATTCTATAAAAACTAAATTTGTATTTTTACCATTAAATGTGCATTGAAACTATAATATGATTCACTTTAAACTTAACTAATAAGTAAATCTATTAAAAACTATTCCGTATATTTAAGAAAAGCCTCCAAATAATTAATTTAGTTAAGTTTTAAAAATAATTTGGTCAATTTTATAATTTACTTTATATTTTGACAGCCAATGACAAAAACTGATTAACTAAATCTACTTTATCATTTATTTAGCTAATATTTAAACCAATTGTTGTATCAGCTAGCGGAAATATACATGAAACTCGAAAAAATATGTGTTTACAGTGTAGCTTACTATGGAAATAACTTATTCAGCGTTTTTCTCACGATTCTTTTTCATTTGGACATCGAGAATCGCTTATTGTCGTTGTGTGAAATGTTATAAATGAAAAAGACTTGATGGAATCAAAATGAAAACTTTTTTTTCATTAGGTTTTTTCATAGAACGAGAATTGACCCCCTGGTATGGCATGAACAATGACATCAAGACCTATGTTGAAAAGTGTTTAACATGTCAAAAAACACAAAAAAGAAATATTAGGGAGCCAATAATGTCAAAAGAGGTTCCACAATATCCATTTCAAATTGTTGCGAGTGATTTATGTACTATACACGGAAATAATTATATTGTCTTGGCAGATAGTT
The DNA here is from genome assembly GCA_958295665.1 of Tipula vernalis. Classification (NCBI taxonomy): domain Eukaryota; kingdom Metazoa; phylum Arthropoda; class Insecta; order Diptera; family Tipulidae; genus Tipula; species Tipula vernalis. Next base: position 169,377,620 of record OY282558.1, on the reverse strand, counting down.
ATTCCGGGTTCTTCAACGTAGAAAAACTGAATAATTCCACATCAGAAGAAGTGATAACATTTTTAAAACGTATTTTCTCAGTACATGGAGCACCAGAAATTGTTGAATCGGACCGCAATATTCGTCAAAACTGAATCATCGCAATACGCCTGGTTTGGGTAATATTTCGCCAAATCAAAAATTGCAAAGTCGAATTACTAACTCTCAGTTAATATATGACAAAGAGTTACTTAAGCCAAAAGTATTCAACGAGGAGGTATCACAACACATTAAAGAAAACAGAGCGAAACAAAAATTGTACGCAGATAAACATTCGAAAAAACGCAGTGACTTACCAACTAAGGGCGATAACGTCAGAGTTCAAGTTAATCATCGTGAGTGGGTTGGAGCAAAAGTAACTGATGTATCAAGAAATCCGCAATCACTTATAATTCAAACTAATCAAGGACAAAACTTGCGACGAAATCATGCATACATCAATAAAACAAAAGCAGACTTTCCCAGTAAAGCTTTATTAGATCTTGATGAAACAGTCACTGAAACGAATTCAAATCAAACTGCTCAAGTAAATAATACAGAGGTTCCTACGTCATCACATTCGGAAGCAATTACCAATGCTGGTAACAAGGAAATACCCGAAACTATTAATATCCCATCAAGTTCAAATATTTCGAAGACAACTAGATCCGGTAGATTGGTTAAGCCAATAAATAGACTAGACTTATAATTTCCACAATAATTTAAAATTTCAATCCTTTCGTTATTATTGAATTGTATTCGTATTGGGAAATAACGATTGCTGTCTTAGTTTATTCTTGTTGTTATTATAAGGGGTAGTAGAGTAAGAAATTGAAATTATTAATTAATGTTTAGGCATATCAAAGTATTACTTATAAATAAGTATGCTTTATTTTGAATTGTAAGCTGTAAGTTCATAATCTTATATAAAAAGGGAGATGTAATGTAAATGATGATTACTGATGTTATACTATATATATACATATATATGTTAGGCTGGTAGCACTACAATAAAGTATTATTGATTCACCGATGAGCGTATCATTACAGTTTATGAATCTCGATTTTTTGGCAGATTTGTTTGATAGCAGAAAGATCATCTTTCATCGAGCTGGATTGCTTTTTCTTGGTAAATCGAAATCGTCATTAGAGAAATACTTAAAACATATCAAATATCAACTTAATACAGATGACACTCAATGTAGTATCTTATTTTATGTTGCTAAACATAAATGCACAGCCCTTCCTGATGCCTATGAGAACTTTTATCGAAACAGGATTATGTTTAAGGATTCAATAAGAAATTTGACTGTTATTTTTAGGATATATTTAACAAAGTCGTTTATTATTCCGCAAATTATATATCGATGGCTTATTTAACAAAGGACCTAACCCACACGAGGAAATTCGCAAACACAGTTAACATTGGTTGAATAAAATAAAATGTGGATTCTCATTCAAGCTAAAACAATAAGACGGACATGTTGGATTCCGCAATTTAGCATCAAAATTGTGAAATTTTTTAGTAATTGTCAAAGCTCTGCCAATATTTTACAGTTATGTTTACATAATATTATTAGGTATACTTATGCCCGGTTTCACAAAATAATAGCAAATCTCTAGTTAAATAATATTCCCTCCCTTTCTTCTTTTATTAAATTGCGATTTATTTCAGAATACAAATTCAACGCTTGCTAATTTTATTTCTTTTTTTACATCAACATTTTAACTGGAGAGTTAAATATTTAACTGCCCAATTTCATCGAGCTCAATATTTAGCTGAATGCTAAATACTTCTATGTAAAAAAAAAATATTATCAACTTGCATAGAATTTGTATTATGAAACAAAACGTAATTTTATAAAAGAAGAAAGGGAGAAAATACTATTTAACTAGGGATTGAATATTTTTTTGTGAATCCGGGCATTAGTGATGTAAAATTATCGATATTTTTTTAATTTGGTAACATTACCGGTAACATGGGTAAAATAGGTAACACGATTTTTATTCTATATTTTGATTCCCCTTTCTACCAAGAAAGAGTTTTAAAATGTTGACATATGGACAAAAGAGGGACAGCTACTTGATCTATATTTCAATATTTCAGTTCAAAAATAAAAATAAGGAATATTGTATTTCAATCTAAAACAGTAATCAGTGAATAATACATTTTCTATAATTATGAATTAGCATTTTAGCAATCAATTAAACCATTATGTAACCATTTATCATCCTCAGCATCAGCCTCATCCATAATCGAAGTATTCATAGTTTCCTCTAAGTTACCTTCTTCTTCTTCTTCAAATGCATATACATCTTCATCAATTACTAACTGATCGGTATTTGATTCCGCAGGAAAAGTTTCATCTTCATTATCCAAAGTTCAGGTGTCCGATTTTGATAGGTTGAAGTTGTGCAAAATATGTGTTAGTTTTCCCGCACGCTCTACAGTCAATCGATTGCGTTTTTGGCTGTGAATTAAACCGTAGGTACTAAACATCCTTTCCGTAGCAGCTGTCGATGCGGGCATGTTCAATACATCAACCGCCAACGCATTTAAAGGTGATGTAGAACATACCCCGGCCCACCAAATCTCACCAGAAATCTGCTCACTTGTAACTACTACTACTTTACTTCGCACATTGTAACGTGCCAACAACTTAATTATTTTGGTGCCTTCATTATGTTTTGGGTGGAATTCTGCGATATTAAAAATAAACTCAGTTGCTTCAAGTTTTTGTGATTCTGAAAGATTATTTCTTCGACTAGCTGGCTCAAGCAAATTTGCCGCATAATGAAGCGGTCGCAAGTATTTTTTGGCCCGTGAAGCGAGAATGCTTATAAGTTCTTCATAATTGGCGAATTTATTTTGTTCAAAAGATTGTTTTTTATTAAAAAAACAGTCCACGACTTTGGATAAAACTGGTTTCTTGTCGTTTTCAAAAAAAAGATGTCCATTTAGCAATCGGAGAAAGCAAACAATGAACATTTTCGACCTTTTTCCAAAACGTTTCGCTTAGGATGGAGGATATCGTAGAAGCCTTCATAACTGACTGCACTTCGTCTTCGATAGCCAGCGCCTTCAAGGCATATCTTGTTTCAATCAAACTTGAGAGAGATGTTACAAAAGAGTTCCATCACGTTTGTACAGGCAGCTAAAGTGCAATATATGTACTGTGATTTGCGGTCGCGTTGTATGCGCTCGAAGGTAGCATGCAAAATATGTGAGTTTTTTATTTCCGAAACCATCCGTATGACTGAAGATTTCAATCTGTTGATAGACTGAATCTTGAAGATATCGACAATGAGCAGGTTGAGTCCATGGCAGATGCACCCATACTCAGTAATATGAAAATAGTTTTTATTAACCATTTTTCGGTGCAGAATGCGCTTACCATCGTTACGAAATGGGCTGGCAAATGTGGACTTGGTATTAACCCGTCCAAGACAGAGCTGGTACTCTTGACTAAGAAATACAAAATCCCGGTAGTTGTCCCTCCTACCTTAAATGGCACGAGACTTGCTTTTACTGATAGAGCTAAATATCTGGGCATTATCTTGGACAGTAAGCTTAGTTGGAAGCCCAACATGTTGGAGAGAATAAACAAAGCTACTATTGCTTTGTACTCCTGTAGGAACGCCATTGGTCATAGATGGGGTCTGAAGCCGGAGCTGGTACACTGGCTCTACATCGCCGTAGTGAAACCTGTACTCATGTACGGGGTGAGTGTTTGGTGGCCAGCTCTGGACAAGGTAACTTACAAAAGTAAGACTGAGAGAGTGCAAATAACGGCCTGTATGCTTGTTAGCGGGGCATTGAGGTCGACACCGACAAGTGCCTTAGAGGTTATGTTGCACCTTCTTCCGGTCGACATTTTTGGCAAACAGATGGCGGCAAATGCGGCTGTACGACTTGCAGCCGTCTCTCAGTGGAGGTGTCTTAGTATAGGACACTCTACTATCGTCAGATCGTTGAAGGATGAACTGGCGAATCTTGACTACATTAAACCTACTCTACGCTTCGAGAAGCGATTTCGGACCTCCTTCCCTTCAAGGGAATCCTGGAGGGATAGACCGTTATCGGAAACCGAAGCGTTGCAATTCTTCACAGATGGCTCCAAGCTAGACGGCAAAGTAGGAGCTGGAGTTTTCTGTGACAAATTAAATGTAAATATTTCTATTCGTCTCCCTGATTACTGCAGCGTGTACCAAGCTGAAGTCGTAGCGATTGAGGAGGTCATGACGTGGTTGAAGCATAATGTGTTATCCTCAGACGATATCACAATCTATGTGGACAGTCAAGCGGCGATCCGGTCGTTAGAATCGGTGTCTTTGGCGTCACGGGTGGCGTTGAGTTGTCACTCATCTCTAAATGAGATGGGTGAGCATTTCAACATCCAGGTAGTCTGGGTCCCAGGTCACTCGGGCGTCATGGGGAACTGCAGGGCAGATGAACTTGCTAGGCATGGTACGACTCTCCAGCTGCAACCGGAAAGGGCAAGTCTGGAGAGGCCTATCACAGCGCTGAGACAAGCACTTGGGAAGCAGGCGCTATCCTCAGCGGGGGAAAGGTGGTCTAACACCCTCACCTGTAGAGTTGCAAGACAAGTTTGGCCAAAGCTGGACTTGGGGCGCACTAGGACATTAATATCCTTACGCAGACGTGAATTAAGAACGGTCGTAGGAATTCTCACGGGACACTGCCTTTTTGGATAACATGCAAGAAGGCTGGGTCTGGAGGCTAATGACTTCTGCAGAAGCTGCTTGGACGAAGAGGAGGAAGAGACGTTGGTCCACTTCCTTTGCTCGTGTCCAGCATTGGCTCTCAGAAGGCACAAACACTTAGGTAAGTTCAGGATGGACTGCCTCTCGGATCTCGAAAACATTAAAGTGCGGGACGTCTTACGCTACATAAGTAGCTCGAAATGGTTCCAATAGGGGTAAAAGGGGATACATCCTGTGGTATCACAATGGACCGTCACCGGTCTAAGTGTGCGTAAGCAGCCACTCCAACCTAACCTAACCATTTTTCGGGCCGCTTTTATATTTGCTCCATTATCAGTAATAATCCTAATAAAATTATAAACCCCAACGTCTTTCAACACCACTTCAATTTCCGCGAAAAGAAACTTAGCCTTATGACGATTCTCCTTAGTGTGGGTAGATTTATAGAAAACGGGCTTGGGTGTATTGATGACATAATTTGTTATGGAGTCATATGTTTGACCAAGCATCCGTCTGCAACGTCAGTAAAGAGGCGCCGGCAATTTGCGCTAAAACTCGCTCTTCGACGCGAGGGTACTCAAGGCTTAACAATGGATTAGAAAGTTGGTATCGTGAAGGAACTTCATATGACGGTCGCAATTTCTTGAATAAATCGATCCAAGCCGAATTTTTAGTTAAGCTTAGTGGAGCACCAGAAACGAATATTGCTCGAGCTAATGAAAATGATGTAGTAGATTATTATACTATGCACCAAAAGATAGTGTAGTAGATTAATATTGTACATAAAGAAGTATAATCCAGTGGTGTCACAACTCTTATTGCAATTAGATAAGTTGAGTTGCTTCGAAAGGATGTTTTTAATTTATGATGTTACCGATATTACCACGGTAACAACACTTTGGGTAATATTACCCATAATTACCTATTTTACCGGTAATATTACCCATGAGAATATTACCATTTACATGACTAGGGTATACTATATTTTCCACTTCATGTTTTGTATTATTTTTACAGCATCTTTGAATGCATTTTGCGATATATAATATCTATTTGATATAATAAGTTTGGACGTACTATACGATCTGGGGTTTTTAGACTACCGCTTAATACGTCTAATGTTTAGAATAATTGACGTTTATTAGCTCCTTTGTGCTTTGGAATAAACTTCCAACTTTCCCACTTTTACTGAGATTAGTAATGGCAGTAAGCAGAATTCCTAAATTTGTTGATTTCGTATATCGTTTGAATGATTTGTTTTTTGGGGGCTTATGTTCCATGCATTTTTAATAAATAAATAAATAAGTTCATAAGTAAGTAAAAACATTATGAATAATCAGAAACTTGTTAAGCGTGAAACACCAATTTAAATATTCGTTAATTTGTTTATATGTTCTTAGATAACCGTATGCAAAATTATAAGCAATTTTTAAAAACAACATTCAACATTTGATGATTTTAATAGAAAAATTTCCATTAAAAGAAAATTTATCACAAGTGGAATGATATGTCGCACTGCTCTTGGTGGGTTTTACCCTTAAAAGGAAACCACCCAATAATCAACCCGATTTCAACGAATTTGTTGACCATAATCTCGCCAAAATAAACAAACCAACAACCACACTTAAGGAAAAGATACGAAACAGATTAACGATCAACAAGAGTTGAATTGTTGTTAGGAACTTCTAACTCTTAAGAAGTTCTATAAATGCTGATTGATTTTGATCAGAAAAATAGGATCAGAAATTACCATTATTAATTTCGGCAGATTATATCTCCCGAAAGTTAACCGTCATTCTCACACAAATAATTAAAAATGTATCTCCTCTGGGGCACTATACTATTTCTGGGTGGTCAATGTTTAAATAAATTTGGTAATTAAATCTTACTTATCGTAAATTATATAAACTATCTAAATTATTGTCAAGAAAACTTTAAATATGACTCAGGCACCGTAACATCACACTGTGACGTTTAGATAGTTGAGATTGAGAATCGAATTAAAATTCAACAAGCATAAACTGCTCCACTACTACTTACTGCTTTAAACTACAAAAGTAAATAAACTCATATTGCATTCCAATACTCATTCTCTCAATAAAACTATTATTTTTATTAATAAACTGATATCCAATACACAGGTACAATAAAAATTACATACTTATATGTAGTTAAGAGAGTAATAAGTAAGACGATTTGGATACGTGTGTATTGGAGCTCTAAATTAAGCGACGTCACTGGAAGATTTCAACAATTTTTCTTTTACATATTTAGAAGGAAAACTTAGAAAATTTCCGTACAAATAATTAGACAACATTTTACCGCCTAATCAATAAATTTAATTAGGGAATGTTTCTACACTACAATTAAGAGTAATTCACTTCAAAAAACGAATTAAAAACTTAGGTTAAGTCCACGCCCCGATTTGTTTGGTAAGCACGATCATCAACCAAAAACCATTCCACAGGTGATCCAAATTTTTATCTTATCAATTTCGCTTATTTAAACGGTTACTGGTTAGAAGTAAGATAATGTAGACCATACCTTACTGATAATAATTATGTTGAGATATCCAAAATAGTTGATTATAAATTATTGTGGTCGACGCCCTTTTAAAGCATTTTTTTTTAAATGTTTAACAAACTAACAACAACAACACAACATACACAATAACAATAAAATGTTTAAAAACTCTCACCTGTATGTTTTTTTTACTGTAAATTATTTATTTTCACTTATTAAATCACTAATTATAACACTAAAATACACAGAATATTGTATTTAAAATACATTTATTGGTTTTTTTTTTAAATAAATTATTGTAATTCTTTTAATTAATTGTAATTACGATAATTTATTTGCTTCATTCTCACTTAACACGACTAAAACTGTTAACTCCACACACAATACACAAACAGTAACGACGTCTACCACAATACTACCGATTTTACCGAAAAAAGATTGACAAAACATTTTTAATTCAGCGAAATGCCTTGTTGTCGGTTTTATTTATTATGCTGAATCAGTTTAATTAAGCTCTTGTTTTGTAACTGTCAATTTATTTTACAATTTTATAAATATTAATTGCGTTTTTACGTAAACGCCAGTAATAATTAAAATTGAGTTTAACAATTCGTGGTTGAAAAGTTTTATCCTGATTATATTGTAATGTGAAACGTTTTATTAATTTAAAGTTGTTATAATTCAGCGTTAATATAAGTTTCGGCTAGTGTAACATAGAATGCGCCGCGCTCACGCAAGACTTTTGACAGTTTTTTTCTAAAAATTTGAATTCTTACATTAATATTCACTGCATACATTTGGGGGTAAAAATCCCACTTGATTGAATGATTTTATCATAATTTCTTTAAAATCGCTTAATTGGCAGATAAATATTTGAATGCGATTGCAATTAATGCGAGGAAATAATTTTCAGTATTCCAATATCTTAAAAACTTTAATAACTTAAGAAAACTCATCATTTTCCTTCTTGAGTTTTCCATACTAGACGAATTACTTCGTTGCCGAAATCTTTAGCAGAGGTATGATGAAATTGATGATATTGAAGGACCACAGAAACAGCAATATCTGTTTCCTGTTTCTGGACCATAATTTTACAGATGAGTTAACCGGTATTGATGGGTCACGAAAGATATAGAAACATCTATATATGAACCTTTGTTGAAATTTTATTTGTTACGCAATCCACCAGCAACCTCAGTTAGTACTATCGGCTGACATTGAGTTATTAATTGAGAAGGTGGTCTACATAAAACGGCCTTAAAGCCGGTAAGTGTAAGGTAGCACGTTAAAAGTAAACTGCGCTAGGATGATTGGCGCTCTAGGCAAACTACCAATGGGCATCACAATCCGTAATAAATCATTTTGGTCCAATTGACCAAAATAACGTATCTTGACATTTGTAACTAAGTCGGATGCTACTCAGTATGTATGTTGTTGGCTGTCGAACAGTTTCCAAGTGTTTTGTTGTGCTCGGCGATTTCTTCGGGAATAGAAATAAGTCATAGGTGCCTTGTACGGCGATTATGGAGGCTAAGACATCATAATGGTCATGTAATGGACCAAAAAATAATGAATAAGCAGTGAAGGGTGGGCAGGAAGATTTACTTCGGATTGCCTCAAGCAAACGGGGTTACATTGGGACGATACGACATTAGTTTCGACGTCATTTCTGTACACACATTTTTCAGCGTCAGTACTCAGGAGTTGCTGAAAGAAGTCAACGGCGATCCTTAACTGCTCCTAAAGAAAGCCAGTGAAGCTGGATCAGATAAGTGTATAATGATATATATTTAATAAGAAATTGATTCTTTGTGTGTTTTTTTTCTTTTCTTGTCAGGAATCGCCGCAATCAGCGTCAACATTCTCCGCACCTTACCGTCATCACTAATTTCATCGTCCACTGGTAGAGGACATAGCTTGATGATAGCCCGTTTAAATTTACATTTACTAGTATTGACTGTAGCCACTCTAACCTTGTTGTCTGTCCCTGGATGTAATTGAACGATTTTACCCAGTATCCATTTGCACGGTGGAAGATTTTCTTCCTTAATAATCACCAGTTGTCCTTCCTTTAAATTAGGTGACTCGGTTGTCCATTTACGGCGGTGTTGCAGTGACGTAACATATTCTCTGGTCCAGCGAACCCAAAAATGTTGCACGAGAGCATCGACTATTTCCCATCATTTCAACAGGGATAACTTTTGGTTTGTGTAGTTTGGTTGTGGTAATGACATTAAAGGTCGGCCAATCAAAAAATCGCCCGGCGTTAGAGTACGGAAATCATCTGGATTAGATGACAGTGGAATTAACGGCCTTGAGTTGAGCACGGCTTCGATTTGCTTTAACGTGGTCAATAGCTCTTCATAAGTTGTTGTGATCCTGGAGATGGTTCTATTCAGATAAATGATACACCAAGGATTACTGACAGTATTTACTTTATTTTTAGTTTATGTGTAGCTTGTCGTGGTGAAAATCCTTCTCCTGTTTTTTCCATATGACATCTGTCAGGCGGGGTATATCCCGGCTTGCTAGGATACGGTCGTTCAGACTGCCATCGTAACACTTCTCCCCGTTTTAAAGTGAATTGTTTCGGATGTGAATGAAAATAAATGGGAATGGGGAAATGCCTTGTTTAGCACAAGTAGTCTCCGAGATAGGCGGGTGGAACTCCAGCTGTAGCTCGTTGAGTTCTTTGTGGAACTTGCTCCTGGAGCGCTGGCAAGTATTCTTGTTGATCGTCCAGTGAGTCTTGCAATGAGTCATCTTCTTGTACTTCCTCTATCTCCTCCTCGGGTTCTGGGATGATTTCGGGTTCAATCTCTTGCTTTCCTGAAGCAAGCCTTGAGACCTGGATATCAAAACTGTCCAGAAGAACGTTGTGGCCATCGTCGAGATACGTGTAGCGTTTTTTAGCTGATTTGCATGAGCAACGATCTCTCGTATATCGGTTTGCACCTTGTAATTGACCGTTCCCATTTTACACACGACTTCTCCTGAAACCCAGCGCCACTGGTTGTTGCTTAAGTGGGTTTTAACGAAAACTTTGTCGCCGATCTCAAACGTCTTTTCCTTAGCACCGTGGTGAGTGTTGAACTGCTGTTCCATCTTGTGGTTTCGTTCTACTATAGCTTTCGTAGTTGGCATGAGCAAGTCGAGCTTCGATCTTGCTTGTCGTCCCGTCATCAGCTCATGCGGCGATTTCGATCCAAGGTTGTATGACGGTGTGAAACGGTAGTGCTTAAGCAACTTTCGCAAGACTTCATTAGCGTTTCCATTCTTCTCAAGCTTCTTGAGTCCCTGTTTCAGCGTCTGCACGAACCGTTCTACCTGACCGTTCGATTGCGGATGATAAGGCGCTGTGGTGATATGCTCGATTCCTCTTTCTGCGCAGAATTGCTTAAATTGTTCTGATTTGAATCGCGGTCCATTGTCAGAAACGATTGTTTTGCAATCGCTGTGTCTTGCGAAGGCTTCTTCGAGCTTATCTGTTGTCTGCTGGGACGTCGTGCTCTGCATTTTGTAGTCTTCTGGCCATTTTGAAAAGGCGTCGATGATGACAAAATACCAGAAGCTGTTGACTGGACCAGCGAAGTCGACGTTCAATCGCGACCACGGCGCTTCTGGATTCGGCCACGACTGCAGTTTAGCTTTGATCGGTGAAAACGCATTCGTTGCGCAATTCACACAGGTTCGAACGGTTTTTTCGATGTCGTTGTCGAGCGATGGCCAGGAGACTTTTATTCGAGCTAATAGCTTCATGCGCTCAATGCCAGGATGACCTTGATGCAGTTCTTTCAGTATTTCGCTGCGGTAGCGCTTCGGAATTATGATGCGATCACCGAAAAAAAATGCAACCGTTGATGACTGTGAGCGAATCTCGTCTTGCGAAGTAGTCTGCAGCCGTCAGGAATTTGCTCTCGTTTGCGTGGCCAACCCTTCTCAATGCAACTTGTCATTACCTTCAACGTCTCGTCTCGACTTGTTTTGTACTGAATAGGTTCGAAGGTTACTGGCACCTTCTTGGCGGTGTCTATAGCGAAGCAACCTAGTGAGTCTTCTGCAATGATCTTTCCAATGACGACGTCTTCGTCAGGCTTCTCGTGTTGACTAATGAGTCGAGAGATGAAATCTACGTATGCGAAGCTGTTCGTGTCGACGTATTTGATTTCGAAGTCGTATGCGAGCAATATCAACGCGTAGCGTTGAAGGCGGCTTGCCGTGTGTACCGGAATTCCCTTCTTATTTCCGAATATTGCGAGCAAGGGTTTATGGTCAGTCTGGAGCTCGAATTTTCGACCATAAATGTAGCGGTGAAACTTCTGAAGGGCGAATGTGAGCGCCAGAGCTTCTCGTTGGATTTGCGGGTAGTTTTTTTCCGCTGCTGTGAATGAGCGTGCCGCATGCATTACTGGGCGCAACGACTTACCGGGCATCTCATGCATTACACTTGCTCCCATTCCATAGCTTGAAGCGTCAGCGGCAAAGATCAACTTCTTAGTTGGGTAGTAGTGAGTAAGTCCGAGGTCAGATGCCAGAATTGTCTTGAGCTCGTCGAAAGATTCTTGATGTTTTGTTTCCCATGCAAACGTGATATCATCTTGAAGAAGCTCGTCTAATCGGCCGCGATGTTTCTTTATACCAGGAATGAATTTTCCGTACCAAGTGACTGCTCCTAGAAATGCCTGAAGTTGCTTGACGTCTGTTGGAGGCGGAATGTTCTGAAGCGTCTTGATCTTTTCTGGGCTCTGTTTAATGCCATTAGTGTCGAGTATGTGGCCAAGAAATTCGAGTTCTTTTTGACGGAACCAACACTTGTCGATTTTGAGGTGGAAGCCGTTCTCCTGAATGCGGCTTAAAACTTCGTACAGATTCTTGTCGTGGTTGTTTTGAACTGTTCCTCCCACAATGAAGTCGTCGATGAACGGAAAGGCGTCCTTTGCTCCGCTCATCATGCTGCCCACAAGTCTTTGGAAGATTCCCGGTGCTGGCTTGACTCCTGGCTGCATCCGATTGACTTTGAAAAGTCCGCAGTGAGTGTTGATGGTCATCAGCTTCTTTGAGTCGTCGTCGAGCTCGACTTGAAGGAACGAGTCTGAGAGGTCGATTTTGCTAAAGAGTTTGAATGGCGACAGCTGAGCAAAAATCTCGTCAGGCGTTGGCAGTGGAAATTGTTCCGGTTCAAGCGAATCATTTAAGCCAGTTGAGTAGTCGGCGCAGATTCTAACCCGTCCATCCTTTTTCTTGACAGCGATGATTGATGCGGCGTATGCTGAGTATCGCACGGGGCTAATCACATTTAAGAGCTGCAACCGTTTGATTTCGTTCTCGATAGGCTCCATAGCGGCAAACGGAACTGGACGGCTGTTGCGGAAAATTGGGTTTGCACTTGGTTTGAGCGTCAGCGATGCCTTTTGGATGCAAAGGCCGAGCGAATCGCTGAAAAGGGCTGGAAATTTGATCCTCAACTCGCTTGAAAACTGCTGTGAAACGTCGAGTCGGACGTTGTTGCAGACGCTGGCGATGGGAATATTCCATAGGTTGAGAGCTTCCATCCAGTCGCTGCCGAGGACGTTCAAGCTTGAATTTGCGACGTAGCATGGGCCGATTTCTTCTCGTCCGTGGATCGCCTGCAGCGCTGATTGCTTGCTCTTCGCATGGCGTCAACGGCGGTTCACCAATCTTATTCCAATTTTTCTCGGATATAATTGTCCAGTCGGAGCCAGAATCCAGTTGCAGGCGAAGCTTGTGATCATCAATGGCTGGTTCAACAAACTTGCGGGTAGGGATCGATGCTGTTGTGACTGCCAGACTTTGACGACGTTCTGATCTGTGGCTAGGTCTGCTTGGTCTTGATCGGAATCTGCGCAGGAATTCGGTCGCCGAGGTACAATGGCCAGCTTTGTGACCCTTTACCTTGCAAGTATCGCAGATTTTGTTCTTGTACGGGCAATCCTTATGCCAGTGGCAGTCACCGCAGAAGTAGCAGTTGTTAGGAGGCGTGTCCAATTTTTCTGTTGATTTGTGTGTGTATTTCTGCCGACCTTGCTGTTGCTGTCCTTCTTTATTTCTGAACATCTGCATCACTTCGCTTCTCAGTGCTGAGTTGGAGTGTTGTACCACAGAAGAAAGATTAACCAGAATAGACATTGCGTGGATCAAATTTTTTTTTCATCTTACCTTCCTTTTTGGACATTGAAGTATAATTATTTTCGAATATTATGAATTTTTTGAATATTTAATACAAATTATGCTGTCAAAACAAAACTTGTCATATAATTTCACTAACTATACTGTTAAGGATTCTCAATTTTTATTATTTCAAATAAAAACCAGTAAACCAAACAATACATAACCCAACTTTCTCTTACCTTCGGCGAATCAAGGTCAAAAAAATGAGTCCAAATTTTTCCATACAAAAACAGCGTTATGACTATTCTGCTTAATCTTTCTTCTGTGGTTGGACCATCAATTTCTCGTCTTTGAGACTAGACAATCGCTTTGCTAGCTCGCAGACATCGTTCAGCTTCAATCTGGTCACTGTGTCTGGATTGGCTGCTGCTGCACGGGTTATTTCGACTTCCTCGAGCTTAATGAGAAGTTTTTCGAGAACGAGTGAGTCTTCAGCTCTCGTGAGCGCTTTGACGAACATGAGAACCTTAAAATCGTCGGCTGTGCACGTGGCAATCTCGGATTTTTCGCACTTCCTGTTGACTTGGCTTGCGAAATCGTCCCAATTTTCTCCTGAACCTTTAGCGATGCTCAAACACTTGTAACGGAGTGTGAAGACCGATTCTTTCCGTCCGAAAATCTTTTTCAGCTCCTCGACTGCTCTCTCGAAAGTTATGGTTTGTATGGTCTCTGGCAGGATGCGGTCAGCGAAACGTCGGTACTCCGAGGTTGACAACTTCTCAGTGAGCAAACTCACTCGCTGGCGGACCGTCAATGTCTGTGCTTCCTCTGTGAAGATGTGCTCGTATCGAGCGTACCAGCGGTCGAACGTTTCGCCGTCCTCCGGGCAGTAGCCGAATTTTTCCATTCGATCGGACAGGTGCTTGTGTATTTGTGCCGCTGCTGATCGGTGAACTGCATCCGCTGAATTTGCTGGCGGAGCGTTTCGCTGCTGAATCATTTGTTCCATGATTGCTGCCATTTGTCGTTGGTTTTCAGTCTGAGCTTCCATCAACCGTTTGATGAGTTCTTCCATGATACCGAGGTTAATTCGCTTCATTCTCGTCGCCACTGTTGTGATACTGGAGATGGTTCTATTCGGATAAATGATACACCAAGGATTACTGACAGTATATACTTTATTTTTAGTTTGTGTGTAGCTTGTCGCGGTGAAAATCCTTCTCCTGTTTTTTCCATATGACATCTGCCAGGCGGGGTATATCCCGGCTTGCTAGGATAAGGTCGTTCAGACTGTCATCGTAACACTTCACTCATGATGCGCCTTTTGTGAAATTTCTTGGATTTAACGGCAGCTTCATAAATACCACCGAAGTGTGGGTGCCTGGAGGAGCAAAACGCCATGTCACCATGTTTTCGGAACACCATCCATGTAGTCGTTGCATATGATCATCGGACTGGAACAATTTATGAAGCTCATTCAATGTGGAGTTAGGTCCAACAAAATTTGTGCCATTGCCGGAGTAAATGAATCGACAAAAACCTCTTGTCGACACAAACCGCTTCAAAGCACCCAAAAATGAAGCTGTAGTTAGGTCACCAACTAACTCAATGTGAACGGCTTTTACCGCGAAACACACGAACACGCAGATACAAGCCTTGACTGGAACTCTTCCTCTTGCCTTGAAATGAATGTATAGTGGCCCACAAAAATCGATACCTGTCGTATCGAATGGTGAAGAGGGCTGAATTCGTGTTACTGGCAGATTACCCAATTTCTGAGGTTGAACCTTTGGTTGTGCCTTGAAACACACTATGCACTTCTGAAATACCTCCCTGGCCAGACGCCTTCCATTGATTGGCCAAAATTGTTCACGTGTTGCTGCAAGAAGTGCCTGAGGGCCAGCATGGAGGTACCTGGAGTGAAAGAAAGACACAACGGTTAAAGTGAAGCAATGATTCTTTGGGAGTAGAATAGAATGCTTCGTTATATATGGAGGCGTTAATTGCTGCAACCGGCCACCCACTCGCAAAATTCCATCTTGATCCAAATATACTGACAGCGTTTTCAATGGATTTTTCAAAGTCGGTCTTCTCTTTCGTAGTAGTTGAAGTTCATGACAAAATTGTTCGTTTTGCACAATGCGGATGATTGTCAGTAGTCCCGTCTCTATTTCGGATATACTCAACATTCCAAAATTTCGTAGATTGACGTCAGTGCCCTTCAGCTTAATATTCGCGATAAACCGACAGACAAACGCCATAACTCTTTGCAGTCGACCATATGAAATTTTATTGATTTGATGAGGTCAAATTTTTCAATCGATGAAGATGCCATACAGATATTCCCCTTTCTTTCCGGGAAGTTAGTCAATGTTCATTGACTATATTTTCAGGCCAATCATTGTTCGTCATTGATAGGAATGTTGAACCATGGGCCATTGGGTGTTGGATATAAACCACGCGATATATCTGCCGGATTATTTTTAGAATCAACGTGCCTCCATGAAGAAATCTCGGTCAGCTCTTGAATGACTGACACTCTATTGTCTACGAATATCTTCCAGGTAGACGAAGCAGCTCGGATCCAATGCAGCACTATTGTGGAATCTGACCAGTAGTAAATATTTGGAATGTTTATATTTATTAACGTTCTAGTTTTCTTCATCAATTGAGCAAGGAGGTGAGCAGCACATAACTCCAACCGTGGTGGACTAATTTTACTGAGCGGGGCAACTCGAGATTTGGCACAAAGAAGAGCAGTGTAGAATTTATTATTAGGCAAGCAGCATCTTGTATAAATCACAGCTCCGTACGCCTTCTCGCTCGCGTCCGCGAAACCATGAAGTTCAATATTTGATGGCGGTTCGACCTTGAATAGATATTGTGAAATGTGAAATGATTTTAAATTTGATAAATCATTACGAAACTGCATCCAGTGGTTAATGAGTTCTGTTGGCAACCAATCGTCCCATCCTAGAACCCTCTCTTGAAGCACTTCTGTAGTATTGGAGTACCATTTTCGCAATTCCATACCCGCTGAATACAGTAATTTGACTGTTTCCGATTTTACGCTTACGAGTAATTGTTGAATTGAATTAGCACCAGTTAAAATATCATCCACGTAGATGTCATCTTTCACCACAGTTGAGCCGAATGGATATGAAATTTGTGCAGTTATTGCTAACTCTTTGAGACAACGAGTAGCAAGAAATGGTGCAGTTGTCGTACCATATGTGACGGTATTGAGCCGAAACATTTGAAGGTCATCGTTTGGAGTATCACGCCACAAAATTAACTGATAGTTTGTGTCAGCTGGATGAACTTCAATTTGTCGATACATCTTTGATATGTCTGCGCTAAAGACGTATCGATGTGTTATGAAACGGAGTAAAATTGTAAACAAATAGTTTTGAATGACAGGTCCCACCATTAAAATTTCATTCAATGATTTTCCAGATGTAGACCTTGCAGACCCATCGAACACCACCCGTAGCCTTGTGGTTAAAATATAATTATGAAGTGGTACTTTGTCTAAAGAAATTGACGACATATGGCCCAATTGTTGATACTCACTGATGAAGTCACAGTATTGTTGTATCAAATTTGGATTACGTTCTAGTCGTTTCTCCAAATTAAAGAATCGACGTTGTGCCATCGAAAATGAATTACCCAATACTGATGGGGACTCTTTAAATGGAAGACGTACAACAAATTTTCCATCATTATTTCTGGTTACATTTTGAACAAAATGTTCTTCACAAGCGTGTTCTTCTGAAGACATCGACTTAAGTTCATCATTCACTGTTTCAATTTTCCAAAATGTTTCGATTTTTTTCTCTAAGTCGAACGATGCTCGTTGATTATTATTTTTTTTAACAATAATTTATTTTATTATTTAATTTTTCGACGATGTATATTTTTAATTATCCCACTTTTGATTTGTAAGCGGTTTGGGCGTTTCAATATATTACTCGGAGAATTAAAATAAAACTCTTATTCAATTTATATAACATTTATTTTGATACGTAGATACACGGCGTTGTCAGGACTTTTACATACTATCTCTTTTCTATTCAGCACAAAATACATGCGGTTTTTTATGTAGTACTCGGTCTAGCCCAAAGACGTCGTTGTAAAAGGGGCAACTTAAGCGACTTAATTCATGTATTCTTCGAAGGTGTCGCCACTACACGATTTGGAATTCATAATTACTAAAATAATAAAAAAATAATAAATGTTGCTTGTTTACACGTGTAAAGACGATACAAAGAATTGAGGCCCCAAATTCTTTTTTGCGCTCTAGACAACCTTCTAATTCCCCTAAGATTTAAACCGAACCTGAATGCAAAAAGTTGAGACTTGAGGGTGCTTCGAGCCGAATAGATTATAAACAGGGTGGCACAAAAAAAACCGGCTGATTCAAAAACCTCATAACTCCTGTTTTTGAGTATTTTTATTTTATTTACCATATTTTACAGGTTACAGAGAAAGTTTTATGATGCCTCTGAGGTGCAATAGTAAACCAGGACTAACAATAAAGTAGGTGTCAACAAAACTAGTTCAAAGGAGCTGTCATTATTTTCTGGCAGTCGCTTGGAGTGAGGAGTAACCTGTGCTAACATGTATCGAGGAAAATATGTTGCACAATAAGCGCACAATAAATTGTTTGGATTGATAACAAAACGAAATATTTACATGCGAGGAGGAGGATTTCGTGAAAGCTTAAATATTTTTTCCTCAATAACCTTAAACTATTTTGGAAGAGGAAGAACCATTTCTGGGGCATTCTCGAAAAAGATGATCAACTTGTAGTGAAAGATGGTGGATCGAAGGAAGGGTTACGATGACATTTATGTTACAATAGAATTAGTTATAGTGGCATAAAGTGTACGCCAAGGTTAGGGTTGACTGGAAAATTCATCATTATTCTGAAACTCTAGTTTGAATATATACGAATATGATTGAGTTCGATTGATTAGTATTTGGAAC
The DNA here is from genome assembly GCA_958295665.1 of Tipula vernalis. NCBI lineage: Eukaryota > Metazoa > Arthropoda > Insecta > Diptera > Tipulidae > Tipula > Tipula vernalis. Next base: position 169,359,236 of record OY282558.1, on the reverse strand, counting down.
GCGTTCAGTGAAGATTAAATACTGCGATTTAAAAAGTGATAATAGGGTGACATAAAATCTAATAAAATTAAATATGCTAATACGGTTAAGTGGTTGTTTTTTTCACAATCCAGTCGTTGGAGGTACTAAAGACAAATTCAATGATTTTGGAAGGGGTCATTCATAAACTATATTACGCTGTTTTTGATGATTTTTAACCCTCGTCACATTTCGCCAGAGATCGTCAAGGTTGAATACCGCCCATAAAACTGTGTCACAAATTAATTATCCTCCTTATTTCGACATACTCTTAGTATTTTTAATCTGGGTAAATTTTCCGAAAATATTTGTTCTAATTTATTTAAGCACAAAATTTTATTCAGTTTTGAAAACGCTTAAATGTATGACCTCTTACTTTATAACACGTCTCCCATTTTTTTTAGAGCATAACCTAGTTTATGAATGACGAATAAAGAAGAGAATCCACTTTTCTCGACGTTTTGAAAGTCCTTGATTCTGAAAAAGCAAAAATAATGTCCGTCCTTCAGTCTGGATGTCTGTACCCATGGTACCTCGAGAATGGTTTGCCCGATTTGGATTTTTTTTCGCTTGGATTTTATGGTCAAGGCGGAAATTTAAAAGCTTTTTACTGTATTTCAAGAGGGTCGGGTACCTACCATACGAGTTAACCCCAAACACCTGGGCATTAATGGGTATATACCATCATACCCATCAATGCCCAACTTGTATGGTATGGGGTATGATGGTATGGTGGGATGGTGGTATGATGGTACGATGATATGATGGTGTCATGGTAAGATGGTATATGGTATGATGGTGTGATGTTATGATGTTATAGTGGTTTGATATAATGTTATAATGGTATGTTAGTACGTATGATGGTGTGACGGTGTATTCTGGAATGATGGTATGATAGATTAACGGTATGATGGTTTCATGGCATAATTGTATGACGGTTGGATGTTATGATGATATCATCAGCGGGATTACAATTTGTAATTTGTATTTTAATTACTCATTTTTTAAAATTTCTTTTAAATTTTTACAAGGCTTTTTAAAATCTGATTCCATCAATATAAAACCAAATCTTAATATTCTTTGTTCTAATGATACGTTTTTTCACTAAACGAATTTTGTCAAATAAAATTTGTTAATTTACAAGGTAAAGTAATTGTAATTTGTATTTTAATTACTGAGTTTGCTGTAATTTGTAAAAGTATTTTAATTACTCCGTGTAATGTAATCTGCCAAGCATTGGATATCATGGCCTGATGGTATGATTAATTGTTGGTATGATGGTTACGATGATATGATGGTGTGATAGTATGAAAGTATGGTGGATTGATGGTAAGATACACACCATCTGGTAAGATGTTGTGATGGTTCTACGTTACTATGGTACGGTGTCATGATGGTATGATGGTATAATGAAATAATGGTATGATGGAATGATCTTTTAAGGTTATGATGCTAAGACGGTACGTATGCTGGTATGATTGTTCTTTGCTATTAAGGTATGATCACGTAGTAATAAACAACCAGAAGGGACATTACGTGGACCAAGAAATTTTTGCTCTTACCTTATATTTTACAAATTAATTTTAAATTTTCAACCACTAAACGAAAACTGAACACTGAAAATTTTACCTTCGCCAAACTAAGGCCAAAAAAAATGAGTCCATGTTTCTCCATATAAAAACCGCGTTAAGTCGCTTCTGGATATTCTATGGTATGATTTTGAAAAGGCGTTGAGTGAGCTTGAATTGTACTGAGTTTGAGTGAGAGGTTCGGTTAGGGACTAATTTAGGCTCGAGTTTAGGGTTTAGTGAGTGGTCAGGTGTGAAGTTGCTCGGGGGATTCAAGTTGGCACTTGGGGCCAGCTCCGTAACTTGCAACTTCCACAAGTGCTCGTGTTACCTCCACGTCTAGTTACCGCTGGTAACTAGTTTGCTGATTCTTTGGCTAAAACACTGCGCTAAAGGAGTGAACCTTAAACAAGTCGCTGGGCTGAGTTAAGATGTTAATCGTACCGTCCTGATAATCGACCACAATGGGAGCCCAGTTTTAAAACTAGCTCAGTCGCTAACGGTGGATCCGGATACTTGGCGCCCTCCGAATTAAGTAGCCTTATCTGTGTACTGCGGATCTCTACACAGATGGACACTTCTTTCTCCGCTACTCGTGGGACCATCTATGGATCTTAATAAAATTAAACAACAACAAAAAGAGTCCGGCTCTCTAAAAAATCCGGAAAATGTGGAAAAAGAGACTTGGGTCGGTATGCCTGACTCTAAGTCTACAAATAAACTTAAGACTTAGGCTCAATCGAGGCTGGTCCTTCCACTCGGGTCACCAAATCTGAGTATACAAATACAAAACAGAACCAAAGCATGAATGAAGCTGGTTCGCCAGAAGACAGGATGCATAGAGACAAAGCCACGCTTGCGTGGGCAAAAGAAGTCACCAAAAAAATGTCGGAAGGCCCTTCAGCTGGCTCACAGCTTAAAAGAAATAGATCTCAGGAGGAAAGTCCTAAGATCGCAAAGCGGACCAAACTCCACGCTACCACTATGAGGCCTTCTAACAAGGTCCTCCAAGGATCAGCTGGTTGTGGCAGTTATTGACAAATCCCAAGAAGATGGCAGTATGACGCCCGCCAATTGGAGGAAGGTGGAAGGGGCCTTAGCCACCACCTATCTGAAAGTCCTGTCGGAAAATCCAGGACCTGCTCCGACTTGGCGGGACGCGGGATGGCACAGGAATCAGGTGAAACTGACTGCCTGTGCAGATCTGAGGTCCTTGCTGCTTTATAAGAAGGCAGTGGGAGGACTTGGCGAGGTATGGCCCGGATCCAGCCATACTGTGATTGATAGGGAGGAGATCCCTAGCAGACCAAGAGCTAGGGTTAACATCCCTTCGGAGCCTAGTGATCCGAAGGTGATACTCCAGTTGTTGCAGGTTGGCAACCCGGAGTTGCCAACGCACAACTGGAAAGTTCCCAAGCTCGAGGAGGCAAAGTTATCATCTAAAACAGGGAGTCACTGACTGCACTGGAAAAAACCAACCGTCTAATCAACTATGGTTTCAGCGCAGTCACACTCAAGGTGTATAAGAAGGACGCGGCCAAGCCGGAGGCTTCGAAGTCGTCTTCAGAAAATACCGCGGTTCTTGATAGCTGATCTGCGTGCGCGGAGGTAGCCAGCCAAGCGGAAACTCTCTCCACGGACACGGAGATGTCAACGTCCATGGAATCTTTAAAGAGGCTCTCAGAGGACTTCTCATCAGGGGATGACTCTGATGTTACTGTGGTGGAGAAGAATCTGTAGAGATGACACTGACATTTCTTCAAGTCAACCTTCACCACTCTAAGGCAGCATCAGCCGCTCTAATTTTAAAAATTGGGAAAGAAGCGACAGATGTCGTCTTGATCCAGGAACCTTGGGTCACTGAAGACCGGGTACTTGGGCTCAAGACTCCCTATTATAGATTAATGCACGCGAAAAAAGAAGGTAAGGTTCGGTCGTGCATTCTCATTAAAAATAACATAAGTTGTTTTGTGTTATCAGGTTTCAGTAACGGAGATGTGGCAGCGGTCAGCATTGAGGTCGATAAACGAAACCTATGGCCAGTTTCAGCTTACCTAGCTTATGATGAAGTGGATACTCCACCAATCATTCTAGGTGAGATAATTTTGGAGGCCCAGAAGCGCAAGGTCCGAGTCATCATTGGGAGTGGTGCAAATGCTCATCACACGATCTGGGGAAGTACGGAAACAAATGAACGAGGTGAGTTACTCCTCGATGACATTTTAAGTTCTATCCTTCATATATGTAACATAGGCAATAAGCCGACCTTTATAACTAGTAATAGACAGGAAGTATTGGATATTACTCTTGTCTCAAGGCTTTCTGACGATTAGTTTATTAAACTGGAGGGGGTCGGAGGACCACTCCTTTTCTGATCATTGTTATCTTCAATTTGAAATGGACTTGACTTCTCCAAAAAGTCCAATCTACAGAAACAGGAGGAAAACCAACTGGGATACCTTTAGAACTATTCTGGGTAATTCACTACCAGTTCCGGTGCCAAAACCTCCAAAAACTGCGCAAGAGCTCGATGGCTTGGTGGACGAATTGTCCAGCGCTTTTAATGAAGCGATACTGGGATCTAGTCCCCTTAGCAGGCCTAGGGGTAAATCTCGGCCATCCTGGTGGTCCAAGGAGATTCAACAAACACGTCGAAGATGCAAAAGACTCTTCAAAACAGCACGGAAAACAAAATCTGCTGTAGACTGGGACTCCTATAAGGAAGTAATCAAAATTTACAAATATAAATTGAGAAGTGCCAAGAACAGCTCTTGGAGACTATACTGTGGCAAAATTCACGAGTCTTCGGAGATCTCTAGGCTACGCAAAGTACTAGCAACTGGTTCTTCCACCTCAAGTTATCTTCAACGGCCGGATGGGATATGGACCACTAATAGTGCGGAATCGCTGGAACTTCTGATGGAGACTCATTTTACTGGTTGTTCCAAATCTGTACCTAACACATCAGTAGGTAAAAGGGCAAGTAGCCTCATAGGCCAAATTATTAGCGGAAAAAAGATCCTGTGGGCGATAAACAGTTTTAAACCATATAAGTCGCCTGGACTCGATGGTATTATCCCTGCAGATATTCAACAAACTATGGATCTAACAATTTCCTGGTTAGAGTAAATTTTCAGAGGCAGCCTAGAACTATGTCACATTCCTAGTAAATGGACAGAAGTGAATTTGGTTTTCATACCTAAGGCGGGTTTTCATACCTAAGGCGGGACCTTATACCAATTAGCTTGTCTTCCTTCCTTTTTAAAACACTGGAAAGACAAATAGAAGCTCATATTAGAGGCATGATTGTGTAGGAAAAGCTGTCTAAATCTCAACATGCCTATTGCAAGGGGAGATCTGTAGAGACTGCTCTTCATTCTCTTGTATTTTTCATTGAAAAATCTTTCGAATATAGAGACTACGCAATGGTAACCTTCTTGGATATTGAGGGGGCCCTTAACAATGTGCTTCCAGGGGCTATAACTCGGACACTTTCAGATCTGGGAGTAGATGAATCACTCAAGGACTGGATAGATCAGATGCTAAGAGGCAGGATCATAAATGCCAGTTTTGGGGAATCCTCCGTCAGAAGATTTGAAAGCAGAGGTACGCCACAGGGTGGCGTACTGTCCCTCCTACTTTGGAACGTGGTCATAAATTACCTGTTGCTGAGACTGGAGGACGGTAGCTTCAAGCTAGTTGCCTATTCGGATGATGTTGCTATTGGTGTCCGTGGTGAATATCCCGGCACCCTTAGTGAGTTTATGCAAAATGCCTGGGGCACTCTTTCATTATGGGCCAATGGCTGTGGGTTGAATGTGAACCCACACAAAACCGAATTGGTTCTCTTCTCTAGGAAATATAAACTTCCTCACATCGATCCTCCCACTTTAAATGGGTTTAGCTTGACTTTTACAGTTGAAGCGAAGTTTCTGGGTGTCGTTTTGGATAGCAAATTATAATGGAAACCTAATATTCTGGAAAGGGTAAAGGAAGCTACGTTAGCGCTATACTCTTGCAAAAATGCCATTGGGAAAGGATGGGGGCTGGAGCCCCGCATCGTGCATTGGCTTTATACCGCAGTAATCAGACCCATACGCTTGTATGGGTTAATAGTCTGGTGGCCTGCTCTGGACAAAACTGTCAACCAAACCTGTTGACAAAAGTTCAGAGAACAATCTCTCTGTGGATCAGTGGTGCACTGAGGAGCACATCCACTCAGGCACCAGAGACTTTGCTTTTTTGACTCCTCTAGATATCTTAGGGAAACAGTTGGCAGCTTATACTGCCATACGGCTGAAATTCATCTTAATGTGGACCTGCAACAGTACAGGGCACTCATCTATTTTGTGCAACAAACAAATTCTCAAGACCACCGACTAAACTGTCCCGTCACTATCTTTTGACACAAAGTTCCGGACTAGGATCCCATCCAGGGTGGACTGGATGATGGGTGCAGTTTTGGAACCAGGAGTTATAAACTTCTTGACCGATGGTTCAAAACGGGACGGAAAAGTCGGGGCTGGAGTATTCTGCGAGGAACTTCAGTTAAATCTATCCTTCCGTCTCTCCGACTACTGTAGCATTTTTCAAGCTGAAGTAACTGCCATAAAGGAAGTCGTAGACTTTTTGAGGTATAATGTAATATCAGTTTGTGATATTCGCGTATATACGGACAGTCAGGCTGCCATTAAAGCGCTTCAATCACACCTCCTCACGTCGAAAGTAGATCAGAACTGTCTCTTATCTCTTAACGAGATGGCAGATCAATTCAACATCCACATTTTATGGGTGCCAGGACATTTCATAAGTACAGGGAATATAAACGCCGATCAACTAGCTCGACGTGATACAATGGACCACTTCTCAGAAAACAAAAAGGATATTGAAATGCGGTATGCAAACTGCTGCTTCAGGAAGAAGGTAGCAAGCTGACGAATGACAGATGGTCAAGTATCACTTCTTGCGTAATAACTCGGCAGGTCTGGCCAAAGTTGGACTTGGCGAGATCCAAACAGCTGATCTCACTTCAGCAAAGTCAGATCAGTGAGGTTGTTGGAGTGATTACGGGGCACTGTCTCATAGGGAGGCATGCGAGTAGACCAGGTATCTACTTACATGACTACTGTCGTAGTTGCGAGGACGAAGAGGAGGTAGAGACAGTACTTCATCTTCTTTGCACCTGTCCTCGTCTGGCACGAAACAGACTAAAGTTTCTAGCGGCACCCATCTTCAAGGACCTGACGGACCTCTATAGGATGGACATCAGGAGTATCCAGCTCTTTGTTAACAGCTCAAAATGGTTCTCAAAAGGAAACAATTATTCGTGGTATGGCTACGGATCATTTTTTTGTGTATATGCCTGGTGCTAGTGGACCGCCACTCAAACCTAACCTAACCTTAGGGTTTAGTGGGAGGTTAGATTGCATTAAGTTCATACACGCATGTAGTTTTCGAACTGAGTCTATTTTGGCATTGTGTGAGCCATTGAGTGTGGAGTTGGGCAGAGGGTTGAGATTTGGTTCAAGCTAAGTTGAGTTGAAGTTGAGTTATTGTTTAGTTAGCTTGCATTAAGGTATTAAGTCAGTTCTTCTGTTGAATAATTATTTAAGGGTTGATTTGAAAGTTGATTTTGGGTCTGATTCTGCCCAAGACTAACTGACGGAATCAAGAGAAATTATTCAAAAATCTGATTAATCCGGCAAGTTCATCTGAAGCAAATTTTCTCTTTGTGCGCAATGTTTTCTTACGATTTTGTGTTTCTAAAAGGAGAGATTCAGGTAATGTTCCGATACTAACGATAACCAAAATTGCTGATCCAACTGGCTACCAACCAACAATCGGCACCGATTTTTTAATTATTAAATTATCCCCCACTTTTGTTCCGCTTTGGTGTGCATGAGTATCAAATGATAATAAATCAATAAAAATTGCAAACAGAAATCCAAAGTGTTAAAATGGAGGTTCAACAAGTTAGAACAGAGGTTGAAGAAAACCTGCACACTGGTTTAACAGATTGAATAAAAATTTCGGCGGTTGAAAACAAAATTTGGAAGCGGCAGGCTCAGGTGTTGGGAATTTTGCCGATTAGTTCACATCTCACTCAAGAAGGCACTGCTGGGAAACAGGACAAGCAAGGGGATTTGTCGGAAGGCGATTGGAATAGGTCCATAATTTATAATGGAAAGAAGTGTATACTTTTCGGAGCTCCAACCCAGATCCCAGGCGGACCTTATAGAATTACGACAGGACAAGATGGCGCGTCGAAGGTGATGCAGGGGAAGTATTACGGTGATATCTAGTTTAGAATAGAATAAGTTACTGTAATAGCGTAAAGTGTATACTAGTGGTGACACTTAGGTTAAGGTGTGAGATGAATAATCTGATAGTAATGAGGTTGAACATCCCAATTGCATGCTTAACGTGTTAGTTAGTCTCGTATGACTTCTCCATTCTTTTATATCACACCTTTTCTGGTTGGGAATTCTGTCTTACTAGATCATTTCACTTCTTTAATTCCTTCTTGGGTCATAACAATCTATCAAGTATGTAAAATCGTGATGCAGTTTATGGTGTACCTCTAGTGAATGATTGGAAAACGGCTGATTTAAATCATTTTTGTTGAAAAGAGGCTTTCGAATATTTTTACCTGAAAAGATCGTAATTCACGTTGTTGTCATGATCACACAAAAAATGAAGAGGTGAAAGGAGTATTAGTTGAATTTATGAAGGGTAAGAAATTTAGCCAAGTTATGTGGATTATATACACAAAAGTAGACCGTGGTAAGCAATATTTGGATGTGTAATGGGAATAATAATTTTTGATTGCAAAATTTATACAAAATTTTTCGCAATACATCCCTGGTTCAATTCTTACCACTGACTAAACATTTATTAATTAATTATAAGACACACGCTGGGCAATTCGGTATTTATAGAAATATTTTGTGCTTCAGACTCTCAAAATAATATTCAATAAAACCAATTGACGATGTAGAGCTCTCCTTCAATATCAGACAAAAGAAACTTGCCACGAAAATATAGCTTTATAGTTGCAACCTGTTATTGGATTTCGGATTCTAAACTTTTAAGCCAATTTTCTAATGCGCATGTATAGGAAATGAGAGTGTATATTTATAGAACAGAAACTGAGCTGTACGAGACTATGAACTCCGTCGACCAATCAACAATAAATAACTCTCGCGCTTTGTTGGGTCAATGACTGAATTTTTGGAACATTTTAGCATTTTGGTTGATTTACTAATTATATTTTGAGGTGTTATTCATTTTAAATATAGTTACAGACTTAATTGCTGTGACAGTAATGCGGGTAGCAATTTTGTTTTCATTTTGATACTGATTAAATAAAGCAAAAGTAGGTTATATAAGTTCAGATTCTGAATATAGCGCTTATATTCGCAAAATAATTGTTGGCCCTCAAGTATACAATTAGAATATTTAATTTGTTCTAAATTTGTATTTTGTCTTTGTTGTACCAATTTCGATTTACCATGAATTGCAAATTTTCTTTTGTTCAAGATTTCGATTAGCACAAGGCCTTGACTTTATTGTATTGTTCTTTAGTTTCGAATTTTCCATTTTCTTTCTGCCGACTCAATATATTTATTTGCGGATTTGTATTTAAGTTTAAAATTAATAATTTTGTCTATAGCTTCTATTGGTGTCGTTTTGTGACTGTTGATTCATAACAGCATTTGACACTGAATTGTTCTATCAATAAACTATGTCATGCTGTAAGAAAAAAAAAATTAAATAGTTATTACAGTCTTTTCATAAAATTCAATTATAAATAAATACAGTAATTACATTGACTTGTAGTCAACTATCAACCTAATGCTAGAAGTTAGGCATACGGAAAACAATACATTACTCGTTTAATCGTGAGAATTTCCATATCAATGATAAAAAAAAAAACGCAAAAAAATAAATTAACAATAATATACATTTAGAATTTATTTTCATTTTTATTATTATTATTGTTATTAACAACAAACAACTCGTTTATAGTTTTTGAACATTATACTCGGGTACACGTTAAGAATAGCTTTTGTGGTTTTAATTTAATTTATTTTGAATCGCGTTGAGGTTAAGTTGTAGTGGTTGTGTTAAACATTGATTTTGGTTTAAAAGTGATTTAATGTGGATATTTTCAGTGGCCTGCTTTAAACAGGCTCCGTGGATTTTTTTCTATCAAGGTAATCTACTTTAAATTTGATTGTATTTAGAGGATTAACAGTTATTAGCTTCATTGGTTTAATGTTTGAAAATATGTAGAAATTGGATAAAATCAACTAAGCTAAATACGTAAGAATTAAGAGGTGTTTTATTAAGTTTTAATTTATTATTAACTTATTAAGTTCAATTTGGTGGTTGTTTCATAATTATCTATAAACATTTCTTCTATTTTTGTTTACTAATACGTATAATTTAGAAAACAAAACAAAACTCACGATAAATTTATTACTCTCGGTTTGATTTAGTTGCCAAGGACTCAATTCATTACTCACTAGTCACTAGTTGATAACAACACACTAAAACCATTTAATACTAATTTTCCTATATCAAAAAAATATGGTTTTAAATATTACGTTAGTAGGCTTTGCCTCTGTCAGTTTTTGCTTCTGGAAATTAGTAAACAAATTCCATGTGCGATAAATTTCCGTGCGCGTAAATAATTATTCGCAAATAAAAAACAAATAATGATGTAATGGGCGCGTAATTTACTCATTCGTATAATAATGAGTAGGCTTAGGATTCTTAGGTAAAACAAATTTTTTGTCCACGACTAACGTATAATGTATACTCATTATACGTTTGTTTCTTCAATTATAATGATATCCATTATTCACTGCTACTTTATCTAGCAGTCCCTTCTTTCATTATTCACTACTACCAAACAAAAATTTGATTTTTGAAATTTTATCTAGTAGTCTCTTGCTATTTTCATTATTATTAAATTGAGACGTCAAAATGTCGACGTAAATTATTTTAGGTTTATTTAAAGGATTTGATAATAAAATACAATTTTTTATCGGTCGTGGACAAAGTATCGTATTCTACTCGCATATAATGGCTGTTATTCACTCAGATGATTTACGACACTCGCCTATCGGATCGTGTCGGTAAACTTCTTCTTCGTGAATAACAGCTATCATTAAGTGCTCGTTGAATAATATACTATTTTTGTTAAATCCAAACCAAAAATTGGTTGGATATATTCTTTTTAGACCAAATAAAACCGAATGAGTCCTATTAACGATTGGAAATAGAGAGAAAGCACTACCTATCGGAATAAAATAAAGCTGTAACACCGTACAAAAATTAGCATCAGCGCTCGCAGAACGACTGAAATATGGTATAGTGGACATTTTTTGAAGTTGTGAAGCCGACAAATATTTTGTCTAAAATCACGGTTCTGATCATCAATCGACGATCGGAGCAGTGATTTTAGACAAAATATTTGAGATACTCGACTTCAAAAAATGCCCACTATAACAAAAGTATGTATTTTAGTCGTTCTGCTAGCGCCGTTGCTAATTTTTGGGCGTCTTTACAGCTTTATTTTATTCCGATAGGTAGTGCTTTCTCTATATTTCCAATCGTCAATAAGTTACCACTTATTTTTAAATATTTCCACTTATTTTACGTTTTACTACATATTTTACGATTTATTCTAAATATTTTTAATTTTTCTTCAAGAATAACGTAATTCGACTTTGATAGCTTAAAATATGATAAAGCAAAATATTTTAAGAGCCAAATTTTAAATTTAGGCCAAGAAATATTTTTTTTAGAAGTTAAAAATGTTTCACTTTGGCCTAAACTCCGAAATTCTTCTAGAAAAGCAGATTTTGTGATTGTTGCTTTTATTCGTTAACGTATGTGCCTTCATCAAAACTGAAGTAATTCACGTTGGGACATTTATCTGATTAAGGCGCAAAATATGGAAATACATGTAACAGAATTCATCGGAATTTAAATGAATCAAACAAGCGTTAAACTTCCTTAAACTATAAGAACGTAGCAAACGCAATTCTACCCCATTTATGCACTTGTGCAACAGTTTCAATGTTATTCATATTCAAAATGGACTCGAAGGAAAACCAATTTTTAATCCGAAAAGTTTCAAGTTATTATACGTTTGAGGGAAATGTTGAATGCAAATTTTTGATTTGGTAAATTACAAATTACAATTAATAAACACGACCAAAATTAGAGGGAAATCTAAAGGTAACAAAATTAGCTTCAATTCTAAATTGGACGTAATAATTATGAATGAAATTTTAAGTAGAATAATTAGGCAAAATTTTAAATTTAATATAGAAATGAAATTAACTCAGAATTCAAAAATTCAAACATGAATTTTAGTAAAATATTGAGTGCCGTTTACGTGAGAAATCAGAATTTCGAGCAAACATCTGAATGAGAATTTGAATTTCAAAATGTAATTGAATAAATTCTTGAGTAGGAACTCAAATTGGATTCAAAAATTTAAAAATTGAATTCGAATTACAAACTGGATTTGAACAACATCTTGTGTTTAATAGGAATCAAAAGCTAATCATAGTTTTCAGCACGAAATTTAGTTATAAATAGGGTTTGAATTCCAATCTCTGAATAAAAATTCCAACCAGGGCATGAATAAATATTGAGTGGATTCAAAAAAAAACCTTTGGTTTTAAATCCATAAATTTTTAGTTTGAAATTAAACAGATACAATTTTAATTGAGTTACTAATCGAACCACGAAACCTTTCAATATTTTGAGTTAAATTCAAAATAGAAATTAAGAAAATGTTTCTGGATTAAACTGGCTACATTTTGTATGGAATTTAAATAGTACAAATCGTTGTACAGTGTTATAGTCCAGTAAATGAAGGGTCGAACCTGAAAGTTACTAGTTGCCATTTTTATTTGCTAGTTGATGAATGGCATTTGGCACCCCCTTGAAAATGAGCCCGAGTTTGCGTAAAAGTATTGTGCGGCTTGGGGAGAAAATGGCCCCCAAAGGACTCGGAAAATCGGTTTTCCGCGAATATCTCCCAAAATATGGCAGTTAGAGATTTTTTGTTCAGATAACAATTGAAAATCAGTTTCTTGCCTACAAAAATAGTCCCTATCATTTTTCTCGAAAATTTGACCGTTTTCGAGATAAACGGGCCCAAGCCCAGAATATTGAGTTTCTGTGTTGTATGCCGGAGAGCATAGTCCGTATGTACATTTACACATGAGCGGGCGGACAAATTATTCAATAACTTTGTTAAAAATGCGAATTTTGTCAGTATTCAAAGTTCTTCTGGAAGAGGAAATCTACCGCTACCATATCCGGTAACTCGAGTCACGTTTTTAATCTTTGGCCGTATCGAAAAAAGGGGTGATATATTGTTTTTCCATGCATTTTTAGTCCTCCCCTGAATTTGTTCCTATTTTTTTGTATTGCACTAATTTGCTCCAAATTTCCTTGATTATGGGTCCTCAGAAGGTCCTTTGTCATCTGTGAAATTTGTATAATCTAATTTTCTTTCATTTTGATTAGAACTTTGTTTGTTGAATCCCAATTTTTTGTTGTTTTTGGAGTGTGGGGAAATTTTGTAAACAACCACCAATTAAAAATTCATACATGTTCGGATTGGTCTCTATGACATATCATTTGAAAGCTAAGAACGTCTACTTTTCGGCTGTGAAATTATTTTTTTCACAAAATCGGCGATTTTCCAAGAAATTTGAAAAACGCGTGCTCAAGGAAAAAGCGCACTTTTTGTTTTCATGGCATTTTTCTTCCTGCCCTTTATTTCTGACATTTTAACACCTTGACTAGTGTAAAGGTTGAATTCTCACCTTTCCATCAATGTATATAAAGTCATCTCATTTATACGTGGGGAAAAACCTGAGTCTCTAAATGTACTGCTATAATTTCATTACTTTCATTTTTTCCGTCGTTCGTCGCATGTGTGCTCTATGGCGGCGCTCGTGTCGTCTGCTACAGTCCATGCGACCACAGTAGCATTTTGTTGGTTAATATTTGGAGATACTAAATGCGTTGATTTTCTTTCATTATTTTGATAAATATTATAGTCAATTGTAGAAAAAAAGAGTGATAAAAGTCAAGAATATTGAACAAATTTTGAGGTTTTTCGTTTAAATTAACTTACATCAACAACCTAAAATATAGAAAGTGAAGATTCAAATCTTGTCAAATTGGAGCAAAAGGTGAGCATTTGTTAATGTTGTTTTTATTCAAGAACATTTGTTTACAAGTAACAATTCTGACTCAAACCTGGGTCTACTTTTCTTGTAATAGAAAAATGGAGGTTAACTCCGCTACACCGGTGTGTTTCCTTTGTAAGGAAGATGTTTCTGGGGATGATGCCGTCACCGTAACTTGGGGCTTAGAAAATTTGATTATTGTTAGCAAGGAAAGGAATTATAATCATCATTTATTTTTGGAAAACAGTCGCCTTTGCAAATGCACAAAGTGTGCAGGAGACGCTATATTCTCAAACGGAATTACAGTTTCCAATGCCACGATTTTGTCTCTGACGAGACCAAAAGATTTGACCATTTGAGCAGCCCCAAGAGGAAAAAGGAGCGCAGAAGTGATGGGTTTGATTTCAGGGCCAATTGTATGTTCTGTGGCTTGCCAGCTTTCGAGGAACATAACAAAATAAAAAAATGTGTAGGGGACCCTTTTGTTGTAATTAAAAAAACAGAATTCCGGACACGGCTAATGACAGAAATCAAAACTCGAATCCAAGACGAAATCTGTAAAACATTATTGGATAGAATTTCAAGAATGGATCTTGTGAGTGCCGAAGCAAGATACCACAAAAAATGTCAATCAAAGTTTTTCAAGCCTCCTGGACGTCCCAAGGATGAACATATTCTGGTCCAAATGGGCAGAGTTCTGAAGTATATTGAGGAAACTAAAGGAAAAAAACTGTACCGCCTAGCTGATTTGCTTGAAATTTCATGTGAGTATTTCAAGAATTGATTAATCTTATGGTCTGCTTTCCTAATAGGTATAGCTTGAGGCCTCATTTGCGAGAAAAACAAGACGCTCGGAAACATAAATATCCTTCAAAATTATATGGTTTACGGCGTTTCTCATTTATGGCCCCGAGGATTTTGTCAGTGGATAGAATGTGGTGGCGTCATCTGCAATTGGTTTACACAGTCCAAAACATTGAAAATAATGTATTTCCAACACCCCCCCATCTCAAATTTTGTAAAAAACTTGCATATTTCATGAGTCTCAAAATTTTGGATTTTTCAACCCGACTTTTTGCAAAAAATATTAATGTTGCGAAAAAATTTAAAAGGACTATTTTTGTAGAAAATTAACTGATCTTCAATTTTTTTCTGAACAAAAAATCTCTAACTGCCGTATTTTGGAAGATATTCGTGGAAAACCGATTTTCCGGGTCTTTTAGGGTCATTTTCTCCCCCTGTTACACAATATTTTTACGCAAACTCGGGCTCATTTTCAAGGGGGTGCCAAATGCCACTCATCAACTAGCAAATAAAAATGGCAACTAATAATCTATAGGTTGGCCTTTTTTTCCCCCTTCATTTACTGGACTATTACTTGGCTTAAAAATTGATTTGTAAATTTAGATTAGAAATTGATTAGGACATTCTACTTGATTTTTAGCAAAAATTTTGAGTGTATTTTTGTTGTTCTAAACTAGATTCAAACATAATTTTAATTGCAATTAGGTAAGAATTGAGTTGCAATACGAGATTTGATCTCAAACAACCAACAAAATTTCCTTAGAATTTAGTTTAGAAATTTGTATCGGAAATTTTGAGAGAAATTTTAATTAGGAATTTAAATTTAAAAAAATGATATTGGCATTCCAAACCAAATAAAATCTTTTGTAAAATTATATATAGGAATTGAGTTACAACTCGAATTTTGATTTCACCAAATTTTGAGAGAAATATTTTGTAAGTTTACATTCCACAATAGATTTGCTGAGTGGATTTTCAATTAGAAAACAAAAAATGAGACCAAATTAGGTAGAGCAAAGAATAGATGTCAAGAGAAACCCAAAATACATATTTTGAAACCAATCTTAATTGGAAAAGGAAATAGTTTTTATGGATACGAATAAAACCTTGGTTGCATCCAGAATAAAATTAGATTACAATTCCATCTGGATTTGAATCAACTGTGAGGGACATTTTAATCCGAAATTGAGTTAAACTTCCAAACTGTTGAATTAAATTGAAATGAAAACTTGAGTGAAATTTATAGTTTTAACAAAGTTTTAACAAATATTTAGGTATTCTGCTTTGATTATTGTAATTTTCGTTTTAATATGTGAATGGTATTCACTCTAATAACTTAGTTTAAAATCAAAATGGATTCTAAAAAAATTAAGATTTTTGGTCGGAAATTTAGTTCTAAGCAGTTCTCGAAGTTGAACAAATTGATAAATGGAATTTTAAAGATACATCTGAGAGGAAATTGATTAAGAGAACGAAGAGAGAAAATTAGTTTGGATTCTAAACCAGATATAATGAATTTGAGTGAAATTTTAAGTAGAAATTGTCCGTTATTTTGCATTTGGGAAACACATTTTCAAAAACAATTTTAGCAAATTAATTGAATCGTAAAATTAATTAAAAAATCGTAATTGAATTAAATCTTAAGTAGGAACTTATAGAAATAGAGTTTAACTGACTGCCTTTAATAACAGTTTGACCGAATTTTAAATATTTAGTTAATTGTTTGAGCAACATTTTTGTTTAGAACGGAGTAAAGCTAGATTTGAACAAAGTTTCGACTAAAAATTCAATTTCAATCCAATCGAGAGTTTGAACAAAAATTTGGATGCAATTTAATTAAAAAATATTTGAAAAACGAGCTCGATTTCCAAATTTAATTAACGCAAAATAATTTGTGCAATTATTCTAGAAATTTTGTGATATTTTGTTTACAAATTAAGTAAAAATGCCAACCCAATTTTGTCTAAATGTGCTTGATTAGAAATTTGGAATACAAATTTATTGAGAATTTATTTGAGTGTTATTAGAAATGTTGAGTTAAAGTACAATTTAAAACTGTAGTTTGAATCTAAAGGTTTGTTAAATTTGTATCAGAATTTTGAACAGAAATTTGAGTAAGTATCGACATATTTGAATTTTAAACCGTAATTTATAAAAATGTTGACTAGAAATTGAATTTGAATAGTAATTTAGACTTGAGCAAAAAAATAACTGTAATATTTTTTTTAGTTTAAAGTTGAGTTTGTATTTCAAATTGGACTGATAAGAGAAAAATTAAAGATTAGATTTGAATTAAAAAATCGATTTGAGCAAAATTTTATGTTTGGTGAGGGCAAAATTCTGAGTAAAAATTGTTTTTGAATTCCAAAATTTTGGTTGCAATTAGATAGAAATTTTGTGATATTTTGAGTACAAAATTTACAATTTCAGTTTTCATTTTAAAATGATTCGAAAAGTGTAAGTTTGATATTCCAAACTAAATTTTAATTGTAGTTAGTAAAAATTGTAATACGAAACATTTTTGGACTACTTTTCTAGCACTTTAGGTACAGGAGTGAATTGAAATCCTCTTAATGAGAGAATTGAAATCCTCTAAAGATAAGGTCTAGTTTTGGTTTTCTTTTCAAAATATGACCACATATTTTTCATTTTAATCACACATTTTACCACCTATTTTGTAAATTTAGTTACATGTTTTAGGAACATATTTTTGATTTTTTAGAACCTAAAAATCCTAAGCCTAATAATGAGCAATATTTATTACTCATTCGTATAATTACGACACTCACTGGTGTCGCAAACTTTATCTTTACGAGTATTAACTATCATTTCTTGCTCCTTCAATAATAAGCTATTATTCACTTTAGATGAATAATAGCCCGATAACTACGTTGATTTTAAATAGGGAAAGTGTAAAACAACCCGTTGTTATTCTATAACCTAAGTTGCTGTAGGAAAACGTGAGCAATATTTGCATAAACCAAAGAAAAATATCAAAACAACAGAAATTGCATGAAAAACTATAGACCGAAAATTATTATTATCATCGAAATTCAATGTTAAAGAGTGAAAATATGAAAGTGGATAAAACGTTGTATGCAAATCATGAATAAATTTATCCATATGTTATTGGATAATATCGCACTTTGCTCACTAATACAATAAATAATTATAAAAAATTCTTTTCTTAGTTTGTTATATAAAGAAACGAAGGTTTTACCATATTTTAATATATGTAGCTTCCCGTGATGTTACCCTGCAAATTACTAACCAAGTTGTCGGGTTTTATCTCTTATAGGATCCTATAATTTGGTACCAGTTATTTAATTCTTTGCTTATGAAATGAAATTTATCCGGATTTACTATATATTTTAAGCTCAATGGCAGGCCCTTTAGAGGTCCGCAAATTACGAGAAGACACTGGTTTCATAAACAACAAAATACTAATTGTATAACAAATTCACCATACCCCTATTTCTACAGTACTCGATTTACATTTTTTTGGTTTTGCACGGTGAAAAAATGCGGCACTATTTTTATTTACATCGCAAAGTTTTAGTTTAACTCGTTTTGTTTTATAGTTTGTGTATTCAAAACTATATTTAATTTATAATAAAATTCCAAATTTTTATTCACAAAATTTACTTTGCTATTTTACAAATTTTATTATTTAAACAAATTTATTATTTTACAAAATTTATTATTTTAACAAATTTTATTATTTTAGAAACTTATTATTTAAACAAATTTTATTTTTAGAAATTTATTACACGCCACCATTTGTTAATTTTTTATTAAAAAAAACAAATCGACTTTAATAGTCGATGATCTGAACGCAATTACCATTTTGTTCCTTTTTGTTTCCAAAAAAACAAAACATACATTGTATATGTATATATAAAAAAAACCGCGTCAAACTTGTTGTACGCGCGCACAGTGTGGCAAAACGAAACGACAGTATCAAAAATATTTTAAATAAATACTTGTGTTAGAAACACCAAGTATATGAAAGGTGTAGTCAACACAACAAAAGAAAATAGCACTCACACATGAAAAGCTTTACTCAGTACTAATAAACGTAAACTGTGAGAAAACATAGACTAAAAATGTATAGCAATTGTAATAAAATAATACACATCTGCAGTAAACTGCGTAAACTAAAATGGTTCCAATCTCCACTAATTAATAGTGTAGTTAGAAACATAAAATAAGATTCAAATTGCTATCGTTAATTCGTAGCGCGATTTAAAAATGTTATTTATGAATATATAAATATTTAATTTACATTTTAGATCGGCCGCTACAGTACTCCCCTCCTAGTTGTGTTCCAGTAAGACTTGAACACTAACGAGAAAAATGCACAGCTGTTTGGTTTCGAGATGAAAGTATATTATCAACCGAATTAATTATACCAAAAGCGGGTTTTAATCTATCAATCGAGATATTACAATTCTTATCCCGAATCAAGATAACAAAATGTTTACGAAGGCGCCTAACTACTTTAAATGGTCCTTCGTAAGGAGGAGTAAGTCCAACACGAACCTTGTCAGATCTTACAAAAACAAAATCACAGTTGTCCAAAGTTTTCGGGACAAATATGTCATCTTGTTTAGCTTTACGCGTAGGTGATGGTATAAGGTTCCTCATTGCATTACGCAATTGGTCGATAACTGTGTCGCTACAAGGCACAAGTGAAAGAGGCTTCTCAATAAAAAATTCACCGGGAAGTTTAATGGTTTGCCCATAAACCATCTCGGCTGGAGAGCACTTTAAATCTTCTTTCACGGTAGCCCGGATTCCTAATAAAATAATTGGAATCTCAGAACTCCAATGAATTGAATCGCCTCTGGCCATAAGAGCAGCTTTAAGCTGCCTATGGAAGCGTTCAACCATGCCATTCGCTTTAGGATTATAAGCCGTAGTACGTATCCTATGAGCGCCTAAAAGAATTGTTAGCTCATTAAACAGTTTTGATTCAAACTGTGATCCCTGATCCGTAGTAATCTGAGAAGGAACGCCAAAGCGTGACACGTAATTATTGACAAAAGAAGTGGCAATGGTTGCAGCTGTCATGTTTGCTAAGCAGTACGCTTCAGGCCAGCGAGTAAATCGATCGACACATGTAAGTATATATGAACATCCATTCGAAATAGGCAAAGGCCCAACAATATCCAAATGTATATGTTCAAAACGACCAGGTGGAATATCAAATTGTCCGTGGGGTGAAATAGTGTGCCGTTGAACTTTAGCACGTTGGCAGGATAAACAAGAACTAGCCCAATGGTTTACGTCCTTGTTAATACTAGGCCAAAAATAACGAGCCGTAATCAACTTACGAGTGGCTCGGACACCGGCATGCGCTATATTATGTAAAGAGTCGAACACAAGTCGACGTAAAGAATCTGCGATGTATGGGCGATTATTACCCGTCGAAGTTTCGCAGTAGACTTGAAGGCCAGGCAATTTAAATAACTCAAGCTTCATAGAAGCTGAGCGACAAACGGTACCAGAAAGTAACTGCTGTAGTTCTTCATCCGATTGTTGTGCCTTAATAATATCTACATAATCAAAAAAAATTTCATTTGTGGCCGAGTCAATATTAGTGGTTCGAGACAGTGTGTCTGCGACAACATTGTCGGAACCAAGTACATGCTGAATATCTGAGGTAAATTGACTAATATAATCCAAATGGCGTGATTGCCTTGGATTTCTTTCAGTTTTAGATTGAAGGGCTCTAGTCAAAGGCTTATGGTCAGTATAAATCGTGAAATCACGACCCTCAACAAAATATCTAAAATGCTTAATTGCCAGATATATTGCGAGAAGTTCTCTATCGAATGCAGAATATTTAATTTCAGCAGTCGTTAATTTTTTTGAGAAAAATCCTAAAGGTTCCCACTTCTTCTTATTATACTGTTGCAGGACAGCGCCAACGGCGGTGTTCGATGCATCAGTAGTAATACTAAATTTCGCATTTCCTAAAGGATGCGACAGAAGAGTGACATTTGCCAATTCATTATTTAAAGAAATGAATGCATCATTGCATTCTTCAGGCCAAGAAAAATTCTTGGGTGTCTTAGGCAACTTAAGCAGTGCTGACAAATGCGAATGAATTGGACTTAGAAATTCAGCCAACTTTGGTATAAATCGATGATAGTAATCAACCATCCCGATATACCGCTGAATGTGTTTAATGGAACTAGGAGTAGGAAAATCCCTGATGACACGTATTCGTTCCTCAGAAGGTTGAATACCATCTAGGGAAATCTTGTGGCTTAAAAAATCAAGCGAAGCTACGCCAAAAACATATTTCGGTGTCTTTATATGGACGTCAAAATCAACCAGTCTCTGAAACAACTGTTCTAAATGAACCAAATGTTGCTCTTCTGACTGGGATGCCACCAAGATATCATCAATATAAACAAAAACGAAGTCAAGTCCAAGGACAACTTCGTTAATAAAACGCTGGAATGTCTGCGCGGCGTTACGCAAGCCAAATGGCATTCGCGTAAATTCAAATAAACCGAAAGGTGTTGTGATAGCCGTCTTATGCACGTCTTCCTCAGCGACTGGAATTAAATGATAAGCCCTGACCAAATCAATCTTGGAGAAAATGGTACAACCATGCAAATTCATGGAAAAATTTTGAATGTGGGAAATCGGATATCTATCCGGTACTGTGACCGAATTTAATCTTCGATAATCACCACATGGTCTCCAATCTAAATCCTTTTTTCTAACCATATGTAAAGGACTTGAAACACAGGATGCCGACGGACGACAAATCCCTAATTCCACCATATGTTGGAATTCTAATAAAGCGGCTTTATGCCGATTTGGATCTAGCCTGCGAGGTCTCGCCACAGGTAAATGTCCGTTTGTAACAATATGATGTACAACAGAATGGCGGACAGGCAAATTAAAATTGGGCAACGCTGTAAGTGTAGGAAACTTATTAAGGAGCGTGCCATAACCATTGTCAATTGAAAAATGCACAGGAGTCGGAGTTTCAAAACTCTTCACCATCGCATCCACTGACAATTTAGTGGTCGAATCTATCAATTGTTTATGCTTCAGATCCACTAAAAGACCAAATTTTGCCAAAAAATCAGCACCAATGATTGGCCTATCCACAGAAGCTATTATAAAAGCATGTGGAAAATCTCGTTTTAAACCGAGATTGACCTTAATCAACCTTGTACCATAGGTACGAATGGTTGATCCATTTGCTGCTGTCAGAACTAGATCACTTAAGAAACTGTTTACGTTAATATGAAAAAATTTAACTGGTATCACTGAAATATCAGCGCCAGTATCGATCAAAAAAGTTAAATTAATATTGCTGTCGTGTATAAAGAGTCGACTGGTTGGGTTTCTAATAAAATTAGTCGACTCGACCCTGTGCGGCCCTACTCGTTTTTTGTATTTTCAAACGATTTATCCGAATTGTCTAGCTTAGACTGCTTGTCACGATAATATGAGCAAGGTTGCTTACAGAAATGTGCCTTTGGGCCAAAAAGAAGGTGTAACTTGCACCACGGATTATCGGGTGTCAGCTTATTGTTACTATCAGTCTTATTTTGTCGAGAATTGTCAAAAGACGAATTTCGACGATAGTACCTTGAGTTCCTTGAAGTGCTCCGAGACCTGCCCATATCATTATAAAGATTATTCATACGGGCTTCTAACGAATTCAATCGAGATTCGATGGTTTTTAATGTCGTCGGCGCGTCTCGCCCATTCGACTTGGCTGGAGTCTTTTTTGAAATAGCAGCAAAATTTGAAATATTCGACAAATTGGTTGGTTTGGAGGTTGAACCAGAAGGTTTGTTTAAAGTCGCTAATCTGGAGTTCGATTCATGGCTTCATGAATCTTATCCGCTGTCTTAGCGAGATCATCGGGGGTTAATGTATCGGGTTGTGCTACAAGTGCCAACATTACGACTTCTGGTAAACGGCGAATCCATAAAGCCTTAATGACTTGGTCGCTAATGGAACTACCCGCGAGTGATCGAATATGCCTAAGTAATTCGGAGGGACGTCTGTCGCCTATATCTAACCCGCTCAAAAGTTTCCATAATTGGGCTTCACTCGAAGGTGAGAGGCGGTCTAGCAAAATTTTTTTAATTGTTTCGTAGTAATTATCCTTCGGTGGTGTTCGTAGCAAATCTGAAATCAGATCGCTGGTCTCTGGCGACAGAGAAGCCAACACGTGCAAAAATTTTGCCTTGTCACCTTTTATTTTCAAAAAATCAAACTGCAGTTCAGCCGCATGAAACCAGTTCTCCGGGCTCGTAACCCAAAAAGGCTGCAATTTGATATTAATAGAGGCTGCATTGCCTGGTGCCTGTGGCATTTCAACATCAGTAGGTTCCAATTGTTTTGTTGGGTCAGCGTCTGCTTGCGCGGACGTTCCCGGTTTATTATCATGCATTTTGTACCAAAAACTAATTGGAATCTATAAAACTTGACTATTATTATCTAGAACGATTTTTCTTAGATAACTGGCAAATTGTCAGTGTTAAATTCGAGCTAAATAGTTGTGACAAGTCAAAATAAAGAACAGTACGGCGAACACTATCTGCTCGTACTGTTAAAATAAATATAAATTGATTCTACTACGAGATGCCCTCGAATATCGTTGGGTGCTAGCGTCCAACACAGAAATTGGAGGGGCTCGGCTAGTTCAATTGGTGCAATGTGAAAATGTTACGTGGGAACAGTCGGAACGATATTGTTGTAATTGGTTAATTAATTAATTAGAGAACGTTTTCTTCATATACCGGGGAATTAAAAAATAAAAAAAATTAAAAATATGTAAATGAGTCACTACAAAATTCTAGCGTTCATTAATATTTTGTACCGTTACGAAATTTTGATTTTTGATTAAATTATCGCAAAAATTAATGTAAAATTAATTAAATAAATGGCGTTAAATTTACATTTACTTGAAGCTACGTTAAAATTTATAAAGAAAAACTAAAAATTTTAATTTTATATATGAAATTAAGTGTATGCAATAAAAAAACTCTTTATTTGATTAAGAAAAAAAAACTGTTAAACACTTAGCTGATTTTAGTTCAGTTGTATAACTTAGATGTATCGGTTTAATCCTCGCTGGACCGGGTAATGTCACGGTATAATGTCCCACGCTGAACCGTTCACTATCTACGGTATAACTGTCCCACGATGAACCGTTCACTGTCTACAGTATAACTGTCCCACGATGCACCTGGTAATCTTCTGGTGTTGAATTATCTCAAGGTTACCACACGGTAATATCCAGTAAAATTATTGTCCAAAATTGTTTGATTTTTGGGAAACGGTACTGTAATGTGTTCCCGTTTAAAAAGGTGTGTACTCCAATGTATAATGTCGACAAAACTTTTAATGCGATGAATTCCGGAAATATTTAAAATGTAATTTGAAGAAAAAAAAATTTTAGTATTCATTAAATTACGGCTTATATATTGTACACTGCTATATATCTAATCAACGACATGTACCTTTTTCTTGATACGGTGGGCCGTATCAAGATTCCAAAACCAAAACTTTTAAAATCGTTCAATTCCGCGTTGTTGCGTATTCTACGCATATATTATGCTTGAAAAATTATCCGCGGTTGCGGATTTGCCCTAAACAGGGACTTTCGAGGTCACCACTTATAGTTTGTGTATTCAAAACTATATTTAATTTATAATAAAATTCCAAATTTTTATTCACAAAATTTACTTTGCTATTTTACAAATTTTATTATTTAAACAAATTTATTATTTTACAAAATTTATTATTTTAACAAATTTTATTATTTTAGAAACTTATTATTTAAACAAATTTTATTTTTAGAAATTTATTACACGCCACCATTTGTTAATTTTTTATTAAAAAAAACAAATCGACTTTAATAGTCGATGATCTGAACGCAATTACCATTTTGTTCCTTTTTGTTTCCAAAAAAACAAAACATACATTGTATATGTATATATAAAAAAAACCGCGTCAAACTTGTTGTACGCGCGCACAGTGTGGCAAAACGAAACGACAGTATCAAAAATATTTTAAATAAATACTTGTGTTAGAAACACCAAGTATATGAAAGGTGTAGTCAACACAACAAAAGAAAATAGCACTCACACATGAAAAGCTTTACTGAGTACTAATAAACGTAAACTGTGAGAAAACATAGACTAAAAATGTATAGCAATTGTAATAAAATAATACACATCTGCAGTAAACTGCGTAAACTAAAATGGTTCCAATCTCCACTAATTAATAGTGTAGTTAGAAACATAAAATAAGATTCAAATTGCTATCGTTAATTCGTAGCGCGATTTAAAAATGTTATTTATGAATATATAAATATTTAATTTACATTTTAGATCAGCCGCTACAGTTTAAGATACACCACTTTTTGAGAAACAATTTTTCCCGATATGATTCGAACGAACGCAATTTTCCTTCAGTAGACTTCTGAAAACGTTCAAATTACCATTCTGCCACTTCAAAACAAATATCAAAGTTTGAACACGATTTTTTTCAATTGTTATGCTGGGTGCCTCAGATCGATTTTTTTGGTAAATTACCGACTTTTCTAAATAGTTGATGGGTCCTTATCAGTCTTTCATATTTTGCAGAATGTTCAATCAGACATAATGTGCCCGAATTTTAATTTTTCTAAATTTTGAAACTTTTGGAACGTCAACTGAATGTTATTGCTATTTGAATAGAATAACGGCATAGCTACTGCGTGAAAAACTGAAAATTCACTTTTTTGTTCTTTTTTTTGTGTGGCGAGTTTGCCTGCAACTGATCAAACAACACAATATTCTATGACGATCGGTGGCGATTGGATCTAAAGTTCGAATCCCTGCACAGGACGGAAAAGGTGCAGCTATCGGGTGAAAATTGTATACATTTAGCGTGTGAATTTGGGAGTTGGATGGCTTAAACAATTTCTATAAAACTGCAATCAGGAATTTGATTCGAACGATGCGGTGCATGAAATTAAAAAATCATCGTATACTCTGGGTCGGTCACTCGGTTCTCTATCGACGATGATGGTTCCTCATCTTAGAGGACGCTCTCGCATTTTAAGTTAAAAATAAACCAGCTCAACATATAAAAGTGTATCATAATATCAGGATTATTATTAACCAAGAAGTTCAAACCAAGAAATTTGTTAAGATCCATTGTAAATTGAGGCCAATATCTGATATAAATCTGCGGAAATTTAGAAGCTATAAATTTAAAGTTAAAGGTAAACATTTATGAATTGTAATTTCAGAAACTTATTTTAATTCAACTTGAAATTTAAAACCTCAGCTTTTCAAATTTGGCTTCAAATTTTTTGAACCAAGCTTTGGATATTTCAAACCGATTCAACATTCGACTGCAAGTAAATAAAATAAAATGTTAAATTTTGCATATATTACAAAATTGTCAGTTGAAAAAAATCGAAGAACAACTTTCGATAACTCTCATTTTAATTTTTAATTTTATTTTGGATATTTCCAAAGTTTTCATATTTCGATAATTGAAAAGAAAATATCACGGTAAAATTCGAACTTGAGATAATAATTTTAAATGAATTAAGCGACTCAAATTCATTAATTTAAAATTTTATTCTAACTTGTGTTGCCGTTGAATTAGAGAAACGTGAAAAAATTTAAATTTTTGGATAAATTTAGAATTGTCAGTCAGTAGCAAAAATAGCTATAACATTAGTTGGTTCCGCTTTACGGGAACTTGATCTGTCGTGCGCGTTGTGGAACATCTGAAATCCCTGTGCATTTGGTTTAGTGCCTGATGTGTCGTTTATAAAAGCATTTCGCATAAATTCAGTGGCGTGACTAGTTACCCGCAGTACTCTCAGCTGCTGATATATCGAGCGTTTAAATATTAGTTCAAAGTCAAGATTAGATAGATTGTAGCTCAGATTAAGCTTAAAGTAGAGGAAATTTTTAAGATAAGTTGGTCGTCTAATTTTTTAGAGAAAGAAGAAATGATTCCTGTTGCTATTAAATATTTTCTTAAGACAGACCCAACAATTTCTTCTCGGTTCCTGAAGATAAAACAGTTCCAACTATTTACTCGTAATCTGATTTTATAGAAATTAAGATGCTTTTAGATTCTGACAGATAGATTTAGAAGAAAATTTGCTAAACTCGTTTGAAATCAAAGCTTTCGCCATTAGAGGATAACAATTTTAGTGTTTGGGTTAACTTATTTGTAATATACGTTTTCTACTCCAAGTTTACCCGTTTTACACTTCAAATTTAACCTTTTATAGATCAAATTATGAGAAATTTTGATTAGAAAAGGTTGAATTTGATTTGTAAAGGAAGCAATACTGCTAAACAGATTGCGAAGTACCATTTTGATGTTCATAAAAATCAAGAAGAAATTGTTGAAACTTTCTTCTTAGAAAAATTCTGAGCGCGACTGAAAAAAATTTCAGGTTTCCTTCATTAGGAGTGCATTTGCCTTTAGAAAGGGCATTAACAGATACTTGAGCCAAACCAGTCAGTCTCTACAGTCAATTAGCGTTGCAATTTTACAATTAGTGATGGTGTTTTTTTCGATTGTATTTGGAAATTTCCGTCGCTTCCTGATTTCATACCCATTGTCTCGGATTTTATCTTTTGATCCTTTTTAAAATTTCTCGACATTATTGGAGTTTAGCATGGAAATGAGATTTTGATGTTCGAGCCTTAGTTGGTGATTCTTTGTTTCGAAACTGTCAGGTTATTCGAGATGTTTCTAGATATTCGAGTGTAGTTTGATGTTATTCAAGAATCTTATAGAGTCTTTTCTAAGAATATTTTTATTCGAAATTTAATAAATTATCCGATACTATTTGAGGGTTCCATTCTTATTGCATATCGTTTTGTCGAGCTTAGCCTTATTTTCAAAAAATTTGAGCGCAACTTGTTTGGCATGAATACCTAGCCTTTCGACATTTTTTTTTGGTTATAATGTATAAGACCAGATTTTTCAATGAATTTTTATCTGCCATGTTTATTTGTCTTGAATCTAACAAACAAACAAAATTGAAGCGTATTCCACTTTGTTTTTTTTCATTACGAAATTTTTGTCTAATCTGTCTCTAATTGTCGAATTCCATTACCATTTTCCACATGTGAACATCTGTCAAAATTTATAAAAACGTTCGGAAATTTAAATTCCTGTATTCTTGAATTCGCTACGGAATTTTTTCGGTACTAAGGGAATATTTCCGAATGGGTATAAGCGTGGGTATGGTATGGGTATGGTTGTGGAATTCGAGAATAGGGCCCCTGAAAGGATATACAGTAGTATGAAGTCAATCAGGAACATTTTTTTTAAATTTTAATATTTGAATCAGGCTGAAACGTTGATTTTGGAAATCCATAATTTAGCCGCGTACCTCGTACATTTCCTTACCACGGCTCCTGGTCTGTAAGATCGATGTTTTAAATTGAATTTCCGTTATCAATTCAATATGAAAAATTCAAACTGAAATTCTTTTTGGACCAATACTCTAATATAACATGATCTGCACGTTTTCAAATAACTTGGAATTTTCAAGAACCAATCCATCATATGTATGCACATATGGGCGAAGTAAATTGAGAGTATGTTATTTTGTTTTCAGGTCTCCTTTGGCAATTTCTAAAATGTATATTTTTTTGAGAAAGCAGCGATGCGAATCCAATAATATCATTCAAAGAAGTAGCGTTGTGTAAAGATTGCATTGGGTCCGGATTTTCCTTAATTCGCTACTGCTCAAAATGAAGGAAGGCTTTATCACATCATCCAGATAAATAAGAAACGCCTATTAGTCCTATAACTCTTTTTATCAGGTTTTTGAATGTTGCGGGGGTTCCGTTTAGCTTCATCAGCCAGAGGATTTTGATGAGTGCCGTTAATCACATCGAGAGTGGTAAGATAAAAGCTTTGACGAGTTGGTCGAAAATATTGTTAATAAGGTTAGGAAACGCAAAGGATACTCGGTCTAGTGTGAGGTCATGGAGGTCAAAATCGATAACAATTCTTCACTTAATTTCTCATTAATTGACTTTCGATAGCTTCAACATTGGTTTTTGGTAAACTGGAACAGTATATTAGGTTGCAATGCAATATTATTGGAAGTAGCTTATATGACATTGAACTGCCCCAAAATTGATAAAATTAAACTAAATTCTTCAGGATTTAAATGTAGAATAGGCCCAATATTCTAGAATTCAATAGGAAAAAAGATGGTAGGACTAGATAATCTAGAATTGAGAATTGAAATAAACTTATTTACGAATAGTTAATATACGAAAACCCCTTATGTTCAAATATTTCGATGCAAGTGGTTGCATATGATGATTCTATATATTTTTGCATAGGTTTTAAGGAAGCTTACATAGGATTATTAATTTTTGAAACTCAGGAAGGTTGCGATCGTTTTTCATTCAACGTACGTTTATGGTCTTTGAGCGTCTATTTAAAGGCCGAGAACGCTCGTTGAGGAAAAAACGTCCATAACTCGTCTTATGTTTTAAAATTAAATTTGAATTTTTACACAAGTGAAAACAGAAAGGCAGATTTTCTGTTATTCACGAGCGTGAGTAAATTCTGGAAAAGGAAAAATTTAATTTCGACAAACTCAGTTTTGTTTGCGCCTCACTTATACAACCTTATTAGAATTCTACTTATACATCCGCTTCTCTCTTTCGCTTCCCTCTACATTGTGGTTCACATTAGTATAGTTGGTCTGATTCGATTCGTCTTGGGATGCCCTTTCACGTGATGTGCTCTCCTCCACTTTTACATACTCTATAAACGCATGAATTTCGAGTTGGTTTGAATCAAAGTTGTACATTCATTGCGGCTGTTGTACGCGATTCCCTCAAACGTTTATTTGATGGGTTTGGGGTGTCCCTTCTCTGGATGTACTCAACTCCACTTTCACACTCTCTTAAAGCTTGCGTTGGGGCTCCCCTTATCCCGGATCACTGATTTTTGAACACCTCACACGTGTGTAACGGTCTCGCGGAGTTATTCACAGTCACTTAAAATAACCACCATTGGTCAATATTCTTTTTAATCCGCATTCTTTGGCACTCCCTCTGTCATATATTGTGCCTTTTCTCTTTGCTATTCTCCATTTTTCAATTCTCTGAAATCATATGGTTTTAGGCTTTTCTATTTCGTCTTCGGATGATCTTTCTCTTGATGCACTCTTCTCTCCTTTTTGCTTCTTTGAACATGAATTGAAAAACCATTTTAAAAGATGACGAATTTTCGCCTCCACTTTTTAAATTTGTGGGCTCCCTTACCTGGAATTACTTGTTCTTCATATTTATTTAGTTCACTTCAATTGACACCTCAGACTTCCTTATCGGTTGATACCTCAATGAATTATTAAAAAGACAGCAGAACATAGGATTACGACATTATTACATTGATTTCCCATAAGAGATAATTTCATTACATGTTTCCAGCTATAATGCAACCCTACATAAACGAATCATGCTGACGTAGTACTCCAGAAAGGGCCCCCTGTTTAATGTAAAACGCATCGTTTACCTCCTAATTAAACATTGTTAAGGCTAATCTCGAAAGTATGATGCCACAGAGTGTATGTCGGCCCAGTAAAAGTTGGTGGTTCAGTCCATTGTAAATTGCAATTGATATACGAAAGAAAAATGGCGAAGGAGGCATCTATAGATCGCTATCCTGTGCTACATCTCGATTCACTTCTAAGGATGTAGCACATTTTCGACTTTGGATTTAGTGCGGGCATATCACCAAATTCCAATTGAGCCAGGCCATATTCCGAAAGTGGTAATTTTCACTCTTTTGTGATTGTTCTTGTTTACGAGGTGATTTTTGGGTTCAGAAATGCTGCACAATCGCTCCAGCGTTTGATGCTATTCTACTCGGTTAGCTTCAAAAAATAAAATGACCTTTGAGTTCACAGATGCGATGTGGTGATATCTTCTCATAATTTAAAAAAATATTTGAAGCATTTGTAAATTATTTTTGAAATATTGTTGGAGTACGGCCTCAATATTAACTTCAGCTCTGAGCAAATGCGTTTTCGCAAAGACTGAGATACATTTTTTTTAGGAAATTCGGTTAATGATCATATAGGATACTTCCATCACTCGAACGAGTACAAGTCATATGAATCAGACATTCTACTATATATGTACACACATAATCAGGGCTGACATGCTGTAATCGATCGAGTCGTCGATTCTTATCAATACGATTTATACTTTCTGAATTATAATTGTCTAATCTGAATTATAGTTCACGATTTCTGAATTACAATTGGAATGGTGTAGAATATTTGGTAGAGGGCACGATATTTATTTACAGTATCTGAAATCTAATTTCACGTCTACGAGTATGTCACCAATAATTCGAATAATTTCATTGTTCAAATCGGAAATCATCAGTAACTCTTTTGCAAGGGTGGTACAACAACGGCTTTCCTCTTACTAAAAATGACAGGTTTGCTTTTTAACATACCCTTCAATTTCGAAAGGTGATGCATCAGGAAAGATAATTTATTGAGAATATTTGATTTACGTTTTCTTAAAATAGTTCAATAAGGTGAACCCATTGTTCCATATTTTAAGACTAAGGAATCTTATAATCCTGAATAAAGGGTTCAAACTATTTAAAGTGACTTGCCTTCCATTTTCGAAATCTAAACACATATAGTGCGTCACGATCTGTGAATTGTAAGCTTAAAAAGGCTTACTTTGCAAGAAATCGTACATTTGGAGGCACCATAAAATTGAATTGGAAAAATAGAAATTCAATGAGTGATCAAATTTTAGAATTGAGAAAAGAAGTTACAAAACTATGGCGGCAAAGAAACTCTTCGAGAAAAATATGAATCGTTCGAGCAAACTCCACACACACTCACCTTTTTATAAATAGTTTGAGTGTTCTGCAGTGAAAACTATTTTGCTTATTGACACCACCGTTGAAACAAAAGTGCGCTATATCGTTCATGATGATTTTCTGCTAAAAGTTTGTTTGGTTTCATTAGAACTCACATCTTCATGCGCACCATCAATATTCTCAATAAGCTATGCATCTGAAGCAACACCACTTTGAAGAAATGCTACAGATAAACATCTCAGCGTTCACCCATCCATGTTTCTCCTCACTGCACTTTTGAAGATTACCGCTTCCTTATCAAATTGTACCTTTACAAAAAATCAAACCGGATTGCAAAATATCCAGAAATATGAAAATGGCGCTACCTTTTGATTGTTCATTTAATTATAGTCCACACTATGGAAAGTATTGTCAACTATTTGCCTCGCCAGTAAAATCCTTCATTCATGTGTTTTGGGTTTGTTGGTGGAATTATTTATTAGTTATTTGCTTGTTTATTTACATACATTTTGAATAAGGGACCAACTCCAACAGGAGCTTATTCATAACGAATTTTGTAAACTGAGGTGGTTTAGCATATTAATAATGATAAATGAAAAGGGAGAGCAGTTACACCGTTGCACGTGCAATAAATGCAGCTCTTCTCCTTTTGGGCTCTGTCATATAGGCAGAACCAATGGATTGATTCGTCTTGGAATGCCCTTGCCACCAGACGATCTCAATTTCCGTATCGCGTTCTCCAGACGCATACATTTAAAGTTCTTTAAAATAATAAGTTAAACATCCGCAGTTCCTTTCCACAACCTCTCCATCTCTCTATATATGGTATACTTATATATTACATCATATATTGTACTCTTTAATGTTCAGCTTGTTTAATGCGTTAAGGCATGTCTTTTGTATTGATGTGGTCATCAACTACTTTTAAAATTTGTTGGTTCTCCCTATTCTATATCACTTGAGCTCGATCGATTGACACCACAAATGTACGTTTTCGTTAATATCTCACAGATATACTCACTTAAAATACATGCACTTTAACATCTGCGCTCCCTTGCGCTGCCCTATAGACTATATTCACGTTAGTGGTTTCGGTTTTATTTGATTTGTCTTGGGAAGCCCTTCGTCCAAAACTGCTTGGCTCTACTTTCGATTTTATGGTGTCCATTTTGTTTTTAAATATGTATTTTTCAATTTTTCGATCAGTTAAATATTTTTTTGAATTTTGTCAATCGAAAATAGTATTTAATGGTACATTCGGTCAAGAACAAGAAGATTTTAGATAAAATACAGAAATCTACGTTTTTCAGTGAGTTAATAAATAAATTGCCAATCTGAAACCTTCCAAATTTGTTTATGTGTCAATGCTCGAAAACCTTACATTAACATTAGCTAGGAAATAAACTAAATAAAAAATAGGGTTTTAATTCAATTCTTGGAACCCTGTATTTATTTGGTTTATTTTAAAACGAATGTTATTGTAAGGTTTTCGAGCATTAAGCATAAACGAATTTGTAAGGTTCGATTTGATTTTAGCTAAGGCACAGTAATATAACCTTATAAATGTTCGTATTTATGTAGTTTAATTGTGTAGAGTAATTGTGTGTGAATTTAATTGTGTGTTTGTAGTTTTCAAAAATCAGCTGTTATAATAAGAGGAAGAAATTAAATCACCATTGTGATATTATCTGATATAACATTAAAATTGTTTAATTTTGCTTTATCCCAATGACTGTTATACGGTTTTCAAGCATTCGAGTTTTTTTAAATTATCTTTATAAAGGATTTGTAAGGTTCAATGAATAATCCAAGACATATTTCAAAATGCGGTTTTATGTTCTCAAGTACGTATTTTAAATCTAATTTTAAGAGAGTTATTATCTAAGATATCTAAGAATGGTAAAAGGAAATTTGCGAGGAACAGAAAAGAATTTTTGCGCTTTAGCCTAATTTAGATTAGAAAATTGTATGGTTTTGAATAATCGTTTGTATTTAGGGACTTAAACCTTCATTTCACCTGCGATAAGTCGGCTAATAAATTCATTTAATTAAATTTTGAATTATGCTAATCGTTTTTTGTTTTTTTTATTAAAATAACTTTCATTGTTTTTAAAAATTTATGATAATCAAAAAGGCTGTCTCCCATTTCTCGGGTAAATCATTATTTACTGCGCTAACGGCGATTTGTGGACTTCATTTGTATTCATTCGAATTTTTTATGTTTTTATGGCATTTTGTTTCATGGTCAAAGTTTTGACAATCACAGTCAAGAACGTTGACCTCGTATGTTGGTCATTTGTTGGTGTTTGTAGAATTGATGTTCGAATTTCTAGATAATTGCTGCCCATTTGTCGTGGTAAATAACAAATATACAATATGGCAAATTGGAAAATTATTTAGTAATTTGAAAATTAATCAGCCTTTTCTTACATATTTATATTGTCTAAATCCGAAAAGCAAACTATGTACTTATAAAATTTAGCAACAGTAGCTTCTTTTAGTAGGAAACACTTGTGAGAACTTTGCAACGTTAAATGGAACGCAGAAAATTAAATTACTTTCTACAATATAATGAGGCTGCGGGCCAAATCTCGGGTAAATCAATTAATACGATAGAAGTCGGCTTTAAGCTGCCTTGTTATTTTCAAAAATGCATTTTCCTTTTTTTCGCCCACTCAATTCGTACAACAATAAAAATTAATAACCCAGACAATATTTACAATTTTTTATTTCGTTTGCCCTATCGTATGAAAGCAAATGAATGAAGACGTATTTATTTACAAAATCAAAACACAAGTTAATCAGTTGGTTCAAGTAGAACTTTATTTAAATATATTTAATAGGCCTGTGATACGAGAAGCTAAAACTTCTGACGAAAGTTAAGTCGATGGTGGTTACTGTAATAATTTGTTCAAACACACAGTTTTCACTACTTCAGTTACGACTATTCAACCTTCTTAACAATATCCCCACTATTACCGTACACTACATAGATAGTTCTTGATACGACGATTTGAAAGACACCTCGCTTAACGTTCTATCACATCAGAAACTAGAGACATACCAAACTAATATTTTACATTTAAATTTCAGCTCAAAACACGCCTATTCCTTGCTGATGCAATAACGCGTTTACTTTACTGTTTATAAGCTTTATTCCTTCTCTTGCCGAATTGTACCTATACCGTATAAGCGACAAAATATTGCAATTTAAATATTGCAATTTAAAATTTCACCTGAAAACGTAACGCTCGATATGCTGATGCTGGTTTAGGGGCCTGGCGTTAAAGTTGTATTCTGCGTTAAAAAGATAACGCTCCACCTTGAAAAGTCGATTTTAGGGCTAGTTTCTCGGGTTTAGTCTGGTTGTCATATTTGTTGTTACAAGAAGTCGTTTTTTCTCTACTATTTTTCAATGTGATAACTTTATCTCCAAAATTTCGTTCAATGAACATCAAGTATCATTCAACCAAGTTTTGAAGATGAAGTTTTCTTGAACAAAATTGAGATAGGGGCACATGTATACTGAAACTACATTTGTAAGGTTTTCTAGAGTATTTAGTAGTTTTAGCCAAGATTTACGTTAAATATGTGTCATTTTGGACGTGTTTGGAATAATTTCAAAAACATTTTTTGTTCTTTACTACAAATTTAAAATTTTATAAATGTTTAAGGGGACGAATGATAATTGCTGCGTTCCATTTGACGTGGCAAAGTACAAATAAGTACTTGAGGGTAGATGGTAAATGGAACGCAAAAAATTAGTTGCGAAAATAAAATTTAATTTAAAAAAATTTACGTGCAACATGGAAAGTTGGAAAATTAATTATTAATTTGAAAACTGATCAGCCATTTCTTACCGATTAGTTGTACTAAATATTCTGGTAACGAAGTCGGCATAAATTCAAAAAGCAAACTACTCATAAAATTTAGCAAGAGTAGCTGCGTGCAGTTAGAAGTACTTGTGTGTACTTTGCCTAAGAGTATGTCGAGTACGTCTAGGAGTACGGATAGTATATCATAAGAGTATATATAGCTGGGTAGTTTTTGTAGAAACTATAATTTAATAGCTTTTATACAGATGGGAGTACGTGGAGTATGTTTAAAAATACGTGTAGTATTTCTAAGACGAGGAAAAGTACGTAAAGTATATGTATAATATTTCGTTTAATAGCTTTTACTCTGGAATTCAAGCAATAAGTTTTAAACGTACTTTTAGTATATAGAGTGAGTAATTTCTTCAAAATCGAAACGTGAAGTTTGCCAATTTGCCATCTCATGTCGGATGGTTCCGATTTTTCTTTTTATTATGGTATAGTAATATTAAGCAAGTTTCGTGGTTACGATGCAAAATTCACCACACATTCCATTGTAGCGCCTTTTCTTGTATATAACATAGGGTGACCAAATTTTTTTTGGAGTGAAAACTACTTTTATTTAATGATGAATTTATAAATTCTTAAAATCAAATCCAAAAAACAGTAATAATTTGCATTTGTGCGGGCACAATGAACATTCTAGCAAGTTTTAAGAAAACCTAATTAAAAAATATCATGAATTGAAAGTTGGTTCGTCTCGATTTTAAGGTGCTTAAAACAAAACAGATTTATTCTGGAATTAGCCCGCTAGATAAATTTGAGATAGTTAAGAGTTCTGCAAATTTACTTTCGATTTGACGTGGATTAAGAAAAATAAATCATTTCAGGCTAATAGCGCCTGAATTAATAACTTATTACGTTAAGAAGATTATGTTTAAAAATTATTCTTATAGCATTTCTAAGAGGAGGAAGTGTACTTCCATTTCGGCTAAAGTTTACTTTACGTATACATCGGGAAAATCAGGTAAGGAGTATATATTTTGAAAAATTTTTGAATGTAGGATTGTGCATCTGTAGGTTTTAGGAGGGGGAAGTCAAATTTCCCCGGAAAACTACCTCTTTTTCCGGGAAAATTTCCACTTTTTTATTTTTATTTTTTCACAATCAGGTAAGATGTTATAATTAACAAATATAATTTAACAAAATAATTTTTTATTTTTGTTAATTATAATTGCTTCGTCAACCTTGCAGACAAAGATCAAAGAGTTTTATTTGCCCTTATCGCTTCTTCTGATTATTATTATTATTATTGGAGGGTCATGCGGGCGATCAGCCACCTCGCACTGCGACCTAAAAGTTCTATTGTGCTGGACCCTGCTTAATTATCCGTCCAGTTAATATCCAGGTTCTTAATGAAACTGAAAATACTGCCTCCCGGTAGGTGATACATACTATCTGGGCTTATTGCTCTCCCTCCTAGATGTTTACTACAGCATGTAGTTCCGCTAGAAAGGCGGTAGCATTGGAGCCCATGGACTTCGAGAGGGTTGTCCCACTCCCGTATATTCCTACTTCTGCCCCGTATTTCGTTTGATTTTACTCTTACGAGTTGCTGGGAATTGCAAATCACCTGTAGGTCACCCAGCTTTATTACAGGAAGGCTAAATTAAACTGGAGGGTGCCTGGTATCCAGAGTCCGCATATTTTGGACTGATTAACCTATCAGCCATTCATCCATTGGCATATGCTGTTCCACCTTAGATTAGGGTTTTTTGTCCATGTTTTCTCCTTTAGCGCCGTACTTTAGCCTGTGCCAAATGGCCTTAGTTACCAGTGGTTGCCACGAGGAGGCAGCACGTACACTTGCGAATTGTGAACAGGTTACCCCTAACACAATTGTACCCACCACGCAGCTGCCTAATAACAAGACCAGAACAGCTTACGTGATGCGCACCCTACTGGAAGGTTACGGAGCTGGTAGATTAATCTACTCAACTTTGGTCCCCATCTCCAATAGACGCCAAACCACCCGCTTCTTCTGATGGTACCACAAATGTTAAAGAAAGCCACTTTTGTAAATATAACAATTTTTTTAACATAATTTTAATTCATTTTATACCCTAGAGGATGGGGGCTGCCGTCCCCAAACCCCCGCACCCCGCTTATTCTTCCTGTTTCAAATCTTATTTATAATTTGAAACTAAGTAAAAAAAAAGTGGAAAAATTTCAGAATTCATTCCACTTTCATGTCAGCACTATAGGTTGGCATGAAGCAATGCAATGTGCAGGTAGTTTAAACGAAAACGGGTCTTTAGCCGTACGTCCTCGATTTGGCTACTAAAGGCATAAGGTAGGACGTAAAAAGCGAACTGCGAAAGAGTTGGGAGTGCCTTGAGCCCCAGAAAAGATTGCAGAGATAGAAACAAAAAAAAAAAAAAAATCAGAATTTTCCTGGAAAAATTATTTGCACTGTCGAAGAATTGTTAAAATACAATCCTAATATCAACATTTTTATAAAAATTGCACATTTTTACGTATTTTTAATAGAATAATACAAAATTTTTTAACTAAAAAGTGAAAATTTTCCCGAAAAATGAGGTAATTTTCCAATGAAATTTGGCTTCCCCCTCCTAAAAACTATAGATGCACAATCCTACATTCAAAAATTTCCAATATATATATTCCTTACCTGATTTTCCCGATGTATACGTAAAGTATACTTTAGCCGAAATGGAAATACACTTCCTCCTCTTAGAAATGCTATAAGAATTTTTAAACATAATCTCCACCCCTCCCCCCTCCCGGCTAGGGATTTTCGTTCAAGAGAACTCAAAGTTTCCAAACCAATTTGACAATTTTATTTTGCCAACAAATAGGACAAAAAGATGATGAAAAATCTCTTTTTACCCCTCCCAGCTAACGCGAATCGAACCCGGCACCTCCGTTTGGTCGGTATTTATAAATTAAATTTAAAATTTAAAAAACAATTGATTCTTGACCATCACACGACTATCTTTTACGAACGAGACTGCACTCTCACAGTTAAATTGTATTTTAAGTAGTAACCCACTTTATTCTAATCCATTGAATAAATTTCAAACACGGCCCTAATCTATTCCGGTGCCTCTTTCCCTCGCACAGAACACTCCATAGCATTTATACCTCTATGTGATCGAAATACCTAAATTTTGTACCAGAATAAAATCGCAGAGAATCTGCAAATTGCGCCCAATTTCGTTTAAGCCAAACCGACATTTCGCCTAACAATCACTGATCCTGTCAAAGTAAGCAAGCAACCGCATTTAAATAGTTAAATCAATAAACCACCCGCACGAGCAACAACACTTTTCCCTAGATTAATCGACCGAAATCGACATCATAGTAACCTTTTACTGGGACAAGTTAAACACCTCTAACATCCTCTTATATCACTCAATTAATATTTTCACATCATGCGCGATTCTGTTTATGCATTACGAGTTCTCGCAATTGCGATTTGTTGTTGTTGTTGTTTACTCGTACAATGTGAAGTATGACAGACAACTCGTAACGATTCAAGAATCCTTTTAAATAATTTGTTAGCATATTTCGAGTTCACGAAACTCGCAATTCGTTATACGAGAGAACAATCGCACCCCATACACGTATACAGATGATTTGTTCAATTATCTACAAGTGGTTTGTTCGCGACACCCCTTCTCCGACTCCATCTAAACTGTGAACAATTTTGCTTCAATTTAATTTGATATTAATCCGCTTATTAGCATTGTGTGAATCTTGAAAGAAAAAATTGAAAATAATGATAGTGATTCCGAGTTCGAGAACAATGATCGTGATGAGGAAACTCCACAAAAGGGCATTGCCGAACAAAGTATGGAGAGCAAAAGGAAGAAAGCAGAGTACAACAGAAATTGTAACGCAAAAAAAAAAATTGGTGGATGACGAAAATTCTATCGCTGAAAGAAAGAGAAAACGCGCGGAATATCAGAGAAAGTACCGTGAAAAGAGAAAGAACTTGAAAAACAAAACGCTATGGATACAGGAGAATCTGATACAAAGAACGAACAATCAAAGAAAAACGCTAACCATTGAAACTAATTGGAAACTAATCGGAAAAAATTAGCTGCCATTCGCGCGAAAAACTACCGGGATAGAAATGCTGTACGGAAAATTCAACAAATTGCAGACAACGATTCGCAAGCACCTGAATTTGCAAGCAAAAATGTACCACAAACCAAAAAAAATATTCATTGCTCGCAAATAGCAGGGCTCTCACATAGACAAGTGCCATTTGTCCGAAAAATCCAATCCATGGTTCACAGATAGCGGGTCCATCTACAAAAGAAGTTCCCAGAATTCCTACGGGAGAGTGTCCCGATAATTATAGAAATGAAGCATCGGCCGTACCCATTTCTAATGCTGAAACTGAAATTGTAGAAAATGAAAGGGCAGATATGACTCCTAGAGAAAGCGATTATGGATCAGGAAGTTGATTGTGATAATCTTGACAATAATGATAATGAAGACGGAGAAAACGACATAAACAATATTCAGATGGAAGAGTATCAACAATCACTGCAGGGTAATGTTTATACATCGTACAATCCACATATTTATGCACATAAAAAGTTTTTAAATAAATTTATCAATAACCCATTCGGTTATCCTTGTGACGTGTGTGATCGCCTTTGGTTCAACAAGGATTTAAAAATAGTGCTTAATCAAAATGATAAAGAAAATATTACACTCATTAGGAAAATAATTACGATTCATAAACACAATTTCACAATATGTTCTACGTGCTTTAGAAGCATTCAAAAGAATCACATTCCATAATTATCTATTTATAATGGCTTCAAATATCCAGAATATCCGGATGATTTACGTAATCATCCATTAGATTTGGTAACCGAACGATTAATATCTCCTCGTATTCCGTTTATGCAAATAAGACGTCTTCGACATATCAATGGCCAGTATGGAATTTATGGACAAGTTATAAACGTCCCAGTAGAGGTTGATAATATGATTAAGAAGTTACCCCGCGATGTGGATGATGATTATTGTATCAATGTACATATTAAAAGAAAGAAAATTCATTAATCGAGTTTTGTACAAGGATTGGTGAATAAGAGGAAATAAAAATATGGCTAAAATATTTAATACAAACGCCGTTGTATACTACGTACCAAATTACAATTGATAATAGTTTTTTAAACTGTAACGACGATAATGACTGTGACAACGAACAATTTTTTCATTTTGACGATGATAATGAATTGGTGGAAAATATCCCTATAGAGGAGAGTTTAGTTGCACAACAACAATCATTGATTTGGAACGAGGATTTCTACCTTAGAATCGCACCGGGAGAACATAATGTGCCATTCAGTCTATTGTTTGATGAGCATGCTGAAGAACTTTCTTTCCCTGGAATATATCTAGGACACTTCAGAGAATTCAGAGAGGGAGTTAATGTCACGCCTTTTATGATGGCAACGAGTGAATTAAGACGATCAGATAGACGTGGCGTAACTCCATATCACTTATTATGTATGGCAATGAAAATAATGAGAATCAGAGTCAAAGACTCTCCCACCATAGCCTTTAAACATGTAGGGAAGAATACTAAGATTACAAAGGAACAGATAGAATCAGAAGATTACATTCAAGGATGTATCGAAAGTAACCTAGCTTTTTTAAGATCTATACCAAATTCAGCTTGGTATTGGTCTGCAATAAAAAGATCTATTTGTTATGATTCGTCAATTAGGGAAACCAACGGTATTCTTTACGATTAGCGCAAATGAGATTGGATGGCCAAATTTATTGCAATTAATTTACAAATTACGGTACAAGAAATTAATTTCAAAAAAAGAAGCCGAACAATTAGAATACATGCACAAGAGTACTCTAATTAATGAAGACGCTGTTACATGTGCACTGTACTTAAACAAATTAGTTAATGTTATTATGAGTATATTACAATCCAAAAGATTCAGCCTATTTAAGAAGTACAGAATTCTACATTACTTCAAGAGAATTGAGTTTCAACATCGCGGAAGCCCACATGCTCATATTATAGCTTGGTGTGATAATGCTCCCGATGATCCAATGGGAAGGACTATCAAAAAGCTATTGATCTGATTGATGCGCTCATTTCCGTCTCAGCATCGGAAGCTTCAGGTAATATTAAATTGAATACTCACAAGCACATTTTCACCTGCTACAAGAAAATTCGAAGCTCCTTTTATGCCATGCAAAAAACCGCTATATTAATTCCAAAGAAAGATACCGAAGCTAATTTTCTAATTTTGAAAAAAAGTATAAGGAAATATGAGGAATATTTAAATATTTTACGAGCGGGAATAAAGCGTCCACGAGTGTTTGTGAAACATCAACCTTCAGAAAAATGGCATAACCTCTTTAATCCGTTTATATTTAATGTGGTTAAGTCAAATACCGACATTCAATTTATTACGGAAGAGTATTCTTGTGCAGCATACGTTGTTGAGTACGTTAATAAAACAAATCGC
Source organism: Tipula vernalis (assembly GCA_958295665.1). Lineage (NCBI taxonomy): Eukaryota > Metazoa > Arthropoda > Insecta > Diptera > Tipulidae > Tipula > Tipula vernalis. The sequence continues at coordinate 169,317,378 of OY282558.1, read as the reverse complement.
GGCATGAGTAATTTACAGAGGAAAATTATAGAAACTGAAAATTCCGAATTTGATATAGTAGATATAACGAGGAGTTTAAGTGTTAATTTTTTAAACAATACGGAAATGACTAGCCAGGAAGCTGCTTGGTACCTGATGAGAGAGCCGATGTCTAAACCTTCTACTCAAATAGTTTATATACCAACCGTGTGGCCCGTTGAACGCCAAAGGATTAAAAAAACAATGAAAGAGCTCTCTGCATTAGAAGGCGAATCAACGGATATATGGAAGGAGAACTGGCTCGACAAGTATGAACGCAGACCGAATGAATTGAATGACATTTCATTGGCTCAGTTCGTTTCCCAATAATACAAATTTAATAAAGGCAAATATGTTAAGAGAGATGAAAAGAAAATAATAAGATATCGAAATTATGACATTGGGTCAGATTTCAATGAATATAGAAGGGAAATGGTGACACTACATGTACCATTTAGAAATGAAGACCAAGATATATTAGCGGATATGAAATTTTTAACGATCTATGAAGAAAATGAACAAATCATATTACAAAGGAGAAAAGAATTCGAACACAATATAGATATTGAAAAAACTATTCAAATAGGCAGGGAACTTTGTCGAGAAGAAACACCTTGCGATGACGATGAAGTTCAACACGTCAGAGGCAGATTCCCGGAAGCTAATCCATTTATGATCCGAATGTTGACGGTAATGCTGATTTACGACTAGCTGCCTTGAACAAATTAAGTTCCATAGCTAAAAGAAGAGAAAATGGTTTTACCGCATGCACAGTTCTGTAAATCCATGCGCATGGCGAATGAAAAACAGCTAAATCTTCTTTTGCAAGTGATTCATCATTTATTATCTAGTGAAGATAATCCTCTCCAGATATTTTTTACGGGGCCAGCTGGATGTGGTAAAACATTTGTAATAAATTTAATCATGGAAATAAATAATAGATTTTCCGATAGCGATGGCTATTGTAATGCCTACATAACTTGTGCTTCTACTGGGAAAGCTGCTGTTGCTATCGATGGCACCACTGTTCATACGGCGTTAAATATATCTCTGTCAAAATTGTTACCATTGAGTATAGAGGTAGCTCACCAGTATCGAGCCTTGTTTAAATATGTCATAGTTATTATAATTGACGAAGTGAGTATGATATCGGCAGAATTATTGGAACAAATTGATCAACGATTGAAACAAATCACGGGAAAATTTAACAATAATTTTGGAGGGCTCGATATGATATTGATAGGAGATTTGCGTCAATTACTCCCAGTATGAGCAACGCGCATATATAAACAAATTAAAAAAAAAATTACTGGGAAGTCCTTGTGGTATTGTTTACAATTTTATGAATTAACAGAGGTTATGAGGCAAGCTATTGTTCAGTTCTCATCAACCTTAACTAAAATTGGCAATGGAGAAAAATTGACGGAAGAAGAACTCCAACTTATTGAATCGCGTTTTCTTCCACAGGACGAAGCAAATAAACTATGCCCACATGGAGTACGATTATTCCACTCAAATGATTCCGTTAAAAGATATAATAATTCCATTTTGAAAAATGCTGTTGATAAAGTTATTTCGATTGCTATAGATATTTACACTGGATGTCATAATAAAGAACAGGAGGCTTTTGTCAAACAAAAATAGCATAAAATGTCGACAATAGATACTGGTGGGCTACCATATGAACTTACATTTGTTAAAGGAACATATTACATTATAATGTTTCGGATGGTCTGGCTAATGGCACAGTCGGAAAATTATGCCACATAGAATTCAACGATGATGGGGAAGTTTCAAAAGTGTGGCTTATTTGCCCAAATAAAATTGGGCAGAAGCTGCAGAAAAAATGTGCAGGATAGATGGCACAACACAATATTGATCGCAATGCCGTCCCTATTTTACGAACGTCATCCGTGATACCGGTGAATAATAATAAAACAATTAACATTCAGAGAAATCATTTCCCATGTTCTATCACGATACATAAATCGCAGGGTCGGACTTTCGATGAGATTGTTTATGAATACGACAAAAGCCATTCCATAGAATTAGTGTATGTTGCCTTACCGAGAGTGACGAGTATTAATGGTCTATATACGAGTATCACTACAAAAAGATGTCAGCAACATTTTCCACCATGGCAGAAGAAATTCTATAGGTACAACAGATATACAGAGAGAATTTCAGATTACCATTCAATAGACTACCAATAATTATTGAGTCTTTGGGAAGTTTTATTTCTAATAGGACAGGAATAAGTTTTTATTCAATAAATAGTCAAAGTCTCATTGCGCATGCACTGGATCTTAATGACAGCGTATTCAAAAAATGTACAATAGTTATATTATCGGAAACACATTTGAGAGATGGGCAAAACATCGCCATTCCGAATTTTCATTGCATAGCAAAGTATAAACGAGAGAATGTTGCTGCGGGAGGAGTAGCAATTTATCACAATGAAAGTGACCATAATAATATAGTCACTTCTCACATGGATGTTCATTCAAGGGCATCGGAATCTCTTGTTGCAGCACAGTCTGCTATTGGAGAAATTTGTATTAGTAAATGCGTTCCACAAACTGGTCGACAATTCGTAGTTGAAGTTTATACACTAAAATTTATTAATTTATACCAGAGAAGGTTTCGCACTGCTCGATGAAAATTTTCATGAAATCCCAATGATAATGAGCGGCGATTTCAACATCAATTTTTCCGATGAAAAAACAGAGCCATTGATAAATTTTCTAAAAGAAAAACTAGACTTGGTAATGTCGAATGATAAGAATCAAAGTACGACCAAATACGGAACGACCATCGATGCTGTATTTAGTAGATATCTTGAAAAGTTTGAATCTAGAATATTTGTTAACTACTTTAGTTATCATAAGCCGATTGTGTCTTTCCTGGAATACAGTACGATTTCTAATGACCAACCAGAAAACGATCACGATGAAAGAATGATTATAGAAGAAATTACTGATAATGATAATACCATATATAGGTGTATAATATAATACTGAAGTCACTTATAATATATTGAAGAGAAATATATTGAATAACAGGGCAAAATGTGTTATATGTCATTTATGTATATCCTGTCTGTCTGTCTGTGTGCGTGTGTGTGAGTGAATGGCCAAAGAAGTATAACTTCCACCGTCTGGTCCGACGCAGACCCAATTTTTTTTACTATAAGCCTATGTACATTATAATAGAGATGTAGATACATTGGGCATAAGAGCCAATTTGCCGTGTAACTCAACCATTATACGTTGTGCTAAACTAAACATTTAGCAAAGACACATAATGCATTACTATACAATTATGTAATTTCATTATAAAAACAAATTTTACGTTTTGTCGCTGTAATCGTTATGATGCATAAGGCAATAAATTTTTCAATTTCGAAAATAAAGGGGGATTAGAAGAAATTGTTCACACAAGCAGAGAGAAAAATTAGGGGAACATTTTAAAACCGAACCATGCGAATCAAATCGAATAATTAGATTGAAAATAGAAAAAATTTGCTTTATCATATTGTAGGCGAGACAATGATTACAATTTCAGTTTAAAATTATTGTTAAATGGGATAGAATACATTTTTCTGTTTGTTCTCGTTTTGGATGTCTGTGCTGCTGCTATTGGTTGTTGTTGTTGTAAAATATAGTTGGAATAAGATGAGTTATGGTTTTTGATTATTCAAAATAGAACAGAATCATGAAAATTTTAATAAAATTTTAATGATTATGGTATTAATTATGCATATTGGTATTATTAAAACTAATTTAGTCGCTAAATTTCAGACGATTCAATATAATGGTTTGCAACCAGAAAAATAAAGGCTTTTAATGATCGATTGTTAGAAAACGGGTTAGAATTATCAGAATCGTGGAAAAATCGGAGGGTTTTTACAAAGAATTTTCTATGGTTTTGGTATTAAGAGAATTTAGTTCATTCTACGATTTCTTATTAAGTTGAAAATTTTTGCATGACAGAACGTCGTATATAAGTACATACATACGTAGTTCGGAACAATTTTGATTTTACAATAAGGAAGATTTTTCGGGAATTTATAAAGGCTGAGTTGGCTTTAAGTCATAAAATGCAGCACGGAAAAAATTATGTAATTTATGAATTATGTCTGTCTCAAATAAACTACTGCATTTAAAGTTACAGACCGATAGATAGACTGACAGACAGACTCACAAACATACTGACTTACAGACCGACGTAGAGACAAACAATGACTACTATGAAGACACATTTTCTGGCTTAAAAGATCTCAACCCATATAAATCAACAAACATCTACGAGTATTTAAGAATTGATTATTAAGTGGAGTGGTGAATTGAAATTATTTCTTTTGATCCAAAAGCTTCTAAACCTCTTTTCCTTCATTTCACAACATGTTTACCACGTACATATATGCAAATATGGTTTGGTAGTTCCGACTGTGAGACGATTTTGCACTTAACTGAGACCTATTATACATATACCATATTGCTTGAAATCCTTATCATCACTAATCATTGTTATATAATTTTTAATTTCAGACCATACGTGGAATACTGGGTCGACAATCATTTTGTTGTAGATGTGCAATGAATTTATCACCAAATCCCCGCAGTAATAATCGTATGCGTTTTTATGTTTAACATAAACCGCAAATGAACGATCCACTTTTATTAATCGAAGATTATAGAATTTTAATTATTTTACATACGAGTACATACATATGTACATTGTATGTAAATATATACTTTGTATTTACAGAACACATCATTTTTTAATTTTGCTGTTGTTAACGTTTTTTTCTGTTAACAATTGCGATGCTTTTTTAATTTTATGATTTTATGTTTATGATAAAAAAGTTTTATGTTTGGTTGTGTGGTATGAATGAGTTTGTGTTCTAAATACAAAAATATGAGATGAAGTATGAGTGATTTCTGGTTGTGTTTTATGGTATGTTTTTGGGATTTTGTGTGTACGTGTAGAATCTGTATTGTGGTTCATTGCTGCATGTTCGTGTACTGTAATGTATGGTTTTCTTAATTGATACATAATATGATGATTGTTTGTGAATTACACAAATCTTGATTGAGATTTAAGTCATTTAAATTAATGATCAAGTAAATATTAACATGCTGTCTGACCAATGTGCATCACATAGAGCAAGTTTTTCAATAAAATACCGAAAATACACTACCACTGTCATTGCTATACTAACTGCAGTAATCTGTTTAATATTTTGATAGATATTTTATTGGAACAATATTGCAATTTCAAATACATCGCGCACTATGTAGAACATCTGGACAATATGATCCAAACGATAATAAAAAGCCATTACACAAATGTGATATATATCGACAACCAGAAGCTGGGAATTTATTAAAGTAAGTAGAGCAATTTTTTTTTTTCTATTTAATTGTATTATAGTACAATCAATGCACAAAAATTTTTTATGTATGTGCAATGTATATGGATATATGGAATAAGTCGCATTGCTTGGTTTTATAGTTAATTAGCGAATCTTGTTTTGTTAGGGTAAAACACAAAAAAATATGAGAAAATATTTTTTCGTTCACTTAATGGAAAATATCTGGAAAAGTATTTTCTCGATAAAAAACAGTGAAGAAACTTAGCAACATTTTCTTTAAAGGCATAATTTATGATTTTGTGACTTTTATTTGTTTGTTTACTGTGGTTTCAAAAATATTCCCATAGCAACAAATTGAAATATTTTCTTAGTAGGCTTTGGCAATATTGTCTTAGTAGGCGAAGTAGTATTTTTTTATAATATTCAGAATATTAAGAAAAAAGATATATGGTGAAAAATTCGTGAAATCAAAAAAATTTTGGTAGTCATGTTTTAATTTTGTGATTTTTATGTTTTGAATGTGTAGTACTATTGAAATAATACATTTAATTGTTTTTAGTTTTTAATATATATTTAATTTTATTTCAACTTATGTTTAGTTACAATTTATTTTTCACAAGAAATCCTTTTTTTTAAATCAGTGCCGCTTGAAAATCCGTATGCAATTAAATTCTTTTTTTTTTATTTTGTCGTGCACTCAAAATATATAATCATTACTATATAATACACTTTTACAAACAAAGATTTAAATGACTAAAGATTACAAAATATTTATGTATGTAATGTTAGATAATAAAAATCAGATGTCTGCTATGTACCGATTAATAATTACATAAACCATTGACCGACAGAAGAACTTCTCCTCCGCATTGCATATCTCTTTACTAATTGTAATTGTGTTGCAACTGTATTTAATCGTTGTATATAGTAATATTGTTGTTGTGGGAACATGGATTATTAAATAATCCATTTCACCATAATAGTCCCCCTTCATTTTTCTTTTGGATTGTTTTCAAACCTTCTGATGCAAGCAACTGATCATTGATAAAACCGTTTATTTTAAAGTTGTGCAAAATGTACTCGTGGTTTTGGTTTATCGAATTGACTCTTTACCTCGTCCGTTAAGTATGCCGGTTTTAGTCGATCTAGGGATATAGATGTGTTCTTTCCGTTCACTTCTATAATAAAATACTTGCGCAACCGCTTTATTACTTTGTAAGGACCCTCATATGGACATGTCAGGCCAACTTTAACCTTTTCCACACGAACGAATACAAAATCACAACTAGTGAGATCCTTGGGAACGTAGATGTTGTTTTGTGGGCAGCTGCGAGTATTTTGTGGTATTAAACTACGCATCGAAGTTTTCAGTTGTTCGACCAGTGACGATGGATCTGTCGATGCCGTAGTTCGCGAATGCAAAAGGAGTTCTCCAGGGACCTTTAGTGTTTGACCGTACCCTAATTTCGCTGGAGTGCATTCTAGGTCAGGTTTGACAGATTTGCGAATGCCAAGCAGAATAAGTGGAAGCTGATGATTCCAGTTCACGGTGTTTTGAGGTGCGGTGGAATCTTTCCACCATACCATTTGAAATCGGATGATAACTAGTCGTCCGTATTTTGTGCGATCTTAGTAATTTGCTAAGTTCCGAAAATAAATTACTCTCAAATTGACCGCCTTGGTCGGTCGTTATCTCTAAAGGTACACATATTGATCAATGAAGGCATGCACTACTGTAGATGTCTTCATGTTTGGCAAAGGAATTGCTTCGGGCCATCGTGTATACCTATCGATTATCGTTAGGATATACGAATAACCGTTTGATGGGGGCAATGGTCCAACGAAATCCATGTAGATATTCTCAAATCGGCCAGAAGGAAGATTGAACCGACCATATTCTGTACAAGTATGTCGATTGACCTTAGCCTTCTGACATTGAATACACGCTTTACACCAACTTCCCGAATCGATGTTAATACTGGGGTAGAAGTATTTCGTTGCTAACAACTTTCGTGTCGCTCTAACACCTGGATGAGACAAGCCATGCAATTTCTCGAAGACAGTGCGGCGGCGCATTTCACTCGGAATTTATGGTCTATTTTTACCTAAGGAAGTCTCACACCAGATGTTTTTTTCGGAAAGATGTGATGGTATAAGCTTTATTTGGTAATACGATTTTTCGAATTTTGTATCATGGTCTTGAGTTCTGGATCGGATTCCTGCAGTTCAGATAGTTTTTCCATTCAAGAGCTGTATGGTATATTGGGGAAATTTGGTTATCTTCTGGGCGGGAAAGTGTATCCGCCACAACATTACTTGCTCCTTTTATGTGTTGTATATCAGTCGTAAAGCGAGAAATGTAGGATAATCGACGAGCTTGCAAAAAATCTTTCGACGCCTCAGACCTAAGTACATACATCAAAGGTTTATGGTCCGTGAAAATGGTCAAAGGCCTACTTTCAACGAAGTGTTCGAAATGCTTGATTGCACAATAAATTGCGTAGAGCTCCCTATCGAATGCAGAGTATCTTTGTTCGGCTGGAGAGAGCTTACGGGAAAAAAATGATAAGGAATACCAACGTCCTTGGAAATACTGTTCCAAAACAGCACCCATCGCAATACCCGAACAGTCCGTAGTTATTGCTAAGTTAGTATTCTCTATTGGATGAACTAAGAGGGTTGCATTAACTAGTGCTGCTTTGATCCTGTCGAAAGAGGATGAGCACTCCGTAGTCCAAACAAATGGGGGTTTTTTGTTTTTACGACAATTTACGAGCTATAGGTGCCTGAAAGCATTTCAGTTAGGTGCCTGTTGAATCTGTGGTAATAATTCACCATACCTACAAATCGTTGCACCTGCTTAATAGATGTTGGGTGAGGGAAATCGCGTATAGCTACCATTCTATCTTCTGATGGCCTAATACCATCTTTCGTGATCTCGTGACTGAGAAAGCTCAATCTGGATGCACCAAATTCGCATTTTGATAGTTTTATCCTAAGATCGAACTCGCTAAGTCGCTATACTCGCTTTCGCTTCGACTAGCCACCAATATATCGTCGACATACACAAAAATAAAATCCAGACCATCAGTGACTTTGTTCATAAAGCGCTGGAAGGTCTGCGCTGCATTCCTCAGACCATAAGGCGTACGCATGAACTCAAAAGTCCAAATGGTACTGTTACTGCGGTTTTATGTATGTCTTCATTAGCAACCTGTATATGGTGGGAAGCTTTAATTAAATCAATTTTTGAAAAGATGGTGCAACCATGAAGGTTCATGGTGAAATTGTGAATGTGCGGTAAGGGATACCGGTCTGGCACAGTGATTGCGTTGTGTCGCCGGTAATTTCCGCAAGGTCGCCAGTCGTTACTGTCTTGCTTTGGAACAAGATGTAACGGTGACGCAGCAGTGTTTTATGTTTTTCTGGACAAAGCCTTCTTGGTCGGGAAAAAGGAAGGTGTCCTTCAGTAACAACACGATGTATAATATTGTGGCTAACTGGACTATCATAGTGGGGTTCCCGCGTCAGTTGAGGAAATTGGCTAAGAAGTTTATCATATTTTCCATCGACCGCGAATAATTTCGGTGCTGAAAAATCTCCTGAGATTTCTACAGCTGAGACCGTAAGTGAAGTATTCGTGTCGAGAAGACGTTTATTCTTTAGATCAATTAATATTCCATACTTGGTGAGGAAATCTGCTCCTAAAATTGGACGTTTAATCTCACCAATTATGAAACTAGCCACTAAGATGTCTTGAGATTCAGTGGACAATTCACGAAAGTATGAATGCGGGATAACTGACACGTCAGCTCCCGTGTCTACCAGAAAACTGAGTCGAGTTTTGGGACATTTTATAATAAGACGGCGATTGTAAACTATTCCAACGTCAGCCGTTACGGCGTTGGATTGTATGAGTTTCCCGATCCCGTATTTGGAGATACTTGATTGTTACCAAATGTACATCCGTAACCTCCACATTTCCTAGCGCGATATCCAAATTTACGATGGTACCAACACATGCCATTGACAAGTCGACCCTTCGAACTTGGCTGTTTTGACCTAGAGCCAGATCGATTGTACCCAGAATTAGAACAACCATGCCACTGCGGTCTATTATTCGATTCTGAAGTATTAGAGGAAGCTGTGAATTTATCTAACCCTGACCTTAATTCATCTATCGAGCGAGTTAACGTCTGCAGATTTAAACTATCGTTTGACTCGGAAACAGTCGATACTGCATTAATAAATGGATTAGTGGGGTTGATGATGTTCCAAACTTTATCGGCTATGTCACATTGTGTCGTGATTGGACTTCCGTCGCTCGCAGCAAGCACTGTTTGAATTTGTTGAGGCAGGCGCTTGAACCAAAGTGTTCTTAATAGCTCACCATTGGAAAAATTAGAGTTACCTGCTATTATTTTCATTTTATTGAATAACTCGGACAGTTTCTGATTGCATAACTCTGTCCTCTGTTCCATTCTTTCATGAGCGGTTAGGGACTTACTTATTATGAGAGTTGACTTTAGAAGTTCATATTTCTTATCGGGAAAAGACTCTAGCGATGGATCGTTGATTATATTTTGGTCACTAAAAATGACATCAGCAGGTAGTGCTGCGAGTGCGTGGTAGTATCTGTTGTCTTTTTTTATTTTTTTAATGGCAAATAGCGATTCAATTTGAATAAACCAAACTTCGGTCATCTGGTGCCAATACGGTGGAAAAGGTATTGACACTTTATCGATACTTGTAGATGCTCCGGCATCGATATTTGTTTTCGAGGCCAATTCTGACTCGTTTTTGGATCCATTTTCATCATCACTCATCACTCCCGATTTTCCCGATTAATTTTTACGGAAATTTATAAAGAAGCAATCATCAACTTGCAACGAATATTTGAAAAAAAAAAAAAAATAATGAGAAAACTATGATTTTTGTTTTGAACCTCAAACACAATTGCAATCAATCACTTTATTGAAAAAATTTTTTTCTTTATTTCAGAGATATGAAAAGCCAGAAAAAAAAATTGTTCTTACCGAGCACTAGTTCCTGATTCTATTCGGACATCATAGTAGTTCACTGTTTACAGTATCAATTTGCTAAAAAAAAGAAAAATTACAAAAGCATTAGATTCTTTTAATTTAAAAAATTAGAAATTGAAACGAATGACCTTCAATTAAAGCGATGAAAATTATGGTGGATTTTTCTCGATGCTAATTGTCCTTGAACCACGTTGTTTCTTTTTTCTGACTAGATGAACCGTTGTGTCTTTCACTGTCTTTTCCTGTACTGCTATTTTACCATCTGAGATCGTCCAGACCGCGTGCTTGTACTGATCTGAAGTTAACGGTCGCAGTTTATGGTTTTTTCGTTATTTTTTTTGTTTTTCACGCTATTGGTACTGGTCACGATATTCAGCTCACTTACGGGTGGTTTCAAACAGGAATTACGGCTTACTTGCGCTGGTTTTATATGTGGAGTATGCAGAATACCATCTGGTTTTCTTGTTGGATTTGTTTTCCGCACAACAGAATTTTTGTGTTAATGTTTGTTGTTGTTAATATTAATTGCGCCACTTGTTCTTTAATGTTAACTCACGTATGTTTTCTAATATTATATTCACGCACGGCACTAACAGTGTTTTATTTTATTTAATTTTATCACTATATTCCCAAAAGGGAATGTCGAGTGTCACCAAATATTGAAATAATATATTTAATTGTTTTTAGTCTTTAATATATATTTAATTTTATTTCAATTTATGTTTAGTAAATTTTATTTATTAAAAATTAAGTTACTAATTTAAATAATTACATTTTAAATCTAACATAATCTTCACTATTAGAATATTTTTAAAAAATTTAAGTAACCTTCTCCTGAAGGAATAACTGCATGGAAATCGCGAGATCCTTTTATGGTTTTCAATTTTTCGAACCTACTATCAAGTAGGATTTTTTTTGGAGTTACATATATTCAATGTCAGAACATAACTCAAAAACCATATCAATCTTTAAAGTTTTAGCCCATTTAAATAATTCTGCTGCATTTGTTATGTTACCATCATATTCATCAGTGAGACTGGCTCTGGACGCCATTCTCTCTTGCATGGTCCCTTTCCATGTGCTGTAGCATGAAAATGCCATTCACGGTCGACTCCGAAATCCTCTTTGTGTTTAATGATATTGATACGACTCTGCTTAATCCGCTTGCTTTTCCACAAACCCGCGTGATCCCTTAATAGAAATTTCCCAAATTCCTTTAGTCCGAAACTATAACCCCTTTTTCCAATACAAAAACCAAAATTCCCTTTTTCACGATTAAATAATTTATTTTACTTTACTCTTTCGATCTCTACACCACTATGATCTTTTTTTATATTAATTCCACATTTTTTATATTCCTTCTTTTTTCTATTACCACGACATACATATTCCTTATATACTTTTCATATTATATACATTTCTTTTGCATACATATTTTCTATGTACACAAATACTATTACAATTTTAAACGTAACATTTATCTCTACAGGATCGCATAGAAGATGCTGCTTTTTTATACAATGCAAATTATATTATTTTCTATGTACACAAATACTATTACAATTTTAAACGTAACATTTATCTCTACAGGATCGCATAGAAGATGCTGCTTTTTTATACAATGCAAATTATATTATTTTCTACTACTCTATGGTTTTCCTTTTACGGCCGTAACAACCTGGCCACCTTGAGGGACGGAGTTCCTCAAAATCCTGTACTGATGTTCTTCTGTCATACTATAGTTTCTTCTCCTTACGGCCGTAACAACCTGGCCACCTTGAGGGACGACGTTCCTCCAACCTCTTTATTGGTGTTCTCTACAACTTTGCTTTTCTTGTTTCCGCTTGGTTCGTTCTTAACATTCAGCATTCGCTCGAGGACACTGGGAAAACCCCCAAAAAAACCTTTCCGCAAAAAATGAGGAAAACCAGTGTCGAATGTTACGAACCCCTTAATCGACGGGCAGCAGACATAGTTGGGTGATGGGTCGCACTAATTCACCCTTTTCCGTCTTCACCTTACACGTTCGTATCTTCCCATCCCGTCCCGGATAAACTTCAATTATCCTGGCCATCATCCATCTGCTTGGGGGTGTTATCTCGTTCTTTATGAATACTAGGTCTCCGATTTTCAACTCTCGCTCAACCTCCGCCCACTTGTTACGACGTTGCTGTTCCGATATATATTCTTGGGTCCAACGGTTCCAGAATTGCTGCTGTAGTTGCTGTATTTTTTGCCATGCCGACAACCTGTTCATGGGTACTTCCACCAACAACGTTTCGTACGGTGATATGATGGGCTGACCCGTCAGGAAATGCCCTGGTGATAGCACTGACAAATCAGTAGGGTCATCGCTTATTGGTGTCAATGGTCTGGAATTCAGGCAAGCTGCTATTTTCGCCAGTAGCGTGGCTAGCTCCTCATATGTGTACAACTGCGCTCCTCCAACTCGCTTGAGATGATGCTTCATTGATTTGACGGCGGCTTCCCATAACCCGCCATGATGAGGGGCGTTGGGTGGGTTATAATGCCACTGAATGGAGTGGGATTGCAGGTGTTCTGCTACTGCTGAATTTTGCCATAATTCGAATGCCTCTCGCAATATTCTGTTCGCCCCCACGAAATTGGTACCGTTGTCGCTATACATATGGTGGACTGCACCAGCCCGTAGGTTTATAAACCTGGTCAGGGAGGCGACGAATGAATGGGCATCCATTTTACTTACTAGCTCGAGGTGTACCGCCTTGTACACCATACATACGAATACTGCGATATAACCTTTGACTGTTACATTCCGACTTTGCTTTAATTGAACTGGTCCCGCATAATCGACGCCACAATGGTAGAACGCTGGCGTTGGTGATAACCTATATCCTGGTAGGTCGGCCATTAGCTGTTGAGCTGCCTGTTGCCGGTGTCGACAGCATGTCACACATTTATGTATCATTCCTCGTATCAATACACGACTTCGTAATATCCAATATTTCTTCCTTAAATATTGTGTACAAAGTTGCGCGCCCCCGTGGCATAGTTCCTTATGAGCCCTTTCGGCTATTCTCCTGCTTATTAAGGCCCCTGGATCCAATACTATTGGTCTGCGCTGCTCTACTGACAACTGTGCATTCCCCAATCTTCCCGTTATTCTTACCAAACCTTTCTCGTCCATCCATGGCGTCAGCATCCATAGTCGGCTGGATCTCGATATAGCCTTTCCATTTTGTATTGCCTTGTATTCTTCCGGGAAAGATTGCTTCTGAGAGGCAATCAACCAGTAGTTCAAGCCATTGTCGATTTCTTCAATGGTTAGCTTCTTCACTGGTATCTCCACTTCCTTTATTTTTTATAATTATTTCGTTCCCGTTGCCTGGTAATTGCAACACCTCGGGCGTATTTAATAGTCCCCCTCTTGTATCTTTATCATTACCTCTCCGCTTATATATAGGTGCGAAACATTGCCTACAAAATCGAATCACATATGCGGTAATTCTGCAGACAGATTCTATAGATGACACCTTTTCCAACAGACTCTTCGTTTCATCCTCCTCTAATCGGACGGTCATGAAAACGTTACTAACTTCTGTCGATCGTTCTCTGCATTCCGTTCGGACTTGGCTGTGGGTTTCCAAATCAATCCTTCTGGGGGTCCAGTCTGGCCATTCCTCTCTAGTACCTTCCAACATTGCTGGTCCTTGCCACCACAACTTGTTGTTTATCAAATTCTCCGCTTTTATTCCACGGGAGATTAAATCTGCTGGGTTATTTTCCGATTTAATATGCCGGAATTGCTCTACTATCGTTCCCCTCAGGATTCGGCTCACCCGATTAGCCACGAATGTCCTTAGCTCGTTGACCGGTTTCCTCAACCAATATAGTACAATTTCCGAGTCCGTCCATATATATATATTGGCTTCCTTGAACATGGGTGTTTCCATTAGCCTGGGAATTAGTTTAGTCCCCAGTTCAACTGCGCATAGCTCCAATCTCGGAATTGTGACCAATTTGATAGGGGCTACTCTACTCCGGGAACATAACAACTTAGCTGACCATTGATCTCCGACACATACTCTGGCGTAGACCACCGCTCCATATGCCTTGGTCGAGGCGTCTGAAAATATGTGAATCTGCATCCTGCGGCTAGCAGATGTCTCCAGCCATCTGGGTATCCTTAATTCGTTGATAAACTTAAGTTCGTCATAGAATATCTTCCACTCCTGCCTCAAGGATGTCGGCAAGGATTCGTCCCAACTGCTGCCCATACGCCACAGCTCTTGAATGAACAACTTTGCTTTCATTGTAACTGGCGTCACCCATCCCTGTGGATCAAACACCCTCGCTGCTTCGCTTGTTATGTAACGCTTTGTCATGAGATTCGGTTGATCCCGCTCTTGCACCTTAAATCGGAATTCATCTTCCACGAAATCCCAAATGACCCCTAGTACACTCGTGTTGTTTTGTAGTTCGACAACCTTTGCTTCCATCTCCTCCTCCATTACCTTCAAGCAATTGGAACGCCATTTTGTTAATTCGAATCCACCTCCTCGAAGTATTTTTGTTACATCCTTCTTTAACTCCATCGCCTCACCTTCCGATTCCACTGATGCTAACATGTCATCCATGTAGAAATCCTCGTTCACCACCTGAGCTGCCTTCGGCTTCTTCTTAACTGCTTCAACGGCACATTGATTTAAGGCCTTGACTGCCAAATATGGTGATGAGGCTAGCCCATATGTCACTACTGTTAGCCAATAATCTCGGAGTGGCTCGTTAGGGTCCGCTCGCCACACAATTCGCTGTAGATTCCAATGAATAGGTTGAATTCGTACTTGTCGGAACATTTTACAAATATCGGCCGATATTGCTATTCTCCCAGTGCGGAATTTGATTATTATGTCGAGCAGGTCCTTTTGAAGTCGTGGTCCTATGTATTGAATGTCGTTCAATGAATTCCCGTTGCTGGTCTTGGCTGATCCGTCGAACACTACCCTAAACTTGCGGTCCACCGCAACCGCGTGATGTGGGATGTAATTATGCAGTTCTCCCTGTACTACTGGTGTAGCCTGCATCATATGCCCCATCTTCTCATATTCTTCCATGAACTCGACGTATTTTTGTCTATATTCTGGGTCTCGTTTAAACTTACTCTCCTGACTGAAAAACCGCCTTACCGCCATAGCCTTTGACTCACCCAATTCTGCCTCTGGGCGTAATGGAATAGTAACGCTGTATCTGTTGTTTTCTTTTATAACTGTCTCCCTAAAATTGTCCTCACAGTATTGATCTTCCATAGATATTGGCCTCTCCTCCATTTCCTCGACTTCCCATAATCTTTGGATCAAACTCCTTATCTCTTCCTTGACTACCACTCCTATAGTCCTTGGTTCTTCTTCTGGACTCGCGAACCCTCCTTCACCTGAAATGATCCATCCCAATGAAGTGCTCTGTGCAAGCAATCCTGTTGAACTTCGTTCCATGCCTGGCTTAATGTGTGCTGCGGCTATCTCTGTTCCAATTACCCCCTCTATACTACCTTGCTCGAAATACCGCGGATCGGCTAAATCCTGTTTCACCGTATCGCTAAATTCCCCCGGTTGGAATGATCTCTGCGGGTGATCTGGTATCAAATTCATTATGATCACAAACCTTTTTGTAGTAATTGTCTGCCCCAACTGGCCATGCCACAACTCCAACTGCACTTCTCCTTTCGTCCTAGCAGCTTTGCCATCGATACCCTTTATTCCTACCTTTGCCGCTGATCGAACTAGTTTTAGTTCTTTTACTACGCTATTCGTTATTATATTAACCTGGGCTCCTGTGTCCCAGATCATCCTGATTGGCCGGGAGAAGGTTTGTCCAAATCTTAATCTTACCCACACCGTGGCTAACACAACCTGCGGTACTTTACTCACCACCTGGCATACCGACTGAATCTTGTGTTCCGAGGCCTTCAGTGGGTTTAATTGCTATTGATTGTTTCCTCTGCCTGAATTGTAGGCGTTAGATTGTGGCTGTTGATTGTGCCTCGCTTTATTGCACAACATGAAATGATGGGTTGCTCTTCCCTTTGGACAACCAGTGCAGCCTTCCTGGCTGCATTCTGCGGCTATCTCTCAACTGGGGTGGTCTCCCGACCTTCCTTTCCATGATTCCCTGTAACTATAATCTTAAATATTCCATTACGATGCTCCCTTTCCGTATCACCATTCTCCTGGTGAGTTGGTTCCCCTATTTTTTCCTTTTCTCAACCTTTCCTTTTCTCAATTTTACAGCTTCCTCGCATTGAGGACGTGATTACCCTACCTTCCTTATTTTTACCCTTCCTGACCAAACCTTTACTAATTGCTCTTTTCTTTTTAACAAAATTACTCTATTAAACAATATAATCCATTTCTTTTTATTTATAAAACATCAAAATACAACTATTCTTAGTGGATATCACCAATTCTTCTCCTAACTTCGCCTCCCCCGATACAACCCTGCTTCTTGCGGTACAACTTAGCTTCTTCTGATACAACCTTGCTTCTTCTTGTACCACTTTGCTTACCTTCGCGCACTAACCCCGATTCCCCGGGTTCTTTGGGCACAGCACACTGTTGTGCCGAGTACCGCATCTTTTACATGCGCCTGGCTCACTACATGTAAACGAGGAGTGCCTTGGATACAAGCAATGTAAGCAAACTCCTTTACTCAATGCCAGCCTCCATCTTTCACCCAACCCAAGCTCCATCATCCTCTGACACCGATACATTTTATGGGACCCTTCGCATAATACGCATCGGCCGTGATCTCCTTTCGTGCTCGTGAATATCTCGGAATATCCTATCACTCTGCTGTTGTCACGTGGCAGTGGGTAAGGTAGCGCATAAGCCATTGGCGGATAGGCTACTCCTTTCTGTGGGCCCGTTGCTCTTGTTTGGGGTGCCGATAAATATTGTGCGGGCACAGCTCCTTTGTTTCTACCTGGGCTTCTCCGATCGGACTTTCTTCCCATCGGTACAAAATTGTTGCTCCGGATCACCGCAGAGGGTAATCGCCCCATCGCTACCGGTGTCCTAGTCGCCACTTGGATCTCCTTGACGGAAGTTGTCGACCCGCCCAATGCCGATGCCTCTTCTGGTTTTCCCTTTTCCTTTGGAAAGGTGTCCCAATCTACCGCTGACCATCGTTTTGGTGAGATGGATCTCAGTACTACCGCCAGCCTTTCGTTCCTCTCTTTGTCCTTATACCGCGCTTTGCTGATCTCTATCGAGAGTTTCCTGTATTCCACTAACAACCGGTCTATATTGGAGGTCCTTGTCATTTCCACTTGTCTGGCAACACTTCGTCGGATGCCATTCACTTCCTCGCCTATTTCCCCCAGCTCCCTCTGGTTATACAGCCTGCCCACTACCTTGCTCCGTATTTCTTCCAGTTGATCCATCTTGGCCCTGATGTACCCTTCCACAAACTGCTCTGAGTTTCCGCTGGCCATTTTTCTAAAAACCTCCTTGCTTTACAACATTGCTTATACTGAGTTTCACCATTCTTCCTGATCACACATTAATATCATTCAACCTTCGACCCTCTCTTTCCTCATTAAATTCATGACCTTGCTTCCTCCGTTCTATCTATTTAGTTCCTTGTTACAACTATTCTCCCTTTCTTTCACTAGCATTATTACCCTATTATGAACCTATATCCACTTTTATCACATGAGTCGGAGCCAATCCGGAAGAGCGGTAACACGTATGGCCATACTATCATAATTAATTTTACTCGACAACAAAAAAAATGCAATATAAAATAAACACGCTCAACCTTCATAACTTCCTTCTCAGCAATGATACCCTAAACTAAATAGTTCTTTCACTGAATCTACTATGCTATTCTTAATATCTTATTATCTTCCATGCTGCCTATGTTTACTTATCAACTCCCTTACTACCTCTCTTCAATTTATCGTATCCTTTACCACTTACGATCCTGGTATCCGCCTGTATATCCCTTCACATTCCTTCTGCATTCCTAATCCAATGGTCTGCATTTCCTCATGTTTCTTCTAAACTCCTCACTACTTCGCACACTCTCTCTTACGACCTTTCTTTTCTTCCTTTACTTTCAGCTCAACCTTTCCTCCAATATTTCCCACTTTCATACTACTTTTCCCTGATTCGATTCCTTCTAACTATTATGCTCTTGAGTTTAACCATCGCAACCAACATGCGGACTCAACTCTTTCTACCTCTGGTACGGTTGAGTTTACTCATCGCATCTAATATGCGGCCTCAGCCCCATTCTCCCTATCGTTTGCATTAGCCCTCATTAATGAGCACGTTTTCCTGGATACCGGTACTTTCGGCTATAACTATTATTTGCCTTGACCTATCCATCGAGCCCATTTTCCAACATAACCACCTCGCTTCATAACCGTCATTCGAGCACATTTCCAAAATAATGACTTTCCTAAATTAACGGTACTCTCGATTTACCATTCGAGCATATTTCAAAACTTAACAATACTCTCGCTTTATTAGCCGAGCACATTTTATAACATAACAATACATACTCTCGCTTTATCAGTCGAGCACATTTTTTAGCATAACGCTACTCTCGCTTTATTAGTCGAGCCTATTTTCCAAAATAACCATACTCTCGCTTTATCAGTCGAGCACATTTTTTAGCATAACGCTACTCTCGCTTTATTAGTCGAGCCTATTTTCCAAAATAACCATACTCTCGCTTTATCAGTCGAGCACATTTTTTAGCATAACGCTACTCTCGCTTTATTAGTCGAGCCTATTTTTTAGCATAACGCTACTCTCGATTTACTATTCGAGCACATTCTCTATAATATCGGTACCTACTCTCGATTTCCCAATCGAGCACATTTTCAAAATAACGACCTTTCTAAATCAACGGTACTCTCGATTTACTATTCGAGCACATTCTCTATAATATCGGTACCTACTCTCGATTTCCCAATCGAGCACATTTTCAAAATAACGACCTTTCTAAATCAACGGTACTCTCGATTTACTATTCGAGCACATTTTCTATAATATCGGTACCTACTCTCGATTTCCCAATCGAGCACATTTTCAAAATAACGACCTTTCTAAATCAACGGTACTCTCGATTTACTATTCGAGCACATTTTCTATAATATCGGTACCTACTCTCGATTTCCCAATCGAGCACATTTTCAAAATAACGACCTTTCTAAATCAACGGTACTCTCGATTTACTATTCGAGCACATTTTCTATAATATCGGTACCTACTCTCGATTTCCCAATCGAGCACATTTTCAAAATAACGACCTTTCTAAATCAACGGTACTCTCGATTTACTATTCGAGCACATTCTCTATAATATCGGTACCTACTCTCGATTTCCCAATCGAGCACATTTTCAAAATAACGACCTTTCTAAATCAACGGTACTCTCGATTTACTATTCGAGCACATTTTCTATAATATCGGTACCTACTCTCGATTTCCCAATCGAGCACATTTTCAAAATAACGACCTTTCTAAATCAACGGTACTCTCGATTTACTATTCGAGCACATTCTCTATAATATCGGTACCTACTCTCGATTTCCCAATCGAGCACATTTTCAAAATAACGACCTTTCTAAATCAACGGTACTCTCGATTTACTATTCGAGCACATTTTCTATAATATCGGTACCTACTCTCGATTTCCCAATCGAGCACATTTTCAAAATAACGACCTTTCTAAATCAACGGTACTCTCGATTTACTATTCGAGCACATTTTCTATAATATCGGTACCTACTCTCGATTTCCCAATCGAGCACCTTTTCAAAATAACGACCTTTCTAAATCAACGGTACTCTCGATTTACTATTCGAGCACATTTTCTATAATATCGGTACCCGACAAACAATTTGAATATTTGGGATTGGAAAATAACCGATGAGGGACTGAGGACCACACAGGTTTTTGGTAGACTTTTCTTTCCTCAAGTACTGTAAAAAAACCGAGTTTTGGAACACCTTGGGCGGTACCAAATGACTGAACGAAGACCGTGCGTTGTTTTACAGTTTAATGGACGATAAAATGTAAGACAGCTTTTCTGACAATTAACCATCCCAGTATACGAAATTTTACGGTTTTTGGTAGAAGTAAAAAACATGCTTTGGAACACCTCAAGGAGGCCCAAACGACTGATCGAGGACTGTGAGTTCTTTTACAGTTCAATGGACGATAAAATGTAAGTTATCTTTTCGGACCATGAACCATCCAGTAAAGGAAATTTCACGGTGTTTGGTAGAAGTAAAAACTGAGTTTTGGAAAACCGAAAGTTGGTCCAAACGACTGAACGAAAACCACTCGTTGATTTACAGCCCAATTGCCGATTATATGTCAGTATAAGCTTTCTAACAATTAACCGCTCGGGAAGGAAAGGTTAAACTTATCTGTCTTTAATAACAAAAAAGCGCGATTCACAATGTTTGGAAATTGTCCACTATCTTACAGTTAAAATACTAATAAAAAGTATAAAAGGAAAAAATTTAACTAATTAAAAACATCTTTTTGTGGGTAGCAGGTTAACGCTATGTTGCACTGACGATCTGTTGTACGACTTACATGGTGTTTGTCCTACATTCTTTTTCCTTTTAAATATAACTTCATTACTATAAAGTTCAGGGATATAAATAAATAAATCTTTATAATTTTAATTCAAAAAAGTTTAGGAAAATTATATTCATTATAAAATTCAGTGCATCATAATTCATAAGTACGAGTACATTACAACTAATTATTAATATATATATATATATATATATTTACATTTATTTATTTATTTAAAGCCTTATTTTTAAGCTATTAGTTTCGCCTTACTATTTTAAATATAACTTCATTAGTATCAAATTCACGAATATAGATTAATAATTCTTTATAATTTTAATTTTTAAAATTTAACACAAAAAATTGATTAAAATTATATGCATTATGAAATTCAGGGCATCATAAGGACGAGTATGTACATTAAAACTAACTACATAAATTTTTTTTTATTATAATATTAATTATATAATATTAAAATAAAATAATACCAAATATAGTTTTGTGTTACTATTACTATTTGGCTTAATTACTAATAAGATTTTTATTCCGAAAATTAACTCGCTTTAGGAACTCTTTTACGCTGGAGTTAATCATTTCAATTGCAACAGCGTTGCTGGTTTTTAAATAATTGTGCACGTTTCGCATTAGCTCGATAATGTTAACATGCTGGGCAAAAATATGTTTATTGATATCTGAAGTAAAAAAATTAAGAAAATTAAATCTATAAATTTTCTAGATAACCATTAATTAATTCTTACCTTTTGACAGGGAATTTTGGCCAGACCAGGAATATTTCAAAAGTAGCTCGTACGAGCATAAATGTTCCAAGCAATTCTTCACTGTTTTATTTGTTTTTTCAGCGGAAAATTTATAAAGGTAGAGAGTCTGAAATAAAATTAAACATACATAATTAAATAATTTGATTTAATTGTAAATTATAGTTATTATACCATTTGATCCATATAAGGTTGCGATGTTAATTTGGTGTTTAACAACACAAGGTGTTCGACATTGGTTATGGGTAGTTTTGGAAATATGAAACTGTTATCTTTAAATATAGGGTTTTGATTTTTTTTTGGTAGTGTATTCATTATCACCTGCAACACCTCTTTAATATCTGCTTGGTTTGCCAGTAGTTTTTGTTGGTTTTCCAAAACAATTGTTATCTTTGATTTATTTTCTTTTATAAGTAATTTATTTTTTTTGATGTGTTCTTGCAACTTCTTTAATTTTTCTGAGTTTTTGTCGGTGTTATAATTTTCTTTGTTTTGGTTTGAATCCGCGATGTAACAGTTTGATCTGTATACCGGAGTACCAGTGATATGGTTTGACTCTCTAATGATACTATTAGATTCATATGCAACTGTTTCTGATGTAATTTCAAGCAGTTCTGTTTGAGTATTATCGAATGTTATTGGCTGTAAGGGTGGTAAATGCAAATTGTTGTCAATGTTATTGAATTCTAATATTATATTATTGGTCTGTGTATTGATGTCGATTTCGTCTTTATCATTTATTGATCCCACTGCTAGTAATTTAGGTGACGGTTGCTCAAACTTGTCGTTGAAATCCACAACCTCGAAAGGTCTTTTACGTTGTCTGTTGGCCTCCTCATCGCATTCAGAATTGGAAAAATCCGCAAAAAATTTTTCTTTTTGCTTTGCCTCATGGTAGTTAGTGATGTTAGTTTTTAATAATTTACAACCAAATTTTTCCCAATTCTGGTCTGGATCAAATTTTTTTTTAATTGCTTGTTTATACTGTTTTGGCCAAGCTACTGTTCCATCTTTAATCCAATGTGTGCACACAACAGATACTTCCTTTTTACCCTCTTTGCTTATTGTCTCAATAACGGAATACATAGTTGCTAAAAAATAAATTGTAAATATGTAAGTTAAAGTATTTAAAAATTTTAATTAATGAAGTGAAGGAGTGGAAAAAAAACGTAAAATCCATCATTATTATTTCTCATTCCAAACAACTTCTTGTGTATGTCTTTAACATTGAATTGTTGGATAATATCTTGACTGTTCAATGATGTCTGATAAATATCTAGTTTGCTTGATGAAATTGGCACTTTGTAGAAGTCCGAGGTGGTTTCCATTTGTTTACCCCAAATAATCGTTGTTGTTTCAAATATCTCTGCATATTCAAATTTTATAATTGCTTTATCTTTTGTAAGAAACCATCTATTTCTTTCGGTACTGTCAAATTCGGCACTTTCAAATATAATTCGATAGTAATATATTTTTCCATCTTTATTTACTCGCTTTTTTAGAACAGGATAGGTTAATCTTAATTTATTTTGATTCAAGTTGACGTCGGATATTTCGGAAATCCTATTGCATAATTGTGCTAGTGGTTGGTTTGGTTTTCTAAGCATACATTTAATCTTATACATATACGATTCAAATTGAAAAGCAGAAAATTCATCCAAATTACCAAATTCTTCCACACTTTCTGCCAAATGTGATAAGCTGTGTATATTGTATATTAAATGATGCGCTCCGTACAGATATTTTACTCCTTCAATGAAATGTTTCAGAATATCAGTTGCAATATTCGTTTTAGTTTTACAAAATTCTGGATGACATAAAATAAGGATTCCAGTGTGTAGTGAAAGAAAATTATCATATTTATCAGCTGCTAATATGTTTTTTAATACAAATGGGCCACTGTATAACAAAAATACACGAAACTCTGTAGCCTTAAAATAGGACAGGTCAGATAAACTTCGTATTTTTCGTTGAAATTCCGATGGTTGGGTGTTAGATATTATAGAAAGTGTTGCTGATATTTGTTGTATACTTGCTGCAGGTAGAAGTGATTTGGGGTCTCCACAAACCCACATCTGAAGTAGTTTCTTCATAACCCCAAGGCAGACTAAATGCATGTAATCCAATGGAAAAGTTTTTACCATATCGATTGGAAATTCTTCTAATATAGTGTTAAATCTATGGTGTTCTAAATTTTCTCTATTTCGAAAAGAACTATCAGTTCTTTTCTGTGTTGTTGCATTAATAGGAAAAGTCATCCTATTTTTTATGTATTCGCCCTCTACATTGCATTTCAGGCAACCAAAATATCCATTGTGGGATTTTGTACCAAGAATACTGGAGCGTGCTGGTGCGTCACATATTATCGCTCTAATTTTAACAAAAATTTTATTATTTTTCCATATGTACCCATCTGACTGATATATTTTAAGTTCATCGACAAGGGGCCTTAAATATTTATTAAAATCTTTTGGTTTGTTATAACCATGATAAATTCCAATTACGAACACATTTTTGTACTTAGAATTATATATTTTACCCAAAATGGGCCAAAAACAACTTTGGTTGCTTTTGGTTATAGGCAAACCATCAATATTTATATCTAAAACAATTTCGGATGGAAGTGTTTCATTATCATTCAAAAAAGCTTCAAAAACGGAAGTGCATCCGATATGGACGTATTTGCCTGGAGAGCATTCTAATGTAATTCTATTTGTTGGGGTGTTCAAAAGCGTTCTGCTATCAGAAGGTACAGTGTATCCCAGTGACTTAACGAATACCAATAGTTCATTTAAAGCGTTTGATTTTATAGCATATTTAACTGCCCAAGTATGCAAGAAATCTACCATTTTAGAGTTATTTGTTAGTTCAGTATCTTCTCCATCAAAATCGGACAATACTTCTTGGTCATTTTCTTCGTCGTTTAACTCAATATTTAATGTTTGATTGGTAGACTGCTCATCAAGCATACACGAAATTTGGCTTGGTAAAAAATTTAAATCCGTGCTAGTAGAAGATTTATCAATATCATGATTCGTAAGTTCCTCAGATAATTGTTTTGTGTTTGGGTTAAAAAGGCGTCGTTTAATCGATTGTTTTGAAAGATCTTGTAACAATTTATACTTAGGCATTTTCTTTAACACTAAAATATGAATAAAAATGAAGCTCAAATAAATTCAAATAGAATTTTTTTTCAAAATACACGTGTATTTGCACAGAAGCACTCACACAAAAACACACACACACACACACACACACGCACAATTATTTTAAATTTACAGTTTTTAAACCGACTTTTTACGGTCGTAAAAAACGTTGAATTCTATACAATTCACAACATGAACATCGCAGTACGCGACCGACCAGAAAAATTACCACCAATTACATAATTTTTATTTAAATGTTACCAACTTTTATATTAGATTTATAGTTAAAATTATGAAATACTTTTGTAGTATGGAACACTTTCACAACACTCACACACAATACATGGGCTTTATATGTACTCTAAAAATCAGATTTAATCAGACATGCTTAAATCAGATTTTTAGGATACGATTCGAATTACATTTACGCATTAATTTAGAAGTGATTTACATGTTATTACCTTTACAAGTTTGTTGAAGCAATTAGCAAATTATATTAATATTTTTTTTATTATATTTTAATTATTAATCACTTTTAGTTATGGAAAAAGTAGATAAACACGTCCGTTTTAAGTTTTACATTAATATGATCTACTCGGCTATTGCCGATATTTATTTCGTGCTGTCGTATTCCGCAGGTTTCTTTTTTCTTTGATTTTTTACATTCGGATTTGATTCGTATACAAGTTATTCGATTTTTCCAGTTTTTAAACCGACTATTTACGGTTGTAAAACACGTTGTATTGTATAGAAAACATATGAGCGCGCGAGCGACCAGACAAATTACCACTATTACACAATTCTTCTTTTAATGATAACAACTTTTATATTAGATTTATAATTAAAATTATGGAACACTTTTTTTATATGTACCATAAAATTCAGATTTAATAATTTATCGATATTTTATTTCGAATCGTTCATCATGTTCTCGAGCTACCGTTTATTTTATTTTGTCTTGTTTTTTATTAAATAGGATATACTTCGTGTAATTATTTCAATTTTCGCTTGATTTTATCAACTGACTTTTTACGGGCGAAAACCCGTGATAACAGTTACGGTCCAAAATTGTTGGTCGGGGTACCTACTCTCGATTTCCCAATCGAGCACATTTTCAAAATAACGACCTTTCTAAATCAACGGTACTCTCGATTTACTATTCGAGCACATTCTCTATAATATCGGTACCTACTCTCGATTTCCCAATCGAGCACATTTTCAAAATAACGACCTTTCTAAATCAACGGTACTCTCGATTTACTATTCGAGCACATTTTCTATAATATCGGTACCTACTCTCGATTTCCCAATCGAGCACATTTTCAAAATAACGACCTTTCTTCATAACCGTCTAACGGTATTTTATTGCTAACCGTCTAACGGTATTTCATTCCTAACCGTCTAACGGTATTTCCTTCCTAACCACTCTTCACTATCATTCACGTTTTCCCACTGTACTTATTTTCCACGTGGATATCATTTTCCGCATCTAAGATGCGTACTCCTGATCTCCACGGTACCGATTTTCCGCGCGGTTTCACGTTTGCCTATCTCTCTCTCACCCTTTTAACTATACTTTTCCTATCCAACACGCTTATATTAACCAATTTGCACATCACTTTTACTTATTTCACTATTAATTACTATTACTTTCCGCTTACCACTTTCCTTCCTC
Organism: Tipula vernalis; assembly: GCA_958295665.1. Lineage (NCBI taxonomy): Eukaryota > Metazoa > Arthropoda > Insecta > Diptera > Tipulidae > Tipula > Tipula vernalis. The sequence goes on along the minus strand of OY282558.1, from coordinate 169,290,771 downwards.
GCGACGACACACAACTTTGCACTTGCTTACTGTTATTTGATTATTAGACTGAATTTCTGGTCCCGGCTCGTCCCGGTTTCTGGCACCCTGATACGACTCTGCTTAATCCGCTTGCTTTTCCACAAACCCGCGTGATTCCTTAATAGAAATTTCCCAAATTCCTTTAGTCCGAAACTATAACCCCTTTTTCCAATACAAAAACCAAAATTCCCTTTTTCACGATTAAATAATTTATTTTACTTTACTCTTTCGATCTCTACACCACTATGATCTTTTTTTATATTAATTCCACATTTTTTATATTCCTTCTTTTTTCTATTACCACGACATACATATTCCTTATATACTTTTCATATTATATACATTTCTTTTGCATACATATTTTCTATGTACACAAATACTATTACAATTTTAAACGTAACATTTATCTCTACAGGATCGCATAGAAGATGCTGCTTTTTTATACAATGCAAATTATATTATTTTCTACTACTCTATGGTTTTCCTTTTACGGCCGTAACAGATATTCATAAAATTATTTTTATTTTAATATTGTGGTACATCACCATCAGTGATATAATAAAATTTCGTTAAACTCCTTATTTTAGTTTTCAAGAACTGGATCATTTTTTCGATGAATAGATGAACTGCCACAGTGACATGACTGAGACAATCCGATATAACAATGAAACTTTAGTGCTGCAATTTCCCATCTACATTTATATAAATAACAAATGGGTGAATAGTCGCCTGCTTATTATTCGAATGAAAACCCTGCGCTGCATTCTGCATTATAAATGAATAATTTTCTGCAAAGTCACATGAAACAAGTGCTTCTGTAGGCTCCAAATTATTATTTTTATTTTTTTTGAAGCTAGATTGTTAAAGTGAAATGAAGTAATGAGGAATCAGGTTTTCTAGCTTCTTTATGAAGTATAATCCAAAAATTATTCTAACGGTTTTGAGTGATTTTCCAAATTACATCTGTCAGTTGAAACCCACTGACTGAATGATAAATCAGCATCCTCGTAATCCTTTTTCAGAAAAGCGGTTTTTAAATATTCTCGAAATAAATTTAATCCTGGATAATTCTTGCATATTAGAAGATAACGCATAGGCTTAGGCTTTGGACATAATATAGATGAAATGCAATCGTGGTATTTCGATATCTCTCCATTTGTAATAGTTTCTATTTTGGCTCCATAAATAATCAATTTTAAATTTTAGTTAAGCAATCGTTTTTTCTAGGCATTATCCGACTGACATCATCATCGTTATAATAATCTATCAATGATTCCTTTAATTCATCGCTGATTCGTTTCCCCTCAACGTTTCTATTAAAACCACTAATTAGATTCGATTATTTTCAAAACGTAAAAATAATTCTCTAAATCCCATTTCGGGACTGTCACTCGTAATATTTCACCACTTGTATAGAAAATTCATTAGAAAACCACTGTAGTACAAAACAGTATTTTTTTGTACAAAATAGTTTGTCTCTTAAATATATGTAACACAGAACGAACACCAATTTAACGAAATGTTCAGTATAATGTAGTTTGCTTCGAATTGCGATTTGCCAAAATGGAAATTTTAGTTTAAGGAAGTAAAACAAAAAAATTGTAAAATTTCCTATGAAATTCCGATAAAGTGAATAAATTTATCGTTTGGCACTAATCGCGCATAATCACTAATCTTGAAATAAAAAAAGGTTAGGTAATCTTGAACTTGAAATACTTTAACTAATCTCGAAAAATTCACTAATGGCGCTAAGCCAATTCTAGGTACTAATTTCACTTTTTGATGTGTAAACATCTTACCGCGCGCTATGCACTTTTCGAATATGAGGGTAATTCGATAAAAATGCAACGGAAATGGGTAAGGAGAAATGACGTCGTTCATATTATAATAAAAATAATAAAAAAATCTGGATTGCTTTGATATACATAATAAAAATTTCCATATACTTGTTTGCTTCTTATGTATTGGTGATGAACTTGATCAAACAAGCGCGGTCGCCATATTGATTTAAAATATAACAAAAAATTCAAAAAAGTTCAAAAAAAAATTTTACTCCGTTTTTTATAATATTGTCTTAATTTTGTGAATGCAAATCTTATAAATGCTTTGCAATTCTAAAAAATGCATAGCTGTAAAATTCAGTTTGAAAAATGATCGGGTTTGCAAATTATTGGACTTCAAAAATTCCAAATTACCGGAAATTAATTTGATTTAAAATAATGAATGTGGTTTATAAGTGCCACCTGGTGTCTATTGACTTTACATCATATTATTTGTAGTTTGTTATTGTGTAGTGCAACAGTTGACATTGTTTAATTTCAAAACATTAATAAAATTTCATCAAAAGTGAAATAATTCATTCAGTGAAGATAGTAAGTATTGTTAAATTATTTTATGATTGTTGAAATTAACTATATGGAAACAAAACACCAAAAATTTTTAATTCCCATAGCAAAAATAAAAAATTGAAAACAAAATAGTGTACAGATTCGTTCACTAAAAGTTCCCCGTAAATCACAAAATCGTTTACCGATTTTGTTTATTTTGACATAATATGTATAATATTTATGTAAAATTAGAAAAATAATAATAAAAATGCATAATTATATCATTTGGAATTAATAATAACAAAATAATGTATCCAGATTCCTTTAGTTTCTATTCAGCTAACGTGTGAAAAATCTGTGCAGTTTAATTCGGAACCACCATTATGTAGTTTTGTTTGGTCTTAGTTTTAGTGTAATGCACAGAATTCTTATACTGAAGGTCAAACTTTTATTATTATGTTTTTGGAGTAACAAGAGACATGCAATTTTTGATTGCGTTTTCTAAGGTAACTCGAATGAATTAATTTAAAAAAAAAAATTTATTTTGAAGTTATGTTACAGTAGTTTTATTTGAAACTATGTATGGTGCCTATTTTTGTTGTTTTGATAGCACCACCGAAGGTGAATATTGCAAAAACGTTGTATTGGTGGCTTATGGAGTTATTAATTTACAATTGATCGATTTTAAGAAGAAAAAGCCAAAGAACAAGTTTCTCAAAAATAACGTAAAATAACCAAAAATATTCAGAAGGGTCCAGATCTGAATAGAAAATATCCTAATATCAATAATAATAATAACATTTTTGAGTCAATATGTTAAGATTTAGTTAGTTAACTGTATACAATTAATATGAGTACTTGTTTTAAAGTTTGATAAATAGTGTTAAATTGTAAGACAAAAACAATCCAAATAAAAATTTTATCTAGAAGTTAATAAATGGTGCGGATGTCATTATAATGAAATTTAATTTGATTTAAAAATGTGCATTTAAATACGCATTTCGGACGCACCAAACTTTTAATGGTGTATAAGCAATTCTGTGTATCATTGCATAAGTTAAAAAAATTGTTTAATTAAGAAAATTATTGTTAAATTAATTAAGAAAATCCACATTTTTCAGAAATGGGTAAAACAAATGCAGAATATATGAGAGAATATAAGAAACGGAAACGTGAGGAAAAGCTACAAACTGGAGGACCAGAGCCGAAAAAAATTGCACGTAGCAGTACCGAACGGTCACGAAACCGGAGAGATTGTGTTGTAAACTCGTGTTTAGTTTCAGCGCCATCTACAAGTACATCCAATATAATATCGAACATTGTCGAATTCTCCAAAGCTCACGCTGAGTTTAAAAAAAAATTCTTGAATAACAACTTTGGTGCTATATGTAGTGTGTGCGATCGGTTGTGGTACGAAAGTGATGTCAGAAACCCACCACCATGTTCCACAGGTATTCTCACAGCCGAATTTCCCCAAATTAATCTTGAAACAGCTCTCGTTTGTGGTACTTGCTATTTATCACTCAGCAAAACTAAAATCCCAAATTTATCTAAATCAAATGGCTTCACTTATCCATTGAAGCCAGCCCATCTGCCGGAACTGGATCTAATAACAGAGCGCTTGATCTCACCACGACTACCTTTCATGACCATTAGAAGGCTTCGACATGGTAATGGCCAATATGGAATTTTAGGACAAGTGATTAACGTGCCTGTATCAGTAAATAACATGGTTAATTTACTTCCACGTGAACTCGACGATGATTACGCCATTAACGTACACATAAAACGTAAACAAATTCACAAATCAAATTATCTGATGGGGTTTGTTAAAAAGAGCGTTGTGAAATCTTGGCTCGAATATTTGGTTCAGCAAGAACTATACAAATATTATGATGTTAATATCAACGAATCGTTCTTCTCTGCTGAAGAGTTGCCAGTAGTTCAGATGGACCGTTCTGAATTAAGTGAATTGGTAGATATGGAAGAAAATTTGATAGCTCAGCAGCAGACTTTGCTCTGGAATGAGGAAATGTATCTCCGAATTGCTCCGGGAGAAAATAGCTTGCCTAAATGCATTCTATTTGATGAGCACTGCGAGGAACTGTCGTTCCCTTCCATCTATCTTGGGCAATTCAGAGCATTTAAGGAACAAATCAGGGTAACACCGTTTATGATGGCAACAAGCGAGCTGCGAAGAGCTGATCGACGAGGGGTAAGTCCGACTCACTTGCTATATATGGCAATGAAAATTATGCGTATACGCACGCGCGATTCTCTGCAGGTAGCCTTCAAATTTGTTGGTAGAGACAATACGTTGACAAGAGCGCAAATACAATCTGAAGACTACATTCATGGATGTATCGAGAACAATTTAGCGTTCTTACGTCATATCCCGAACTCAACGTATTACTGGGCAACACGTAAGCGAGATCTGTTTGCGATGATTCGACAACTTGGTAAGCCGACATTCTTCCTTACAATGAGCGCAAACGAAATTGGATGGCCGAAGTTAATTAAACTGCTTTATAAGCTTAAAAATAATGGTGCTGAGATCGACGCTGATGCATTCCATCAACTTCACTACATCACAAAAGCCACACTTGTAAACGAAGATCCAGTCACTTGCGCAATTCATTTTAATAAACTGGTGGACACCATAATAGGAATTCTGCAATCAAAATGTTTTAGTCCATTTGGTGTGAATTACGTATCACATTTTTTCAAACGTATTGAATTTCAGCATCGCGGTAGTCCGCACGCTCATATTCTGCTATGGCTAAAAGATTCTCCTCGAGATGCTCTAGGTTCAGATATGCCTGCGGCAATAAATCTAATCAATCGGCTAATATCTGTCTCACAGGAAAACGCATCCGGACACGTCAAGCTACAGCATCACAAGCATACGTTTACTTGCTATAAAAGGATGAGCAATGCTGCGGGACAAAAATGTCGTTTCGAGGCACCGTTCATGCCAAGCCGATCAACTGTTATCCTCGTTCCTATGGCTACGAGTGATACTCGGCGAAATAATCTCGCAAAGCTATACAATCAACTGTGGAAAGCACTTGAAGAAAATGATTATATAGATATCGACCACTTCTTCAAAGATCACAATATTAATTCAAATGAATTTTATCTCGATGTATTAAGAGCTGGCATCACGAGACCCAAGGTTTTCCTCAAACGGAATACAACTGAAAAATGGATCAATCCGTTTAATCCATTTATTTTGAATTGTCTTGGTTCCAACACCGATATTCAGTTCATAATCGAAGAATACTCATGTGCGGCATATGTAGTTGAGTACGTAAATAAGACAAACCGAGGGATTAGTAATCTGCAACGTAAGATTATCACGACGATGAATGAACATCCTGAGTTCGATTTCGTGGAGATAACTCGGAAACTCAGTATCGATATGCTGAACGCAGTTGAAATAACTAGTCAAGAAGCAGCATGGTATTTGCTGCGACTACCAATGTCATTGAGTTCGGTGGCCGTTCTTTACCTTCCAACTGTTTGGCCAATAGAAAGACAACGCTTAAAGAAAACAATCGATCAAATGGAAAAAGAGGAGATTGACGATGATTCTACTGATGTATGGAAGACAAATTTGTTTGAAAAATACGAAAAGAGGCCGGTAGAGCTAGAGGATTTGAGTCTGGCACGAGCAGCTGCCAATTACACTGTGGTCAATACGACGTGGAAGCGACGCCAAGTAGGTCCTCGAATAATCCGCTATCGTAATTACGATATGGCGGCTGAAGTTGATGAGTATAAACGTGAAATGGTCACACTATATCTACCATTTCGCAATGAAGAATTGGAAATTCTGGCTGAGAAGAAGTTTCTGCGGTTATATGAGGAAAACGAGGCGATTATTCTGCAGCACAGAAAAGAATTTGAGTCAGATCTGGACATAGGAAAGACCATTGAGATCTGCCGGCAAATGTGTATCGCTAACAAAGAATCAGACTTACTATCAACTCGTGTCGCCGAAGCTGATCCATTTTCCGATTTCGATCTTGCTGCAAATGCGGAAATTAATTCAGACATAAGACTAGCCTTACTTAACCGCCTTGGGCCAATTGTGAAGAAACGCCAGAATCTTATGTTAAAAGAGGATTTTAACAATTTAATGCGCTTGTCTAATATTCGGCAAAAGGGACTTATCATGCACGTCATAAGTACTCTTCTCGATAAAACTAACGTTGAGCCGTTGCAAATTTTTTTCACTGGACCCGCAGGCTGTGGAAAAACGTTTGTGATCAAATTGTTAATGGAGATTTACAATCGCTTTAATGAAACCGATGGCTATTGTAACGCTTATCTTACATGCGCGTCGACTGGCAAAGCAGCAGTAGCCATCGATGGGCTCACGGTCCACACTGCATTAAAAATTTCAATCGGAAAGAACTTGCCACTATCCAATGAAGTGGTTCAACAATATCGAACGCTTTTCAAATACGTTCGATGTATTATTATCGACGAAATAAGCATGATGTCAGCGGAACTGTTACATCAGGTCGACGCAAGATTGAAGCAAATTACGGGAGACTTCGTTCACAACTTTGGTGGAAAAGATATTTTTTTGATAGGAGATTTGCGACAACTGCCTCCCGTCCGGGCAACTCCAATTTTCCAGCAGATCAAGGCGAGTGTCGTTGGCCCTACACTATGGCGAGGCTTTAAATTCTATGAGCTGGATCAAGTCATGCGACAGTCGAACGCTCAATTCTCTTGTGTTCTCACTAAAATTGGCAATGGTGAAAAGCTGGAGCCCGTCGAGCAGAATCTGGTCCAATCCCGATTTTTCACAAAGGCACGGGCGGATGAACTTTGTCCTAATGGTGTCAGACTCTTTTTGAGAAATAGGGACGTAAACGCATATAATCAGTATGTGCTCAATGCAGCTCCAGATAAGATCGTTTCCATATCGAACGACGGTTTTACTGGGTATCACAGTACCGAACAGCTGTCATTTGTGCGACAGAAGCTGCATAAAATGGAGTTGATTGATACAGGGGGTTTGCCCTACGAGCTCATACTTGTAATTGGTCAACCTTATTTGATCACAACTAATATCGATGTGGCAGATGGATTGTCGAACGGAACTTACGGCCACTTAAAATTTGTTGAGAGAATTGAAAATATTACCGAAAATGACAACTCGAACATTGGAGACGTCAAACGAATCTGGATAAAATTTTCGGGTAATCCAAGAATTGGCCAAAATGCTAGAAAACTTGCAGCAAAGTATATGCAGAATAAAAACATACCCGGAGAATTAGTTCCAATCGCTCGAAGAACTTCTTCTATTTACCTCAACAATAATCGAACTATTGTTGCAAAGCGCAATCATTTTCCTCTCACGCCCGCCTGTGCCATGACAATTCATAAATCACAAGGTGGCACGTTTGATGTTATTGTATATACGTATGAAAAGGGGCACGCTCAGCAACTCGTATACGTTGCCTTATCAAGAGTCACGAGTATCGAAGGTCTCTTTATAGTATCACCTACGGATGAGCATGTGTTTTACCACGGACTCAAAAATGCAGTTTCTACAATTTCACTTCGAAACGAGTTCCTGCGCCTTACCACAAACTCATTACGTACGTGCCAGGAAAATATATACGATTTTATCAATAATAAAATCTCATTCTTTACTTTTAATTGCCAAAGCCTGAGAGCACATTGCAACGACTTCAGTGACGAGATAACTCAAAATTGCACTCTGCTCATGCTCTCCGAGACATGGCTGGACGACAACGAACAAATTGATATTCCAAATTTTTTTTATTATTGTTGTGTTCAATTTAAACGACCACAGAAGCGGGCTGCTGGCGTAGCCATTTATAAACATCGAACCAGTTCTCAAGTTGTCACTCCAATCATGGACGTAACCTACCGCCAAGCAACTGGATTAGGAGTAGAATTACAAGATATCGGGGATATATGCGCTGCTGTATGTGAACTTCCAAATTCGAGGACATTCCTTTCAGTAGTTGTGTATATCTCACCAAATCAGCCTGTCCCGAAGATTATCGACTTTATTCAATTTGTACTCCTACCATTTACTGAAAGTGGTTCGGCTCTACTAAAAAAGGACTATCACCTTCGGCCGATGATTCTGAGTGGCGATTTTAATATAAATTTTAACATGCCGACGGCCGAACCGCTAATTACGTTTCTAAAGGACACGTTTCAACTTGAAATGAACTCTAAAAGAGACGTCCCTACTACTCCATCCGGCACAGTTATTGATGCAGTATTTCAACGGTTTTTGAGTGATTTGGAATCTCAAATATATATTTCTTATTTTAGTTTTCATAAACCTATTGTATCGATCTTACCATAGAGATATAGTTTTATAAAATATTTTGTTAAAATGAATAAAGCAATTATTAAATATTATTTCAAAATTATTAAAAAAAAATTATTAGTTCCATGTTCCTTAATAGCCAACATATTTCACCAAATATTTCTCATTTAGTACTAGAAAGCATGAAAAAATTATATTTCTGTGTCAAAAAATATTAAATTATATTATATTGGTGTATTTTATACGGCAATGATTTAGGAGTCGTTACGTCAAAACCAACAGAAATGTCTAAAAATAAACATTTGTGTTGGTTTTGGGTGATTACAATTATACACAGTAACGTCGACGAAATTGGAAATATCAGAAAAATATGTTTTTTCCGTTTTCATGAGAGATGGTAAATAATGGTTCCACCTCACTTCCAGAAAACGTCCTGTCTATTTCCCCAAACGCTTTAAGATGTTTACACATATCTTTCCCGAGTACTGACAGACTCGCTCGCGTTTTTTTTTAAATTTAAATGTTCAAACTACAACATAAAAATATTTTGTTGAGTGAACTAGGAATATTCGTTATCATTTTGTAAAATTCGGAAAATTACTTCCAAAAACCTGTTAATTTTTCACTCAAATACATTTGTACTGTGTTACATCTTTACAAATTATAGAAAATAAGTACGTTATAAAATCGGAACCAGAAAAGAAGTACTGTAATCCTTAAAGAACTACAACTGGAAACCCTACATTATTCATACATGGTGAAGTAGGATTAAGTGGACCACAGGGTCCATGGATCATATTTCTTGTTAGATTTCAAATAATCCTGGATCAATATGTTGACCAATTTCTTTGGGTTTAATTTTATCAATCAAACAAATTAACATATGTGCATGAGGTGGTCCACGTTTCCGCCGCTCAACTATGAATACATCTATCATCGGGTTTCACCAAATATATGACTCCTAGCAATAGAGTCAATTACAGATTTTAATTTTTGTTTGAAAACACATTCAGTAATATCATGTCGATCAACTGGTGACTGCCCAGGTAATAAGTTTTGTTTAATTTCGTCACATTGTGGATTGTAAGTAAATGTTATAAACAAATCTGGCCGACAATAATCGGGATCGGTACTTATGTCCGTATTTCAAAATCCCGAATGCACAAAATCCCGTAGATAATAAAAATCCCGTATTTCAAAATCTCGTTATTAAAAATTCCGTATTTGAAAATACCGTATTTCAAAATCCCGAATTATGTTTTTTTTACGGAATTACGGGATTATTTATGGGATTCATTAAATTAAAAACAACATTTTTTACTTTTATTTGTGCACATTTTACTTTTATTTGTGGATTTCATTTATTAAATTTTTCTTTAATTCATTTTAAAAAAATTATTATTTAATTTAAAATTATATTATTAGCGATTCTTTTCAAATAATCGAGTTTGTCTGTATTTTCATTAATAGTGTTGTATATTCGTGTTAAGTTTTCGCGTTGTTTTATATATTTTTTCTTTCGTGGAATTTTTTCTCCGAACCTAACTTTTTCCACTGTTGTCTTGGAAATTATTAACTCATTTTCCAGATGCATAATAATTTTGTAAAGCCCAGAATGACGCTTTCCAATGATAATTTTGATACGGCGTTGCGAAGCCACCACATTATTTTGAGTTTTCGGTAAATTATTTTCAATGGCATCAGCAACTGTCCAAAAGCGAGGGGAGTATTGAGGGTTGGTGCCATTAGGGCCAACGATATAATTTTTTTTAAACCAATTACTATTAATTTTTAAATCGGGATCAATAAAACTTCTATGCAGTGCGTTGAAGTAGTCTTCAATTTGGGCTGCTGGCACAAACGCCAAACTTTTTAACATTTTAATTTGTTGACTAAAACTGCACGAATTACCATATTTCTTCACAAATCCATTTGCTTGAACTTGTCGCCAGATAATTTGTCCAAAATGAAACAAACATTTTTGATTGTTTTTTCAAAATCTGTTATTATGTGAGAAGGATTTAGGTTTATTCCTCAATCACAAGCAACACGACATAGCTCCAAAAACAGTTGATTGTAAACTTTTTTTGATTTTTTCGTCATTAGACAAAACAAAAGTGGTATAATTTCACCCTCTACAGCTCCGTGAATCGTGAACAATTGCTTAAAAATGGATGGAACGACATAGAATGTCCCATCCATTAACCAGCATTTCGATTGCTCTAATAGTTTTGGACTGGAACGTGTTGCCATTAAAATTATTTGTTCGTTTTCAAATTCTTTTTCGCTTAATATAAACAATTCGCCTTCTAAATAAATTAAATGATCTGGAATCTTGATTTCTTGAAGATTTTTTGGTTCTTTTTGATGAGAAGCCCTCACTCTCGTTATTTTGACTTTTTGTGCTGCTTTGCTCGGAAGAAAAACTCTGCAATCGGTATTTGTATGTACGTACAATGCTGTTACTAATTATTTGCGAAGGTGGAATTTGTTGGTCATTTTGTGCCATTTTTTTAACAAAATTATTCGCTGTAATTATTGGTTTTTCTTGGGCTGAGGGTGAATGACTGTGGGTACAAGGACCTTTCACGACAATATGTAGTGTGTCTTCTATTTTAGTAATTACTCTACCTTTTCAGAGCAAAGCTTTGCGTTGAGAACAAGCCCAATTGTACGTGTCTTTTGTTTTTCTGTCCAATAAATACGAATATCCATCGATGATCAATTTATCTTTCCCTTTATTGGACTTAACAATTGAAATATTCATTTAGATGCGGTAATGAAGTCGGAATATCCTCAGAAACACTAATTAAAATTGAAACATAATACTGAATGTATAAACATAAATAAACAACGAGTTTTTTAGTTATTAAACTAGTACTTACCTTGATATGAAAGTTTACTAGGTGCCTTGTAGATATTTTAAATGATTTTATTTTAAAATATTCCTTTTAGAATGTTAGATAATACTAATAATGAAAATGCATGTGCATTAATTAACAAATGTAAGAAACAAATGCATATATTATATTGCAGTTACAATTATACAATTTGTGATACAATGCCAACTGCGATGGATTATTCACATGAAGTTTACAACAATTAATTATGTTTGATTGTTTGATACAGTACTTACGTATTTTCAATCTATGTGTGGATTCACAATCCCGTTTTATATCATCATACAAAAACTTAGATTAGATTCAAAATCGCGCGATTTTTAATCTAACCTAAGCCTTTGTATGATGATATAAAACGGGATTGTGAAATACGGGATTTTGAAATACGGGATTTTGTAATACGAGATTTTGTAATACAGTATTTTGAAATACGGGATATTGAAATACAGGATTTTGTAATACGGTATTATGTTTATGGGATTTTATAAACAGTACTATGTAATACGGTCAATTGTACCCAACCCCAATAATCTCATTCAAATTAAAATTTTCATTAAAATTATTTTTTATAGCATCACGTAGAATTATACATAGATATAATTTTCCGAACGTCGCTTTGGTTGATGAAATCGAATACTATATATCTCAAACTTGGAGTTACGTAAAATGTATAAACTTTTGCGTAACTCCAAGTTTACCCCCCTTTCACATTTATCAAAAGTCAACCTTTTACAAATGAAATTGAGCCTTTAGCCAAACAAATTCAATCTTTTACAAATCGAGTTTTTAGTAGAAAAGGTTGAATTTGATTTGCCAACAGATAAAATTTCTTTAGCAAAAGGTTAAATTTGATTTGAAAAAGGGAGCTTGTAGTAATCTGCTGGTTAGCAGCTTGCTAAAAATGCTCAATTGATTTGTTTAGTTTCAACCATATTTGAGGGCTTTGGAGAAAGCGGAAAAGCTTAATTATTCGACATCAATCGACATTCACAAGATTTTCGAATTTGTTCGAATTTTGTAAGGCAATGTTCTGCGCTTAGCTTTGAGTTGTAAGAACTTGCAGAGTTACACATATGGTATACATCTAAATGGTGATATTTAAAATTTTTTTTGAGATTGTGCCAAAATTTCGATATTTCTTCGATTTCCTCCATGTACATGACAGTGATTAGCACGTAAAGGATTTCCATTGGTTTTACATATTTACGGATAATTTGATATTTGAGAACTATCATGAATATACAACATACTTTGAAAATTCGAAAGTTGTGATGCTTTATCGATATATTTGGAAATCATCATAGCAAAGAGTTGCAAGATGTTTCGTTTTATTTGAGGCAATTTAAATGAATCACCCTCTGTTTCATCTACTGTTTTCGTAATATCAAATTTCTGTCTTCGTAATATCAAATTTCTGAATAAAATGATTTGAGTTGAAAAGCTTCGATAAGTGAAAGCTCTTAAAACTAAAAGTTCTTGGCATTTCTTGCAAATACATATATCATTTATGCAGTTAAAACATTTGAACGAAAGACAGAATTTATGGAAAGGCACAAAAATTACCGAGAAAGTATAAATAAATTATCAAGCTTAAAGCTCATTGAAAACGAATGCTTTAAATTAAACCCAAAATACCACCTTCCTTTATAATATCAAATTTAAAAGTCAAATGGTTTGATTTCAAAAGCTCTTAAAACTAAAAGCTCTTAATAATTCACATTGAGAAAAAATATTCTAAATCCTACGCAAAATTCCGTCATTTGTTGCAATGTCAAATTTTGAAGTAAAATGGTTTGTTTAACAAGCTTCGATAAGTGAAAGCTCTTAAAACTAAAGCTCGGACAATTTTTTCAAATACATAATTTATGCTTATCAAACATTTGTTTAAAAACCTGAAATTACTAAAAAGCTCAAAAATATTAAGTTCAAAACCAAAAAGTATAAATTAATTGTCAAGCTTAAAGCTTATTGAAACTACTTTCCTTTAATGAAACTATCAAATTTCAGAATAAAAAGTAAATGATTTGGGTTAAAATGCTTGGTTGCGTGAAAGCTCCTAAAACTAAATGTTCGACAACAAAAACCTTAAATTATGAAAAGGCTCAAATATGTTAAGATCAAACCCAAAAGGTATGAATTAATTGTCAAGCATAAAGCTCATTGGAAATAAACATTTATCTCAAAATACCGTTACAAAGACTGACGGAATTTTGGGATAAATTGTTTAAAATGTTTCGATCAGTGAAAGCTAACATTAAATATTCTAAAAAAAATCAGAAATTATTAAAAGGTTCAGAAATATTAAGTTTAAACCCAAATACATAGTAAAAATGTATTATCAAGCCTAAAGCTGATTTTTAACAAAATTTTAAATTTATCCCAAAATTCCGTCGTCCTTTTGAATATCGAATTTCGGAGTAAAATGATTTAAAAAGCTTCGATAAACGAAAGCTTATATTATAATACCAAGTTTCCTAGTAAAATGGTTATGTTTGCCTAAAGGTTCTTGATAATTTACATTGAGAACAAATATACTAAAGTATCCCTAAATTCCGTTACCTCTTCTAAAATCGAATTTCTGAGTAAAATGGTTTGGTTTAGAAAGCTTTTCTAATTGAAAGCTCTCTGAAAACTAATAGTTCTTGAAATATTTTGCAAAACGTCATTTTTGCTCATAAAACAATTTAACAAAAACTTAAACTTATGAAAAGGCTCACAAATGTTAAGTTCACACTCAAATGGTAAAAATTAATTATCAAACTCCAGCTCATTGAACAGAAATATTCTAAATTTATCCTAAAATACTACCTTCCTTGATAATATCAAGTTTCTGAGTAAAATGGTTTGGTTAAAAAAGCTTTGCTAATTGAAAGCTTAAAAAATTATGATTTTTTACAAATAGACAAACAAAAACGTAAAAGTATGAAAAGGGGTCAAGTTTAAAAGTTAAGTTAAAACCCAAACTTGTTTAAATTAATTATCAAACTCAAAACTGATTGACAATTTTTGCGAATGTAATTTTATGCTTTCGACATTTTTGATATTTTTCAAATTATATTCGAAATTTGTGATGCTTTTTCGTTATACAGGGTGTCCGGGTTTGGGATGCTGATCCGTCATGGGGTGATTCCTTGGTTCATTCTGAGAAACAAATCGTATGTGGAGGGGGGATCTATTTTTGATATCCTTTGAGATACAGGGTGTTTAAAAAATTTGGTTCAGAAAAAAAGTACACCCAAATATTAAACTGTAACTTCCAAAATATTTATCGGAGAGCAACCAACTTAGTCTTATTTGGTTGGTAATCGTATAGGCTATTATTAAGGTTTAAGGCCGGTTAGGTTATCTTGTATCTGCATCCGTTTGAGAGCTATGGTGATTTAAAGTAAAAAAAAAAATATTTGTTTTTTATAAAATCGAGTTTTTCTCAAAAAAAAACCGTTATCCGAATGTAAGGTTTCATTCTTGGATTTATTTATCAGGATTTTGTCTTCCGAAATATATTGTATCGTCGTTTCCATCTCTGTAATTTTTTCTTTTGTTTATTTAATTTTAATTTGTCATGATATCCTCTACAATCCCTCAATACAAGGTTTGGGTCGAGGAGTTATAAAAGGTGCTCAAAATGTCCTCCTTGTGATTCAATACATGCTAATATTCGTTTAAGTATGCCTTTGGTTATTTCAATTCTTGGTAATTCTTACCTTATCTGTTGTGCTGCTGTGTGTATTCGTTGTATAAGTTCTTCTTTTGTTTCAATTTCTTTGGAGTATACAAGCGCCTTCATCCTTCCCCATACATAAAAATCCAATACCGTAAGATCGGGGGATCTTGTAGGCCAATGAATTGGACCATTTCTTCCAATCCAATTATTTGGATAATTTTCGTTAAAAAAATTCCTAACATTATTATGGTAGTGACAAGGTGCACCATCATGTTGGTATGTATGCGAGAATCTACTTAAAATGGGAACATCATCAAAAAGGAGTGGCAAATCGTTTTGTAAAAATTGTAAATAACGATCACGATTTAATCTAGGTGGTAATATGAATGGTCCAATTAATTTATCGCCAATTACACCAGCCCATACGTTTACACTGAATCGGTGCTGAAATGATATTTGTTTTTTCGAATGAGGATTTTCAGCAGCCCACGTGTGCAGATTGTGAAAGTTTGTTATGCCATCTCTTGTGAATTGAGATTCATCCGTCCATAGGATACGTTTCACAAAACTTGCATTGCCCAAATTTCTTTCCATCAACAAATTACAAAACTCCAATCTTGTAGTGCGGTCTATCGGTAATAGTTGTTGAACGGGTGTTGTATGGTATGGATGAAGATTCTCCTTGTGCAATACTTGATGAATTCGATAGCGAGAGACGTTTAATTGTAAAGCGAGCCTCCTTATGCTAATAGAAGGATTTGCTGTTACATTACGGATTATACCTTCGTCGACATCCAAATGGTTTGGTGAGACTGAATGGGGTCCGCCCGGGTATTCGATCTTGTTACGATATTTGGCAGTCTCCTATGAATATTTATAAATACTCTTGCGTCAGGAATGCGACGTGTTGGAAATCTGAGTTGATATTCATTGCGAGCTCGTGCTGCATTACCATCGCAAAATCCGTAAACAAAATGGATATCAATGTACTCTTCACCAATTTTATTAAATTAATTAAAATTTTGATTCACAACACTGATACAACATCTCGAATGATAATATCTCGAAACTAATGACTGAATCTGAAAATATTTTGTTTTTGTTTTTTCAACATTTAAACATATGAGTTGATAATCATCGCCTACTGTTTTACAGATCAAAATAAAATTGGTAAAGTATTAACACTATAACATCTCTTAATTAGATTGAGAATAAACGAATCGTGAGCAATCGTAGTAGCTTTTGAACTAAGTTGACGTTTTATGTTTTTGCTGTGTGAAAAAATAAAAAAAATAAATAAATAAATAAATTTTTAATCTATTAACATTTAATATATATAGTTTGGTTTAAGTTTTTGTTAGTTGTGTGTGTATATGAACGGTTTACATAAGATAAGTTCCATCAATTGTATGATGTATGAAACAAACATAAACGAAAATGGTTTAGTTTGTAGTGGTTTTTGTTCAAATGTGGCACACTACAAATGTGTGGGAATAAAAAAAGCAGCATTTGACTGTATAAGAAGTTCTAAAAATTTATGTTGGTTTTGTGATAATTGTAATGACGTATATAAAATGCATGTCAATAACATTAGTGATATAAAAAGAATTGGGAAAAATCTTGATTCATCTTTGATTCCTTTAAAGAAAGTGCAACCAGAAGTGGATTATGAATTGGAGACTGATTTATGCCAATCTAGTGCAGCGTTACCGAAATCAGTATTAGCGGTTCCTAATGTGTCTTCACCGGAATGTCAACCTGCTTCAGATCTTGCTGAATCAAATGGTTTGCCAGTTGGTTATCCTCTACCTAATGTTTCTTCACCGGAATGTCAACCTGCTTCAGATGTTACGGAATCAAATGGTTTGCCAGTTGGTTATCCTCTACCTGGCATTAACTCATTGACGACAAATCAGCCTGTTACAATGGATTTATGCAAGAAAATTATTAGTGCTCCCGCGAGCATGAATACTCCAGCCCAGCAGTCAAAATCTTCAATTTCAAAAAATGTTATGAACAACTATATTATTGGCACTGGTAGCGGTGTTACCTTACGTGCTGTGGAGCCTCAAAAACAGATTTTTGTCTCCAGACTTCACCCGGATGTTACTGAAGCAAATATCAGGCAATATTTGCTAGACAATTTCAATTTGTCGGAAGTATTTGTTCATCGCTTTACACCAAAATTAAAGGATAATTTCAAACAGGATTACTCATCATTTAAAATAAAAATTTCTGTTACTATGTTTGACAAATTGATGGATCCAACTTCTTGGCCAGCTGGTGTTCTAGTGAAGGAATTCCAAAATATACCTAAGAGTCATCCTTTTTTAGGGCTACGCCAACCCAATCCACAAGGTTTTTAGATTGTACTTTAAACGGTGGTAAGGCTGTTCCAGGTGATAGTCTGCAGGTTAGTGCCAGTTCTTGTTTATGGTTTGGTCATCTAAATGTTCGTAGTTTAGTTAAACATTTTAATGACATTACTATACTGTTGGATGTTTACAAATTTGATTTTCTTGCGTTAACGGAAACTCTACTTAACGGTAAAATTTCAGACAAGTCACTCCATATTAATAATTATAAATTAATACGTTTCGATCGTATAAATAATACACGATGGGGTGGGGTTGGTATTTATTTCAGGGATACTTTAAAAGTCTGTAAATTATTTTCTGGCACATTTGGAAAAGTTGAAATTTTGGAATCTGAACTTATTGGACGGTTTGGAAAAATTCTTATTTTGATTGTTTATAACCCGCCTCCGGCTTGTACGGAGGATATTAATAATTTACAAATAATTTTTTCTCAATATGTGTTTCAGTATGTAAAAGTTATTTGCTGCGGTGATTTTAATTTTAACATGTTGACTAACAATAAACTTAGTGATTGGTTGAGTTTGTACAATTTATATTATTTACCTTTTAAACCGACTAGATTAGATAACAGCTTGTTGGATTTGATCATTTTGTATGAGCCTGATAGGCATAATATTGTTTCTTTTGGGCAACATGCTGTTCCTGCTATTTCTGATCACGACTTGGTTTTTGCATGCTATAAATTCTGTCGAGTCAGGGATAAAATTTCCTATACCATAGTTGCTGATGTTAAAGCGATTGAACGTGAGAGTTTTGTAAGTTGTTTCTTTTCGTTGGATTGGTTGAATTTTCGTTTTTATTCGGATGTGAATGATATGGTTGAGGAATTCAACTTAAACCTTTTACAGTTGGATAATATCTGTGTGCCTCGTAAGATAGTTTTAAATAGGTGTCCTACTGCTCCGTGGTTAAATGCTTATATTTTGGATTTAATGGAGCGTAGAAATTTGGTTTATAAAAAATATAAAAAATATGGATTGGAGCATGATTTGGCTTCCTTTAAGTACTATAGAAATAAAACCAACAAATGCATTAATGACGCTAAGCATTCATTCTATTTTGGGAATGTATACAATTCTAAAAGAACGTGGGTCAATTTAAAAAAGCTTGGAGTTTTAGGTACATCAAATGAGGCAGTCATTATGTTTTCTGCCGAAGAAATTTTGAATGGAATTTGTAAGTTTAGTGATTCTGTTGGTGTTTTACCTTTACCTAATTCTAATTTTATTAGTTCGGTAAGCTATGCGTTTGTATTTGATTGTGTCGATGAGCTTATGGTGCTGAATGCGATTCGTGCTGTTAAATCGGATCTAATGGCATATGATAATATAAACTTTAAAGTACTTAAATTGTTTATTGAATTATTTCTGCCTCATATCACATTTATTATTAACCAATGTTTAACGAAATCGGTGTTTCCTGATTTGTGGAAGGTTGCTTCTATCATTCCCCTGCCTAAAAAGGATGTGGTTTCTGGTATTGGTGATATTCGTCCGATAAGTATTTTACCGGCGTTATCAAAGGTACTAGAGAAAATTATTCAACTCCAAATTACCGAACACCTTATCCGGTTTGATTTTCTAAGCAAATTTCAATCAGGATACAAACCTGGTCATAGCACTACCACTGCACTGGTGCATATAGTTGATGATCTATCAACTATTCTGGACAAGGGCCATTCATTTGGTATTTTAGTCCTTTTAGACTTTTCTAAAGCTTTTGATTGTGTTAACCATATCCACTTGCTTCAGAAGTTACATTTGTATTATACATTTTCGAATTCTGCTATTATGTTGCTTCATTCTTATTTGAGCGATCGCAAACATTTCGTAAAGCATGGAGAAGCTCAATCGAGTATTCGAGGAGTATTTGCCGGGGTGCCTCAGGGTTCTATTTTGGGGCCTTTGCTTTTCTCCATTTATATTAATGATCTGCTTGGGCATATTCGGAATTGTCGATTTCATCTTTATGCTGATGATTTGCAATTGTATATTGGTGGCGATTTTTCAGAGTTGGATGAGATTGTCATGCGACTTAATGCAGATCTTAAAAATGTTTCCTTATGGGCCAAGAATAATTCACTTGCTATTAATCCCACTAAAAGTAAAGCATTATTGCTTTCTACAAATAATTCTCATAATATAGCACCTCTAATTTATTTAGACAATGATATTATCTCATTTGTGCCTACAGTTAATAACTTGGGACTAATATTGAACCCTAAACTCACTTGGATTGATCATATAAAATCCCTATGCCAGCGTGTTAATTATTGTCTATACTCGCTTAGGTTAATAAAAAAGTTTTGTCCAGTGAATTTACGCATATATCTTGTTAAAAGTCTGATTATACCAATTTTCACATATTGTGATGTAATATTTAATAATTGTGATAGTACTTCTAGGCGTTTACTTGAGGTTACGTTTAATAACTGCATTCGATATGTTTATGACCTTAGGAAGTTTGACCATGTCTCTGAATTTAGGGTTTCTATTATTGGATGTGACTGGTTTGAATTTTATCGTTATAGAGCTGCGGCTTTTATTTTCCGTATTATTAAAACGGGTAAACCATTGTATTTACATGAGAAGTTAGATTTTTCTACATCGTTGCGAACAAGAAATGTCAACTTGCCTATCAATAGGACAAAGGTTTACAATAACTCCTGTTTGGTGAACATGATTGTCATTTGGAACAGCCTACCACTGGAACTAAAGAATATTGGTTCTTTGAATATTTTTAAAGGATTAATGTTAAAATTGGTACAAGGTAATCTAAATTTTTGATTGATTGGTGTAAATAGTATGTATATAATGTATATATGTTTATGTATATATTTTGTATATATATTATCTTTGTATATTTTGTTTTATTCTTAGTGTTAATTTTAAATTTTGTCTGTTATTCTCTACTTTAATTATTGTATATATTCATGTTGTACAAAAACATTAGGTTTAAACAGCATTGGCTAATGGATAAATAAATAAAATAAATAAATAAATAAAAAAAATAAAATAAACGGAATACGAAGAAAACTATGGCACGTGGGTACAAGTAATGTATTGGGGGATTATAGAGGAGATCATGACAAATTAAAATTAAATAAACAAAAGAAAAAATTATAATGGTTTTTTTTGAGAAAAACTCGATTTTATAAAAAACAAATATTTTTTTTTACTTTAAATCACCATAGCTCTCAAACGGATGCAGATACAAGATAACCACTCAAACCTAAATAATAGCCTATACGATTACCAACCAAATAAGACTAAATTGGTTGCTCTCCGATAAATATTTTGGAAGTTACAGTTTAATATTTGGGTGTACTTTTTTTCTGAACCAAATTTTTTAAACACCCTGTATCTCAAAGGATATCAAAAATGGATTCCCTCTCCACATACGATTTGTTTGTCAGAATGAACCAAGGAATCACCCCATGACGGATCAGCATCCCAATCCCGGACACCCTGTATTTAAAAATCGTCGGAGCATTGAGTTGCAAGGTGTTTCTTGTTATCTACTCTCAAAATCAGATACTTTTAATTAATGCAAACTAAGCTTAATAAAGCATTGATAGAAAAAAAAAGGTTGCGAGGGCCCGAATCTTGTAGGTACGACACTGAACATAACAATGGATACTTCGTTAATTGTCGGCGTATTTAAACGTTTTGTATGCTCACCAAAGTGTACTTTGTCAGCTTTAATAACGACCATGTAATTATCATTTTACATTCTGATGGATGCTTGTTTGAATAATTAAATTAAATCGTTTCTTTCACCCAAAAATGTTTCCAATGATTCAACAATGGCTCTTTCTTGCATAGCTTCGATATGATTATAATGACACAGAATATTTACTTGTTCACTTTACTTATTTGCAAGAATTTTGGTGCTTCATTTAGTATTGGTAATAAAGAGCCGATTTAGTGATACACCTGACATTGAATTTTAAATGTTATGTTTGAAAATTACTTGCATCATTATTTTGAACGATTTTCGTCCAGGACCAAACGATGTCATTTGGACGCATCTCACACCTGATACTAATGTTTGCAATGGTTCAGGTGGTGTATTCAATTCACTGGCATAACAATTTTTCCAGATTTACAACACGTTCCTGCGATTTCATTTTTAAATTTCGGCATCCTTTATCCATGTTACCAATTAAAATTTTTGCATGAGCGCAATATTCAATTTCTGGATCGTATTCAAATGCAATGCGATTGAATGAAGATAATGTTATTGATCTTGATATTTGCATTCGCATTCTATTGGCCATTTGATTCAAGCTTCTGTTTTGATCGCTTAGACGTTGCTGTGATTGTTTAGCGTTAGTTTTTATGTTCATCACTTTCAACAGAACTTGCTTGTACATTGCTTGCATTGTTGTTTCATTTTGTTGTCAACGTTGTTGTCACGTTAAATTTGCTCGGGATGTTCGTGTATTTCGAGTATTTTGAGTATTTCGGCCGATATTGCTACGGCGTCTTGGCATTTTTATATTAATCCATTAATTCGCTTCACTAAAAAAATAAAATACAAAAAGATATTGTAGGTCTTTTTGTTGTTTAAACATTAATATAACACTTTTTACCTGTGTAAATTCATATATTTTGTAATAGTTTTAATGTGAAATGAATTTTGTTGTGTATATTATGTACGCACAATCGAATTACTGAATGAAATTTCAAAGCTAGTCGGGTCAAATAAAATGTTGAAATGGAAAGTTTGTAGATATCCCGACCTGCCCGATTCATACCACATGTAAAAAATTGTTCACAATTACGTATCTAAAAACGTTTAAAATTGGTTGTACATGACTAATGTCGATCAAATTGACCAATAGTAATAACTTATAAAAATCAATGTGATTTTATTATTGATCATTTTCATCGACGTTGGTCATGTACGAGCAATTTTAAACGTTTCTATCAATTTTAAACGTTAAATCATCTACCATCATTCATCATAAGTTATTTCATTTATTTTTAATAATTTGCTAAAGTGTTATTGTGGCATAGGTTATTGTGTAAACTGTTAAATGTCTTATGTCCCGATAAATAGCAGAGCCTTATATACCGTTAAACGGAGATAAATTGCCATCCAAACACGATTGTGATTCTGTAAAAATGGCCAAATCTGAATTAGAAACCGTAATTGCTTTAATACCTGAATTTGATGATACATAAAAAAACCTTCATAAATTTTTGCAATGTTGCGAAATTATTTTAGAACCCCTGTGGCCCTATTCTGGCTATTCCCTGGGAATTGGGAATTGAACTATTTTGACAGTATTCTAGCAGTTTGGAATTATTTTTTTCAAAAGTGTATTCTGGCGATTGGGAATTTTTAATGTAGGGAAAAATAATTCCATTTTATGTAAGTTTTGACATTTATTTTTCCCTTAATTTTTTTGGGGAAATTCGAAGAAACTGGTTGTTTTGTACAACATAGTATCGGTAAAGTTTTTATTTTATATGTAGAAAATAAAACCCCTTTTTTCCCAATTCCCAATTCCCAGGGAATAGCCAGAATAGGGCCACTGGACGGAGAAAATATTAGTTCTTTTATAGCATTTATTCCATCAAAGCTGGCTATTAAAGCATATGATATTGTTCGCTATAAAACATTTAAAACTTGGGCAGACTTAAAGTCAACTCTGAAGAATAGATTTGGTGAAATTAGGGCGCTAGAGAATAGTCAAATGTCGAGAATAATTCGCAGCAGCAGCAAAACGGAATAAGTTAAAACAAAAACATGTGTATTCGATTAATGACAGAACCGAACTGAACTTAACTTTATTTTAATAATATAACAGGGTTGCCACGTCTCACTACATAAATGTCATTAAGACTAGTTTACACTTCCAACACTCCGCCTCAATTCCTATTGATAATAATCCAAGTTCGATAGGCAATTGCAAATATCAAGTCGAGTTCACATAAATCAAGAATACAAATTAAACAAATTAAACAAATTAAATCAAACTAAATCAATACAAAAAAAATATTCAAATATCGCCTTCAAATATCGCAAATATTCAAATGTCGCCTTTAGTAGTCCTTTAGTCATGATGTCAGCTAGTTGTTCATTCGATAAAATAAATCTGATTTCGATGATAGCTTTGGCTATTAAATCACGTACAAAATTGAACTTAACATCAATGTGCTTCGTATGCTGCATTTCTTTTTCCTGAGATGAGATCACAATCGCACCTATGATTGTCTTCGTGCAATATTATTGGTTCTCCAGGAGGTTCTCCACGCAAAACGACCGAATTCTCATCGTTCTGATATTCCAATTTCAGGTCAATTGCTTCTCTGATGTATCGTAGTATTCTCTTCGCTCCCTTCCAATGCTCTTCAGTTGGACATGATTGCAATTGACTGAAGTAATTCACTGACGTTGATAAGTCTGGACGAGTCGTACAAGCCGCATACATCAAGCATCCGATTAATTCTCGGTACGGTTTATTCGTCAGTTCAGCTTCAACCTTCCTTTCTAATTTCAGTTGGCATTCAATTGGAGTAGAACTCGGTTTACAATCGGCCATTCCAAAACGTTGCAATACGTCTTCTAGTTAGCCGCGTTGGTTAGTTCTCAAAATTCCACGGCTCCGGTCACATTCGATGTTGATTCCGAGAAAACTCTTCGTTTCGCCCATGTACAGATCATCTACGTATAACAGCAGGTATACCATTTCGTCTCCATTGTCACGAGAATATAAACAATGATCATATTCTGAGCGAACAAAAACGTTTTCGAGCATGAAACTATATGGAATCCTTCATTCCACGCACGTGACGCTGGCTTCAATCCGTAGAGTGACTTATTCAATTTACAAACAAAATCACCTTACACGAATCCATCCGGCTGTTCCATCTAAATGTCCTCTTCAAGTTTTCTGTTGAGGAATGCCGTCTTCACATCCATTTGATGTATTTCCATGTCACGCTTGACAGCAAGAGTAGATTTCGTGAAAATCAAGTCCCTCACGCTGGGTAAATCCACAGGCTACCAGTTGCGCCTTGTACGCCGACAACTTACCCACATCGTTTCGCTTTCGGAAAAACACCTTCTTGCAGGTAACAACTGATCGATTCGGCGGACGTTCGACCAAAGTCCAAGTTTTATTTCGCTTGAGTGAATTAATTTCACAATGAACTGCTTCAATCCATTGAGCTGCATCATCTCGTTTTGCTATTACACCAAATGACTGAGGAACATTGTCGTCAACGTACGCCACGGCACCAAATGCGAAGTCCAATGTGCTAGAATTTAATGCAAACGCCGAAAAGTACTCCTCCCCGTTGTCCTCATGCATTTTGAGCTTGGTCGGATCGACAAAATTTTCATACCACTTTGGTTGTTGACGCTTGATCGTTGATTGAATCTGCACCAGCAGATCGAGCATCATCTCGTTCGATATTTGTTGTATCGCTGTCCGCTGAACTCTCCGCCTCGTCAACAATGTCTGAATTTTCAACGTCTTCAACACCGTCCGTGAATAACTTTGTCTCGAAGAAAACTGAAGTAGAATTCGGTTGCGACTCATTAAACACAACATCTCGTCGTGTAACAATCCCGTTCTTTGATGAACTGGCGGTAACCATATCCACAGCATAGCCGACCATTACCATTTTCGAGGATTTCATATCCAATTTCTTGCGCAATTGGTCTGGTACATGCACATATGCAGGCGATCCAAAAACACGAAGCCTTGACAGATTGGGTTTCTTGCCTGTCCAAAGCTCAACTGGTGTCGCATCCAAATTAATCGCACGTGACGGACTGCTATTCGCTATGTATGCCGCACAATAGACGGCCTCACCCCAAAAATTCTTGCTCATGTTCGAATCAGCGATCAGAGAACGAGCCTTCTTAAGCAATGTCCTGTTCATTCGCTCGGCGATGCCATCATGTTGAGGTGTGTACGCTGTATTGGATCTGAATCCCGGCTTCATCACAAATGGCCCTGAATTTATTGGAAATATTTTCGCCACCATTGTCGCATCGGATTCTTGAAATTTTCTTCCCAGTGTGCGTCTCCGCCATCGATTTGTACCTCTGAAACATGTCCAGAACGTTAGACTTGTTCTTTATCAGATATACAACAGTGAAATGAGTGTAATCGTCGATGAATGTCGAGTGTGTTCTCATTCATATATTTTCATTGATGTGAAAGATTTTAATTTTTATAATTTTGTTTACAATCGATTACTTCATTCTACCATAGGGTGCAAATGGGCATGAATAATGCGCTTATTGGTTGCACCATATCACTCACCCTTCAGATACAGCGGAATCTTCGCTTAACTAAAAATGGCCCTTCATATGGTGGTGTTAATCCTATTTTCACATGTCCACCCGGACGAAAACATGATCGCAGCCTGTTAAATCCTGTGGAATGTAAACGTTGTCCTGAGGGCTATTCCGCGAATCTTTGGGAACGACGTTAAGACATTGCAGTGAAGTTGGATCGGTTGATAGCGCAGGATTGGGATGCATTACGAGTTCTCCTTGGATCTTAAGCAGTTGTCCGTAGATAAGATCAGCAATACCCCGTATCTACATTCATACCTGGCCAGAAATATTTTGACGTAATTATTTTGCGTGTTGCACGAGCCCCTGGGTGATGAAGACAGTGAAGCATTTCAAAAATACTTCGGCACATTTTGATAGGAATGTAAGAACGTTTTACGTTGGTTAACGTCACACCAGATATCTAGGCCTGAACCAAAATCAGGTAACAACTCAAGTTTGCGCTTCGCGCTATTCAAGTTTTGACTGTCCGCTACTAGTGACTTAAGCTTGTCGGCCGATCATTGGAGAGAGAGTAATTTGTCAAGTATGACAAATAGCGGTGATAAAGTATCCGCCACCACATTGCTGTCACCTTTGAGGTACCTTATGTCAGTTGTAAATTGGGTGATATAGTCGAGCTGACGACTCTGGCGAGGACTACATTCCGACTTAGATGAGACTGCGGTAGTCAGTGGTTTATGATCAGTATTTATGAAAAATATTCTGCCTTCGATAAAACACCGGAAGTATTTAATGGATGAATACTTCTGCTCGGGAGGGAAAAGCTTTTTAGAGAAGAAAGAAAGAGGTTTCCAACTTCTATCATAAAGTTGCTCCAATACAGCCCCCCAGCAATACTTGAAGCATTAGTGCTGATTCGTAGTTGTCCATGATTCACAGGATGCGTGAGAAGAGTAGTCTGAGCGAGGGCAGCTTTAACTGCATTTAAAGAAAATGGTGCAGCCTTACCGGTTAAGGGAAAAATTGTGGATATTGGGGGAGAGGATATCTATCTGGTATCGTAATCGCATTAAGCCGAAGGTAGTTTCCGCATGGTCGCCAGTCGTTGATGTCACGTTTTTGGAACTAAGTGCAAAGGTGAAGCAGCGCTGAACGAACTTTGCACAACCCCAATTGTAAC
This sequence comes from Tipula vernalis, assembly GCA_958295665.1. Lineage (NCBI taxonomy): Eukaryota > Metazoa > Arthropoda > Insecta > Diptera > Tipulidae > Tipula > Tipula vernalis. The sequence continues at coordinate 169,263,708 of OY282558.1, read as the reverse complement.
ATATACTCAAATTCAGTTCTCGCTATTTTTGGGTTTTTCACAGTCCAAATGTCTTGAATGTGAAAATGGTAAGTGGTCTTCTATGACGATATGGTGCAATACACTATGCTTCACAGGGTTGTCTTAGCGAAGATCTTTTATCAGATAAGGATATTGACGGTGCAGTTCACCGTATGGTTCATCAATGCTAAATTCGTATGTGTAAAAGTCGGGTGCCGTAAGTGCTAATTTTAGAACCGTTTGCTGCTTTCTGTGTCGATCAGAAAACGAAATTCTGTTTTAGGACATCTAATGGTAAGGCTACGATTTTGAAATGTCCCATGCCCCCAGTTTTCCGGGTAACCTCCGTATTTTCTTGCTCGATTTCCAAATTTCGAGAATTCATCTCGAGATCCAGAGCGCCGGTTGTCTCTACTATTCGAACGCTGCCTGGATGTTATAAATTATCGATTGAATCTGGACGTTAGTTGGTCAATCGATTTTTGGAGACTAGCAACAGTAATTTCTGTTTGACTTAACGATTTTGATTGTTTTGAAGGTTTCGATTCAACGGTATTGCAATTGAAATTAATTCGTTGTTATTATCAGCCTCACGTATTGCAACTATCGATCTTATCGAATCCGGAAGTCTATACCTAACAAAAGTGTTTTTAAAGGCGGAACATTTACAGCTAGTCGAGCTACCTGCTTTCTCCTCAAGATGTCTGTAAAAGTCAGATAGCGTGAAGTCTCCCATATCAGTTGACTAAAGCAGGGTTTCAATTTTCTCTTGCTCTGACAAGGATCACCATTTAATAACTTCATCTCTGAGGGTGTCGTGTTTATTGGTTTCCGATGGGTTACGAACTATATTTTCCACCGAAGCTATGACATCCACCGGTAGATGAGCTATCGCCAAATTGAATCTGTTCTCGTCAGTATTGATTCTTTTGACGTTTACTAATGGCTTTGGATAAATATCTAGCAATTTTTGTCCAAAACCGTTAAAGAAACTTATAGCGTTTAAGCTCATTACACTATAAACAAAATGAAACAACACCTATTTTAGCATTAAACTTTATACGGCCTATTTGTAGCCGACCGAAACCATAATAATAATCGCCTTCAAGGTACGTCATGTGCGATATGTAAATGTATGAATATGAAAGTTAACTTCATTTGACATTTTCTGTTACTCCCAGATTAAAATTCATATCGCTCAGGCCTGTTCATAAAAACATTCAAATTTCCAACAATTTTGTTGTTGTTGTTTGGTAGGTATGTACTGTATATGCAAACTTAAAGTAATTTTTTTGTTGTACTTTTACAGTGTTTATTTTTTGTATTCAACGGTTAAAAATGAATAATAAAAAACAACAAAACATTGTAAAAAAAAAAGTTAAAGTTAACAACAACCAAAAATATTGTACATAAATAAAAAAAAAAAAAAGCTCGGTAAAAATAAAATTAATGAGAAAAAATACCCTCAAATGTTAAACAAAAATACATTACTGGCATCAGCCAACGGGGAGGGAGGGAAGGGAAATGGCAATGGACAATTGGATGGAAAATTGATGTTGAATTAATTTCATGGAAATTTTTTTGTTTTGTTTGTTGTATTACGGCAGTCGAATGGAAAACGTACAATTATTTAATGTTTAATAAGTAAAAGTTTGCGCATTTTGATGAAAGGTTTGGTTATGTAATTTTGTTTTCGACCAAAAACTATTGATTACCCCACTCGTACGTACATAATATAATATTATAATAGGTGTTATTATTTTGCCAGAGAAGGGCATAGGGCGGGAAAATTATTACTTATTTTATTGTGAATGTGAACGTATAGAGTAATCTGATGTGTTGTCACCGTTGGTGAATACGAAACTTCAATTATTTTTATGGTTACCATTCATTTTCAGATGTTAATGTTTTGTTTCGGTATATATGATGCTATGTGCGTACATACCTACATATCTATATGGATGGTTGATAAAAACGGAAAAGGGTCTATTGTTTTTTATTGTGTCCCTATGTAAATTATGTTGTCAATTGTGTATATCCCCTAAACGACTATACGATAAACAATAACCATTTTTATTTTTAAACATTCGTGTCTTATTTAATTCCACTGTAAATATAATAAACACACATATACAACACGCACACATTCGAGGTAGATCGATATTTTTGGAAATAAGAAAGCTTTTCGATTGAAAAGCATAAAGTTACTTAGTTTACGGGTTTGTTTGTCTATATGGTATCATTTGATGACGTGCGGAGCTAAAATATGTTCACGGCGGAATTGACGCATAATTTTTTTGGCATTTTTTTCTTTATTGAAAGGTTAAGCCGTATTATACTCACAAAAAAAAAATGATTTACGACGAAGATCAAGAAGTACGTGGTTATTTATATATTGAAATTCCATTATATTATGTATTCGATCAAAAGTTCGGAAAATAGAAAGATTGATGTAATGTATGGAGTTAATTTAAATATTCAAATATAGATGTCATGAGGATGAATTGTAAAACTAAGCATAGGATTAAGAAAAAGTACAGTGTAAGAAAAGATATAGAAGTGTACGTTGGTGATTAAAGAGAAATAAAGAAAATTAATTGAAACGTTTTAAATCTAAAGAAAGAATTACCACCCGGCATAGAATACACAACATTGGGAATGAGGATGGGATTCGAACCCACGCGTGCATAGCACATTGGATTAGCCATGGTCAAGTATAGTCCAGAGCAGGAATTAGTACTTACTTGTGATACTTCCAAAGTTGGTATAGGAGCGGTTCTGTCCCATAGATACGAAAATAAAGTTGAAAGACCAATTGAGTTTGCGTCGAGAACATTATCTGATAGTGAGATGAATTACGGAGTCATTGAAAAAGAGGCACTGGCAATTGTGTTTGCGACCAAGAAGTTTTTCAAGTAGTTGATAGGAAGGCATTTTGTATTGGTAACAGACCATAAGCCATTTATAGCAATTTTTGGGGAGTATCGTGGGATTCCTCAAATGTCGACAAGTCGAGTGCAGCGATGGGCATTTCATCTTTCTGCCTTTAATTACACAATTGAATATGTAAAGTCAGGACAGAACTGTGCTGAAGAGGTTAACTAGTTCAAGTATGTATGTGCAAATGATAGTTTACCTCTAAGTTCGGATATGATAAGGCAGGAAACTGAGAAGGATGGTGGCTAATGGAAGTGATAAAGGCGATGAAGAGCAATTTTTTTGATGATTTGGATAAGAATAAATTTGGATCGTATTTAGTAAAGAAATATGAGTTAGTCATGGAAGAGGATGTGTTAATGTTTGGACATCGGGAAGACAGCAGTTATTGCACCAGATGCATCAAACTCATTTAGGTATGGTTAAGACAAAATCAATATTGCGGTCATATGTATGGTGGCCAAAAATGGATAAGGACGTGGAGGCATTAATAAGAAAATGCAAGAATTGCATAAATATATTGTCCAATCCTCCAAAAGCGCCAGTTATTCCATGGTCGCTTCCGGATGGTCCATGGAAGACGATCCATATTGATTTTGCGGGACCTATGTGTAGTAGATATTTTATAATTATATTAGATGCTTTTAGTAAGTGGATTGAGTTTTTTTACACTTCCAGTCCAACCACGGAATTCACAATTCGTTGTTTGTCGAATGTATTTTCACGGTTTCGTTTACCGGAACAAATTGTATGTGACAACGGGTCACAGTTTGTATCAGTTGCGTTTAAGAAATTTGTGTATTCGAATGGCATAAAGCATTCGTTGACACCGGCATATTTTCCTGCCACAAATGGGGCAGCTAAGAATGCCGTAAGGACGGTCAAGAAGGCCTTGTATACTGCGGGGTTTGACAAAAGTCCGGGAAATGTGGACAACGTGTTGTGCAATTTCCTTTTTGATTATAGAAATGTAGCTCATTGTACAACAAAGGTTGCTCCAACGTCATTAGTTCTGAATTTTAAGCCTAAAATAAACTTGGATTTGCTGTTACCTAGACCTGGAAAGGAAAAGGTTTGGGACAGTGATTTGAATGAACGGGGTCGCAAAGCAACAATAAAGAAACAGTTGGGACCAAGAGTATATGTGTGTAGATTGATGAATGGTCAGATAATACATAGACATGTGAATCAGATTAGAGGATGGGTTAGAAATAATATGTTAAGTTTTAGTAATAAAGTGGAAATACGAGATGGAAGGCGATTAATCGAGGCACAAGTTTTAGACGATGTTGAGGAAATTCAGAAAAGGAAACCAGTTAAAAATGAGGAGAATCGAGAATTTAATATTGTGATGTTCTACCATGGGGGTAATGGAACGAAGCTATCAATGATAGCGTTTCAGGTAATAGACATCTTGTAAATAATGAGTTAACTATGGTTAATCATGATGTTGAATTGGAAGAGTTTGTAGAGGGGAATAATGTGGAAAATTCGGCGATCTGGACATCCGGCATAAAATACACAACAATGGATCAGTCATTGATCGCATCTATTTAGTAAGCTTAAATTCAGATACAGAAAAATTTTATATGCGTCTTCTGTTGCTTCATATACCAGGGATTGTCTTTTTTGATGCCTATAAAACTGTTGGTAGTATATTATGTTCAACCTTCAAAGAATCAGCCTAAAGCTAGTGGCGTAACTACAAATTTAACATTTTTTAGGCCGCTAAAAATGCTTCTAGTGAAAAATTTATTTCTTCCTATTGTCTAGTCTGGCATTAATTAAAAGTATCTGAATTCGAGAGTAGATGACACTGAATATTCTTGAAAGTTCTCTAATATCCAATTACCGCAAGTTTTGTTAAAAAATTGTATAAGAATAAAATATGTAGTTGTAAAAATTGTTAATTAGTTTTATAGTTAATTTAAACAATTTTGGGTTTTAACTTATCTTTTAATGATGAGCCCTTTTCATACTTTTAGGTTTTTGCTAAAATGTTTTATGTATTTGCAAAAAATCAAGAACATTTAATTTTATAAACTTTCAACTATCAAAGCTTTCTTTAACCAAACCATTTTGTGCAGAAATATGATTTTACAAAGTTTGACGGAATTTTGGCTAAAATTTAGAATATCGTCAGTTAATCGTCAATAATCAAAAGCTTTTAGTTTTAAGAGGTTTTCAAACTGTAAAATTTGATATTGAAAAGAAAGGTTAAATTTAGAAATAGAGATTTTTAGGATAAATTTAGAATATTTGAGTTCAATGAGCTTTAAGCTTGATAATTAATTTATAACTTTTGGGTTTCAACTTCACATTGGTGAGCTTTTCCATAATTTCAGGTTTTTGTTACAATGTTTTATGTGCAAAAAAAAGTATTTAGAACTTTTAGTTTTAAGAGCTTTCACTGATCGAAATTTTTAAAATAATTTATCGCAAAATTCCGTTACCCTTTCTAACGGAATTTTGGTATAAATTTAGAATGTTTGATTCCAATGAGCTTTAACATTATTTAGTGAGCCGTGTATTTCGAAAAAATGTCGAACTTTTAGTTTTAGGAGCTTTCCGGTATTGAAGCTTTTTAACCCAAAATCATTTTCTTTTTATTCTGAAATTTGATAGTTTAATGGAAGGTAAGATTTTGGAATAAATTTAGAATATTTGCCTTAAGCTTTAAGCTTGACAATTAATTCATACCTGGGTTTGAACTTAATATTTTTGAGCTTTTTAATAATTTCAGGTTTTTAACAAAACGGTTTGATGAGTATAAATTTGTATTTGAAATATATGTCAGGTGCTTTAGTTTTAAAAGGTTTCACTTATCGAAGCTTTCAAACAAACCATTTTACTTCGAAATTTGATGCTACAAGGGATTACGGAATTTTGGGTAGAATCTAGAGTATTTGTGCTCAATGTAAATTATTAAGAGCTTTTAGTTTTAAGAGATTTTGAATCCAAACCATTTGACTTTCCATAAATTCGGTCTTTCGTTAAAATATTTATGAGCATAAATCATGTATTTCCAAGAAATGTCAAGAACTTTTAGAGTTAAGAGCTTTCGCTTATTGAAACTTTTCAACTCAAATCATTTTACTCGGAAATTTGATATTACGAAGGGTATTTTTTGGAAAAAATTAGAATATTTGTTCTCAATGTAAATATGCTTCATCAAAAATGTGTTTCCTTTTGTGAGCGTTCCATGTGTAAGAAAACCAAATGGTTTACTCAGATTTAATTTTGTGGACATATTCGGGCCATCGCTCAAAAGTAGATGAAACAGAACGTGATTCATTTGAATGGCCTCAAGTAAAACGAAAATCTTGCAAATCTATACGATGACGAGTTCTGGAGGTTCAAGAATTTCGAAATAATCTCAAAAAGGCCGAATTTTCAAAGAATCTTGAATATTTTTGAAAGTTCTCAAAAATATCAGTAAGTATGTAAAACCAAATTAAATCCTATTTGTGCTAATCACCGCAATGTGCAACGTAAAAAACCTGGACTAAATATCGAAATTTTGGCATAATTTCAAAAAATCTTTTAAATATCACGATTTAGATTTATATGTGTAACTTTGCAAGTTCTTACAAATCAAAGCTTGTCGCACAACATTGCCTGACAAAATTCGAATAAATTCGAAAAATAGTAAGAATCTCGAATAATCATATAAATGTCGAAACACTTAAGAAATGAAGAATAACCTCGCGGAATAATCTCGATTTCTCCAGAAAAATTGGAAAAATCTCTATATTATGTGAATGTCGATTAATCTCGAACAATTTCAATAATACCGGAATTTATTTTACATCCTAATATAATCTCAACCATAGTCGAATATCTTTAAAATCCCGAATAAGTTGACTGTTTCGTAACACCGAATCATCAATTAAGTTTCAAACATCACGCAAATCATTTCGATGATAAACTCCAAAAATCTCGCGAAATTTTAAGAAGTGATCAAAGGATACAAACGGATATGAAATCGAAGCGAGAATTTCTAAAATTAGGACAACTTCACGAAAAACAACCAAACAAATATGGGTCTATCCCAGTCGTCGGACGGCACTTTCCCCACAAAGCATCTACTATAGATCACCAAACCAAACATTAAGTTTTACAAATGTTTTCCGTTCAGGCAGGCAAGGTCCTTAAAAGTTATCACAGCTTTTATTAAATTTGGAGACCCGTTCCCCAATAACACAATTCGTTATGACATAATGAAATAATATTAGATTATTTTAGACATGTGTTGAACAGCAATCAACATCATCTTCGACCTTCGACAATTGGATTCAGTTATATATCTCTAGTATACAAAATCACCGCCACCGAATCCCACCTTCTTGTCACACAGTATTTAATTTTATATATCACCTAGCGCCTTTCTCCTAAACTTACTCTACCCTAATGGCATGATATTAAAATTTTAAAGGCTTCCCATAGTAATTTCGTATTAAGATGTATATACGACCTTTACTACCAAGTGAATTTATTACTCAGAAATAATACGTTTAAATGCAATTTTATTAAAGCAATTCAAAAATAACGTATCGATCAATATGTCGTTGAAATTTCAATCATTAAAATGTCATAAAATGTCAATAAAACGTCACAGAAATGTCCATGTCACAGAAATAGGAGTTTCTTGCTATATTTAAAAGCTTACTAGATATGTTTTATTTTTAAATGTTGACGATAAAGGTGGATGATGAATTATTGTCATATTTATCATCAACAAAACAAAAAATCGTCGGTCGCGTTTTGGAGAAAATTTGTTTGGAAGTTTCCTCTTCCACTACAACTCCCTCTCTTCTCAATTGGACCTAAAAGTTAACACAAACTGCTATTACTAAAATCTATGTTTGTACAAAATTTCGACAAAAACTATCAATATTTGTGAGAATGGGAGGTAAAACAAAAATAATAAAATTGTATTACTGGAAGGACGAACGGACAGAAGGGTCCTAGTAACCTAATTCGTCGAGAAGTGTGAAAATCTGGAACAACAATTTTTTCGCGATTACAATACTTACGCAATATAACATCGTTATAGTGGGAAAAGTAAAGAAAACATCATCACTAGTTGCAAAATTATGGCATTTGCATTTTCCTTAAATTTAAAATAGTTTTTCAAAATAACCCTTTAAAAGATTCGCTAAATGAGAAACTATAAGTCGAATGAACACTAATTGATTATAGAGACTGACTGGTTTGGCTCAAGTGAGGGAAACAAGAATTTATTTTTAGTTGCCGTTATGTATTTTTCTAGTTTCTCCTTGATTTTTATGAACATCACAATGATACATCGCAAGCTACTATGATTACTAAATCCTCCATTATTCAAATCAAATTTAACCTTCTGCAAAAGAAATTTTATCTGTTGGCAAATCAAATTTAACCTTTTCTAATTCAAACTTGATTTGTAAACGGTAGCGAATTTGTTTGGCTAAAGGCTCAATTTGATCTGTGAAAGGTGGAATTTTGATAAATGCAAAAGGAGTAAACTTGGAGTTAAGCAAAACGTATAATACAAATACATTAACCCAGCAAACACAAAAATCGTTATCGTTTGATGACGAAAGCTTTGATTTCTAAACTCTAATTTTCTTCCAATTCTAAATAACGGTCAAAACCTAAAGACATTTTTATTTCTCTGGAGTCAGAACCGGAAGAAATGGTTGAGCCTATCTTAAAAAAATATTTAATAGCAACAGGAACGTTTCCTTCTTTTTCTAAAAATTTGACAACCGCCTTTTCTTAAAAATTTTCTAGAAATGTACCGTCCTGCAAATTTGCACTTTAAGCTTAATCTGAGCTACCTAATCTTGAAATCTTATGGACCCCAACAACCGTGCCCTCCCCCCTCGTCCGCGGCTGCGGGTACCTAGTTACGCCATTGCCCAAATGCGTGGGCTATTTAATAATGATGCTACTTTTTGTTTATCTTTGTGTTCTTCCGGTACCTCATAATATAGTCGAACATTTTATAAAGTACAAAAACAATCTTTTTGAAAACTTTATAAGGCAGCATATTAATCACTCAAATGGTTTTACTAATTGTGCATTACAAAAAATGCAATCAAATAACTACGTTAAATTTAGAACAGAAGGCAGCCTACGAAAAATGGATTAATACAGCACAAAATGAAAATATGGAACTATACTTCCGTCCGCAGCATTGGACCTTTTGCGCAAGGATGATAGGAAATTATGTAGCTTCTTTTTTTTCATACTGTAGTTAACAAAAGTTTAATGGGGTTCTTCATTTTTAATGAGACACGTTATTTTACATTTTTTGGGATTTTTATTTTTGAGAATATGATGGTATCTCAAAAGAAAATCCAGAAATTTTAAAATCCAGAATAATTGAAAAGTAAAAATCCAGAAAAAAAAATCCCGAAAAAATCAAGAAATTACCGGAAAAGCAATCCAGAAAAAATATTGTGACAGTGACATCTAGGGTGTGATAGAATAAGTTAAATTAATAGCTCAACGTTTTTACTGTACTAAAATGGAATTTTCCATGATAAAAATGTTCTAAATATTTCTACGCTATTCTAACTGGAAAAGTCATAAACTTTCGAGAAGTTTTGTTTGTTTATATAAAAAGGCGAACAAGATCGAATTGGATTATTTGAATTTGGAACGCGATAGTATAAACTTGTAAGTGTGTTGTAATAATTTTCGTTTGAAAATAAATAAATTCGTTGTTGAAAAATTGAATTGATTTTGTTTTATTCACAATCCAGTGATACGAACCTTGAGTGACAAGGCAAAAACGGAACAATATTTAAATGAAAAAAATTCAATTTTATAAGCATTTTTAAATTTTTATCATCACTTGAAACATTTGTGGTACATCTATTAGTCGAAGCGAAACGATGTATCGCTCGTATTCCTTTGAACTGTGTCTGAAAGGTGGACGAAGCATTAACGAAGCATTAAATCGCTTTGCTCCAATAAATTCGTCGATACCACACTAACTAACCCTATGAATTAAGCCAATCACAAAATAACTTGAAACATTTGTTGTAGAACTATCAGTGTAGAAGCGATATGAGCTATCCAATTTCTTTGATCTGTGTTTGAAAGGTTGACGAAACAATCCATTAATATAAATATTAAGAACTTTATAGTTGTGTTTCTGGATTTTTTCTGTATTTTGTTTTTCTGAATTTGTTTATTTCCGGATTTTTTTTCTGGATTTTTTTTTCGGGATTTTCAGTTTCGGTATTTTTTTTCTAGATAAAGTAGCCAGCCCATCTGGCTTTTGAACGCTCGGGATTTTGTATCATTAGCATTTTGTCCCTTGGGATTTGGTCCCTCGGGATATTATTCCTCGGGATTTTATACTTCAGGATTGTATTACCAACCCATTAAAATAATTTGTTGCTTGTCTCATTATCGAATCTATCACGGCTTCGATATGGGTTTGTGTTTTAGTCCGATAATAAAAGAAAACGAAGAAATACGGATTTGAATTGACATGGGAAGGGCCAACAATGCTATTACTAGAGAAAATTTCCCTTTGCTCTCCACACCTAGATATACTTTTGGGATATCATCCCATTAAAAGGAAGACCCCATAAAATTTTTCTTAACTATAATATGAAAACAAAAGGAAGCTGCATAATTTTTTGTCATCCTTGCGCAGAAAGGACCAACGCTAGTAAATTTTTGAAAAATGTTCTCTAATTTGTAAGAATGTTGGAATTTTAATAAATCACCAATGCAGGGGTTTGATGGTGGCCGGCCTTTCCTGTAAGGTATGAAATGAATTAAATTAACTTTTCAAAAATTTGTTTTATTAATAAAAACTGTTACTTCCGGATTTTTTGTTATTTTGGTAATTTTTGGAGGGTAACGATACCAAACTTGCAATTGGCCGCAACTGAGAAGTCCAAAATTTTCCTCAAGATTGGATGTAATATATGTTTTCTATCAAATATGACTAATGTTCGGAATATCTTTTACTCCCAAACTCTTTCAAACTTTTTTTTAGAAAACCCTTGGTACCCTCGTACTGTTATATAAATTGTCACCAGATGGAGTAATTCCGGGCACCGAAAACAACTGAAGAATTACAAAGCTTTCTAGGATTAGTTAATTTTGTTGAAAAATTGATTTCAAATTTAGCGACGATAACTGATATCAGAGCCTACTGTATAAATAAGAGCCTCCAGTATCGACTGTATTTTTTACTAAGCTTAAAATAAGGTAAGGGGTTTTCTTTACTATGAAACTATGAATTGGAAAAACGATATTTTCATTTACTATTTTAGTTTTTAAGAATAATGAGCTTTTGTTTTGTTTTTATAATTTTATTTGATTGAAAAACCGAGTCAAGAAAATTGTAATTTCTTAGTGAAAATCGTCTTCAAAAATAAGGTATTTTTGAACTTTAAAATGTTGTTGTTTTGTAATATACGTCAAAAACACGGATGTGAAGTTTTCAACAAAAAAACCAAAATCAACAAAACGTATATGTATACAAAATTTGTTGATTTAACAAAAAATTGTATTAGTATTAGTGCAACAGTCGGTAAAAGCAATTTAAAAGAAATAGCAGACTTGTAAACCACTACAAGAAAATATGGATTAATCTTTGTTTAATAAATAAAAGCTTTGTACAATTTGTGATATCAACATTGCTTAAACAAACTAATTAGACAATAACAAGTCTTTTGTGGGTGAATCTGAAAATTGTTGAAATTTCTTGAGTTATGAATTTTAGTGGTTTGCTTTACTGAAGATTGCCCAAATCACCGAGTTTTTCCCGGGTTGTGACATAGGCCACTAGTTAGCTTAAGGAGTGTACTTCAACTAGTGGCCTATGTCACAACCCGGGAAAAACTCTGTGATTTGGGCAATCTTCAGTACAGCAAACCACTAAAATTCATAACTCAAGAAATTTCAACAAATTTCAGATTCACCCACAAAAGAGTTTTCATAATTATTAAATTATTTAATATTTTCTTTAATATTTAATATTTTAATTATTTATTATTTAATATTTTCGAAATTGTTTTATGCTTTATATTCTATAATTAAGTAGTTAATTATTATTTAACTTGTTTTTAATAGAAATTGTTTGGCCTACTATACATCCATTGCACCAATTCATATACATTTTTGTTGTTTTGTTGGAAACTTCACACCCGTTCAAAAACTCATAGCTCATAATTTATGAACAATACAATAATCATCTCTTTCATTGCCTCTATTCAAATTTGAATTCGAATATCTTTCTATTTTTATTTTGAATTTGGAAAGCATGCTATATTGTTTTGATTTTTTGTTTCCTTCACGCGCACTGTATTGATTTAATTTTTTTCTGTTTGGCTCTTTTTGTTTTATTTTACTTTCGATTATTGAGCGGAGACGTGTTGTCTTTTTTCTTACCATTGGTTTTGGATGTGCATAAATCATGACGTCATTAAATTGAATTTTCTCTTTTTAATATACGTATATTGTTATTGTTCTAGAATGTTTTTTAATTTAATTTCCCTTATTTTCTTTTGATTATTGCTGGAAAATGGGGGAATTTGAGAACCTGTGTTTTAAATGAGTTAGACATTGAGTTATTTTTTAGCGATTTCAGAAAAAAATATTTAACTGGGTTTAACTTTTTATTCATGTTTTATCGTCAATCGAAATCGTGTTTTTTCATACAAACTCTATGAAAATAAATTATTTTTTAGTGTTTCTATGTCCCTTATTTTAAGTTAATTTTTCACATGGCGGCTCTATTTACATCAACATGGTTCTGCTGATATTGAGAAACATGGAAACAAGAGAAAGTCGAAGCTTTAGCAAGGATTAAAAATGCTTTGTCAAAGGATAAAACATTATGTTACTATAATCCTAATCAAGGAGCGCAAGTTATAGGCCCAGTTCTTAATTAATTCAAACAAAATGGATAACTACGGTAATAAATCTTTATAAGATTGTGAAAAGCGCTACTGTCAAACTGAAAAGGAGACTTTGGTGTTAATATGGCCATGTAACATTTTAATACATTATATGTATGTGGAATGAATGAATTTGAATTGGTCACAGATCACAAGCGGCTTGAAATTATTTTTACAACGAAATCAAAACCGTGGACTAGAATAAACCAATATGTGTATTTTTATGTGTTGCGGCCATATCTCAATTTTTCTGTTAATTAAATCATTTAGCGCAATGCAGGCTGTATAAATCTTTTTTAATATTAGCACATACGACTATGAATGTATACATAGTACATATGTACATGTCATAGATTCAACCAAATTTGTTTAACTAATTGTTCAATGCTTTTATTGGTTGGATAGTTAAGTTTTAGTTTCAATAAACATGAGTTTTTTTTTTGTCGAAACGTTTGTGAATTGAAACCATCACAAGATTTAAACTTCCCACAGAACGAAATTTGTATACATAAAAATTGCAACATGAATAGTGCGAGTAAAAAAATGTAAAATTCAATTCGAACAGTTTGGTTAACATGTTCGAATTTGATTTTTTATTTTTTTTTTCTAAATTGAAGGATTATTATAAGATCATTTGTCAATAATGTCATCATAGTTTTATTCGTGTGTATAGATTTAATATGCAAATATTTCAAATAAAGTTACATGTTTCCTCAGTAAATTGTATGTTACTAAACACGATATGTCTGATTCAGTAATGGTTGCTTTCTGTTCTATCTGTACGTATATCATTTTGTTGCACCATGCAAAAAAAAAAAACCAAACAATAAATATCATTTTTCATTTTCCAATATTGAGATAAAAGTTTAAAAAAAGAAAAATTTGACATACAACACGGCTTCTGTACTTGATAAAGTCACACAATTTTGTCGTTTACATGACCAACTGATTGGTCCACCAAGCAGAAAAATATAACCAGAATTCGATTTACGACTCTCACGGCATTCAGCCCAATCTGCATCAGCATATCCAACCAAATTAAATTCCTCACATAAACTACCCAGCTTTAGCTTCAAACTTAAAGCGCCCTTCAAGTAAGTAATCACTTTATTTAATTGATTCCAATCTTTTGTCGTTAGTTTGGCCAATTTGTGTGATAAAATTGTCACGGCGGCTGCGATATCAGGTCTGGTATTGGTGCAAATATAGAGCAAACATCCAATAGCAGCTCGATATTTGTCAATGTTAACAAATATTTCATCACATGGATCTTTATGATATGTTGGACTAAGTGAAATATCGGATTCCTTTGCTTCATCCAATGTGAATTTCCTGACAACATTCTTTATATATTTTTCCTGATCCAAAAGAAAATAATCACCGTCAAATATTACTCTAATCCCAAGATAATTATTGATTTCGCCCAATTTTTCAATTTCAAAATGTTTTCTTAATTTATCTTCAACTGTTTTTGACAAAACTTTCGAATTGCTGATAATTTAAATATCATCAACGTAAATCAATACATATACTGCTTCGTTTGATGACGGATTTTGATACGTATACAAACAATTATCCGCAGTACTTTGTTTTAAATTGCATTTAATAAGAACATTGTGTAAAGTCTCATATTCCACACGCGAGCAGATTGTTTCAAACCATAGAGACCTTTCTAAGTAAACAAACTTTGTCTTCTTCACCTTGTTTCACGAAACCAGTTGGCTGACGCATATATATTTCTTCTTGTAATTCTCCATTCAAGAAAGCGGTTTTTGCATCATAATGGTACACTTTCATTTTTCAACTAGCAGCAATAGATAATAACGTACGAATAGTAGTATGGTGCGCGACGAGTGCGAACCCCTGATCATAGTCAGTTCCAAACTTCTGACTGAAACCTTGAGCAACCAACCTTGCTTTGTATCTTTTTAAACTTCCATCACTATCCGTTTTCAGCTTATATACCCATTTACATCCAATAGTGTTTTTACCTATTGGTAAATATAATATTTAGGGGGAACACCTTTATTTGGTCGATTTGAACGTCTTACTACTGTATTTGAGTTGTCAACAATTGGATCATCAATAACATCTATTTCACTCGCTATGTCTTTTCGATTTATTTCACCCGGCTCCTTTAATTCATCTACAGCACCCAAATTGTGATTGTCAATAAATTTTTCCGAAATTTTTAAATCTGCATCGATACGTTCTTCAACATCATTCTGGTCAACACCGAACTTCTTTATGTCATTACTATTATTCAATTTACAAGAGGAAACATTAACATCATTCATAAACTTAACATCTCTTGAAATCACAACTTTCTTTGTCGATGGCACATATAAATGATATGCTTTTGATTCAACATCAAAACCTAACAAAATGGCTTCTTTTGCCTTTACGTCGAGCTTCCTTCGTTGTTCGTCAGGAACTTTAACGAAACATTTGGATCCAAAACGTCTTAAGTTCATATAAATAGGTTTTCTTTTAAACCAATATTCATATGGAGTTTTGTCTTGTTGTTTTATTAATAAAAACTGTTACTTCCGGATTTTTTGTTATTTTGGTAATTTTTGGAGGGTAACGATACCAAACTTGCAATTGGCCGCAACTGAGAAGTCCAAAATTTTCCTCAAGATTGGATGTAATATATGTTTTCTATCAAATATGACTAATGTTCGGAATATCTTTTACTCCCAAACTCTTTCAAACTTTTTTTTAGAAAACCCTTGGTACCCTCGTACTGTTATATAAATTGTCACCAGATGGAGTAATTCCGGGCACCGAAAACAACTGAAGAATTACAAAGCTTTCTAGGATTAGTTAATTTTGTTGAAAAATTGATTTCAAATTTAGCGACGATAACTGATATCAGAGCCTACTGTATAAATAAGAGCCTCCAGTATCGACTGTATTTTTTACTAAGCTTAAAATAAGGTAAGGGGTTTTCTTTACTATGAAACTATGAATTGGAAAAACGATATTTTCATTTACTATTTTAGTTTTTAAGAATAATGAGCTTTTGTTTTGTTTTTATAATTTTATTTGATTGAAAAACCGAGTCAAGAAAATTGTAATTTCTTAGTGAAAATCGTCTTCAAAAATAAGGTATTTTTGAACTTTAAAATGTTGTTGTTTTGTAATATACGTCAAAAACACGGATGTGAAGTTTTCAACAAAAAAACCAAAATCAACAAAACGTATATGTATACAAAATTTGTTGATTTAACAAAAAATTGTATTAGTATTAGTGCAACAGTCGGTAAAAGCAATTTAAAAGAAATAGCAGACTTGTAAACCACTACAAGAAAATATGGATTAATCTTTGTTTAATAAATAAAAGCTTTGTACAATTTGTGATATCAACATTGCTTAAACAAACTAATTAGACAATAACAAGTCTTTTGTGGGTGAATCTGAAAATTGTTGAAATTTCTTGAGTTATGAATTTTAGTGGTTTGCTTTACTGAAGATTGCCCAAATCACCGAGTTTTTCCCGGGTTGTGACATAGGCCACTAGTTAGCTTAAGGAGTGTACTTCAACTAGTGGCCTATGTCACAACCCGGGAAAAACTCTGTGATTTGGGCAATCTTCAGTACAGCAAACCACTAAAATTCATAACTCAAGAAATTTCAACAAATTTCAGATTCACCCACAAAAGAGTTTTCATAATTATTAAATTATTTAATATTTTCTTTAATATTTAATATTTTAATTATTTATTATTTAATATTTTCGAAATTGTTTTATGCTTTATATTCTATAATTAAGTAGTTAATTATTATTTAACTTGTTTTTAATAGAAATTGTTTGGCCTACTATACATCCATTGCACCAATTCATATACATTTTTGTTGTTTTGTTGGAAACTTCACACCCGTTCAAAAACTCATAGCTCATAATTTATGAACAATACAATAATCATCTCTTTCATTGCCTCTATTCAAATTTGAATTCGAATATCTTTCTATTTTTATTTTGAATTTGGAAAGCATGCTATATTGTTTTGATTTTTTGTTTCCTTCACGCGCACTGTATTGATTTAATTTTTTTCTGTTTGGCTCTTTTTGTTTTATTTTACTTTCGATTATTGAGCGGAGACGTGTTGTCTTTTTTCTTACCATTGGTTTTGGATGTGCATAAATCATGACGTCATTAAATTGAATTTTCTCTTTTTAATATACGTATATTGTTATTGTTCTAGAATGTTTTTTAATTTAATTTCCCTTATTTTCTTTTGATTATTGCTGGAAAATGGGGGAATTTGAGAACCTGTGTTTTAAATGAGTTAGACATTGAGTTATTTTTTAGCGATTTCAGAAAAAAATATTTAACTGGGTTTAACTTTTTATTCATGTTTTATCGTCAATCGAAATCGTGTTTTTTCATACAAACTCTATGAAAATAAATTATTTTTTAGTGTTTCTATGTCCCTTATTTTAAGTTAATTTTTCACATGGCGGCTCTATTTACATCAACATGGTTCTGCTGATATTGAGAAACATGGAAACAAGAGAAAGTCGAAGCTTTAGCAAGGATTAAAAATGCTTTGTCAAAGGATAAAACATTATGTTACTATAATCCTAATCAAGGAGCGCAAGTTATAGGCCCAGTTCTTAATTAATTCAAACAAAATGGATAACTACGGTAATAAATCTTTATAAGATTGTGAAAAGCGCTACTGTCAAACTGAAAAGGAGACTTTGGTGTTAATATGGCCATGTAACATTTTAATACATTATATGTATGTGGAATGAATGAATTTGAATTGGTCACAGATCACAAGCGGCTTGAAATTATTTTTACAACGAAATCAAAACCGTGGACTAGAATAAACCAATATGTGTATTTTTATGTGTTGCGGCCATATCTCAATTTTTCTGTTAATTAAATCATTTAGCGCAATGCAGGCTGTATAAATCTTTTTTAATATTAGCACATACGACTATGAATGTATACATAGTACATATGTACATGTCATAGATTCAACCAAATTTGTTTAACTAATTGTTCAATGCTTTTATTGGTTGGATAGTTAAGTTTTAGTTTCAATAAACATGAGTTTTTTTTTTGTCGAAACGTTTGTGAATTGAAACCATCACAAGATTTAAACTTCCCACAGAACGAAATTTGTATACATAAAAATTGCAACATGAATAGTGCGAGTAAAAAAATGTAAAATTCAATTCGAACAGTTTGGTTAACATGTTCGAATTTGATTTTTTATTTTTTTTTTCTAAATTGAAGGATTATTATAAGATCATTTGTCAATAATGTCATCATAGTTTTATTCGTGTGTATAGATTTAATATGCAAATATTTCAAATAAAGTTACATGTTTCCTCAGTAAATTGTATGTTACTAAACACGATATGTCTGATTCAGTAATGGTTGCTTTCTGTTCTATCTGTACGTATATCATTTTGTTGCACCATGCAAAAAAAAAAAACCAAACAATAAATATCATTTTTCATTTTCCAATATTGAGATAAAAGTTTAAAAAAAGAAAAATTTGACATACAACATAACAATCTGTTGTGACATGATCATAACGCTCGTATGATATTTTTGTTGTTGTTATGACTATATCGTACTCGTATGTTTATGTATGTAGGACGTACTATATATATTTTTAAACAAGCAAAATACATTAAGCTTTACGTAGTACACGAGCGTATATAAATGGTGTGAATGCGGAATTTTCGTTGAATGCATAATTTTAACGATTTTGCGACTAGTATTTCATAAATTTTATAGTGGAAAATTGAAACACAACAAAACAAAACAAGAAAAAAAAAATGGTAATCATTGGTTTAATTAAAAAAAAAATTGTGTAGTAAACTATACAAAATGTTTTGTAGCTTAAAAGTTTTAATTTTTTCCTATGGTTTTGTTATAAGCTTTTTTGTTTTGGCAGCATAAGAACATATACGCTTTGAAAAGTATCAAAATTTTGAGTAGACCATAAAATGTCTTCTATCGTAAGCTAATGAATTGAATCGTAAACATCAATAAATTTAAAAACAATTTTTAAAACTTTTTGCGAGAAAGACTCAGTTTGAGTGCAATCCGAATAAATTTTCGGCCTTGCAGGCGGATACCTTTTGCCAACTCTAACATTAACGTTACTAATCATCAGCCTGACATCGTGCTCAGGTATCATCATCCATCTTATTGAAAGTTGAGTTTTTGGTGTTGGGTTCGCTATTTCAGCGGGCCCATGTAAGCAGATTACTGACATTCTCGTTTGTTTCTTGCTCAAGCGAAGTCTAGACATTCGAACATTGCACTGAGGGAAAAAACCATGTAAATTCAACAAAAACAATGTTGAATGAAAGTAAAATGTATATGAAAACTCGTTAAAGTGGTTTTTCTTAGTTTCAATTCCGAAAAAAATTTCAAAATATAATTAAAACTAAACAATGTAGTTTTTAAATTTAACTACATATTTTATTTTGATTGTGCAACCTTTTACTTTTAATTGTTGACCAACCTTGATTTGATGATTACAAATTATTGAATTCCATGTCAATTCAATATTTTCCAATTTTGATTTAATGTCATTAAAAGAAATATTCGTTGGTTCAATGTTCGAACAATTTTAATTTGAAATTGGCAATGATTTATTTTTTTGAAACGTCATCAAGTAATTGTTTCAATGTGAATTAATAATTTAAAATTTAAATTATTAACATTTTTTATTTAAAATGGGCTAACCTAACATTGATTTAACGAAAATCGAATTCGAAATAAAAGGAAAATGCGATTGATTTATATTAATTCTTGAACTTTTTTATTCGTCTTACAAAAAAAATCTAATGTACACTAAATTTAATTCAAATAAACATATTTATAGTATATGTTTTCCGTTATAATGGAGTACAAGTGTAACGGTATAGGCTTAAATAACTCAAAATTGTCTTGGAAACTAACGATTAAATAATAATTGGGTTTATATTCAGTTCCTTTATAGGTTACTGATGTTACATTCATTTTTATACGTTTATAATCAATTTGTTCAACGTCAATTATTTTGGAATAATATTCTTCTATTGATAGGTCTTTAATTTCAAACTGATCGATGTCACAATAATTAACTTTAGTTGATTTTTCGGCATTTTTTATATACAAATATATTAATTGTTCAAGCATGGCAATCCCAATAGTTTCGATGTGATAAATCATAAAAATACAGAGGCTAATCGCTCATAATCATAACATATCTACTGAAAAAAAAAGTAGAAATATCTTCCCCTCTCCCCGTAATTTTGGCTGAATCCTGAATGCCCTAAGAGTTATATACCAATGTACCACTCTGCAGAAATGAGAACCCTCCATGAGTTCTTTATCAGTGTTGCCAACAATTATTTTTAGTGGATGCAAGATTGAAGTCAAAATAGTGCAGACCGCATTGACACTAAACAGTGCTAATTTTTTTTTTTTTTTAGTTTAAACAAGATCAAATCCAGAGATGGGTAGTGCCGAAAAGTGGTACTTATGACACAGTTTGCAACACTTTTTGACAAGCGTTCTTCGCAGTCTGTCAAAACCTGTGTTTTCGACATATTTTGACATAGTTTTTTGACAGCGAAAAAATTTCAAAATGCACAATGTTAACTTCATTTATGTTCAGAACGTTTTCAACGGTTAGAACTTACTAATGAAACAACAAGAATATTTTGTTTCCTCTGGTTTGTAATACGGGGCCAGAGATGGATAAACCGCTAAAAAATCTCATTTTTCGATAATTTTGTCAAAAATAGGTCAACAATTTTAAATTATGGTCAAAAATTGTCGAAAGTGTCATAAACTATCGAAAAGTCTCAAAAATTGTCGAAAAGAGTCAAAAACTGTCGAAAACTGCCGGAAAGTGTTAAAAGCTGTGCGTGCGATATTACGAAAAAGAGGAAACAAAATATTCTTATTGTTCGTGAGTAAGGTTTTGAAATATACTGGTAAATTTTAAAACTGTTCAAACTATTAAAACAGTCCTGAACGTAAATCAAGCTAAAATTTTACATTTTTAAATTTTTTTAGTTGTCAAAAAGTCCTATCAAAAAGTGTTGAAAACACAGGTTTTGAAAGTCTGTCATGAACGTCATGAACTCGTGTCAAAAAATGTAAAAAACTCTATCATAAATACTAGTTTTCGACACTACCCATTTTTGTAAACCACACACACAGACAGTTTTTGACACTTCGCATGAAATGTTTCTTTCTTTTTATTTCAAGACGATAAAATAAATAATTTTCAGTTATCAAAAAACTTCCAAAAAATCCAAAAAAAAAAAAAATGGAGCTAAAAATATACCGATCTTATGGACCGGATCACTCGTTTTTTATCTGGAAAATATCCGGATATTTTGTTTTGTCTTCTGGTCAATCATCCTCTCATCAATACTAGAATTAAAGAATTTAGGAGTAAGCAAAAATTTTGGAAAATTTAGTAAAGCATCTCTAAAATTTATTCTTCATAAAATGTTTTCATATTTTCAAGTAAATTAATTTCTAATAAAATAAAATGAAACATTTAGCAAATGTTGGAAAATAATCACATCCCTCATAGAATGAAAGCAGTCTCGCAAAACTTGTTTTATAGCTTATTGCTGTACTGTTTTGGGAAAATTAGACTAACATACATTTGCAAAATTATATTTTTTACCAAAGCAACAAGCAATATAGTTTTTAAATTATGAAATGTCACTTGTCTTCGTCGTCGGGACAAAATTTTGAAATAAAAAAATCCGAAAGACTGAAGCGTGAAACGCGGTAACTAAACACCAGAGTAGGTACATCTAACCAAATGACAAACTAAATTTAATGGAAATTATAACCGTCTTGAATAAACAAATTTAGTTCGCTCTAACACCGCATTATTTTAAGCGCTCCTTCTGTAATAATTTAATCGAGATTATAGGCAAAATCCATCAATTTTTGACGACTAGTCTATAATCTATAATTTAAACTGGATTAACTTAATCTCCGTCGTTTAAATTATAAGAAAATCTAGGTTTGCTAGTTAATCGAGATTCCCATTTCCATCGTACTTGTCGAATTTCGTCATAATCATTGAAGAAATAACCGAGTTCCTTCCTAATTCGCCATATTACAGAACTTTATCCAAATATCATTTTAGAATCCCATAGCCATCATAATTGTCAAATTTCATCACAATCGGTTAAGAAATAAGCGAGTTCAATGACTCCTGAAAAGCACAAAACGCGAAACTCGGGTAGTTTTGTAAATTTAATGAAACTATGTTTTCGTCGTCACGTTCGCAAAAATAATCAAAGTCTATTAAAATGAAATACCAATCAGGATCTAAAAGAAAAAGGGTTGCTGAGAGCAGAAAAGTGAGTGTACTCGTACCTGCTTATTATTTATTTTGTTCTATCATAGAAAAATCATCGCCTGTAAAATGATCTGCTAAACCAAGCATCCCAAGCCGAGTATTTCAAATTATGAAAAATTGATTTCCCAGCTATGATACTGTGCGATATGCTGACAATTATGTACTTTTGTATGATCTACGAAATAGAGTGGCACACTGGATGTGTGAACACTTCACTACAAAAAATGTGAAACTTAATGTAACTCGTGCTAAATGTCGGTTTACAAGTGACGAAAGTATTCATCCATACTTTCGTCCCGCAAAGACGGATTTCATGAATTTGAATTTAGATCGTGGCCATATGGCCGCAGCTGGAAATCATCAAATTGAACAAAACGATATGGACCAAACATTTTTATCGACTAATATGGCACCGCAAGTTGTGGAAGGTTTTAATCATGGTACTTGAAAATGTTTAGAAAATTATGTCAGGAATTTACCAGCGAATTATCCAATTGTGTATTGCTATACTGGTCCTGTATACCTTGCAAACATTGAAGCTGACGGGGAACAATACCTCAAATAAAAAGTTATTGGAAAAAATTCGGTGGCGGTGCCAACATATTTTTTAAAATTATAGTAATGGAGACATGCAATATTAAATTAGAAATGGAAGGATAAATAATACCGAACAAAATAATTTCGAACAACACTATATATCCTTAGTCTGAACAAAGTACAAATTTAACTACAAATATTTAAATGCGTTATTTGGACATAATGTAGGCACGATATAACTATTTGTTTTATAGAAAAGAGTTTACCCGACCCTACAAATTAAAAAAAAAAAAATGACTCGAATCTGGCTCAGAAATTGGGAAAACGCTAAGCATCTGGTTTTACGATTGTGTCAAAAATGGGTCGAAAAACTGTCGAAAAGTGTGGGGGAGGGGGAGGGGGGTTCGGTGGGTATGTTATGGCGAAAAAGAGGAAACAAAATATTCTTGTTGTTTTATGAGCAAGTTTTTAAAATATACCGTTTAATTTTGACCGTTCTAACTGTAGAAGCAGTTATGAACGTAAATGATGCTAAAACTATTTCGCTGTCAAAATGTGTAGAAAACACAGATTTTAAGAGATCGATAAGAACTTAGATTTTGATACTACCCGTCTCTGACCTGGCTTCATTAAAAGGTAATCTAAATTCAACCTAACAGGTTGAATTTCAAAGAAACCTATCATTTGTATTTGTTTATTTTTTATAATTTTGAAAAAAACCTGAAGAATAAAATTAGTTCATGTTATTCCTTCGATTTTATAAGAATTAGTACTTTTTTGAAAGTACTAGAATTAGTGTTAAATTTACCGAAATAGTGCCAAATTGCACTTAGGTGCAAATCTGGTTTTTAAGGTGCAAAAATAAACTGGATAGTGCCAAATCTGGCCCCGAAAGTGCTAACTTGGCAACCCTGTTCTTTATGTTGGTAGTTTGGTTTCGTACTGAAAAGTTGGTCTACTCATCAGGCAGCAGCTACGACCAAACTATAAAAAATTCCACTCTAGCCACTCACATTAAGTATCTGGCCAGAACGTTCTGACATAGCGAATTATTATTCATTACATCAAATATCAAAAACCCATGGAGAAACCTCATTTGTGTGTGTATTATGCCCACACGAATATTTTTTAAGAATTTTAATTTGTCTGTCTGTAATCAGTTGATCTAGTGAATAATAATTCGCCATGTTAGTACGTTCTGACCAGATACTTAAGGTGGGTGGCTAAAGTGGAATTTTTTGTAGTTTGGTCGTAGCTGCCTGATGAGTAGACCAACTTTTCAGAACGAAACCAAACTACCAACATAAGGAACTCAACCCAACGGTTCTCATTTTTGCAGAGTGGTACATCGGTATAACTCTTAGGGCCTTCAGCCAAAATTACGGGGAAGGGGTAGGATATTTCTACTTTTTTTTCAGTAGATATGTTATGAGCGATTGACCTCTGTATTTTTCTGATTTACCAGGAACAATTAATATATTTGTCTATAAAAAATGCAGAAAAATCAACTGATTACAGACAGACAAATTAAAATTCTTAAAAAATAATTAACTTCGAAGTTCGAACCCATGTGCATATTTAATTAAAATTGGAGAAAACTTTAAACCTGATTTGACAGCTAGTGAATAAGACGGACTCAGTCTTGAAGTTATATTATGCAAATACGTTTCCGATTCCTTGTGTTTGGCTTCAAACCGTATTGCCCAAAGATATTTTAAAGGACCACATTGTTTAATTACCGTCGCATAGTGGACTAAACAGTGATGCTTTGGTTTAAGTGTCTTACCATAAAGTTGAATATATCATGCATGATGATTTTCAATTATTAGTTTCAAATTGTTTATATTATTTAAGGAGTATGGTGATTGTTGTAATAAATCAATGATTTGTATTAAAAACGTCAAAAGTTTCCAATGACTGTTTTGCTGGGGAATTTATTCACCTATCATTAAAGGCAAAAAGTGTACAAAGCACATCATTTCACTTGCAGACATTTTTAAGTTACAGAGTTTTAATTTGTTCATTTCAATATCTGGTGACATATTGCCGATTTCCGTTTCTCCAAATAGGAATAATTTTTTGTTACTATTTGCAACATTTATCGATATTATATCATCATATATCAACGTTGATAATATGTTGCTTATATCTTACCGACAAAACCCTTCAAAAATATCGTGCGTGATATCAAAACAAAAATTCTCATGGACATCAAAGCATTCTAATTGATTGAAAATATAGTACAACTAGTTTTAGACCGGTTTCTTTTAAATTGTTAATTGCTAAGTCTTTCATATAGTTATCTTTATTTCTTAAAAATAATTCTATTTCAGATATATCAGATTTGGTATCCTCTCCAGTCCTAGTACACACGCGACAAAATCTTTTAGAATTAAATGATTGAACGAAGCCTAGAATGCTATTCACCGCTAGATTATCTCCAACAATCACACCTAATATAAAACGAATTTTATAACTTCCTTCCGAAGTGTTAATGTCAACACCGTTTTATAGCTCTTATAACTGATTAACTAAAGGGTAAAATGAGCTGTCGTTGCCAATTTTTTTTATATTATTAAAACTAATAAGCGCACAGTGAAAAATGAAATCTAATTTTGATAACAAATATTGCGGTATTGTGGTAAAACTATAATAAAAGCCGCATATTGAAGAACAATGGCTGCCTAAGACATTAATAATTTGAAAATCATCAGCTTATAATACGTAAGGTATAACCAAATCATCAACATATTTACGTTTTTTATTTTAAATAGCTCAGCAGACGTAAAATTCTGTAAATTATCTGAGTTGAAATTTTTATCTGTATTTTCTAAAGTTTGTAGAAGTTCAAAAATAGACTTGAATTGAAAAACTAAAGGCATTACGTAAATATTTGAAGTTATAGGTGCTAATGTACTCTGTAGTACTGTACGCTAATGTACTCTGTAGCACTTGATACTAACAATAATAATTTTTTTATTAAATTTTGAATTTCCAAAACTTGCTTTCTAGACATACTGTTATTTGCATAAAGTTACACAGATAAGCTTAAAAACAATTTTTTTTAAATTTTCGATCAACTGTTCTATTCCATAGGAGATTTTATTAACAGGTTTTGGAATATGATTTGTAGATAATTCGTCTATATTTATTTATCCAAATTTGCTTTTAGGGGAGGTGTAGGGGCTTGTATTTCCAAGTATTTAGATTTGTTGTATTTATGCAACCTATCTAAGTGGGCTCGAAGTGAAGGAAAATTTGAGAATACTTGATTACACTTATTTTGTTTACATCTAATTACAATTGATTTTCCAGAAATTACATGGTCGAACTTATAATGGCGTATTAGAACTGCTGAGTTTGGAAAACGTTTGAAACATTTACAACAAATAAACATAGCAAATTCGAAAAATCCAAATATAGTTTTAAAAAAAATTAATTATTAAAGATTTCAATAACTGATAATTGGAAATAAATATGATTTTAAATTAAGTTTAATATTTAAAGTAATAGTTTAGCTTAATATTTTTTTTTGCTTTAATATGTCATGTGATTGATAAGGGAAACCAAGCTGGCTGATTTTATATCATATATTGTGTTAATATGATAAAAAAACTGTTGAACAAAATTTCAAATTCCACAAGCTATTGGATATTTTAAATTAAAAATTTGAATTATTTTAAAACAGATATCCAATCTGGCAATAAATGAAGGAAATTTAAATAGCGACCCGTTGAAATACACATACAAATTTTTTAGTTGTGAGTTAAGCGAACCTTCTACCACCAGCAAGGGCTGTATAGTCAATCCGCTATAGTAATATTTTGTAGTTAAATCTGAAATTTTACTTTGGCAATCGTTAATGCACTCTAATTGCAAAATTAATGATTCCTGGTCATCCGCAATGATAGCTTTTCTTTTGTTGCGGCCGCCTTTGTCTTTTAATCTGGCCGTTGGAAGTAAAACGGAATTAAGCAATGTTGTGAAAAAAAATATAATTAAATTAAAATTCGTTTTAAAATTAATTAAGTCTGTTATACCGAAATTCGAGGCAGTTTTCGACAACTTGAATAATTCAAGGCATGCTAAATTGTTGATGTTCATAATAAAGTATAATTGTATCTTTAAATAATTCACATTTTGAAAACAGGCTTAAATTTTTTCCGGGATACAAAAAATTAAAGTCAATCTCAACCTGAAATAAAAAGGAAAAATTATATTACTTTGCTTTTATTTTAATGAACGTTTATTTTTTTTACCAAGTCTGGGGATCTACTATCAATAAAAACAATAAACAAATTTTTTAGATCTCTTTGACGAATATGACATGTTTTTTCCCATTTATCTCTTACTTCTTCCCAATTTTGTATTTCCCGTTGTAAGGCAGTTTTTAGGGCCATCGAAATTGCCTCATCAAATTCAACCGTTTCCTCAGCTTTTTTGAGATGTCCTGAATTTTCAAGATCTTCAAGCGCATGGTGAAATATCCGATTTCCTTTTTTACATCTGCTATTGTCATATATATTTCCCGTACAGTTTGCCACTTGGATTTTTTTCCCTTGGCGGGATATGTAGTAGTATTTCTACTCAAATGTAATTAAAAATTTAAATTTTCAAATAACATTATTGATATGACGTTCAAATTATTTAAATTTCAAACATGGAAAATTGGAGTCTTGAAAATTTTGTTCAATGGAAAATATAACATGTTAAAATTGATGGTTGATTGACGTAAAAAATATTAGACGAAAATATTGAGTGTTTGTATCAAGCGTTATGAACATTTACCGTAATCTTTTTCTCCGATGGGAATATCATTGTTATTTGGTCGACCAAATGAGGAAAATCCGATGGTTTTAAATGAAAATCGTTCATGTTAATTTCTTCCACGATAATCCGGATTAAATCGCTTCTTTGAGAATTTGTCAGTTTTTTATTTAAAGCGTAGTTCTTAATAATATTTTTTCGTAGAAATTTGCTACGAAATAGTAAGAAAAAGTGATTGGTTATATGACAGTCTAAAATAAAATGAAATTAATATTATTTTAATTTTAATAATAGGCACCGTCGATGTTGATTGTGCGCTATTTCCAAGGTTCATCTTGAAATTTTCGAACATTCATGTCCTCTCATTCATTCACTTCCATTCACGATTTAACCAAGTTCATTTTAATGAATTCGCATTTTGCATAATTTGTCTTGTTGATAATCACGTTTGGCTCAGATTTCAATCCACATTGTTTGCTGATGTTGCATGTTTCAATGTTGTTTGTTCATTATATGTTATCTCTTATATACTTCATCCTGTAGAACTACAACTACAAACGAAGTATTATTACAAGGAAAATCCAAAATTTAAAACTATTATGCAATTGATGGTAGGTTTATTTTCCTTAGAATTAATCAAAACTCCGGAGATTGACAAAGCAGAATTTGGATAAACGTTTTTTTCTTCAAAATTTGTCAACAGAAACACTGATATTAAAGTGCCGGGATGATATTACCCATAGAAAATTCAAAGACCTCAATAAAATACTGTGCGGTAGAAAAAGCGCCACTTACCTTCAAAAAAAAAATATAATGTCCTTTAGCAAAAGGAATGAAAATGAATTATTAATAAAAAAAATTCCATAAACAATTTGCTGTCAATGTTATATTTGTAAAATTTATGATATCAAACGTGCTCTCTATACTCTACAAAACATTTATATGTCAATAAATCATAAAAATTGATACAGTATGTTTCATGCTACATCCTTAATTTTTACTTAATCAAACCTCACTCTATATAAATGTAGTCGGGTCGGTATGTTCTGTTTGTTTCGATAGATACCAAAATAAAGAAGGAATTTTACCTTTATCTGTCTTTTACCCTCCCAAAACAAGAAAAAAACGAATATTTGAAAATAATTTTGATACTCGTAGCCAAGAAAATATGGTTTTGGACATTTTTCATTATAAACTGAGATAAATAAGTAGAGTTGATGTTTATATGAGGATAGGATAGGGGGTTAAAAAGAATTTTTCGGCTTTCCACCTACACATTATATAATGCTCCTCAACCACAGTGTGACCAAATACGTAACACATGGTATAAATAAATTTTATAGGTCAAGAAAGTATATATTAAAATTTAATAGTAGTGTCAATAGTTTTAATATTTAACACCATAGACCACACTGAATGAATTATTTATTATGATGCATCTACTGTTATGTTTACTGCATGCAGGATAACGTGCGCACCCCTTAAATTTTAAGATTATAAACGAGCAGTAAAAGGAATAAAATATTAGAGATGATTTTCTTATATTATTGTTATTATTATCACCTTTTTTTCTATTTTTTTATTTTTTTTTTTATTTTTTGAAAATATGATAATATATTTCAATGTCAACAGCATCAGTTACAGGATAAAAATAAAGGATACGCTCTCTACGTTGATGAAAATTCAGAAAATATTTATGACATAATATTTTAGAGATTAGATGATAAAGATTTTCATTTTTATTTTTGTATAACATACTATATATACGGATAAAAGATAGTTAGGCGAAGGATTACGGATACAAGGCAACGATAGGGAAAATAGCTTTGGAAAATTATTTTTTTCTACACAGATTTTTTTGTTTACTATCGGAAAATTTGTACGAAGAGTAAGGTGTGTAGACAAGCTATCTTTTCACCCCGTTTGCGAAAACCGAGTAAAATGACCTACCGAATTATTCGGTCCTGTACAGATTTTAATTAAACTTTACGATACGATTTTTTTACTTGTTTATCAGAACTGAGAAGGAAGTTGTGACTGCCCCTTTTTAGTTAGCCTAAAGGAATTAGCTTGTACAAGAAACTAAATATGCTGTACTATATGACCGATCATCGGTGGAGCTTATCGATCATTCGATTGAATTAATCGATCGTTGGTTTAGGGATATTTTAAATTATAGTTGTCGAGACCACTGATGGATTATAATAATAGATTTGTTTATTAAAGCAAATTGTTTTGCACGGTTAGTGCAATCATATTTATCGTTTACTACATAATCAGAAGTAGTTGACACAACACACAACCACATTCATTTATTTCCTTCAACCGAAAAGGATTATTGCTAGTTGATTTAACCGAATTAGTTTTATTTTATTTTATATTTTTTTTTTAATTTATTTAATCTTATACATTTGTATAAGCACGTCCACTCTTTTATTTTTTTTTCAATTGTTATTTTATAGGCCCCTTGTGGGTACTTCGGTTGCTGTGGAGCCTATAAATATTGTTTTGGGTAGGGCTAATCCACTGATCGGCCACTACCAGCTTCCTTCGATATTCCCTACGGTTGTAAGGGACTATACTATTTGATTACAATAAATTCCCAAACACAAACTTATCGTTATTATTTATTTTTATTGTTTATTAAACTGTGATACATTATTTATTGCACTAGAAATTACATGAATTATTTAAGGGCATCGACTAGTATACCATAAACGGCTAATGGCCGGTGGTAATTTAAATATGGTATTTTTAGTACAAGAACAAACGTGTTGCTCGTAGTCGATTAGCCAAGTAACTAACTTTTATATTCACGTTTTTTCCTTAATTGCAAAACTCGTTGTTTTGCGCCGCTAGGTTCGATTCTACAAATTATTTTAATCACCACACCATAGAAACGAGTATAATTTGAATGATTTGGGGAATTAACAGTAGAGGTTACCCGGCATAAGGAAAGCGAAGTGTGTAGCTTAGTTTGACGTTTCGGAAGATAAGCATTTCATTAAATTTTGCCGACGGAAAAATGAAACTAACTAATTCTTTGTTCATATTTAATTGTTTATTTATTTTGTCGGTTGTTAAAATATAAAGCCATTCACCACACCCCCCCCTCCCCCCCCCCCCCTTACCAGTGAATTATTGATGAACGAGATTTTTGTACCGTGCCGGAGTTCTTGTTTGTCTCCCGGCTCGTGTTATCGTTGTTGCTCGTGACTTAGTGGTTGCGGCGTTCTTTGCCAGGCAAGACTTCTTACTTCTGGCTGTGCTTGACGGTTCGTGATGTGTTATTACCTTCACTTGCCGTCCTGTTGCGGTCTGCGGTATTGGCCGTATCTCTCCGGCTTCTGTGCTTTTCGCCTCGGCCGTCGATGTTTCGATACTTTTCTCTGGTCCTTTGTCGCACCGCTTTTCTTCGATTTGTTCGTCGAGTAAGTAACAGGGCTTCAATCGGTCGATGGATATGTTGCTGCGTCGACACCGCATCTGTATTTGGTACGCTTTCTCGTATCTCTCTATCACCTGGAAAGGACCTTCATATGGCGGCTGTAACGACCGCCTTGCCAGATCGACCCTAACGAATACGTGAGTGCAAATGCCTTACGAATAATATGATTCCTTTAGGAATTCTGGCTGTTGTGTTTTGGACTTGTTTTCTAATATCAGCTGGCTTGGTATCCTTATACTATCACCATATACTAGTTCGGCGGAGGAGGATTGTAAGTGCTCTCTATGCGCCGTTCGCAGTCCGAGGAGTATCATCGGTAATGCGCGCGTTCAGTCCTCTCTTCCTTGACTCATTATTGCTGCCTTCAGTGTCCTGTGCCACATTTCTATGAACCCGTTGCATTTCGGGATGTAGGCTGTGGTCCTTTTACGCTCGAATCCCACCGTCCTGGCGAATTCAGCGAACAATTCCGATTCGAATTGTGTTTCTTGGTCGGTGACTAAGGACGTTGGGACCCCGAAACGTGCGATCCAGTGGCTTAGCACTGCCCTTACAACGGTTTCGGCTCGTATGTCTGGTACAGGAACTGCCTCAGTCCACCTTGTGAATCGGTTTATTATCGTTATGCAATATCGCTGTCATTCGGAGATTGGTAGTGGATCGACTATGTCCATATGAATCTCTTGGAACCGCTTGCTAACAGGTGTGAAATTTCCGATAGGGCTTTTTGTATGTCTTGTCACTTTTGCTTTTTGGCAGGTTATGCAGCACTGGACCATTCGCCGTACGTCTCTCTTAATGCCCGACCATATGTACTCCTCCGTCATTGCATTAACAGTTGCTACAACTCCGGTATGTGCCAAATTGTGTGTGGCTTCGAAAACGTTTTTGCGGAAATTTAATGGAATAAATGGTCGTGTTTTTCCGTTTGCGACTTCGCAGTAAAGGGTTTTTCCAGAATTAAATGAAATTTGAATTTTGACAAATTTTAGTTCGGTGTTGGCCTGAATGAGTTCTCGTAACTCTTCGTCTTTCTCTTGTGCCTCAGCAATTTCTTCGTAATTAACCGTTTCTGGTAAGTTGATTTGTTCTAATCGTGATAGCGCATCAGCTACCACGTTCTCAGATCCTGTGACGTGTTGTATGTCTGTTGTAAATTGTCCTATGTAGTGCAGGTATCTGAACTGACGCGAGGACGCTTTATCTAAATTTTGGTTAAACGCATATACCAGTGGTTGGACCAACATAGTCGCTTCGCTGAGCTGCTTTTTCGCTAAGTTGAACGCGTCCTCAGCTGCTTCTGTCCATTCGATCATTCTTGTGTCGTTTTTTGGCTGCCCTTGAGGTATTCGTTCAGTATGGATTGATTTCGACTAGCATTTGGTACAAATATTCTGTAGAAATTTATTATGCTCAAAAACCGATGCAGATGGTTTACCGTTTGCGGTAGCGGAATCTTGCTAATTTCCTCAATACGCTCTGGGATCGGTTTTATCCCTTCACTGGAAACCTCGTGTCCTAAAAACGTAATTTTGTTTTTGGCGAACTTGCATTACTCTAAGTTGATTATCAAACCAATCGTGCTTAGCCGTGAGAAAATTTCTTCCAGATGCTCTACATGTTCCTCCATCGAGTGTGATGCGATGAGCACGTCGTCCAGGTAGCTAAAACAGTAATCTAGCCCTGTAAACTGGAATGCATGAAACGCTGGAAAGTATTCCCGGCGTTTCATAATCCGAATGTCATGCGGACGAATTCATACAACCCAAATGGGGTAGAGATTGCCGTTTTTGCTACATCGCTTTCTTCTATCGGAATTTGATGGTACGCTCTTACCAAATCTATCGTTGAGAATACCTTTGTGCCCTCCAACTGTTGTACGAAATCCGTGATATACGGAATGGGGTAGCTGTCTAGCACTGTCGCCTTATTCAGTGCCCGGTAGTCTCCGCACGGCTTCCACTCTTCGTTTTTCTTTTGCACTAGATGTAACGGGCTGGCCCATGGGGTGTCTGACTGTCTACAGATGCCCTGGTCTACCATTTACTGGAATTCTTTCCTCGCGATCTCCAGTTTCTCGACAGTCAACCGCCGCGGCCTGGCGAATACCGGAGGGCCTTTTGTCATTATATGATGTGTGACTTGATGCTTCGGTTGTTTCTGTGTCTGATTCTCGCTTGTTATAATTTCGAACTTCTGCAATAATTTTGCTATCCTAGGGTCCAAATTTGTGTTTCCTATCATTCGTATTGTAGGTGCTGCTTCCCTGGTTCTCGTTGCCACTGAGAAGAGCCTAGTGATAGGATCGATTAGCCGGCCATGTTGAATGACGATAAGTCCCGTTTCTTTTAAGAAATCGGCTCCGATTATTGGCATCGTGATTCAATTTGGCGCCGTTTGCTGCATATAAATATAAACCCGATTGTTGGATCTTCGACTGTTGTTGAGCTACGGGTATGACGGATACGTCCGCCCCCGTATCGATTAGATAGCTCGTGTTCGTTGTGGCGTCGTAAATTTTGAGGCGACAGCTGTTACCTTGATTGGGGCACGTCGCCGAGTGCAACAGTACTAGTAGTTTTTTGCTTTGTACTCTTCCCAGTGTGGGCAATTTGGACGGCAAATCCGGGCTGCGTCATGGAAACGCCGGTGGTAGTAGCATAATCGCGGTGCGCTGCTGCTATCGTCCTCCTTTGGCCCTGGTGTCAGATTTCGTCCGGACCCTCTGTGTCCCGACTAACTTCGTCCTCTTCCTTGGCTCTGGTTTCGCCGCTGTTGGTTCATATCCATTTGATCCAATCTTTTCATGATGGCGTTAATCTGGTGGGCTAAATTGCTGTTGGCGTTGTCTGGGTTTTCAGTTGCGACGGTTAATACCTGAGACTGCGTCATCATCTTCAATAACCTATCAGCCAACTCAGCCAATTTCGTGGCGGACAATGCTTCGGCGGTTGGAGCGAGTATTTCTTGAGCCCGTGGAGGCAACCTTTTAGCCACAGTGTTTTCACCAACTCGTCGCTGACGGCAGATCCATCGCTGGCTTTCAACTGTCAGAGTAATTGAGAGGGCTTCTTGTCTCCCAACTCAATACCCCCGCAGAAGGCGGTGAATCTGCATCTGGCGTGATTCCCCCAATTTGTCTAAGATCGTTTTTTTAGGTCCGCGTATGATGTTTGGGACAACGGTCCCACAATTATTTCGCTGACTTCCCTGCTTACTCGTTCGTTTAAGGTGCAGAGAAGATGGTGATACTTCGTGGTTTCCCTCGTTACCCGGCTCAACTCGAATTGGGCTTCGACCATGTGGAACCACAATCGAGGATTCGGAGACGTTATCGGCACTATTCGAAGTGAGATCACTGACATTGAAGGTGCGGCGGGCACTGTGTACTGAAGCGACGCTGTAGCGGCATGTGATTCAGTACATTCTATTACTGAGCGGCTTGCCGACGGTGCCGGTGTATTT
Source organism: Tipula vernalis (assembly GCA_958295665.1). NCBI lineage: Eukaryota > Metazoa > Arthropoda > Insecta > Diptera > Tipulidae > Tipula > Tipula vernalis. The sequence continues at coordinate 169,229,284 of OY282558.1, read as the reverse complement.
GCGCAATTTGCTTCGGCTAATACCCTTCGCACTGCTGCTTGTGTTAGTAGCTCCATTTCCGTGACCTGGTCGTTATGTTAAGCTTGCATTCCCGACGAGCCTTGTGATGTGGAGCCTATAAATGATGAAGATTGTAAGAGAATTCAATCCAGTTTTCGAACTAATGAGCTTATGATTATGAAAAAATCAAACTTCTCATCAGGCCGCGGCGACTGGACTGATTGTATCACAATTTATATTCTATATATACAGAATGTGATGTGCGTTAAGTACTAGCGAATCGTACTAATACAGATGAATTCTCTTACAATTTTTCTTCTTCACAATATTCACACAGCTCGATTTCTGTGTACGCTAATTTATACTTTATTAATTTTTTTTGTTGAATATTAATTAATTCATGTAATGGAGAAATAAAACTAACTAATTCTTTATTCGTATTTAATTGTTTATTTATCTTGTCGGTTGTTAAAATATAAAGCCATTCACCACAAAGTGGCTCCAGACAAACGAAACAATTTTTTCGCCGATCTAAAACCATTTGTTCTGCAATGGTTATAAAGGCTTACTTTCGATGATGATATTTGTGTAAAAATCCGCACAAATATTTCGATTATATTAACATGCGATTTGACAGAGAGCGATTTATTTTTCAGACTATGGTTACTTGATTGATTTGCAAAATTTTGGATTTTTCATTTCAACGCCTACTCAGTTTCTTATTCTTTCTTCACTAATGTTGAATTTTTTTTACTACACTCAAAAAAATATGCGGTGTTAATTTGTTCTTTATCCGAAAAAGTATTTTATTTTTGCCCAACCGAATAAAATTAAGCACGCATCAACGGATAAATATTTTTAACTATCCGAAAAGATAAATTTTTAGAAAAACTTCTTTTGGATTTAATAAAATACACCTTTCAGTGTTTTCCTAATAAAATACACCTTTCGGTGTGTTCCTAAACATGAATATTTCTTTTTGGTTTTTATGCGGTGTAAAAGATTTTATCCAAATGTATTTTATGTCATTTTTTTTTCAAATATCCGATTGGATTTAAATTTTAAATATCCGATCGGTGGGACACTATGTAACACCGATTCGCTGTTGTGGTGACCCGTTATTTTTTTGTGTGTACCGTAGAAAAAGTTTCATATATCACACTTGCGGTAACAGTTGCGGAAACCGTATGATTCGTACAATTTTTTAAATAATTAAGTTAAAGAAATAAAATTAATTTAAAATAATAAATTAAAATTAAATTTAAAAAATTCCACTCGGAGAAAGACAAAAACACGTCTTTTTCGTTCGAAAAAATGTTGTTGTCAATAAAATTTTTGTTTTGTTTAATTTGTGTTAAATTACGAGTTAATTAATGTGAATTCACATTAATCTATTTAAATTCGTGAAACAAATGCCTTACAATTCAGATACATAGCATTAAATTATCAAAGGAATATTATTTTTTGCTCATTCATAACATTTCGTTAGTTCTTGTGATATTGTGGTTGTATTAAACAAGCACTTTGATGATCTTCCTGGCAATTTTAAAATGTCCTTGATTTTAGCCTGGTACATATTTACGGTGAAACAAATAAATTCCTCGGTTATATAGAATGCCTCCTGAATTAACTCAATTTTATAACGAAGAACGAAAGTCTTACCAACTACGAATTATACGGAGTTTTGTAAAATCTCCGTATTTTATGAATCTTAATTCTCATTCATGTTGATTTATACCTGAAATTTATAGCCTTAGCCTTACATTTATTAGCTTAGATTTAATAGCTTTTAAGTAGGACTTAAAGAAAATTTGTAATTTAGGTTGGTTTGGTTTTTGGTTTTCTGACTCATAAATTTGGCTTTTGTCGTTGGTTTTATAATACGTTTGTCGTTTTGGTTTCGGAAAACCGATTTCCAATTCTTATTTTAAGTTTGCTCAATTTCAGGAGAACTGTGGATGTCGTGGGATGCATGTAGGGATGTGGTGTCGAAATGAAAGTATCGATTCTTTACTCATTACTAGTATCATAATAAAAGTATCGATACTAATATTTGTATCGTAATAAAAGTATCGATACTCTTAAGTATCGAGTACAATTTAAAAACACTTAGCTGATTTCTAATATAAGTTTTTTATTAGGGAGGGACCAATAAGGCATTTATGTAAATTTGTATTTGTTATAATGTGTTTACTACACAAAAGAAACACAAAACAAATAATAATTAGTAATTATGAAGAAGAGAAGTTTGTCCACCCTGTTACCCATAAGTCTGTTTCGGGTTTGTGTTAAAATCGCTCCAGCTTTAGAAAACAATTTTAGCGTTCACAAATAAATAATAACAAATTATGAACTTAATTTAATAAATTATTTATTTTTCATAAATTTTATTTTAATTTAATTATTTTATAAACATTTATTTTAATACATATTTTGTCACTATTTTGCCGACACCACCAAATATGGTGGGCGACCAACGCCACGAGCGATGTGTTGTCGCTGCAGAGAACGAGAGCAGAACGAAGTCGCTGCAGACACGGAGAGGAATATTTTATTTTGTTTTGTTGTCTCTTCATGTGGAAGAGACAGTAGTTCATTGGTTGAATGCGTGTGTTCCCAAATGGTAATGTCAACGTTGAGCGGCGTGAAGACGTTGCATTATTGGTTGGGTTAACTCAGACGCCAATGTAAGTGAGTGATACTTTGCGGCGGAGCATGCATGAGTGAGCCGCTACACAATCTTTCTGATGGTACGGAGGTACCGGGTATCAGGTACTTCTTGACAAGGCGGTACAAGTAAGGGAAAACATTTTCAATTTCTTCTCACTGAATTATAGGATCCGATTTTAGTGGGCAAACTGAATTCGCCAAATATAAACTCAGCCCATCTTTGTCTCCGTTTTTGTCAGAACGCCTTTTACGACGGCCGTGAACTAATTTTTTGTGATGGCTCTAAAAATCGTATGAGGTTGAGGGCTGTTCCTTCCGATCTCCTTCATCATTTGATTCAGACGACGATGATGTGATATCAGAGGCGTCCATTATGGGATAGAAGAAATAGCGTGGGCACCAGCTAAGGTATCTTTGAAATTAATATTTTTGAAGCAGGGATCGAGAATTGTTGAAACAGCCATAATGTGGTTGTTCTCGATTTCACCAAACCGCCGGTTTAACTCATCAACAACATATTCTTTTAAGGTTTTTTTATTTAATTAATGAACATTTCTTGATGACCATTTTTATTAGAGCCTTTTTTAATTCGTGTAGCCCATAAATATGCAGTAGTATGTACGATTTTTTATCAAAAAGTATCGATACCAGTTGGGTATCGTTTTTGCGGATCCCTAGATGCATGTTGATATTTTCCCCGAAGCTTATTACTTACCACAAAAAAAATCACTACGAAAGAGAGCCAAATGCTTTCAGGATAAACATTTTTGAGTTAACATAATATTGGCACAACGCCGATTATATAGTGAAGTCGCTGGTGACCAAAAATTTATTTATGTGATAACATCGATTTGGACTACAATACGTTATAAGTACGATTTCACTAATACGTCGTAATAATATTTCCGCGAGTTTTAAGTTGCATTTAGAGTCATGATGCAAGTCCAAATCTGAGTAAGTTGAGTAAGAAAATATCGTAAAGTGTTATACTAAAAATAAATTAATATTTCCTGGCTCACCTTAATACCCTAAAACCGAACGAAATAAAAATTATAAAGTTTAAATTCTATATTGGTAACAATATCAAAAAGTTTGCTACATATATCAGAACCAAACAGAAAGTTCACCAACCAAAAAAAAAACGTCACAAACAATCAAAATTTTTTTATCGTTCATTTTACAACACCAAACATAAATTCTTTACACAAACATTTGTACGCACAAAACATTCAAATTCTAAAAATCATGTTGACAATTTTGACATTAATTTGACAACATAGACATGGAATACAAGTCATATACCAACCACTATACATATACAAAGGTTGTGATATGATTGAATTTATGTTCCTGTGATTTTGTGTTCACACGTCATAGCTGGAAACCATTTTTATTTACCCGTAATTATTTTGTATTTTGATTCCCATTGTGTTGTGTTGTTTGGTAGGCCGTTTCGGCAAAATAATTGGCACATATACCTAATAAAATTAATTTACTATTTGTATGTGATTAAAAAAAAAAAAAAAAAAAAATGGAAAACCATTTAGTTAGTTAATTAAATCTAAAACAGAAATAAATTTTTGTTAATTGTTTCGCCGGAACATTCGCAAATTGCGATGAGAATTTTCATGCTGGATTTTTTTTGTATCGCTCATTTATTAGAGTATTTACGTTTAGTTGTGTTTATTTTTATGTACAATTCTATACCTGTATCGATTTTTACAATTTCCTAACAATTTAAGCTCGAAAATATTATGTAGGAGTAAAATAAGGATATTCAACTAAACGGTAGGTGTGTAAAATTAATCCTATTTATGAATGATTTCGGAGTATTCAATTTAATTAATAAATCTGATTATGTAGATGATTAAGATACTTACAGTTGTTAATAAGGATATACATATGTGTGTATGTTTTAATCGCCAACTAAGATTAAAATTTAAAGGAATCCAGATAGCGGATGACCCGTGAACAGACTTATAATGTATATCACAAATATTAAGCTTAGCTATAGTTAACAATTCATAAAGATTAAAATTAATTTTTTTTATTGTCTTGAAATATGTCATATTTCACAAATTTAACTCCACAACACATATAACGTCCTCGTTTCAATTTAACAAAAAAAAAAAAATCTACAACATTTTGTCCCAAAAAATTTGCATAGATTCTGTTATTATGGTACCGCAAAAATAAAATATTGCAACTGTTATACCATATAGAATATTGTGCCCATAATTATGAAAGTGGTCTAAGTCATATATTTCTTGTTTCGAGATATTTAATGAATTGTGTTTGAACGAATTAAAAAATATTTTTATATTATGCGACACTTTAATTTATAATTTTCTTAGTCTTGATTAATGGAAATTTATTATGAATAACAAATTTTGTATGAATTTCATACGAAAATGTTGTTTTTAAAGCTCTAATTGACTTAGACCATTTTCAAAATTAATTGCATGTTTTATAAATGACTTAAAGCAATAAGAACTATGAGTTTTATTTGAAACAATAACTTTAATGAAATAATTCATGAACATTTATTAATTATTTTTAAAAAGTAATCCATTTTTATCATTTTTTCTAGTTTTTAAGATTCTTAAAATGTTCCTGATAAACTAGAGGGATGTATGATAGTAAATACATAATATCTTTATGTTTTTCTTCCGTTACCCGTCTAGGGGTGGTGTATAATGGAAGTAATTTAATATTTTCGTATATTTTTGGTTTTCCTTTTTTTGGTGAAAGATCCAAAACGTGGAATTTAGAATCATCTAAAGAAGTTTTCTAGAACATTTTATAAGGTTCAGTTTTCAAGAATCTCATCCATTGAATTTTCAGGCAAGAGACAGATTCGCCCGACTTTTGTTCTTAAGTCTTTTTAAAAAGAAAAAAACTTTTATTTTTACACTTTATTATTTATTACAATTAATTATAAAATGTATTACACTTCTATTCTCTTAAGAGATAGATTTTTCACTTATTAACTATGCTGATCTCTTTAGAGTCAGTTTTATTAATTTTGAATCGCTTAGGTGTGATCTCTTTAGAGTCAACACAACAATTGAATTTTTATTAATTATATTTCTCATGATTTCATTTTTTATTAATCAGCATTTAAAATATATATTTTTACTTAAGAATCATGTTTATGACATGTATCGAAATTTTATACCGTTTTCCGTTCTACATTTATATTTCTTTAATACTTTGCATTTTCTGTGTGAACATTTTAGAACATGATATTTAATTAGAATAGAATTGTATCATGTGCATTTTTCTTATCATATTGTGTATGTTCTTGACATATAACTCCCGCGGTATTTTTTACTCTTCTTATTATTGATTCTTCTAGTGACTTCGTTGCAATAAAATCCGGCTGCGACATTCGTTTTATCGAAAATGGATTTCTACTTCTACACTTTTCTATCAATTCGTAATAATGCTCAGGGTTGTCTAAGTAAGTTGCCTTTTTTATTTTTATTTCTATCAAACCGAAATCACGGTCGTTCGGTAGAAAGGAATGACCCGATACCAAAAATTTCTGGTCTACCGTTTCAATATTATTATTATTTGACTGAGCAATTTTCAACCATGTCAATGCTACTTTAATGTTACGATTTTAGCCTGAACAGGCATCACTGTAAGCTATTACGTGTTTTCGAGTAGTTGTAATATCCTCCATATGCGCTAAAATGAATGATGCTACTTTCTGTGCACCTCTTGAAGCTGTAGTTTCATCCCATACATGCATCTTGACAGTGTCATTGTGGAAATTATGGAAACCCAAGTTGTATACGTACATATTTCGCTTATAATAGGCTAACGAAACAGACAGTTTAGGGTACGGAAGTGCTTTTTGCAAATCAAATGAGAATCCATAGTATTCGCTGGAATTTTCTTTTGTTTTTTTCTGGTCCTCTGCAAGACAGTTCCTAGCCCGTTCGGCATTTTGTATATGTACATCACGACTTTCTCTAAGATGTAATTTCTCTTCCTCATTATTGCATGATTCGATTTTTCCATTCAGTAAATCGCATTTTTGGCATGTGTCTTTTCGAGGAGCAGGGAAATTTAAGTTAAATTCAGTATTTCATCTGTTTTTCGTAATTTCATCTGTTTTTCGTGAAGATCCAGGCATCTTCCCACGACGATCAGTTCCAGGTGTTTCAGCATTGAAAGCACGAGTTAACCGCCCTACAGAAATTTTATAGGTGACTAAAAAAAAGTTCCTGCAAACCGACACTACTTCTGACTTATTATTTTTTGACAGAAAATACTTGTAGCTGCATTTTCTCATAGGTCTTACAAAAGTTCTGGGCCGCCTTTGTTTTATTAATCGTTGATGAACTGCAGTATACAGATATAGATTCTGGGTTTCAAAATCTTTTAGTTTCCAGAAATTATCAAAATTAGATTTTCTTTCATTATATTCTACGCGATCTAAACATTTTTTTGAGCAAAAGCAATCCTTATTTTAAAAAATTTTGGCACTGACATGTTTTGATTTTTTTTCTTGTGTATTTTTTGCCATGATTTATCTTATTTTTTCTGATATTTTGAACGTAACTATCTTCATTTCTTGCCCCTTTTCTTTTCTTATCTTTTTCTATCTGCGCCATTTCTGGGGTTTCTAAATTTACAGTGAAGTCTTGGTATGATTCATCTGAAGATGATAATTGTCTTATTCTTTTCCATTTCTTGAAAGTATTACGTGGTCGTATAATATCTGCAGATCACGTCATAATAATATTATCCGAATAATAATTAATATATTCACATCTGTTGATCGCTATCTGTTGATATAGTGCTAAAATATCTAAATTATTTGCCACCAATTATTAGTTCCAAGGAGCCCAACTGAATTATATTGTGATATAAACCGGAATAAATTGACGTTTTCGTTATCATGTAGAGTCCTATGTTCTACTCCCCTTTAAGTTATTAATAATTTTAATTGGTATATCGGTTACTCTTGTAACGAATCCTTCAAAGTGGATCTCGTTAGCAGACATGGGAATAGAGGTGTGATGCGGTATAGTAGCTGGCTAGAGCTCACGGTGCGGCGTGGGGTTTTTCAGACATATTCCCGTTTCAGACGTATGCCAGTCGTAACACTCTATTTAACCAATGTGTGTGTGGTGATTTAGAAAATAAAGCAATATGGGGTTGTACATACCGATTAATTTATGATGCTTAAAAATTAATCACAATAAATATAATTTTTAATTCTCTTGTAAACTCGATCAAATCAAGATCTAAATTGTAAACGAGATTGTTGTAAATAATAAAATTATTGATACCAAAATAAAAGTACAACTGGATTATATAACTGGATTTTATATAACTGGATTATGTTGATATCAAAATAAAACTTAAAGGGGAGTAGAACCTATCACTCTACAATCATTTATTTTACCAGCTTATTATGTAGTTCAGAAACGCGTCGAAGAGGGCCACGCGCCATTTTCAAGTTATGTTTATATGTAATTTCTTCAAATTTTTGACTTATACCACTTTCATAATTAACACTAAATGAATTCCGTATAACGTTGAAATAACATTCCACTATCTAAAGGTTAATTTTTGACGATATCGTAAAAATTACATTAATACATATAGTTAGTAAAAATTCATATAGTTTAAGATAATATGGATGTGAAATAAGTGATAATAGTTATTTATGGTACTAGTGAGCAAAACGAGATATTACCCATGAGGAATAAGTTTGTCCCACGAGGCGATAGCCGAGTGGGACATTATCCCGAGTGGATAATATCTCTTTGCGCACGAGTGGCATACAACGTTTTATCCACTTTTGTTGGAATAAATTTCGTAAATTAATAAGAAATAGTTCCATTTTGTGTTTTCACAGTGGAGCATTGAATTTTGAAATATATTTTATCATAGTGACCGTTCTTTAAATTGTCATGGTATACTTTAATTTAACTAATTTTTGGAATATAGTTTTTCATTCAATTTGACTACGAATAATTTTCCAATGACTACTCAACATTTTGTTATACCAAATATAACTCACGTTGCCCCTAGCAGCGTGGGTTATACAATAACAATGAGTTATTTTACATTTTCTTTATTTGAAATCAGCATAGTTATCGGGCTATTATACTGGGTGTCCGGGTTTGGGATGCTGATCCGTCATCCGTCGTTAATCCGTAAACAAAATGGATATCAATGTACTCCTCACCTGAGAACTGTGCCATTATAATATTAATTTTATTAAATTAATTAAAATTTTGATTCACAACACTGATACAACATCTCGAATGATAATATCTCGAAACTAATGACTGAATCTGAAAATATTTTGTTTTTGTTTTCTCAACATTTAAACAAATGAGTTGATAATCATCGCCTACTGTTTTACAGATCAAAATAAAATTGGTAAAATATTAACACTATAACATCTCTTAATTAGATTGAGAATAAACGGAATACGAAGAAAACTATGGCACGTGGGTACAAGTAATGTATTGGAGGATTGTAGAGGAGATCATGACAAATTAAAATTAAATAAACAAAAGAAAAAATTATAACGGTTTTTTTTTTAGGAAAACTAGATTTTATAAAAAACAAATATTTTTTTTTTACTTTAAATCACCATAGCTCTCAAACGGATGCAGATACAAGATAACCACTCAAACCTTAATAATAGCCTATACGATTACCAACCAAATAAGACTAAGTTGGTTGCTCTCCGATAAATATTTTGGAAGTTACAGTTTAATATTTGGGTGTACTTTTTTTCTGAACCAAATTTTTTAAACACCCTGTATCTCAAAGGATATCAAAAATGGATCCCCCCTCCACATACGATTTGTTTCTCAGAATGAACCAAGGAATCACCCCATGACGGATCAGCATCCCAAACCCGGACACCCGTATATCAAAAGTGGATAAACTTATTTTTTTTTAAATTTTGACTTAGACCACTTTCATAATTATGGGCACATATGATGACATTTTTATAAAAATTATATTGTACAGTGAAATAACAAAAATGCAGTGTGTGGCCAAGATTTCGGTAGATCTGCATGTGGCCAATTCCACAGAGCAAAACAATCTTTCTGGCACTTCTCCAATTTGCATGTTTATTAAAAAAAAAATTCCATTGTGGCCCTATTCTAGAACTTTACCAACAATTCATTTTAGAATCCCATTTCCATCGAGCTTGTCGAATTTCCTCATAATTGGGCATCAGTCGTACCCTACAAGCGTCGTGGCATTAAATATGAGTTAGCCATCGCCATATCGATGAAATGATAAAAAAAGTGTAGCGACGCACTTCTCGTCTTCAAACGAATGTGTTAGGAACCTAGCAAACCGTACATAAGATTCACACCATCCATATGGTAATTATACCCATTATACTCTTTGGGCAGCCAACTTCCAGATAATTTTTATTTTTCTGTGATACCAGTTAGCTTTTGCAACACACCAGCATATGTGAAAGATAATTGCACATTTTTTCTGTCTCTCCATAAAACCGTAGGAATATCGATACAAAAAGCTGTACCAACATACTCAACCGAGAAGCATTTTTTTTTTTTTTGCCAGTTCCCTATCTTTATCAGTCGACTGATGCGGTTATAGCGAACTGCTTCCAAATAATAAATACCACGTGTTCGTAAGTAAACCAACAGTTGCAAAGATGTGGAGAAATCTGGAATTGTATCCATTTCAGGTGTGTTCGAAAGAATTCTGTTTTCTCTAACACCGCGATACACCTCAAATTTGTATGAAAATCCATATGAGTCACACAATTCAAAAAGTTGTATACCCCACTTAAGCGGTTTCTTTGTCATGTATTGTCGAAATTTAGATCTCATTTGTTCGTCTACGTACACTAAAACTATAATGTTGGTTTGTTTGTTGATGCTTCTAAGGCCTTTGACATAGTTGAACATAGACTTTTGTTGTCATACAGCATTGGTTTTAGAGGGGTGGTATTGTTATGTGACCACTCGTACGAAGGGGTTATAGCATTGATCGTGTTATAAATTTGGTACAATATTATATTCTGCTATAAAACCTACTCCTACCCAAAGATTAAATAATTATGGCTAAATTGTCATTTCTTTCTTCTTTTTGGATCCATCTTTCGACGGGTAAGGTCAGCATAATTTGGATTATAAATATTTTTATTACAATATATGGTGTAATAACAATTTGCCAAAATGGCACTTTAATTGTTGTAAAAATAATCTAAATTAAGAAATAATAAAAACTTATAGAGAATTCTTTAAAATAAATATATTGGAATAAATTCGACAAATAAATTGTTTCAAATTATAAAAACTTTTTATGGTGTGTTGTAAAATTGTTGTGATTGTGCCAATATTTTCATTAAATAAATCTAATAAGGCGTGGAATGTTTTATTCGAATGGGAAAGTGGGCGCTTCAATATCGTACGCGCATAACAAATTGGTGGCAGCGGAGGGATCCCACGGTCGAAAAATGCTAACGGATTCTATACCAAAATAAAACAAATTTTGTTGGGGCAAAGTGATAGCGAAACTTTATCTAAAAGTTTTCAAACAATTCGAATAAAACAATACTATACACAGTTCCTTAAAGAAAACTGATTTAATTTTATAAGATAACCCGAATTTGTTGCAATTTGGCACCAAATCATAACAATTTTTACCATACCACAGTTTCTAATTGTTTTAAACTTTAACTAACGTTCATAAATTATGCTGACTTTTGCTAAAATAACATACCATAAATGAAATCCAAGTAAATACAAAAAAAAAAAAAAATATCTTAATTTTTTTTTACGCCTCATTTATTTATGAATCTAAAAATAATAAAATAGCTGTACTTAAATAATAGCGCCTATGATTTGCCATCGAAATATATCATGCGCTCAACAGTTTAACTGTTCCATATACATTGCGGGAAGCTGATAAATTTTATGAGTCAACTAAATTAATATTGATTCATCACAAAACAATATAAGCGGATCTGTAATCAGAACAACCAAAAACAGTGTCAACAATTCAACAGTTAGCTGATCATCATTTTATATTGCCAAAATTGGACAACGCTGAGTTAGGATACCACATCTATACAAATAAAAATAAAAACAAGAAAAAAATTTTATGTAAAGGTTAGTGAAATTTCAAATTATAGTTCAATTGTTTGCATTCGCGTGTTATAGCAGAGCACCCTGTATTTTAGAGAGCCATAATCAAAAAATCTGAGCTTTTATAAGGGAATTAGAAACGAGGAAAAACGAAACTTTTCATAGTAAAACACCCAAAATATATGGGGAATCACTTTTTTTCCTAAGACAAATTTTTAAATGAAAACGTTACAAATTCTTAGTTATGATTTCTGAAATACTTTCATGAATGTTTGAGTTACATCATATATGAATATCGCTTAAGTAAATCGTTTTCATTTTCTTGTAATAATTGATTTATTTAAAACAAAATATTAAAAAAAATCATAACAACAGCATTCTGGTCAAATTGAAATAAAAGCTTACTACGATTCGTTTGGGCATTAAGTCAATATACATTACATAGATGGCAGTGATGTCCGTAAAAATTTGGAAAAATCGTACCAAAAATAACCAGTTCAAAAATTGTAGGAAAAGCAAAACAAATTCACAAAATATAGGAACGTGTGATAATTTTGTGATTAAATAATTTTTTTTCGTATTTTTCTGTGAACAACTTAGACATCTTACGTACACTAGTCAAACTAAAGATAAATTTAGCAAGTATTATTTTAATTTGTTAGATCCAAATTTGATGTATTTTTCAAAATGAAAGTTCGAAAAATATATTTTAGAAATAATTTAATTTTAATATTTCTGCAATTAATATTTACTTAATACCAATATGGCCTATTTGTATATTGTTCTTAAAGATATGTAGAAAAATTTTATATAAACTTTTTATAATATTTTTGCTTTTTTCATTGAAACACTTGAAGCTAAAAAAACACCATTTTTACTATGGATTCCTATGGAAATCAGTGAAAAGTTATACCACTAAAAAAGCTTCTAAAAAATACGTCATTAAGATTATGGCTCTATACTCTAGAAGGCTCTGGTTATAGTCCTACCCATAATTATGTAAAATTTCCATCATATAAAGACAACATCGCGACCAATGTTAACACGAGGTTCTCGTGAAGATATTGCTGATTTAATTGAACAGATAACCGAAAAGGTATTCAATCCTAGTGTTAGTGAAGTTCCAAACCAAACGTGTAAAATATCTCAAACAACTTCACCATTTTAATTATTTAAATTTTACAAACAACAACAACCATGCCATTTAAACTAGAAGTAGCAATAAAAAAATCCCTTCTTTTGACGGTGATTCTACTAAATTGCAACACTTTATTGCTTGTTGTGATTCAGTTTACGAAAGTGCCGCAGAAAAGGATGTTAATTCTTTCCTAGACTTATTACAATCAAAACTTCTAGATTTAGCGTTCGAGCAAACTTTTAAGTACAATAAATATACCTCTTGGGACGACCTGAAATCAGATTTACAAAACGAATTCTCAGAGCTGTATTCATGTGAACACTTGCAAATGGAGCTCGTTAATATTTCTCAAAAGCGGGATGAAACTGTCAGGGAATATGCCCATCGCGTTCAGAAAATGGTGTCTAAATTTAACGAAGCTTGCATCAGTGCTGAAGGTATTAACGCGGCGAAAGTTATTAAAAGCATTAATTCTAAAACCGCTTTACGAGCTTTCCAAGAAGGTCTCCACACTCACTTAAAATTAGTAGTGAAAGCATGTCGATTTCCTAGCTTAAAAGAATCTGTAGCTAAAGCCTGTGAAGAAGAATTAGCATTTCAACTTCACAGACAAAAACCAAATTCTTTCAGTTCTTCTAAACAACAAGTAAAATGTCAGTTATGTTTCAAATTAGGTCATAGAGCGTCTACTTGTTATCTTAGGAATCCTAGACAACTTTCTAACCAACCTAATTTTTCTAGTTCATCGAAAACACAAAGTCCACAGCCATCCAGCTCAACTATGGGACAATTCAGAAATTCCAATGTTCCATCTAAAGGTCAGACATTACCGTACATATCCAATCAACCTGTTAAACCAGTCTTTACTTGTACCTATTGTAAATGTCCAGTACGAGTACATCGTATTAATTATTGCTTTAAGCGACGAAAAGCTAACGCCAATAACAATCCAAATAACATAACCAATCAAACGGGAAACGGGCAAGAATCGATAACGAACGACACGACTGGTCCGGTTCAGCAACTTTAAATTCGTGTCGAAATTCCAATTCATTAATTCAGTCAAATAATTCGTTAAGTTCAACTATCAAATCCATTTTACTAACAACTTCAAGCTTAGATAAAAAATATGTTAACTTAAAACTTGATATTGCTAATAGTTCATCACTGTTTTGATTAGTAGATACGGGTGCTGACATATGTCTAATCAAAAAGAGTTTCATCAAACCAGATACTCGTAGTTTCCATCCTAAATTAAAATGTTTTCTAAAAGGTATCTCAAACGATCATATCGAAACTCTGGCTGCCTGTGGTGCAAAAATTGAACTACCCAATTCAACTCAAATCACCCATCGGTTCCACATAGTGAAGGATGATTGCCCGATAGCATGTTGTGGTATTCTGGGAAAAGACTTCCTATCCAAATTTAAGTGTCACATTGATTTTCAGACTAATTCAATCCAAATTCCAGTTGAGGAAAGCATGCTGTCCTTAAATTTATGCCATGCTCCCCCAAACCTTATTCCGGCCAGATCTGAAAAGATGGTTGAAATCAATTCCCTTAATAAAGAAAATAAGGAATATTTATGTTTTTCGAAAGAAATAACTCCAGGAATTTACATCGGAAATTCCTTAATTAAAACTAAAACTAATTTTTTGTATACAAGCATTGCAAATACTATGGATGAACCGTATGAATTTACCGAGCTTCCTCTTATGCTTTATCCCTTAGAAAATTATAACGTATACCAAATTGAATCACAAAATGATTACCTAGGGAATAGGCTATATACATTAGAAAACAGTATTAATACTGAAAACTTGAATTCCGAAGAAAAATCTTCAATTATACAATTATGTCGGGAGTACAACGACATTTTTCTTTTGCCTGGTGATAAATTAACGGTTACCGATACTATTACACACACAATTCCAATTAGTGCTAATAGTACTCCAATCAATGTTCGCCCATATCGGTTACCGCAATCTCAAAGATCCGAGATTGATGTGCAAATTTCAAACATGCTTAAAAATAAAGTAATCGAGCCTAGTAAATCACCATGGAATTTCCCTCTACTAGTAATTCCAAAAAAGTCGAATACGGATGAGAAAAAATGGCGCATCGTTGTCGATTATCGTAAATTAAACAACATCACGATAGGCGACAGTTTTCCTCTTCCGAATATCACGGATATTCTGGATCAACTTGGGAAAAGTTCATATTTCAGTACAATAGATCTAGCTGACGGTTACCATCAGGTACCATTAGATAAACTAGACAGAGAGAAAACTGTTTTTATAACCACTTTTGGGCACTATCAGTTCACAAGAATGCCCTTTGGTTTGAAAGGCGCTCCGGCGACCTTCCAGCGTCTTATGAATTGTGTGTTAAGTGGGCTTAATGGTATCAAATGTTTTGTGTACCTTGACGATGTGGTTGTCTACGGATGTAATTTAACTGAACATAATTCGAAAATCCGAGAAGTTTTTGATTGCTTTCGTAATCATAATTTGAAAGTTAATCCAACTAAATGTCAGTTCCTTCGTAAAGGAATCACGTAAAAGAGTAAAAACGAGTAAAACCCGACCCTAACAAAATAACAGCAGTTACTAAATATCTCACTCCAAAAACCGCTTAAGAAATTAAATCTTTTTTGGGTTTCGCCGGATACTATCGACGTTTTATATAAAATTTTTCGAGTATTGCGAAGCCTTTAACTAATCTTTTAAAAAATGATGTAGTTTACAAATGGGATGCATTTTGTGAAGAAAGCTTCAAGAAATTGAAAACAGTAGCGCTTTGCTCTCCACCAATATAACCGCGACCTGATTACGCAAAACCTTTTACAGTTACTTGTGATGCGAGTGATTTGGCCATATGTACTGTACTGTCGCAAGAGGTAGATGGTAAGGATATGCCAATTGCTTTTGCTAGCCGTGTTTTGAATAAAGCCGAGAAGAATTACTCCGCTATCGAGAAAGAATTGCTTTCTGGTGTTTGGGCCGTTAATCATTTTCGCCCATACGTTTTATGGACGAGAATTTATTGTAGACACCGATCATAAACCTTTGGTCTGGTTATGTAGTATAACCAACCCGTCCTCAAAACTTACACGTTGACGAATTAAACTAGACGAATATCAATTTAAAATGGTAAATAAAGCAGGAAAACTCAACACGAATGCTGATTGTTTAAGCCGCATTCCAATAGAAGCAACCGATACAAAACCCATATCCATGTTCTAACTAGAGCACAAACGTTACGTCAATCTATTATTGAAGATAAAGGTCACAATTCGGAAAACGAACAGTCGATCGATAAGAAAGATATCGTTGAATTGACGGACCAATCTGAAATATCAACCGTAATTGATGAATTTCATCACAGTCTCTCTGGAGGTCATCAAGGCATTTATAGAACTTACAATACTACCTTGATCAACTTACAATACTACCTTGATCAACCAACTTAACAAAAAAACAACTCAAATCGGAACGATGGGAGCGCCACACGGTGGTTATTCCGGGAACTTGTTGATCAAGGTAGTATCTATCAAAACCATAATTATTTCGCAAACAAAAAATTTTTCGATGAAATTTATGTAAAGTCACATGTTTCTTGCATCCGTATGCAACTATCATCGCAAACTAAAATTCTCACTGCAAAAAATATTGCACACAAATGTTTCGCCACAAATTTAGTCGCTTGACGTTGTGAGCAATAATTTGACTTGTAATTGGAATATAACAGGAAGAATTGCACAAATTCTGGAAAAGCGAGGTTTGGGGACTTTTTAATTGGCCATATTTCAAAACTTCTCCTAACTTCTCCTATACTTGGCTGTACACAGAAAGCAATTAAATAACAGGTGTCCAATTAAACGGCCATTATGTGAGTAAATAATTTTCAAACGGCCGAGGAGAGCACTGTGTAAATAGGAATGATATCAACGGGCCGAATGTCGAAGGGCCGAATGTCGAAGGGCCGAATTTAAAAGGGCCGAATGTGTCGAAGGGCCGAATGTCGAAGGGCCGAATGTCGAAGGGCCGAATGGGTCGAAGGGCCGAATGGGTCGAAGGGCCGAATGGGTCAAAGGGCCGATTTTTTTTTTTTTTTTTTTGTTTTGTTTTTAGAAATATAATTTTTAAAATTTGTTGTTTTAAGAAATATTTGGTAATTTTTTTTTTGTCAAATATAAATTAATTTTTTATGAGTTTATGTATTTTATTATATTTAATCTTTGGATATTCTATCGACAAAAATATTGCATTAATTGAGGTTGTTTATATTTTGCGTTCCTTTTGGTATTATCAAGTGAACAAATATTTGTACATAATAGGTATTTTACCAAAACCAAGTCTTATTATATCAATATAAATGGAATATATATGTAGGTATACACCTATGTATTACTTTTGTAGTATAACCCGCTCGTATATAATAACAAAAGGCGAAGGTTATTTTTTTCTAATATGTGTACCACATGTAAATAGATTTTAAATTAAAAAAAGGAATTTTGTCATAAAATGTCATAAAAATTCTTTCATTTACCAACGATGTTATTTTCGAGAACATTATATAGTTTATTACTATTGTTTTAGAAAAAAAAAGTAAATAATAAATCCTAATTATCGGTCGGCTTTCTTTCAATCTCACTATACGATGTATTTTTTTTTCTCTGCACGATGAACACATAACAAACAAAGGGATGGAAAGATTTTAAGGGGTGGATCTACAAAAAAGAGTTTTATTGATGTTTTCCATTCATCCAATCATAAATTACAACATTATGTATTTGGGTAATCCTTTTATTCGGCCCTTTGACACTTTCGGCCCTTCGACACATTCGGCCTTTCGACATTCGGCCCTTCGACATTTGGCCCTTCGACACATTCGGCCCTTTGACACATTCGGCCCTTCGACATTCGGCCCTTCGACATTCGGCCCTTCGACATTCGGCCCTTTGAAATTCGGCCCTTCGTACCCATTCCTGTAAATATATACAATTTTAAAACTGAATATACGTTAAGACTTATATTGCTAAGGACACATTTTTTCACACCACCTACAGACACAGTGCATAAAATATGATTAGTAGGGGGGTATGCAGTTTTGCGCTTTTATGGCTAGGTTGTGTTGCTGTAACCACAAAAAAATGTATACCACATAAATATGTATATTGTCATAAATTGTTATTTATTATATTCTCTCAAACATTTGACTTTAACCTATATACTTTCTAGATACTAAAAATATGAATACAAACAGCAGTTTATATATGTACATAAATTATTATTCACATACTTATATGTATGCTATACAGCGGGGAATTTTATAAAATAGTGACATTCCCTTTTGGACGGTTGGAAAATTGTAATAAATAAATAAAAGATTTGGTCAACGAGTGTTGTACTGTGTTGTGACTTCGATTTCATCGTTGATGAAAATAAATTGAGTTTATGGTTTGTGAAATAAATAACATTTTATTGATGCACAAAAAGCTATAAAAAATAAGTAAAATATTGTTAATCAGTCTCAAATTGTATTAATTTAAGCTGTAACCCGGTATGCGTTAAGAATTTCATAAAAATTTTGAAAAAAATATTTCAAGGAATTCGTTTATTCCATTAAAAATATGTCTTTGATGCGAAAGAAAATTTAATTGAATGAATGGACAATGTAATTAATTTTGCTCATTCGTCTCAATGGTTGTTCTAAAATTATTTTTTGTGTTACTTCAAATGAATAAAATTGAAAGAGTTATATTTAGTGGCAAAGCATCAAAAAGATTTTCCCGATAGGATTATAAATGTTTTAAATTTAAAGTATTTCTTAGTAAAAGGAGAAAGATGTTTTCTTTTTATCAGAAAAATATCATCGAAATGGCGATCAAATCGTTCGTAGTTTCCGTTGATAAGCTTTTCCTTGCACAATACCAACATTAACGATTTTGAGTATCTTCGCCAAACAATGTATGTAACACACAGTGAAAGATGATATTCAATGGTAAGAAAAGTTATTAATGGCCTTAGAAATGCTTTGAGCGAACCACCTTTGACAGCTCTAGGGCTGAGTGATGAGGGCGCATCGCAATTACCTTTGATGACAGATGACGTTTAGTCAACATTTTTGTTAAGAAATCGAAAACCTGACTTCATTGTCCCATGAAATTATCCAATCTCCTTAGATGTGACGATAAACGCTCGATTTAATTGTAAACCACATAACCAAAACGAAAGCCAATTAGTTGAGTTATTAATTTTCGTTTTACTCTCCAATGAGTTAATTACATTATTTACATATACTAGCACAATTTATATATGCTTGGATTAAATTTTACATTTATTTTTAAGTTTAATTTATTTTAACATTACGCAAACACAATGGAATACGAAAACCTAAAGATTCGGCGATGGCGGCAGTTCACGTAATAATAATTTTTCTTTTCCTTTTGTTCGTTTTGGTTGGTGACGATGAATAGCTTGTTTCATTTTCTTTTGATTTGGTTTTTTTTGGAGTTCATCCGCTACACTGTTATTTTCTTCATGATAACCAGTGTTACCCAACGCGCCAAACATAAATATCTTTGATACCGACCGCTACAACACTCCCTCCCCAGCGACAGCGTTATAAAAAGGAAATATATTCTTAGCTCTACAGATTGTTTAAACTTCTATATGACCGCAGAAACACACCTGGCTTACGAATTCATAAAAAAATTCACTCTCTTAACTACCACTGGCATGCTAATATCGTTGCTAATAATTAAAATCCCAAATGCGGGCTGACTTTAAAACGACCATCGTACGGATGACTGAGACCGATTTTCAACTTATCCACTCGAATGATACCGTGTTCGCAATTCTCCAGTGTCTTAGGAACGTACATATGTCTTATTTTGAGTTGCCTGGCGCGTTTCTGTGGGTTGCAAGTTCTGCATCGCATTACGCAGTTTAACGACCACATTAGTTGGATCGCTAGGGTGTGCTTTTGGACTTGGTACAAAAATTTCGCCTGGTACTTTCAGATTTTGTCGATATACTAGATTGGCAGGCGTACACTGGAGATCTTCTTTAATGGTTCTCCGAATTCCAAGCAAGGCAAATGTTAGTTCGCTGGCCGAGTTAATCATATTCATTCGAGCTTTAAGTTTGGCTTTGAAGTCCCTGTGAAACCGCTCTACCATGCCGTTGGTTTGCCGATGACATGCAGCTGTGTGAATTCGGTGCACTCCTAAAAGCTTTGTGAGCCCCGAAAATAAACGTGATTCAAATTGCCTGCCGCGATCGGTTGTCAATATCACAGGAACACCAAATCTCGAGACATACTCATTGACAAAATTTTATATCCTTTAAAGGATAAGCCTCAGTCCACCTAGTAAATCTATCGACCAACGTGAGAATATATGTGAACTCAGTCGACTGCGGTAATTTTCCCACTATGTCAAAATTTACATGCTCAAATCTACCACTAGGAATGTCAAATTTGGAGTAATTGGTTTGGGTATGACGGAAAATCTTCGATTTTTGACAGGAAACGCATGCCTTGGCCCATTCCATCATATTTTTATTCATGTGAGGCCAGAAAAATTTTGATGGGACCAACTTCCCGTCGACCGTATACCTGGATGTCACATGTTGTGCAGTTCGCCGAAAACGATTCGTCTCAGTTTGTTGGCGAAGTATAAGCGGTTAACCCCAGTTGCCGTTTCACAAAAAACCCTAAGGCTGTTGTAGAGCAATTTGATAAGGTTAAGCCTGTATGAGGAATTGGTATTATTGGACGAGTTGGATAAAAGAATAGCCAATTCATCGTCCGATTTTTGCCGTGCTACTACTGCTTTCACATCCAACTTAAGATTTTCCAAGGTTTCGACATAATCAGTTGACCCACCCGAATCTTCAATTGAAGATTGGTTTACATGCTCGCTTATGCGTGATAAAGAGTCAGCGACCACGTTGTCTTTTTCACTGATATGACGGATATCCGTAGAAAACGGCGATATAAAATCGAGATGCCTAGCCTTCCTGGGACTACGCTCAGTCGATGACATAGCTGTTGTCAATGGTTTGTGATCCGTCCAAATCACAAACTGCCGACCCTCGACGAAGTACAGAAAATGTTTCACCGCCAGGTATACTGCCAACAACTCTCGGTCAAATGCGGAGTACCGTGTTTCACGTAGAACCAAATTCTTAGAGAAAAAGGCTAGAGGTTGCCAAGTCCCTTTGCTAAATTGTTGCAAAACAGCGCCTACTGCCATTCCCGATGCGTCACTTGTTATGCTAAATTTGGCTTTACTGTGTGGGTATACTAACAATGTACAAGTAGCTAATGCCTATTTTGCGTCAGTAAAGGCTTTCTGACATACCTCAGGCCAAGTAAAAATTTGCTTAGTTTTCTTCTGCTCAAGGAGGCCATTAAGGTGATTATGAATGGGTGTCAATAAATCGCCGAGTTTCGATACACAACGATGATAATAATTTATCATCCCGACAAACATCTGAACCTGCTTAATTGATGCCGGGGATGGAAAATTAATAATTGCCTCAACCCGATGCTTCGAAGGTAAAATGTTGTCCCTACTAATCTCGTGGCTCAAGAAATTCAATGAAGGCACTCCGAATATACACTTTGACAGCTTAATTAAATTAAATTCCAAAGTCAGCTAACCGCTGGAAAACTAATCTGAGATGTTGGGCGTGCTCTTGTTCTGATCTGCTGGCGATAAGAATATCATCGATATAAACGAAAACGCACTCGATATCTTTCAATACCTCATCCATAAATCGCTGAAACCGAATGGCATTCTCATAAATTCATATAAACCGAATGGTGTAGTTACTGCGGTTTTGAAAATATCTTCGGAGGCGATAGGGATTTGATGGTACGCCTTAATGAGATCTATTTTCGAAAAGACCGAACAGCCATGGGGATGCGAAGAAAAATCCTGTATATGGCGTATAGGTAACGATCCGGAACGGTCACCTCATTTACTCGCCTGTAATCGCCACAGGGCCTCCAATCATTTTCTTCTTTTTTGTGAACCATATGCAGCGGAGAAGACACTTGTGAACATGACGGTCGACCAATCCCCAGCTGCACCATATGATTGAATCCTATTTTAGCTGCGTGGTAGCGTACCTGATCTAACCGTCGCGGTCTGGAGCAACTGACCGTTCGCAACTATTCGGTGCACTACATTGTGCTTTACCGGATGCCTATAGTTGGGTGCCTGTGTTAGTGTAGGAAATTCGCTGAGAAGGTACGCGTAATCTGCCATCTCGACACTAAAATTTTTGGGGAGTTGAACTTCTGTATTAATAACGACGGCATTTACGCTTAATAATGTGTTCGCATCAATTAATTTCTTAAATTTCATGTCTACGAGGATCCCAAACTTAGTTAAAAAGTCAGCCCTTATTATCGGTTTGGTAACTGAGGCAATAATAAAAGGATGGACAAATTCGTGGCGGAAGCCTAAATCCACTCTAAGAAGTAGCGTACCATAAGTAACAATGGAACTACCATTATCTGCTGATAACAAGAAATCTGACTTCTTCTTAATCCTTGAAAACATGGAATGGGGAACTACTGATACCTCTGCGCCCGTATCTACCAAAAATGAAGTTTTAGACATTAAATCGGTGACAAATAAGCGGCGTTGGAAGGTTAACCAACTAGGAGCCGCATTTAAGGTCGGTTCGCTTGGTTTTTTGACGCAAAGGCATCAGATTGGTATTTGCATGGCTGTATGAGTCCGTTCACCAAATCTGTTATGATACCAGCAAAAATCCTCATTCATATTCTGCTGTCTTCTGGCACGGCTATGTGAACGTCCTCGAAACGATCGATTTGACCGTGTTAATAAATATCTTTGATACCGGCCGCTACAAAATCTTTGGAGCGCATATTTGGATATAATCTATTCACAAACATTTTCAAATATTATTGTTGTATAGATTGAACCTAAAACATACTATTGTAAATGCACTACTAAATTATAGCTAATTTTAATGAGTTATGTCATTATTAGAGAAATATGTCCCTACTTATTCTAAAAAACAGTCTTCTCAGTTACTAAAGGTGCATGTGCAGTTTTTGTAGAGACCAAACATCCCACAAACCATGAATCACCCGATTCATTAACTGGAAGAATTGCAATTTTTGTGATTTTCCATTCATTCTCTTTACAGTAACAACTCGTGTTTTTCCGTCAGATCCTACGTGTGTCGCAATTACATGACCTAGTTGCCATTTCCTAGGTGATAAATTATTATTTTGAATCAAGATGATGTCATCAAGCTTAACGTGGGGCCTCCCGATCTTCTATTACGGGAGGTGGGGTTTAATGAAAACCGTGATAGATTTCACCTTATTAGGCGGATCCTAGTCCACAAGGTATTAGTATCGTTCGATTTGTGTAACGATTTTTTTTTATTTTGATTATTTTTTCCTTATATAGAGGTAAATGTTTTCTTAGCCACTACGATTTCCCAATCGAATTTATTCCAAATTCACCATACCACACAAGTTTTCGATACCATGTCAATGATCTCGCTAATGTTTACTGCGAAACCTCATAACAATATTGACATATCTAATCAGTGCATAACAATAGGCTGTGTCGATATCGTGTATGTTGAGACCATTTCACTTGACGCTAGCAGCACGGCTCCTCCGACAACCAATCCATATTTGGTTTTTTGAGCATCAGAACCATCATTGATGACCATCAGGAGCCGGTATATGGCACCTATTCCATTTATTAAGACGCGACGATTTCTTCTTTTGAAATCTAACCTTTGTACCGTTCTACCCCGTCTTCATCCGTTACTCGAACTAAGACTGTTGGTATGATTCGAGTACTTCCATTATCAAATAATGCTGCGCTGCTGTTGACCTTTGACTGGCTTAGTGCAGACGTCTGTAATACCTTTGTTCTCCGCTTGTTTCATTGTCTTACTCTCGTTGTTGCGAATCACTGTATGATGACGTAGATGAACATTTTGACACCTAATCTTTGACCTGCATTCGATAACTCGATGCTCGATGCTTAAACAGTTGAAACAGCTCAAAGCAAACACGAATCAAACTCAGACGTAGACAAAAGCTTTTGGTTTTAGCGGTTACGTCTTGATTTATTTTTAGTTCTCGCTAGAAGAAAAATTGTTGCATTCTGCTAAACGTTTACAATAAAATACGGTGCAGTAATATTCAACTAAATAAAATTGATTTTCATCTCAACGTGGTGAATTTTTATATGGGTGGTGATTAATACTTAAACCTTTCCATCCTCTCCGGATCAAGACCTCCCCAACGATATCCACTTCAAAAGTAAAATGGTTATATTCTTCAAAATTTTTATAATGATATAATGCATGACCACATTTGAGAGACAAAATTTGTTTTTCACCACATCTTGGTGAATATTTATAGTAATGGTGAAAAAGTTTAGGATATTTTCGCGTCTCTCGATCAAGCCATTTACCACAGTACCATTTTCCATTTTATACATCTGTGAGTGACTTAACAAGAATATCTATATCAACAGCGCCATAAAGGTAACTTTGATAACTAAATTGGTACAACTAAAGTTATTTCATTATTCAAAACCTTTTCAATGATATGCCACACGGTCTTAGAAAAATGTAAAGAATTGTTTTTCGCCTTACCGTGGTGAATATATATAGAAGTGGTGAATTTTTGTATTTGTGGTGAGTAATATTTTAATATTTCTGCTCTCTCTAGTTCCAGATTTTTCCAAAGAACCCTCTATCAAATCTCTGTGACAACGGCAAAACTACATTTCGCCCACCAGCGCCACAACGGAGATTTTATACAACCTTATTGTTTATATTAAACTTGATGCACTCTTTAGAAACTTGTTTACAATGATATTTGCTACAAAAGAAGTTTGCGAGATTATGCATCTAGGGAACTTCTGATGCAATAAAGCCAATGTTGCATTGGCTGAATGGCATATGGCACCATCGTGTTGAACCTACATATCGTCCACATCTGTGGCGACGTAGTCGTTATAATAATAATTAGTAAAAATGAAAACAGGTTCACAGCACTGAAATAAAAACATAGAAATCAGGTGCAGAACTCTGTTCCTTTTGACATAGAAAAAAAAAAAAAAAATTTTCACCACCGATAGGCGTCGTGAAGTATTCTTTTCTACTCGAAAAATAAAATAAAAATTAAAAAGACACTTAACAAAGAAATACGTAACAAGCAACACATATAACAGTTTTGTGCGCGATATTCGATTAACGTAACAAATAAGAAAAAATAAATAATTATCGTGAATTAATGTATGGGCACCCATATAAAGAAAGAAAAATAAAAAATGCATAAGTGCCGTATATTTGAATTAAATAAAGAAATAAAAACATTCAGTGCATTTTTTAATTCATGTTCATCTTCACGATATAAAATATAATAATCCGCCATTGTATTAGTGAAATCCATGGAGCAGCAGATAAACAGAGATATCTATAAAAAATTGGTGGTTACATTATTAGGTGAATCGGGCCATAAAAAGTTAGTTATCATGGTACTATAGTGTTCACTATCCACAGTAACAGCATTCCCAGCTAGTGATGGGCTAAATCGATCTTTTTTGTTGAAAAACATTTGAGAAAATAAACAAAACAGAACGAAAAAGATCGATTTTGCACATCACTATTCCCAGCATCATTTTGAAAAAAAAAAAAAAAAAAAAAAAACGATCCAATAATTCGGCCTGCCCAAAAATCGAACCAAACGGTTCTCTTTGAGGATGCTTCGGTTTTTCGATAACCTGTCGGATTTTTGTTGGCCTAAATGCATCACTGAAGATGTTTTTTGTTTGAAAAATCGGCTTGAGTTTGCAGGAGTTTCCTGGAAGAGAGTCATATTCTTTGAAGCGATCAAATCAGGGTTTCTTGGCAAGCACTTTTTTGGCATGCTAATTCTGTGTGCCTCAGAAGACTTCAAACTAAACTTTTCAAATTTTGAAGCTTTCGCTATTTCCTTATAGATGTTTGGTGACAAGGCACTTTACGAGGTTACTTTTCGACGACTTTTCAATTTGTATGAAATACAGTTTAAAATACGTAGTAAGTAATGGAAAGTTGGAGGAGACTCAAATCAACACGAAAATTAAAAAAAAAAATAGCGATCTAAAGATTATACACTCCGCTTCACTTAATTAAGACACCTATTACATTGATTTTAAATGTCAATAACTTCCACGTTTCTGCAATTAGAATATTACTTTTTACATGCATTTGAGAGTAAATTGTTGCTTTTTGAAACAACTATAAAACAGATAACAACAATAAAACCATTACCTCTGTTTTGTTCGTTATTCGTAATCTGCGGTAAAAAACTGTTAATTAGTCTTGATTTATTATTTTTAATTAAATTTATCAATAAAAATTCTCCGACGAAAAAAAAATTAATTTCAATGATTCTGACGGGCATCAGTTTCATTTCCATGAGTCCGAAAATGCAAACCGGTTCCATTCTTGCTTCCATGACATCTGATTTTTGGCAGATTCCAATCGGTTTGCTTTGCATGATGCATTCAAAGGAGGTTTATTTTGGAGTTTTTCAATTTAAGATTCGTAGCATTGTTAATCACACGTCGAACCGTTAATAAGCTTGCTTTGACTCCGGTTTTTGCCTTAATTTTTTACGCAGATAAGCATGAATTTGAAGCTGATCGAATAATCGCCCGTTTATCTGTGGCCGGCTGGCCGCAATGCGTCATTCTCTATTTTTTCCAAAAACGATTTTCGCTCTATCAATTTTTTCCGCTATTTGACGATTTGAGAATCCTCCTTCCTTCAAAACTCCGATCTTAGCTACCGGATCTAATGAACGTTTAAATCCATCGTCACCTAATAGAAAAAAATGACGTGGGAATGCTTGTTTGCGATATAATTGACTATTCCGTAGGACCCTTTGGTCATGTACGGAACCCGAGGGCACAACATATATTAATAAATTTACCAGAATTATCGCGTACTGCCATTAAATTAATAATGTAATCAAGTTTACGATTTAAAAATTGACAGTGTAACGCAGTCGGCTCAACAATTTTTATGTGGCATCCATCGATAGCACCTTTTGCACTGTGTGCTGTTCACAAAAAACAGTTTTTTATGTTTTTAAAATTATTTATAATTTTTTATTTAATGGAATTTATTTAATTCTAATATATTTAATTTTAATTAAATAAATTTCATTTATTTAAATTTAGTTTTTATTAATTTTTAATTTATTAAATTTCACCACCACTGAACACGCGTACGTTTTGAGAATTTGAAAAAGACTGTTTTATATCAACCAAAACTGGAAAAATCAATAAATAGAAATGAAAGAGACATCACGACGTTTTTCTTGTTGTGCTTGTTCTTGTGTTTTGAGTATGCATACTGTGAACGCTAGGTGTCTGGTTTCATTTCGCTTTCGGAAGATGTCGTTTGTGAATGTTGAGAATAACAACCATATGTGCGGTTTTTTATAATTGGGAAGCAAGCTTAATATTTAAATGAATGAGTTGAATTGCAGTTGCTTCGATCGATTTCACAAATAAATTTCAAAGTTGAATTTATGTTTTGTGTTGTAAATAATTTATTGTGGTGGATGAGACGCCACACACCTAACGCTTTCGAAAATATTGAAGTGTCTGATCGTCGAATAAATTGTTTGCCAATAAGACTATATGAATATAAACTTGGCAATTTTATTACCTTTGGTGCAAATATATGAAGAATTTTGTGAACAATTGTTCTCACAGTATATCAATTGAAACTTATACCAGCGACCATATAGCTCGCTGCACTGGTCAGTAAATATAGAAACATAGAAACACGAAATTTTATTGAAAATTTGAAACATTTAAAAGTTTTATGTTGGGCGAATATACGGCATATTTTATTAAGTGAATGAGCAGATAGTCTTAAGTGTTTGCGGATATAAGCATTATCAGTAGCAAATATATGCTTGCAAATTTCAGTTTTGTTGTAGTTTCGTGTTATGTACAAATAACATAAAAATGTTACTGTAACATAACCTCACAAATTATTATATATAACGGGTGTTTCTTTTAAACTGAGACGATCAAATATCTCGAAAAATAGCCACTCTACGGAAAAAAATGTCCATAATCAAAATTTAATCATA
Organism: Tipula vernalis; assembly: GCA_958295665.1. NCBI lineage: Eukaryota > Metazoa > Arthropoda > Insecta > Diptera > Tipulidae > Tipula > Tipula vernalis. Next base: position 169,201,182 of record OY282558.1, on the reverse strand, counting down.
CCGCGGGGGAAATACATTAGTGCAAAAAAACAGTCCCCCACCCCCCGCTTTGTAGGTGGGGCGGGGGTAACTTTTAAACTAAGATAGGAAGCCATATTTTTTATTGCAGATACGGATTCTACGACTAAAAGTACGTATGATTTGAATGAAATATTTTGTTCGGTTCATGATAGATGGCGTTGTAATCGACGAAATTCAATTTTTTCAATTTCTTTTTCTTAGAACACACGCATTCGATTCTGCAATACGTTTTGCAATACGTTTGAAATAAAAAACATCACGTTTTCATTGGAAATACTTTCTTCTTTTTTCAATCAATGCATGGACAGAATCACCTTCGTTCTGTGTGTGTCCTTTCTCCAGATATTTATGGGAAATATCTACATTTAATTTTGCTGAAGCCCAGGAGTAAAACGATAATAATATCTAATTCTTATTTTGCCCCGGGCAATTGTCAGACCAAAATAAAAATTTTGCAATATTTTGATTTATCGCTATCTCGTTCAACATAAACATGTACAAACAACTCGTAACTTCACAAGAACCTTGTTTTCCTGTTGTCTCATCCCATAAGAAACAGTGCCCCTTGTTGTTTCCCATATTATACACAGTGAAATTATGGATGGCCAATTTTCTTTTATAGTAAAAAGTACTGGTCTCACCGAAAGGGCATTGTAAAACTTTTTGAAAGTCGAAACATGCTGTAACAATGTTTCGATTATATTTTGCTGTTGCTTTGTCTAATTCTTTTAATCTTCGTGCTTCTTTTTTCATTAATTGGTGGTTTAAATAAGTTGGTTTACATTTTTTTTTCTCAGCGACCGACATATTCTCGTACATGGCACACTCATTACACTTATCCTTCTTCGGTAGAAAAAAACTTATATTGAAGTTGTGGTTAAATACATCCCAGTACTGCCGTTCTGTAACGTGTTCTATTTTTATTGCTGTTTCTCTTATCCACTCTTCAAATAAGCGAAATATTTTTGATACATTTAAATTACCATCTAAATAAACTTTTGTGGTTTGCGCTCTTAAATAATGGGATTCTACAGTTGGGAACATAAAGATGTGTCGTTTAATGTAATTTTTTGTAGCTTCCTTTAGTTCGTTTACTGATCTTGTGAATTTACCTATTAAAAAATAAATATTAACGTAAAGTTGGAAGAGTAAAAATATTATTTACCTCTATTATCCGATTCTCCACTAACAACTTTTGCTACTGCTATCTCAACAACTTGATTTGAGATACATAATGTGTCTAAAAACATAATTTTACATACTCTTTGTGACATTATTTCATTTTCTGTTGAATAATTTAAATGATAAATTCTAGAGGAGTTTTTTAAACTCGATCTTGATGAAATTTTTGTAATTTTTTTATCAACGACTTGGACACATCTGGTTATATAATCCCACTTCTGTTCTTTCGAAGAGAGATTGTAAAAGTATTCAAAAACTTCTTGTCTTACACTTAAGGGAATTATTTCCTGACACTTATTTCGGCACTTTAGTGAACATCCTTTTTTCAAAGATTTGCCTCCACTCCGACATAACTCATGTAACTCTGTCCCAAATTTCGTCTTTTTTCCATTTGTTTCGTCCCCAATCTTCCACATTTTTCTTTCTTTTACGGGTTTTTACATTTTCTTCATCCTCCTCGTCATAAGAAAAATATTCTTCATCGAATTCGTCTCGATAAGCCACGTAATCATGATCAGATGAGTTTCTTTGATATGAATCTAAAACAAAATCATTATTAAGTGAATGAATTAGTTAATTAACATTTTATCTAGTATATTATAAATCATTTATATATAGAATTAAATTACCTTCTTTATCACTTGACATTTCAACAAATTATAATTTTTCCATACAAAACAAATTTTATTATCATAAGCAATGCGATATAGATTAAAAAATTTATTTTGAAAACTATTCAAGTAATGCTTAAAGTATATTTATGAAAAAAAAAAAAACATGTGCACCAAAGTTTACTTATACCATATCGCAAATGTATAAATTAAAAAATCACAAGTAGTTTTAGCTTATTTATATTTTTTTTTACTTTTTGAAATTCATTGAAAGTCAATTTGAAGTTTTTTTGATTGAAACTTCTAAAAGAAGAATCGAATCAGGTAGCGATATTTTTTCAACGACAGAGGTTTGTCGGGACTTATCAAAAATGCACTAAGTGGTACTTATCATTATTTTGTTTGGACAGTGCGATCTATATGTATATATATACAATATATAAAGGGTTTTCAAATTCGAGGTATCTTTTTAAATATTCCGCCATTTTATTTTTTGTACTAGACATGTACCACATGTTATTTGGCAGATGACAAGTACAAACATTTCGGGTTAGTGTGAAGTTTATGACAATTTGACAAAAAACATTACAACAGCAAAAAAGCGTAAAAGCAAATACTACACACTAATAAACTGTTGTTTACAGCTTTTCAGAAAAAAAGAGTTTGCGGTACCAGGATATTTGTGTTGTCATTGTGTCTTCTTTACAGGTTGGAGCAAGTAGATGAACTTTAAAATTGTATTGTCTTGTGAAATTACTAATAAATATATTACTAACAAATTTACTAACTATCAACTACTTAGGTGTCTGGAACCGGGTTGAGTCTTTGTTGCTAACATTCCTTTCCCATCCCTCAATCTTGTTATATGTAAAAAGGTGTACGACTGCGGCCTGGCCAGGGCCGGATTTCACAACTATTAAACTTATGTGGTTATCGATGTGGCGCCTTTCTTTACGGGGTTTGGCTTCATGAAGAATGGTGTGTCGTGTTGTGTAACATAGTTATAGTGGTGTGTGGTATTCGCATTTATAATACGGGAGACTTGCTTAATGCTTGATTGTACATCGCAATCAATCAATCAATCAATCAATCTCCAAATTTACATTTTGGGGAGTGTCGTATTTGAGTTTTTCTTTCAAGATGTTGCGACGTTCTCCTTGTACCTGCTCAAAAACTTTATACCCCTCATGTCCCTCGTCGCATATCTCTCCCGATACATAAAAGCTCATTTTATTTAGCTCTATTATGAATTTAAATCGTTGAGGGTGAGATGAATATTTACACCGACCATATGCAATAATATTTTTTTGAAATGTACTTCTGTTCCTAATTGTATCATACGAAATGACACAAGAATTTCTATAAACAATCAATGCATTTGAAATCGCTAATCTTATTTCTTCTTTAGAATTCAATAATTCATCGGATTTAAGAAAAATGTCTGCACCAAAATTCCATTTTAAAGCAAGTGATTTATAAAAACTCGGATTATTAATTTCTATACCATTGTCCTGTTGTAAGTACCCTTCAACCTCGATTAAAATATTGGGGTCAATGTTGATTTTAAAGTCTGCTAATTTTTCCGGAGGTGGAACAATAATTAGAATTTCCTTTTTGGCAGTGACATGCTGATATTCCAAATGTCTATGCATTGGTACAGCTATATTAGAGGTTGGAGTAGTATCCACATCATTAATACTATTTCTAGTCTTGTGAAAATCACTAGAATGTGCGCGAGTTTCATTGAATATTTTCAGCCACTTTAAACAAATGTTTACTCGAGTGCTTTGTGAATTTTGAAGGCCTAATTTTCCACAAATTAATTTCATTGGCGAATTATCAACACTGGTCAACTGTTCACCTGTAAAGAAAAGTCCTTCTAAACAATTTGTCAATGCTTGTTCAGTTAGAACATTTTTCTTTTTTTATAATTGCCTGTCATTGGCCATCGAACTTCCACCTACACTTTTTTTAGAATTGTTTTCTTGTAAATTCGATAACTTTCGCTCTGAAAGTCGCGCTATTATACACAATATAGAAAATATTCAAATTGGGACATACAACATGGTGGCATATTCAGATTTACTTAGCCATCTCTGCGATTGCCTGTCATTGGCCATCGAACTTCCACCTACACTTTTTTACAAGTATTTTTTTTTTGTGTAAATTCGATAACTCTCTATTGATCCTCAAAATCGCGCTAATATACCGCTTTTTACAAATGTGTTTATTGGGACAAACAATTAGACTGATTGCCCACATTTACTTAGAAGTCTGAAAGATTACCCAATGTTAGCCTACACTTTTTAAGAAGTACTTATAAAATTGATTCAAATTCATACAAATTTGTATTCTAAAATTAAAGTTTTATGTAGTGTAGTAGGGAAGTAGGTTGAATAATATTGAATATCTAAATTGTTGGTTCTGTCACTAAAAACTATTTGAGATCCGCAGTTTATTAGTGTATAATAATTGCTTCTACACTTTTTTGCTGTTGTAAGGTTTTTTTGTCAATTCGTCACAAACTTCACATTAGTACATTTCGGTTAGTTATAATGGATCGCTACACGAGTGAACAACGTGCTTTCATTATTAGAACTTATTTTAAATATGGTGAAAGTTTTTCAGAAGTTGGAAGAAAATTTTCACAAACCGTGCTATTAAACTTATCATTGATAATTTGGAAGAAACTTGTTCAGTTCAAGATCAGAAAAGCAGAAATTATTATCGTAGTGGTCGCTCAAGTAAAAATATGCCAGCTGTTAGAACAAGTGTTGCTGAAGAGCCAAGGACATCAATTCGTCGTCGTTCACAGTAATTAAGCCTCAAACCAACAACTTTTGTGGAGTCAATTGGAAGATATTAATGTGCAGAATATGTGATTTCAACAGGATGGTGCAACATGCCACACACCAATGCAATCAATCGATCATTTGAAATAGAAGTTTAGTAATCGAATAATTTCTTGAAGAACAAACGTGAATTGGCCACCAAGATCATGCGATTTAACGCCATTGAACTTCTTCTTATACGACTCGGTTTATTTTTTATTAGACGTCATTTATTTAAACGAGACATTGAAAAGTTTAGTTGGCTATAAGGCTCAATTGAATACTTTAACCTAGTGACATCTATTTAAATATTGCATGAATTACTGGGTCTTACAAAAGTTTAGTTTGAAAAGCCTTCTGAGGCACACAGCATTAGTCATTAATTTGACTTGCTAGTTCTCACGTGATATACTAAACACGTTATAAATATTTTGAAACACATTTTTTTTTATAACATATGTACATTATTTAAATGTTCTCAAATTGAAACACAACCAAAAACATTAAAATGGTAGAATATAATAGCTCAATCCAATAGTAATCATGCTTCAAAGCATGTACATTCAAAACAGTTTTGTGTCGTGTTCTTTAAAACAAAAACTATTACTATTCACAAAATATTCTATAATAGGTGGAATATTGTTGTTGTATAGCATTTTTATTCTTTTCGGAAAGCAACCACAAAAAATATTAAACTTAAAAATCCTACATCCTCTGTCTGTTGGGTATATACTATATGTAAGTATACAAACGTGTATTATGTACATGAAAGTCCATTTTAGAATAATAATAATATAACATACCAAACGATATGAAAATGAATATGGAAAATGGGGTGAACAAGACAAAAAAAAAGAAAAGCGAAGTAAAATTCCAAACCAACACGGAAAATGTAAAATTCAAATTTAAAATTTCTGTATTATACGAAACAAGAAAGAAACCGCACATAGAGACTACATACAGTTTTTGTTGTGCTGCTCTTAGATTTTTTACAATCACACAGCACAACATAACACAGCACCAGCACACCATTACCAACAACAAAAAAAAAAAAAAGGAAAAAACGCTTAACATTTTCATTTTTTTTTTTTTTTGCTGTAGCTGAGAATGTATACAAAATTTGGTATACAGAAAAATCTTTTTTTTTGTTGTTGTTATGCTGTTTTCGTTATGTTTTTTCCGTGTGTTGGTGTTGTTCATTTAATAACGAAACAAGAGTACTACTACACAACATAGCTACGTGTCTATGTTTATCTTAAAATTTTCACTCGCCACACATAAATAAATGAAAATGAATAAGCAAATTACATAAGAATTAGGAATGAAATCATAATAAAAGAAGAACAACAACAGCAAAAAAATAAATGTTGCCACTTTGAAATGGGGGAGAAAATACGTCGTACCAGAAGCAACCGTACAACTGAAAAATGTTAATCCCCATGCTTGTAGAGTAGCCCAGCTGAATATATTGTATATTTAGTATACACATATTTCACTTTTTTGTTAGTATAGTCGATGGTGTAGAACGCACTTACATACGAGTACCACGTACATAATACATACTCTAAAACCATATAAAAACAGTGACTTATTGTGATTTAATTATATTTGTATGAATGTTCTGTGTGTCAAGTTGGCATACACAATTTAAGCTCAAATTAACTGTCGCAGGGATGTGAATAAAAAATATACCATCAAAATTAATTTTTTATTAGGCGCTTAAACAGTCGCTGGCTAATTCTCCTCTTATATTCCCGTACATATACATGTATGTACAATACATATGGATATATATAGTATATGTAATTTTTTTTAATTAGTTTTGTTTAATTTACTAACATTTTTTTAGGAATTTTTAAATGTGTGACGGGCTTTGGTGCAAATGTTACATGTTTTGTGAACAATTTGGAATTCGTTTAATCGAAAAAAATAGTTGATTATGGATTAGGGTCGGATGTAAATTAAGTGTTAGTTATAAAGAATGTTTTGTTCATGTTTTGCAGAGATTTAAAAATTCCTCCTCATTTCCAACAAGTTGTGAAACCTTTGTAAGGCTATATTCATCAATCATGAGCTATTTAGGTTGTTATTTCAGGTCATAAATAGTTTACCAATTACTTAACTAATTATTTGAAAATGCCTATCATTAAAAGTTGTTCTCAAAAAGTTTTCTGCAAATAGGGGCTAGCTTCTGAGTTCGTCCGGATTTTGCAATTAAAAATACTGTGCACTTTTATCTCACTTGACTCGACTTTATTTCACTTTACTTTTATACAATGTAATGTTCGCTTCTAGTTTGCTTATTTAAATCTGTCCGCTTCCCACTGGTGGGGGCTATGACAACATATTTATTTCACTTGGTACACGATTTAAAGTATATCGTTTATGGCCGAAAATATCTTCGAAATATCGTTTATGGCTTGTTCCTTTTATTCATCAATTACTAAATCACACTTCCCTTTGTACGCTATATCTCGGACGTTCTTGTTTTTACTAGATCATTATGAATTTATGCGTTGGTGCATAAACATGTTTCGATGTCCACCATAAATAGTTTTAATAAAAGCTTGGGCTACGACGAGCATCGAACCATCGACATGTTTATAATACAAGTTAACCGTCTGAGCTATCGCTGTTCATAACGTGAACTTGATGTATGATAATCGTCACACCACCCCCTTCTTAATTCTGTTTGTCCCGAACAGAAACATTATTCGGGTCTCCTTGGTATCGTGCCAATCTATCGACGTGTACTACTTTCATCTTTGCTCGTTGACTCCGCTGAATCCTGTACACGACGTCGTTTATCCTCTTTATAATTGTATATGGTCCCTCCTAATTACTTTGTAGCTTTGGGGACTTTCCTTTCTTTCTTTGTGGGCTGTAGAGCCATACTAAATCCCCTTCGTCATATCCGTTGTCGTTTGCTCTTAGATCGTACCGGATATTTGATCGGTCGCTGTTTGAGTTTGATATTCCTTCGAACGTGCTCATGGATCTCAGCTATTCTGTTTCTGAGGTCACTTACGTACTTGTCGGCTCCGTTGGGAGTTAATTCTGGTCCCCCAAGATCAATATCGCACGGCAGCCGTATTTCCTTTCCAAAGAGGACTGTTGATGGTGTAATCCCCGTGGTATCGTGTACTGCGCCATCCCAGTTCTCCTGATTTGATCCAACTACTTTTGCCAGATGATCCTCTAAGGTACGGTTGAATCGCTCAACCATTCCATCTGATTGTGGATGTAGTGGTGTCGTCCTTGTCTTTTTATACCGAGCACTTTGCACATCTCCTGGAACACATTTGACTCAAAATTAAAACCTTAATCTGAATGAAGCTACAATGGTACTCCATATCTGCTGAACCAGTTGTTTATGAATTCTCCGGCTACTGTTTGTGTTTCCTGATTCGGCATTGGATAGGCTTCCTGCCACTTACTGAAGTAGTCGATACCGCGATATCCATAGCCACTCGTTTAAATGGAGCTCCTACGTTGTACTGCTGCATTCTGCCTCGGGTTCGCCTTGTTGGTCCTTTGCTAGCTACGCAAAAAGTGACACATTTTGCATAAATCTTCAACATCATTGCGGCAGTTGACTCAGTAGAAACGTTTCCTCTCTTTGGCCAAAGTTTTATTAACGCCAAGATGTCCGCCGTTTGATACATTGTGTACTTCATTTAGTATTTCCGAAATTCTGCATTTTGGTAACACCGTCTGCATTTGGATAGTTTTTCCATCCACACTTTTCCAAGCTCGTTTTAGCACCCCGTTCTCCATCTTCAATAAGTCCCAATGCGCCCAGCAGCTTTTTAGCGTTGGAGAAGTTTCGGATATCTCTTGCCATGCAGGTTTCTGTCCTTTCCTAATCAAAGCTCTTACTGGGGTGAGCGTTGGATCCTTCTCCTGCTCTTCGACGACACACTTCGTTGTCCACCTTTCCGACAACTCCACGCCAATCCGGTTAAGGCTACTGATGCCTTCCTTTTCCTAAATTTTGCTGACAGACTATCTGCATTACCGTCCACTCTACGTTTCCTGTGTTCGATGTTGAAGGTGTAGTTCTGCAGTCGTTCTATCGCGCCACCTGTCCTTCTGGTTCTTTAAACTGCCATTAGCTATTTTAAAGCAGCGTAGTCTGTTCGAATTAGAAATGGTTGTCCATACAGATATTTGTGGAAATGTATAACGCATTCCACAATGACCAAATTACTCGCTCTTTCGCTCCATGTTGTTGAGACAAAACACCTCTAATTTCCACGTTGCTGGCCGAGGATATACCTCCCACAGATTTTTGAGGCGCTCGTCGAGACTTTACCCGATTACAATGATGTCGTCTAGGTAAACGAGACATATCTTCCAGTGCAGCCCTCTCAAAATTAGCGCCATCAGTCTTTCGAACGTAGCTGGTGCATTGCACAGGCCAAATGGCATAACGGTGAATTGCCATAGACCATTCTTCTTGAATCGCAACTTGCCAATTCCCACTCTTCAAGTCCAGGGTGCCGAATAAATTTTATTCTGACAGTGTGTCTAGTGTATGATCCATCCGGGGTAATGGGTAGCCGTCCTTCTTCGTGATATCGTTTAGTTTTCGATAATCTACACAAAACCTCATTGACCCGTCTTTCTTTTGCACTAGAACTACCGGTGAACTCCATGGACTGTTGGATGGCTCAATGATTTTATCCCAGCACATCTGTTATATCATTCTGCCCGCCTCCTCTTGTTTAGCCAATGGTAGTCTTCTGGCTGCCTGTCGAATTGGAGGTTTACTTCCCGTTTTGATTCTGTGCTGTACTACCTCCGTTCGGCCGTATTCCTCCTTGCTGCTTGGAAATACCTCGACGTACTCCGATAACATTCGTACTGCCTTCGCGAACTGCTCGCCTTTCAAATACTGGTACAATCGTTGAATTGATTTCTTCGCCTCGCAGGCTGGATTTTCCCGAACATGCTGAATTTTCCCGAGGACGACACCGGACTTTAGATGTTTAGCTTGCTCCGTTATGTTCATTATTCGTACAGGAATGCTGGTTTTCAGTGTGTTCTTAGTTTTGTTCTTTCGTATTTATCAATTGAAAGGGAACTTTAATTTTCCGAGAAGTGTAATTTTTCTAGCGCTCTAGCTCAAAATGTCAAACGAATGTGGGAAGTGCTGCAAACTAAGTAGAGGTGAATTGGAAGTGAAGTATAGTGGTTTTTGCGATAAAAATTTCCATAAAAAATGTATAGATTTAAACGATTACGATATTGGGTTAATAAGAAAAGATATTGGAATTGTTTTTTGCTGTAAAGGGTGTGTCTAAATAAATTTGAATTTTTAAAAAGGAATTATAGTGAAATCACAAAATCGTTTAATTATTTATTAATTGAAAAGATGGATAATAAAATCAATAATGTAATTGAAGAAATTAGAAATGTTATGTGTAATGAACGGTACTTGTTCTAATAATAATTCAAGTAATGAACAACAAAAAACATATGCAGATATTGTGAGGTTACCAGCTTGTGTAAATAAATTGAATGGCTCCACAAAACCTGGAGGAAAAAAAGTGGTAAGGCCTTCAACTCTGTCAGTTGAAACGAGTAAAAAATAATTCTGAAGAAATTCAAAATTCTTTGAGTTCTGACAGAACTTTCGCTGACGTAGCATCATCCAATGCTGTTGTGCCTGTAATTGGTGAATTTTTACTTAAAGTGGTACACCAAACCGATTTGTGGTACTAAATATTTTCCGAATAATTTTGGGATGAAGACAGTTGAACCGAGGTTGTGGCTACACCTATCAAGATTTGATAAAGACACGAGTATTGATAATATTTCATCACTGGCAAAAACTTGTTTAGAAATTGATAGCTGTGAAGTATTTAAATTAGTTCCAAAACAATATAATCTGGAATCTTTAGAGTTTGTCTGTTACAAATTGGGAATTAAAGATATTTTACGAGCTAAGGCCTTAGGTCCCAAAACTTGGCTGACTGGTGTTCACATTAGAGAATTTAAAAATAAAAATTGTCGGATAACATTGCCTCCGTGAGTGAAGTTTCAGATAGCTCCTGCATCCAGTTAAATTATCAAAACTTTTGTTTTAGTAAATCTGTTCCAAGTGGTAATCTGCAGGTAAATGTTAATTCATGTTTAAAATTTGGCCATTCAAATGTTCATAGTTTAGTAAAACATATAAATGAAACTCCAATTTTATTAAATGAACACGAATTTGACTTTCTTGCTTTAACAGAAATTCTTCTTAACATTAAGATTTCAAACAAGTCGCTTCGCATTAATAATTAAATAATAGCGCAGTTTGATCGTCCGAATAATACGCGTTGGGGTGGGGTTGCTATTTATTCTCGGTCTACCTTAAAGGTAAATAAATTATTGTCTAATACATTTGGCAAAGTTGAAATATTGTCATCTGAACAAGTCGGGCGTTTTGGTAAAATTCTTGTATTAGTTATTTATAATCCTCCTCCTGCGAGTACTCTTGATATTAAAAATTTACAATCGATATTTTCACAATTCCTATCGCAGTATGAAAAAGTTATTTGTTGTGGAGATTTTCGCTTTAATACGTTGGTTAGGAATAAATAAGTGATTGCTTGAGTTTACATAATTTGGACTATTTTCCGTTTAAGGCGACTAGATTAGATAGCAGTCTGTTGGATTTAATAATTTTGTATGAGCAGGACATACACAACATTATTTCTTTTGGACAGCTAACGGTTCCTGCTATTTCTGATCATGACCTGATTTTTGCCTCATATAATTCTGTTGTACCAGAGATAAAATTTCTTATATGGCAGTTCCTGATTATAAAGACGTGAATGATATACTGGGAGAATTTAATTCAAATTTCTTACAATTAGATAATACATGTGTACCTCGTAAAAGAAGTATTAAGAAATGCCCCACTGCTCCGTGGCTAAATTTACATATTTTGAATTTAATGTAGCTTAGAGATTTGGCTTATAAAAAATATAAAAGGTTTTAAATTAGAGCTCGAATTAAAATCATTTAAATATTTTAGAAATGTAACCAACAAATGCATCAATGAAGCAAAAAATTTATTCTATTTTCGGAATATGCACAATCCTAAAACAACGTGGAACAATTTAAAAAAACTTGGTATTTCATGAAAGTCAACTGAAGCAGTCCTTCACTTTTCTGTTAATGAAATTTTGGCCGGGAACAGTAATCCTAGCGAATCTTTGGGTGTTTTGCCTTTGCCTGATATTGGTTTTATTAGTTCTGATAGTTATACTTTTGTTTTTGACTGTGTTGATGATTTTATGGTATTAAATGCAATTTGTGCAATTAAATCGGATTCAATGGCATATGACATGCTAAACTTCACATCGCATATCACATTCATGATTGATCAATTTGAAAGATGTAAAACTTGATTATACCAATTTTCACCTATTGTGATGTGATATATTCCGATTGTGATAGTTGCTCAAAGCGTTTACTTTAGGTTAGGTTTAATAATTGTGTGAGATATGTTCATGACTTAAGAAAGTTTGATTATATATCGGAGTTTAAGAAATCAATCCTTGGATGCGACTTGTTTGAGTTTTACTGTTACAGAACCGCTGTTTTTATTTTCCGAATAATTAAATTAGGTATACCATTAGATTTGCATGATAAATTAAATTTTTCTGTGTCATTGTGAACTAGGAACGTTAATTAGCATATTAATAGAACTAATGTCTACAGTAACTCCGGATTAATAAATGCGATTTACCACTTGGAACAGTTTACTTGGCTATTTTGAAAAATAAAAAAATGAAAGATGGTACCATTTTTATAACTATTTTATAATCTCTATTCATTTATATTTAAAATGAGCCCAATAAAATTTTTTTCGAATAATTAGTTTTTTTCTATAACAATAAATACAACTCCAAGTGCATGAAATTTACAAGTATTTGACACCTTGTATCATAAAAAAACAACCACAACAACAACGAAAACAAAATTATTTTCCATAAATGTTTTATTTAGCTAGTGCTACACAAACTAAACATGAAAATGAAAAAATTTAAACATAACTTCCGGTCCCATATAAAGGATATGTGAATATATTTATATACGAGTATATATATATATATATATATATATATATATATATATATATATATATATATATATATATATATATATATATATATATATATATATATATATATATATATATATATATATATGTATATATATATATATATATATATATATATATATATATATATATATATATATATATATATATATATATATATATATATATATATATAGTTATAAAGTCCCGTATACCAAAATCCCGCAACATCGAATAGAAAATCGTGTAATAAAAATTCTGCTTCTATTAAAAAAAGCCATTTCATAATGCTAATCGTTCAAATTTATTTTTTTAATAATTAATATTTAAAAATTCAGTTAAGCATTACGTTATGCGGAATACGCTTCAGGTATTCTAATATTCCAAGGCTTTTCCAAGGCTTTTTCAATACGAGACTTTGCCAAAATCAATTCTCATATATTGTTTAATTTTTTATAGTCCAGCATGCCGCTTACTCACAGCTACTTTATGGTGCGTTTATGACATAGGAAGATAGGAAGTTAAGAAGATAGGAAGATTGACACGACCAACCAAATTATTTAAAATGCCACAAGCCACGCCTACTAGTTCCATGCTCGAGTTAAAAAATTTCTTACTTTGAGCAAAAGGTGTCACAGAATTACCAACTAAAAGAAACCAAAATTCAAAATTATAAGCAATAATCTTGCCCATATTTGCTAATTTTTGACAGCTCTATGAAAAAAAATCCGTTTTTTTTTTGTAATAGAAAATAAATTTCAATATTTTTCTTTTTATTTAACAATTAATTAATTGTTCAATAATGAATTTAACCCTCGGTAATTAATAATTAATATTAAAATTATTTTCCTTTCGCTAGTCGCCTAAATATTTTTATTTTTGACAAAAATCAATAAATAATGATAATATCATGCATTATTGGAGCAAAGGCAAACATAAATTCCGCATGGAGGGATCTGGTCTTCGATTATATCAACGAAATAATTCCAACGCGGAATTAATTTGGTGCAGCCGAAATACATTCGCGGGTCATGTTTCTAAAATACATACATATGTATATTGTATATACTATATTACAAATTTTTATTCAAATTTTTATGTCCAACCAACATGAAACTCAAAGCCTTCTCCTTATTTAATAAATAAAATGGCGCAAATAAACTTATTTATTTTGAGCAAATCACTAGCGACGAAATTCAACTCAATACTAGCCAGGATGCCAAGCTTAAACGCAGTTTTGAGTGCGTGGGAACCACAATTCAGGCTTATATTGGAACCCTCTTCAGGATTATATTGGGACCATCTTTACGATTTGGATGACCCTTAAATGTAATTTTGATTGAACCTGTGAAGCTTGAAGCTTCATGTATTATTGAGTATTAACTAAATTTATACACGTCTTTTGGTGGTACGAATGCCAAGCTTTTAATCATTCGAATTTGTATGGCAAACGATTCCGAATTTCCATATTTCATCGCCAATCTCTCTTTTTGTATCTTGCGCCTAATGATTTGGCCAGAATGAAACAAGCATCCGGAAAACCAAGCTTGAGGGAAAAATGCTTTGGCTGAGGAAAATAAAGCTTTCTCAGAATCGGAGATGATTCTTTTAGGATTCAAATTAATGTTGTACTCTAAACCAAGCTTTTGAAGGTTGAAGAAAAATTGGTCATACGCTTTCATAGATTTTTTGCTCATTAATCAAAACACTAAGGGCACTATTTCTCCTTCAATATTGCCATGAATTGAAAATAGTTGCCTGATTATGGATGGCACGATATCGAATATGCCATCCATAATCCACCAGGTGGTTGTGAAAGGAGCTTCAATAAGGGAGCTGTTCCATATGCAATAATTTTATCTCCTTCAGATTCCGCTTCACATAACACAATGAATTTTTTTGTTTTGTGCCAATTTATTTGGTAGATATTCTCGTGAGGTGCTTAAAATTTCCATAATAGATTTCCTGATTATAATTGATGGCGTAAGTTCCGAATCTTTAGCTCGACATTTAATGGCAGTGTTAGCTTTGCAGACATCTTTCGCATATGGCGATGGCTCATGTTAATGCAATGAAGGAGGTTTCCCAATTGTATGATTTTCTTCTAGTAATTAAGTCACTACCCGACCTTTCCAAGAATGACTTTTTCTTTTGCTGCATTCCCAATTGCAAGCGCTTTCGGTCTTTCTATTCACATTGTAAGAATACCCATCCATAAGCAACTTATGTTTTCCTTTATTGGTTGAGGTAAGTGAAATGTTCATATTCTACCCAAATAAAAGCAATATTAAATAAAGACAAAAACTATAATTATTATTATCTTACAGACCTTCAAGAAAATTTGAAACCAATTCGAACAAATGTAATTTTACAAATAAAACGAGAAAACAGATGATATACATTTGGAAATTCTTGATAATTTGAACCTACTTAGATTTCATGAAAATGAATTTAACACTGTAACTAAAAAACAAATAATCAAATTATGTATATAATTCTCATGCCCGGTTTCACAAAAAAATATCCAACCCTTAGTTAAATAATATTTCCTCCCTTTCATCTTTTATAAAATTACGTTTTGTTTCATAATACAAATTCTATGCAAGTTGATTATATTTGATTTTTATGTAGAAATATTTAGCCCTCAGCTAAATATTTAGCTCGACGAAATTGGGCAGTTAAATATTTAGCTCTCCAGTTAAAATGTCCATGTAAAAAAAGAAATAAAACTAGCATGCGTTGAATTTGTGTTATGAAATAAATCGCAATTTAATAAAAGAAGAAAGGGAGGAAACATTATTTAACTAGAGATTACTTCTTTTTTTGTGAAATCGGGCATCAATGTAGTTGGTAGCTAAACGTTAGTTATATTAATTTTTTATACTGAGCTACTGCGATTGAAAAATTTACATTTTTTCGCAACAAAGTTAAAGGAACGACAAATAAGTGATATTTTCTCCTCAATTTTTTGTGAAAACGTTTGGCTTATATAGTGTACAAAAAATGTATGGTGTATTTTAAAGTATTTCTTTTTGATGTTCACCGGGCAAAATCTAAAAGTAGGTTCAAAATAATTAATTTAGGTGAAACAAAAATTAAAAAAATTGCCGAATTCTTGCCAATAAAATATCAATCTCACACACGTTTTCCAAAAAAAATTGAATATACCATTTCTTGAAGTAAAATTGTATGAACTATCGATTAAAACCACAAAAATTGGTGTTTTGTTATCATTAAAGGTAGTTCTGAGCAATTTTTTGTAAAATTTTATGACTTTTTTAAAAAAGAGTAGAAAGCTTTGCAAGTTGTTAATACAAGTTGTTTTTTAAATACGGAAAATACACGTTATTTTAGAGCACTTAATAACCTTCAATCGTGATATTATACTCTTTAATATTTTCTATTGAACGCAGTTTTTCGTAACTTTTGTAAATGGAGTCTGAAGTTGGTGTATTTATTTTTTTTTATAAATTTCACAATTAATAAATTTTTGATGCACCTTTTAAACGATATTACACTGCAGTAAATTTTTATACCTATTATGGGCAGTATAAACAAATGTAAATATTTTTTTCCTTTGTATTTCATAAGGAAAAATTTTGAGTTTAACCTGGGGCCTTACTATGCAATTCGATCACAATTTTCGACGGCTATCGTTTTGTATTAGAAAGTACAGGAAGAAAAAGGAAAACAATAGCTATCGTTTTCTTTTTCCTTCTTGCACCTTCTTATACAAAACGATAGCCGTCGAAAATTGTGATCGAATTGCATAGTAAGGCCCCTGTTTTGAACTAAAATTTAGGTATTTTTGTCTGGTTAAGGACATCTTGCTATTACAATTACTTTTATTGTCTACAAGCATCAGTTCTGTTTACAATGTTTTTATATGAGGAGTGGAAAATTTATTAGTAATAAAATTTAAAGGGCGGGGATAAAAGCAAAAAAAAATCCTTTAGTTTTTAATGGAATATTTTTTTCGAATGACACTGCTTTATTGTACTATCCCAGTCCCAGTGTGTGTGTGTGTCCGAGGGTGAGAGTATATTTTTTGTAATTTAGGGGAGAAATGATCGTTGCCATTCAAAATTATTATGTTTTAGCTTCAGTTCAATGGTGACTTTTTTGCGACTTAATTCAAATTGTGTGCTGTTAAACTTTTTCACAGCATAAAAATAATTAGTGTGGAATTTTAAGTTATTAAAAGTAAACCTTGTTAAAAGTGTGTGTGATAATTATAAAAAATAATTTAAATTTAAAAGTTTCGAGAGATATTTATTTGTTCAGTAAGTATTAAATATTTTTTTAGTTGATAAATAATTATAAAATAATACACTAGTTTACAAAAAAATTTTGGAAAAAATTAAATATTTCGGTTAAAACTACACCACTTTCTACATTCTTTAACTTAAAATGCGGGGAATTAAATTTTTTATAGGCCTAAAGAAAGAAAATTTAAATTATTGTTGTTAAAGTGTAATTAATTGCAATAAAAGTAAAAAAAAAAAATGGGCTTACTCCAAAATTTGGTTTTGACCTATTTTAGAAAAAGCGAAATATTTCGGTCAAAACACGTCTATACTTAGAAGAAAAAAAAAGAATTAAAGAAGATTATTAAAGAATTAAAGAATTTTAGTAATTATGTGTTTTTTATGAATCAATAAAAAAAAATATATCTTGAAGTTCAAGTTGAATGTTTTTACATTACAGATCACACCTAACAAAAATTAAACCGTTATAATCTACCATCAAAAGCTCAAGTTCTTTGTCGATTCCACCATATTCATTTGATCGACAATGTAGATAGAAAAACAATTGTAAAAGATGTGACGAAAGAAATTATTCCATTATGGAAAGAAGCAAATATTCCGACTATGGACTATCACAAAATTGTGCTTAAATTTAAAAAATTGTATGAACAGTACATTAAGTTAAAGAAAAATAGATTGAGAGATTGCAGTGCTCTGAAAAAAAAAAAAACGAAAAAGATTTCAAACTCGATTCCAATAAACTGTTTGATGTTGCTCGAGCAAATGCACTAGATTTGATTGGCGAAGCATCAAAAGATTTCTTATTATGCAATAGAAATGACATTTCTAATAAAAGAAAATTGATTGCAATTGGTAAAAAAATTGGATTTCAATCCTCAGAAGAAATTGAAAATAGTGACTTGGAATCTAGCATTGTAGAACCGGTAGCATGTCCTAGTGGATTAGGAAAAATATATGAATCATCAGAAGAAACTACTGAAACCGATTATACATCTTTATCAGAATATGAACCACCCGAAAAATCTAAGAAATCTGTTGAAAGAGCAAATTCACAAAGTATGAAAAGAAAGTAAGAAATTGTTACATAAGAAGATGCTGGAACTTTAGATGGACTGAGATCTGCATTTATCATATTATCCTTAGTATCAAATGCTTTAGGATATTCCTTGAATGAATTAAAGCTGTCTCCATCAACTGTTATAAAAAGCAGGCGCAAATATCGAGAAATGATTTTCACCGTTATTCGAGAATATTTTAAGCCTGACACATTTCTCACTGTTCACTGGGATGAAAAAAAAATGAAAGATTTAACGAGAAGTACATCAACTTACAATACTATAACAAATATGGATATTGAAAGTTTAGCTATAGTTGTGTCTGTTGGTGGAAACTCTAAATTACTTGCCATCTCGAAATTGGAAAATGGTTCTGGTCACATGCAAGCAGAAGCTATTCTCGAGACTCTAAATGACTGGAAAATTGGTGATAATGTTAAAGGTATGTGCTTTGATACCACAGCATCGAACACTGGAATTGAAAACGGAGCAGCGTTTTTAACAGTTTTTTCCTTGTCGACACCATATAGCGGAGCTTTTGCTAAGCAAAGCATTTGAAAAGACGATAGAACCATCAACAAGAGGGCCTGTAATTTCAATATCCGATCGCTTTAAAAAACAATGGAATAATATAGACATAAGTTCGTATGTATCTGGTATGCAAGATCCACATGTAAAGGAATACTTTCCAGAAACTATTCGAACAAAAATTGTGGAATTTTTGAAACAACAGTTGAAAATTCATCAAGCTCGTGGCGATTATATTGATTTTTTGGAACAGGGGCTTCTATTTTTAGGGGAATCAATTAATGGACAAGTTAAAAAACCAGGTGCTATATCACATGGAAGGTGGATGGCAAAGGCAACATATGGTATGAAAATATATTTATTTCGAAACCAATTCACTCTGTCAAGTAATATATTTTGTAATTACAATTTAGTCATTAACAATTTTAATTATTTTTATTTTTTGTAGACAGAGAACTCCGTGCACTCCAAAAACCTAATACATTTATAATGAGGCTATATATCAAATATTGGTTCGAATGCTGTATTCCAACTAAAGCAGCTCCAAATGATTTAAAATTATTTAAACAGTTAGTAGAATACTTTTTAATGATTGTATATCGTTAGAACAAAAAAGATTAATGGTTTCAGCTTTGGAAAACCCTGGATAAGATGAGAATCTAAAGAAAGCCATTATAAGCAAAGACAGAGTAAATCAACTATATTTATACGATTTTGTGACGGAGAATACAAAACATTTTTTCAACGCAATTGGTGAATCTTCGACTCAAGAATTCCTTGAAATGGACCCTGAAAAGTGGAATGAAAACCACAACTATTTATCTGCGAAAATAAAAGTTAATAAAATATTTATTGTTAATGATGTTGCCGAAAGAGCAATAGCCTTACTTAGTTGTTTCAACGATAAAATAACAAAGAAAGAAGATGAAAAACAGCTTCTATTTCAAGTAATCGAGCGATATCGAGAAGAGTTTCCTATCAACCTAACAAAATCTCAAATCAATGAGAAACTCTAATTAGTTGTATTTATCACTATTATTATTAGTATTACTGTTATAACTAATATTATAAAACAAACTTAAATTATTATGTAACTTTTTTTAATAAACTATGTAAAAATATATAAAAATTATAGTTTTAATATTTGATTTATATTTTAAGCCATTTGAAAGATATTGTAATGCATTGTGTAATATATTTTTATTGGATGAAATTGTTGGTAAGCAGAAATCATTTCAACCATTTTCTGAAATATTAGATACCAATGGTGTTCTACTAACTGAGTCACTTGACATAGCAAACGCTTTCAATGAATATTTTGTTGATGTTTCCATCAACCTCAAATCAAAAATCTCTAGTACATCAAATGTACCCAACAGAGATGGTATCTTGCTAAAACATAATTTTGAGTCTAAGACATTTTTGTTTTCACCAATATCCCCGTCTGAAATTTTGAATTATATCAGTAGTTTGGATAATTCCAAATCATCTGGCATTGATAATTTAAGTAATTCTTTAATCAAACAAATTGCACCATCTATTGCTTATATGTTGGCCCATATCTTCAATCTCAGCCTTGATCGTAGCATTTTTCCAGATTGCTTAAAAATTGCTTCAGTGGTACCGTTGTTCAAAAGTGGTAGCAAATCAGAGTTAACCAATTATAGGCCCATATCATTACTCTCAGTTTTTTCAAAAATATTTGATAAATGTATTAAAACAAGACTACTACTTTTTCTAAACGAGAGATCATTTTTCTCAAATTAACAATATGGATTTAGAGAAGGACGTAGCACTGAAACTGCCTTAAATGATTTTCTGAGTACTACAATTGATTCACTAAATGATAACCTTAGTTCGGATGCTAACTTCATTGATTTGACGAAAGCTTTCGACACGGTTGATCATGAGCTTTTATTGTATAAGTTAAATTGTTCTGGTATTCGAGGTTGAGCTAATGATTGGTTCCGGTCTTATCTTATGAACAGAAAACAAACTGTAAAAATTTGCGGAAAATATAGCAGTTTTAGAATGATCCACTGCGGCGTTCCTCAGGGTTCAGTTCTTGGCCCCATATTATTTTTAGTGTACATTAATTCCTTATTTTTTTTAGGCTTGAAAGGATATATGATTGGTTTTGCCGATGACATTGCACTTACTTATCGAGGAGCATCAAACCAGTTAATTGCCCATCAAATCAATTACGACCTTTTAATTTTAAGAAAATGGTTGGATTTGCATTTTATGGTTCTAAGCACAAAATCAAAAGTAATGTTTTTTAAATTATATGGTCCTATAGAGATAAATTTTGAAATTATTTACCATTCTACTAAATGTATGAACTATAAAACTTACAATGTCTCAGCTGCATTATCCAGTTGCTCTAATGAATGTAGCAACATTGAAATTGTCGAAAATTTTAAATATTTAGGAGTTATGTTAGATACAAGACTTGGTTTTAAAAAACATATTGATTGAAAATCTTCAACATTACGTTTACGCTTGCAATAGAAAATTATATATTCTATGCATGCTTTGTTCCGTGTCAGTTCTTCTACAATTTTACTACAGCCTAATTCAGTCCAAACTACAATATGCTATAATTATTTGGGGTGGTGTTTATTCGACATCTCTTCAACCGCTGCTAGTTGTGCAAAACGCATCCATTCGCATAATTTTAAAGAAACCGCGTTTAACATCTGCTTTGCCTTTATTTAAATCACTAAAGATTTTACCGTTAAGATATTTATATGTTTTTAAGGTATTAAAAATGTTCTTTCTTCGTAGTGGTAATCGTAGAGTAAAAATTATGAGATATAACTTAAGGACTTTGAATAATTGTGAATATCCCATTCTCAAGAAAGAACATTTCAGAAAATTTTATATATTTGCAGCACCAGTAATTTTTAATAAGTTGCCTCTAAACATCAAAGAAATTACCGTTACGTCCAAATTTTTAAATGAAATGAAGAATTGGTTGTTTAATATTACTGACATTGAATCTTTGTTTACAGTTTTAGTTTGATGAATGGCGATAAATTGAATATGCTAGCTATTTTGTAAATTTATTTTTTCCCTTCTTTTATTCGTTGTACCCAACAACAAACATTAACTATTATCTAAGCTTATGATAGGGGGTTTCCAATACTGATCGTTTATGATCACGGAAGCTACCTAACTCCATCCATTTTAATTTAACATTATTAGTACTTTTTAAGTTGTTTTGTCAATAATTTCTAACTTTTATATATTAAACTAATTATTAATTTACTATTGTATAATATATTTTAGTTTTTATAAATAGTGTACTGATTTTTTTGTAATTTAATGTTATGTAATTAATGGTTGGATGAATAAAAATAAAAAAAAAAAGAAAAAAAAATATCGTTTAAAAGGTTATTTAATGTATCAAAAGTTTATTAATTGTGAAATTTATAAAAAAATAAAAAATAAATACACAAACTTTAGACTCCATTCGCAAAAGTTACGAAAAGCTGCGTTCAATCGAAAATTCTTGTTTTAGAAAATGATTTATATTTTTTGATCCACGTAAGATATCTAAGAGTATAATATCACGTTTGAAAGGTTTTTAAGTGCTTTAAAATAACGTGTATTTTCCGTATTTAAAAAAACAAGTTGTATTATCGACTTGCAAAGCTTTTTACTGAAAATGCGAAAAAAGTCATAAAATTTTACAAACAAGTGTTCGAAACTACCTTTAATGATAACAAAACACCAATTTTTGTGGTTTTAATCGATAGTTCATACAATTTTACTTCAAGAAATGGTATATTCAATTTTTTTTGAAAACGTGTGTGAGATTGATATTTTATTGGCAAGAATTCGGCAATTTTTCGTTTTTTTGCACGTTTTTGCGTTGAGCACCATCTAATTTTGAAATTAAATAATTTTTTTTTCACCTAAATTCATTATTTTCAACCTACTTTCATATTTTGACCGGCGAAATAGCATTCCCGAATCCCGACACAAAGTTTTTTTTGTGCATTATATACAATAGTATAAATATATATAGGTTGGGTCTTAATATAATTTTTTTTGGTTTAATGTTAATATTGCAACATTAACTATAACTAATTAAATAATATCGTGGTCAATAATAGAGCGCGTATTGTTCCATATATATAGCAGAATTCACAATCCCACATCTTCTCGCATAGGCGTCACCTGGAAGGAACCAAATTATTCTAAATTAGTTGAGGCCGTTGGTCAAGGGGTCTTCTCTGGGAGCACTGGTTATATTTGAATGAAACGTCAAATTGACAAATTCTATATTATTTTGACTTTGCATTCGGCTGAAGATGTGGCTCAATTCTGGAACGTTTTATTCAAAACAATAAAAATAAAATTTACCCGCCACATCATGTAAAAAATGTCTATGCACCTGGTGAGTCTTGATTTTTGTTTAATCTCGCCACTTCCACTATTATTAACAAATATCACTCCACTATTTCCATTTTTTTTTTAAATTTATCGCACTTGAATAACAAACTATTATATGTAAACGGGATCGCCCCATTTATTTATGGGTTTGAATTTGTTAAAGGACAATGGGTTTGGTACCGATTGGAGACATGACTGATTTAAAAACTAAACTTAAAATTTACAATTTTACAACTTTTCCAATTAAAATATCAAATTAAAATTGAAATTCATTTTCTAAAGAAACATTATTTCCTTCGCAAAAAAAAACAAAATCAAAACCTTTCGCTAAGGCTACTCAATATTTCATCATTGTTCAGGCAAAACTACTTTGTGTACATAAATGAAATCAAAATTAAATTTTGTTCAATTGAATTTTTTCCAGAACATACAAACAAACGATTTACAGGGAGTGAGATATTAAAAAGGCGGTTGGAACCTTGGAACCCTTATTATTTTGATGTGCATAAAGCCCGGTTTCCGTTATGAAACATTTACTGATAGTATTTTTTACTGAATAAAATCGAAAAAATTGAAAATTTCATTGAAGTGAAATATAGCAGAATATAATATAACAAAAAGAGAAAAATATGAAATTACTTTGAAGCTAACATTACTTACAAAACAATATCCTTTATATGGGAAAAATCTACTGAAAGGTTTAATCTTACCATCGAATTCGGCAAAACTTTGCAAATCCATTTTGTTTTTAATCTTCGTCCAAAACGACGCCAATGTCAGTAAAGTATTTTAACAACCCATGTGGAGCGGTTCACAGTACTTCAGTTTATTATCAAAACCGTTCACCTCTCTTGCGTATAATGCAACCTCTTATTTCTGATAATTGATGAGCAGACCTGTTATCTCGTTACGTTTTCGATACAAAGATAAAATATTTAAATATTTTTTACCCATCCCATCTACTAAAATTAAAAAAAAAAACAAAAATAATCATCCAAAAATTGAAAATCCCATTCCGCCTCGACGACAAATCGAATGATATCAATTCTTTAACGATACCTAAATTATTCCATAAAACATAAATTATTTTAATTTAACGAAATTTTATCATTAATTTTTTTTTTTTTAGTTTCAGCACACAAAATGTAAAACAAGAAAAAAACAGTTTTTAACGACGGCGCGATACGACTCTAGAAAAAAAGAATCTCTAGTGATAACAGAATCATTACAGACAGCTAAATACACTCATTAAATTCTGGCTATATATGTAATGACGACATAATTCAAGTATTGATAAAAATTTATTGATAGAATTATTTTATAATTTATTTATTGTTTAAGCGCGGGCGCTAGAAGATGGGGTGGGGGCGCTTTATTCTAATTAATACTATAAAATCGCTGTTCCCTATTTGTTATATTATCAATTTAAAAAAAATTAAAAAATAGAGCGCGTTGTGATTACTTTCATTAAAATAATTTATCAATAAAAAATCCCCATTATTCGAAACGAAGCGAAATGAACAACTAATGTTTATTTGGGGGAGGGGGAGGGGAGAGGTACGTGCGGCGAGGTTTAAAAATCAATATTTCACCTCATTGTATCGATTGGATTGACGATAGATATTTCTATATATAAGCCATAAACCATTAATAATTTATTTATAAATTGTTGTGTATACGGATATGCGTATGTGTGTGTATACAAATAGTTAAACTAATTATATTTTATATAAATATGTGTTAATACGTAATTGGAAAAACTATTTAACCGAACATTAACGATTTTGGTTGAAATTTAATTATTTAATTTGGAAAATATTGTTGTTGGTTTTACTCGTACATATTTACCAATATAATTTGTGTATTTATTTTAATGATAAATTAAATGGACAGGCGATCTAATTTTAATAATTTTAAAAAATATTTATTTCATTGCAGAAAAATTATGGCAAAAGGGGCATCAGTACCGTGGCAAAGAGTTTTGGAGGAAACAATTGGTGAAACGAGATTAGATGGAAGTGCACTGCGTGAATATTTCTTACCACTCGAGGAATGGTTGGAAAATGAAAATTTACGAAATCAAGAATATCTTGGATGGATTTATGATGGTGATTATTGTAAACGCAGGTAATTTATTTTTGATAAATATTCTTTACTTCAAATTATACAGAAATTCAATCTTTAGATGAATGATTTTATTTATTACTCAATTATGGGATTGTTTCCTAACAACGCGGAAACATCAATTCGAATTATATGTAAACCAATGCAAATGATTATAATATTATTAACATTTTACTTTGTCAAGACAAATTATCGTCACACAACTTATTTGAAACTCTAGATTTGATTCTTTGGTCGTCTTATTCATAAAATCGGTCTTGTACTGCAACCACTCATTTACCGCCCTTGTAAAGTAAATAACTATCTATATCATGCCGACCAATTTTCTTAGTCTAAGATACGTATTCGATTATAAATTAGTTTATTTTATTTTATTGTTATTACCAACTTGACGTTAAATCTTAAAAACTACTAAAAATTTAAAAGAAAATCGGACGGCAATTTCTTAAATAAATCTCTCGATAAATTAAAGTCAAAAACATCCCGAACTTTATTGATGTTAATCGATGCATTATATACAGGCTCTACTTTTCCTCTAGTTATTAATACGAAACGGCAACAGGAAGCTGCAGAATATTAGCACATCCAGTTCTTGATACCTTCTATGTCATGAACAAAAGTTGCTGACATTGCGATTCTGCAATTGGAGAGCGGTTCAATATTTAAGCGTATGAATTATGTGTTTCAAAAAGCATACATTCGGGCGAATTTATTATACAAGAAAATTCATTTAAATAAAATTTTTGAATTAAATGCTAAATTAGAAAAAAAGAACAAACAGACAAAATTTATCAAGATTTGGGCTATTTGGACTTTCACAAAGCCAATCCCCTTAAATTTAATAACGGCTCAAAGAATTAACCTATTTTAATCGACACTGTTTGACAATTTAAAAATTTAATCTTAACAATATCAATATTTTGTGTCATTGGCCAACATCTGACCATGATTTTCTCTGAGTACATTTTAATCGTGCTCATCCACTAAAATTTCCTTGTGGAAGGCAACAAATAAAAATAAAAAGACAACAAAGTCGAATCCATCGACTTGACTTCCAACTGGAAAGTTCTTTTGCTGCTCATCTAACACCGGTATTCGAAATACATAAACCGAAGCAAATATTTTCATGCTACCCGAACAAATCGATGATGGATTGTCCTTTAAACCTATTAAGTATAATTACAAGAAAGTTAAAAATACAATTAAAAATTGCATAAATTGTTACATATTGCTAATAACATTCATATGCAATATGATCATGTGGATATATAATGCTGGTTTAACGATTTAGCTTGAGCTGATTTCATGTTATACGCGTATATTTATAAAATCTTGTTGATTTGGGAGTTGTGTTGGGCGTGAGTTTGGGGTTGATTTAATAATGGATTGCACTTCGAGTTAAGACAGTGTTGGGGTTGGACTACGACTTAGCTGGGGTTGATTGGAGTTGAGTTGAGATTGAACCGAGCAGGAGTCAGTGGTTAAGTCGGATTGCGAATTTATTTGGGGGTTTGTATATACAGTTGAGTTGGAAGCAGACATCAAAAAAATCTTTCACAAGATGTTCCTTTGTCACAAAACAAAATTGATGAAAATGATGAGTAAAGAGTATGTATATTTCTTATATGGAAATGGATATGGATAATATGGATATGGAAATATGGATATGGAAATAAGATTCTAAAATGATTTTTGTATAAAGTTCTGGAATTATGGCCAAATATTATGAAACTTGGCTATTCCCTAATCGATTATGATGAAATTTGAGATATGCGTTGAAAATTGGATTCTAAACTGATTTTTAGACAAAGTTCTGGAATGTGGCCAAGTAGGACAAATCTTGCCGGGTGCGGAATAGGGTTTGAATTGATGTGAAGTTGGATTTGAGAGAGGGTTCTGTTGGGGATTAATTTGGGATTCAATTAAGGATTAAGTGGCAGGTTAAATTAAGTTCATAAATATACGTAGCTTTCGAATCGAGTTGATTTCGGGATTGAGATGGCCGTTGGTGTGGAGTTGAGTGAGGATTGAGATTTGCTTCGAGTTAAGTTGAATTCGGTTTGAGTTATCTTGTGTTGGGGCTGAGCGACGGGTTGGAGACAGATTTGCGGGTTTCTTGGATTCTGTTAGGCGTTGAGATTGGGGTTATGTTGTCGTTCGATTTGTTGACTGCATTAGGGATTTAGTTGGAGGTTTTGGTGAAGATTGAGTTAAAAGTTCAGTTGGGAATTGAGTTGATTTTCAGGAACTCTCTGAGTACCTGGTAAGGCATCAGCCCTTTATATTTTTACTATTGAATTTCGTTTCTGCAGTTACTTTGTAAGTTTTAAAACAATCGTGCGCTGCAGACTTCAATCACAGCAAAAATACTACCTTTATGTGTATGTATCGTTGATAAATATTAGGAGTATGTTGTTCTCTGTATAAGTATCAAACGAATGCACTTTCTCTGACCTCAGTTGCAGTAATAACAGGATCATAACAGTCATATAACAATGATTCCTTTCAGTTCACCTCCAGCTGCCCTAGATGCTTTGGTAGTTTTGCATTTTTGCAAAAACCACAGTTACTCTGTGCAAGCATTTTCACCACATTCGATAAGCGCTAATTCTTTTAACCCTAATTCAACCAAGGTGTGTCTTTTTGGCACATTTGATTTTTAAAACGCTTCGATTTTCAAAATAACGTAAAGTTAATTATGTTTTACATGTAATATATTTTGAAGCAGTTCCATGTTATTTGATTAAAATTTGAATTTACTAACGTAACAAAAATATGTTGGTTGCATTAGGGTTAAGACGGTTAACGTGTAGTGATGTTTTACTTCTATCGTTAGCAGATTTCGTAATATACGCATTTTCAAGATGTCTATTAGTGAAACAACGTAAGATGATTTTTTGTGCCTTTTCATCTGTTTCCGCAGATACAGCTTCATTTATCATCTAGTATCGTGAGTGATATTTGGTCTGCCTCCCTTGGCAGCTAGAGTAGCACCAACTCTAATTTTCGATGAAGTGAAGCCTTATCCAGCGTATTTAAAAAGCCATTTTCTTACGTGTTAATTATTTCACAATACTCATTTGGGGGGGGGGGGGGGGCAGCCGAGTTTTAGCGATCAAAATGAAAGCAAGTGAAATTTTTTATCCTAAATGATCATTCAGCGGTTCACACTGGAAATCACGCCTTTTTGATGAAGAAATGCAATTGCCAAAACGTACATTTTTTACTTTCACTTGTGATTTTCGGAAGTGAATGCGCAATTGATTTGTCATTTAGCTGGATCTGTGTCATAATCCAAAAAATTTAATCCAAAAAATATAATCCAAATGCCAAAAGCCAAACTGTTAAAATCCAAAAGGACAAAATCCAAATGGGCAAAATCCAAATGTATAAAATCCAAAGAAAATCCAAAAAAAATCCAAACTTTATCAAAACATTTTCCGCGCGGAAAATGTTTTGATAAAGTTTTGATTTTTTTTTGGATTTTCTTTAGTTTAGAACAGATATGAGATTGTGTGTGTGTGCGTGCGTGTGTGTGTGTGTGTGTGTGTGTGTGTGTGTGTGTGTGTGTGTGTGTGTGTGTGTGTGTGTGTGTGTGTGTGTGTGTGTGTGTGTGTGTGTGTGTGTGTGTGTGTGTGTGTGTGTGTGTGTGTGTGTGTGTGTGTGTGTGTATGTGTGTGTGTATGTGTGTGTGGGCGGGTGTGTGTGTGTGTGTGTCTGTTGCATATGTTGCGTGTGTCCGCGCCGTTGAAAGTTAAGTTAAATCAAAGCCAAATTTAATACATGTACATATTTTCCGCGCGGAAAATATTTTGATAAAGTTTGGATTTTTCTGAATTTTGCTATATCAATGAATGAACTTCATTTATGTAAATAAGTTTCAATCGACTATGGTGAGTGTGTGTGTGTGTGTTTATAAATTAAACATTAATACATAGTAGCATGGGAAGAACATTTCATTAACTTATTATCAAATATTACAATAATACAGTAAAAATAAACTAAATGAAATTAACATAATGAAATATTGTAAGAAATTAATTTTAAAAATTCACACATGTCCGTATTTTCCCGCTTTTTAATAATATTTTTAATGTGTTTAAATTGCAGTAAAACCTTTTTCTTCTTTTTCGGGACCTCGCCGGATTTAATTTTCTCAACATTGTTCAGAATTACCAGCATTTCGTTTTGCAGCTCTTTGATTATAGCATATAATCCACAATTTTTCCGTCCTATTAAAATTTTCAGACGATTGTGCCACCCCTCTACCGAATTTTGTGTTCGCGGAAAGTGTTGTGAAATTATATCACCAATACACCAGAACTCTGGAGAATATCTTGGTCCCACGTTTTTTGTGCCAACTATATAATTCTTCTTGAACCATCTTGCCAGTTTTGCCATTCGGGATCTTTTACATATTTGTTTAAATTATTAAAGTATGAAATAATTTCTGATGATGGTACGAAGGCCAAACTTTTCAGCATTCGAACTTGCAAATTGAAGTCCTCGTCGTTCCCATATTTTTGAGCCATACCTTGCTTTTGTAGTTGGCGCCATAATATCTGGCCAAAGTGAAAAATACGACCTTTAAATTCAGTGGTTGGAAAAAATAATTTTGCTACCGAAGAAATTGCTGTTTCGAAGTCTGTTATAATTCGTTCTGGTTTTAACGGAACACCACTTTCACATGCCAGAAAACAGAGTTCGTGAAATAACTCCTCGTACGCCATTTTCGATTTTTTGCTCATTAAGCAAAATACAAGAGGTACAACTTGTCCTCCAATTGTGCCATGAATACTAAATAGCTGCCTCATAATGGATG
Source organism: Tipula vernalis (assembly GCA_958295665.1). NCBI lineage: Eukaryota > Metazoa > Arthropoda > Insecta > Diptera > Tipulidae > Tipula > Tipula vernalis. The sequence goes on along the minus strand of OY282558.1, from coordinate 169,171,241 downwards.
GTGCAACGTAAAATGTGCCATCCATTATCCAACATTTGCACTCACCAAGCAATTTAATAGATTTTTTCGTGCCTAGCAAAATTATACGTTCCCCGACAAATTCTTTCTCACTGAGAACGAATAATTCACTTTCTATAAATTTTAAACTATCCGGGATTTTGATATCGTTCAAATTTGTTGGCTCTTTGATTGATTTCTTTCGGATACGAAGGATTTTTTGCCTTTGTGCTTCGTTTGACGGCAGATAACGTCTGCAATTCGCCTGTGTTTCAACAACGGAGTCGGAAATAATTTTTGTTGGGCACAATGTCGAATTTTTCGCCGTAACTTTAATTTTCTCATTTTTCTCGCAAATTGGTTTTTTAAACGCTTGTGGATCATGGAAATGTTGATTGGCATTTCTTTGCACTACGTGATTTCCATCCACTACACGACATTTGCAATTTTTCGATTTGCGTTGAGAACAACTCCATCTAAAACTATTTTTGGTTTTATTATCCAGATAATAATCGAAACCGTCGATAAATAATTTATGATTCCCTTTATTTGACCTGACAATGGAAATGGAACTCATTTTAAGATATCGCACTATGATTGATATTATTATATTAAATAAAACCAATGAAGATAAAATGAAACACATAACATAAACAATTATGCAATTCATCAGAGTTGGCTTTTTTAAAATTGGATCTTTTTTTTTTTGGATTTCGGTATTTGGATTTTTCGAAAAGTTTGGATTTTTTCAGTTTTGGATTTTTTTTTTTGGATTTTGTGACAAAGCCCATTTAGCTTTCTATCAGGAATTGGACATTGGTTGTCACAAAAGATATCTCAATCACAATTACTAAAATTTTCGTTTAGAAATCTGAAAATCACATAAGAAGTAATCTGCAAACTTCGTCGGAAATCTTTGTCGTACTTTGGGGTATGAAATGAGAAATGAGACAAAAATTGAAAATAACGGTTGGTTGAAGCGATGACAGTTGATATAGAATATATCGTACAAGGCGTTCAAGAGGCTTAAAATTGGTTAGAACCCACCAAGGTTCCGCACTCGATGCCCCAAAGGACTCATGGTGCAAACCGAATATTCTACCATGATTTACAATTACATCCTGCTGCCTTCTAATGGAGCTTAGTTCAACCAAGGGATCAAGGATAACTGGTATAAATTAATAGATTTCGAGTTAACCAATCGGAACCTGACTATATCGAAACAGGACAATTACACTCGAAATGAATGTAGTCGCCATCATATTCGAGCCAGTTTCTCGCATAAAGCGTTATAAGCCAGCCCCATGCCATGTAGGTGAACCTTAAAACCTCCATGACCTGAAAGAGGTCCGATCGAAACTTTGATCCTTCTTTAAAGCCAGAACAAAATTAGAGAGGGTCAAATTGGCTAGGAATAAAATATTCAACCAGATGATAGCTCGAGGTAGCAAACCATCTCTGGCTTAACTCACACAGAGCGAAACCCACTTCAAGCGAAATGCAGCTGGGCATGATGTGCTAGAATGAAGAACTGCAGCTGTGGCAGATACCGAATAGCTTCCATAGGAAGAAGTGGAGCAGAGGCATTGCTATCTTAATAGCCCTATAAGCTTAAAAACTCTTATAAAAAAGATCGATTTAGCACATCACTTTTGGTAGAACCAGCGATTTATAGATGAAACACAATGTCTTGTGAGGCAAACCCCATGTATTCCCGAGAGTTCTTCTGCATTGCCGAAAAGGTAGCAGTGGCCTTTTGATATTTACAATCCAGGTGGTTCTTCTATGATATTTATTATCAAAGATAACACCTAAATGTTTAACGAAGTCTGATCTGATAACATGTCTCCAAAGAGACGGAACAGATAGATTGTTTCCCAGTCACTGTATTAACAAGATCATCAGCTTAACTTTGTGCGACGAAACCAAATTGTTGCTGTTTGACAGTAGAATTCGTCAATAACCAGAAGCCATATCAGATGCGAGGGTACATTTCCCTGAGGAAAACCTTTGGCAACGAAATGCCTTAGGGTCAGTATACTCAGATTTGGCAGGTTATGGTACAGAATTAACAGCAATAAAAGCCCTCAGTAAGATCTATAGCAACTGGTCCCTAATGAGAGGAAGCCATGCTGAATGACAGGAAAGATCTTGAAGAATATCAGAATTTTATTTCTGATACTAAAGTTATAAAACACACCATTATTTATAGAACAGACCCGATGGTTTGGTCTCTTTTGGAAGTTGCTTATATTTGACTATGTTCGAAAGGTTTTAATCTAGGGACGCAAGAAAATACATTGTAGATAATTTACTACAATTCCTATAAAATTTTACTATCTTGAGGTGGAATTGAAATTGTTGAGTTGAATACTACCGTGTAGCATGTCAAGGTAAAGGTCTTGAAAAATACGACAATTTTAGTTTTAATACATTATCAATTTACCATGATGGCGCTGGTATTAGATATACGAATTTTATCCTTGCAGATTTAACTAGAGCGATAGCAATATGTTTCACTTGGCGGAAAAACGTTATTGCTGCTATTCGGCAAATTATTCTCTCCTATTATTACAAAAACTCGATCGTTATTTGTCTTCCCACCCATGGTATTATTACAAAAGTTTGGTCGTAATTTGACGCAGTATCCCAAACCTTGAAACGTATTGCTCGACAAATGTCTTAGCAATAGTGGCAGCGGTGCTATCTTGAATAGGGTATGCCTCAGGCCAACCAGTGAAACGATCGACAATAGTAAGCACATACACAAAACCTTCGGATGGTGGCAAAGGTTTCACTATATCCATGTGTAGATGTTCGAACCGTTGAGAAGGGAGATTAAATTTACCGGGTTCTGACTTTGTGTGTTGGTAAACTTTCCTTTTCTGGCAGCCGATACAGGTTCACCCAGTGTGTAATGTCTGTGTTCATATTCGGCCAAAAATACCTACTTGAAATTATTTCCGTGATGCTCGAATATTTGGGTGAGATAGATTATGTAGAATATCGAAAACTATACGTCTATAAAATGCAGGAACCAGAGGACGGTTCGCACCTGTTGATGTTTCACAATAAATTTTAAACTCAGGAAAGATTGTGAGTTCCGAATTCTCAGGGCGCGATGAATTATTCAATAATTGAAGTAATTCATCATCAGACAGTTGTGTCTCAGCTAGATTTTTAAGATCTAGTTTGACTGAGTTTACTGTAGAAACGTGATCGCTAGTCCGTGACAAATTGTCAGCGACTACATTTTTTCTTACCTTCTATGTGTTGAATGTCCGTCGTGAGCTGAGCGATATAGTCGAAATGTCGAGTCTGCCGTGGACTCTTTTCGCTCAGGGAGACTATTGCTTTAATCAAAGGCTTATGATATGTATAGATAGTAAACTGTCTACCTTCCAGGAAATAGCGGAAGTGTTTAATGGCTAAAGAAACTGAAAAAAGAAATAAAGCCAAAAAAATGAATTTATTTATTGTCCAAATAACAGTACAGTATGTAAAATTTGCTCTCATTTGATACAAATTATATTATTTAACGTGGTTTACTTTGCAATATTAATAGTTACAAAATTATAATATCGAACATCAAAAAACTTAATGAAATAATTTATTTCTTTAGACACTTCTTTAGTTTCTACAAAATAAATACAGTTTGTATTAAATGAATACCTATTCGTATACTTTTTCTTATTTCAGGTAAAAATAATATTTTTCTGGACGAGGTGTTCTTTTTTTCGTGCTGTAAAGCTTTTTTTTGTAAATTTAGCGAGGACACATACAATTTTTTTGAAAAGGTTTTTTTTTCGGGATGGTTTTTCGGGCCAAGTTCACATCGGTATGATGTATACGTAATTAAAATAGTAATGTTAACCACATTGAAAAATAATATGATGCACTATCAAAATTATATAGGTACAATATAGATTCAGGATCAATACTTACGTCATGAAAATTATGGAAATTCCTGTATATTAAATAAAACATAATATCATATAAATTTTTCAAATCCATGTTTAATAATTAGTTTATTAATAAAATAAATAATTACAAAGAAAAATTTCATGAAATAAAACTAATATATTACAAGTACAACTTTGATTTAGAATATCACATTTAGAATATATAAATATATAAACACACTCCTAAAGTGTGCTTCATTTTCAATATTTTTTTAAACGAAAGGATTTCTTTTCATTATTGGCAAATGAATTGGGGGACCATCGAATTCAATGACATTTTTTAAATAAAATTGGTTATTTACTTTTCCTTCAACAATATACGATTGGTAATGTTCACTAAAAAAGGCTATTTTCCATTGACTACAAATTAAATATAAATTTGATTCTTTTAACAGCATCTCCTCAAATTCAAAAAGAAAAACTTCGTTTAGAAAGGATTTTGATAAAAAAAGTGTTTCTTAAAAAGTTTCCCTCGAAAATAAATTTGTTTTATGCAACGGGCAAACTTTAAATCGACTTCGTTTTGGTCAATGTGTTTGTAGACTTCACTAATATCGGACACGAAAACATCTTTAGCTTTAAAATTCAAATCATCTTCGAAAAATGTTTGTGTAGAAAGAGAATGAGCAAACTTTAATCCGGCTTTAATTGCAAGTGTATATGAAATATTGACTCTAGAATTTGTCACTTTTGCTGAATTTTTGTACGGTTTATGAAGTGCTTCAAATCGCATGAACCACAAAGGCTTTAACGGACCACATTTACGAATTGCTGTTGGGTAATGTAAAAGAAAATGAAATTTCGGTTTTAATGTTTCAATAAACAAGCCAATAAATAAAGAATTATGCTTGGAAATTAAATGTTCCAACGATTTTATGTCATATTCATTGACAACTGGTAATAACCCCATGTCGATTATTTTGATTAAAACAATTAATAAATCCCATGTTCCGTCATTTTCGGGAACCAAATCTCCTATCATAAGAGATAAATAATTAATAAATGTTATTGTTTCTCGAGCAGTCATTTTTAAAGAATTTGATTTTAAGGCAGATAGCGTTAATGGTGGCGAAATATTCCCAATCTCAGTTTCACAATAATCAAACATTTGCTTACGATAGTTAAGATTCTCAAGTGAAAAATATTTTTTGTTTTCAATAAAATGTACTAAGATTTTGGAAATATCATATCTGCAAATGCCTTCGAAAATGTCGTTCATTATATTGAAGCAAAAATTATCCGTAACATGGAATGATTCAATTTCATTGAAAATAGAATTTTCTTTTATGCCTGTTGTTTTTTCATTGTTTCTTGTAAGATCAAAAACATAGTTGTGGATATTTCGCAAGGAATCTTTATGCTCTACAGTATCTGCTTGCATTTGAGACTTATTTCTTTTGCAGGCTCGGCAATAAAAATTTGAATTAAAGCTGGTGCAGAAACCCAGAAAAGTATTAAGGCCTAGATTGTCACCCAGGACAAAAGTTAAAATAAAATGAACAAGAAATGTTTCTTCACCGACTTCAATAGGTATACCCTCTGTTTCCATTTTTTTATTTGATCAACAAAAGGTCTTAACGCATAGATATTTCTAAAACTTGATCTATCTTTTGTCTTAAAAAAACCAGCAACAAAAATATTGTTCAGTTTAGAAAAATGATGTTTCGGTATTGTTGGAAATGTGTAATATATCCCACAAACCGATTGTTCTTTAGCATGGGACCCTAACGGATTGTCAACCGAGAAATCATCAAAATATAACAAGTAGGGTATTACTAATTTACCTTGATAAGACTGAATTTTATTTTCCCATATGCTACCATTTATTAAATTGGCAAACACACCAGGATTATTTTCATGCAATATTTTTGTGTTGTCTAAAGTATGTTTTAATATACTTTCACATTCAAAATATTTTTTGAATTGGAACTCTAGGGGCCTTATTATCCCGGTTGTTTTATTTGAGTCGATTGTTGGTGAATTATTAACAATTATTTCGCAAACTTTTTCATTAATTGTATAATGTATAGGTTTTTTAAACAATCCCTTGCATTCTAGTTCTTGAATAAGTTTATATTCGGAATTTATATTGTTGAATGGATAAATAACCTCCTGTACTAAATTTAAAGCTGCAGCTCTATTTTCTGAATTCTCTATTAGAGGCAATATTTTTAAATTTATGACATGCGCTATAGGGTCTGTAATTTGTTTTTCTATAGTTTCTATAATATAAGACACATTCTTTCTATTAAAATTACTATTATTATGTAAAGATAGTGCGAAAGAAATTCCGCTAAATTTATTCGCAGAGCTTAAAATTTGTGGCCGATTCGTTTCGATAAATTCTGATATTACAGTTATTTGTTGATGTTCATTTACATTTTGGGTGCTAATATTATTTTCAACAAATGTAATTTTACTGCATCCTGGATGTTTTATATTTCTAACTGAGTATAATATATTTTTGTGAACTCGGTCAAGATGTCGTTTATATGTACATATATAAATTTGAGAATTTTTGGCAACAGTTATCTTGACCACATCCAATATTTTCATTTTTCGTTAAAACATGGCTTGATTTAATGTGGTCTATTAAAGCTTTTGTTGATGGAAAAGTATCTGAACATTCGTTGCGCAAGGAGCACTTAAACATTTTACATATCATTCAATTATTTATTCAGAAAGTTTAATATTGAAAAAAACATTGAAAGAAAAATTGTAATTTTTATCGATATTATTATAGAAATTTCTATTATTCGAATTCAGTAAAAAATTAAGTTATTAATCTTTCAGAAAATTGATCAAACTGGTTACATTTGAATTTTTAATGGTTTGAGAGTTGTAAAAATCTCTAAGAAACAATATACATTTCTCCCTTCAATAGGATATTTAAAATTCATGACCTGATATAATTTAAACGTCGTATCTAAACATTTCAAAAACGATGAAAATTTAGAAATAATTCCATGAAAAAATGTGTAGAAATGTTGTAAACAGTACTTCTCTGGACCAATTACTATAACGATAGGCTGAAAAGCCATACCTTTTTCAAAATATTTCATTTTTATTGCCTCGACCTTTGACTGATATCAGCTAACACAAGGACAATGCAGCAGAGCTATTTCTTGAGAATCTATGATGCTCGGTTTCCACTTTATAATTTTGTTTTACTTTGTTTTATGGGAAATTATTGCTGATTTTAAAACTGAATGTAGCAGCAAAAATATCAAGCAATCACGAGAACCTGGCAAAAGAAAATATTAATTAAGGTTATCATAATTGCAAAATCATAAAACTGAAAACCTACTATCGTCAATCCCCTCTCCTTTCAACTGGCTCAGCAAACGGATTGAAGGTCTGTCTTTTATGTTTATTTTTAGATATGGTATAATTTTTTTAACGAATGTTGGCCACTTGTTCAATAATTTTGACTGATTTTCAGAGCATGATAATTGATAATCGATATCGACCTGTATTTTAAATTATTTTAATATGTATAGAGATATTTCGTAATTTTTTGTTTACCAAAGAATGCCCAACGCTATTTTTGAAAAGTGGCCACCGTGGCTCCGACCATGGTTCATTGTTGTGCGCCAACCAAATTATTATAGTATCTTCCACTTCCGATACTGCTGTAGCTGCTAAAGTGGATGCTGTCTGATCAACAGGGAAATCTTTTACACCTTTTATTTCATCAACAAGTGATCTTTTCCGATTTCTGAGTTTTATCCGTGCATTTAGAGCTTTATCGTGCAATTTTCCTATAGGATTAAGTCCGCGGCCGCGTTTTTGTAAATAATAATCCTATGAAAACAATAAAATGAAATCGTAGAAATTTTAAAGTCAGCCAAAACTATAAAAATGAAATACTACTGTAGTATAAAAAATTTTAAAAATACAAATAGAATATTCCTCACAGTAGACTCGGTAGTAAATATTTCTTTGATAGCATTTGTGCTACTCACTATATCGTCCATTTGCATTGTAATGTTTTTGTCAGTGAAACTATCAACAATTAAAGAAGTTAATGATTCTCTATGATAGTCGGTGAGCTAATTTGTTTCTTCATAATGTTTTGTTGTGTTAATGCCTTTTTGGGATTTTGTTAATAGTTCTACTAAAGATGTGCCAGTAAAACTGAAACTTCTGTTGGACGATGAATTAAAAGTCGGAGTACTTCTTGATGGTGAATGAGATTCTGTTTCAGTTACTGCCGAAGAACAGTGTCGCTCAATCCACTCCCTGCATGTATCTGTTATTGAGACGGTGCTTGCTTGAACAAATAAAAGTTTTACATTAATTTTATAAAAATAGCAATGTATAACGATTTACATCTCGTTTCCATAAATTTAAATGGTATCTAAATTTTGCTCTAATTCCTAGCTGTCCGACGGGGAAAAAATCGGCAATATCCTTGTCCGTTAGTACCAGCAGGCTCTCGATATCCACTTTACAATCTTTTCAGATAAAATTACATAATAATATAAATTTATATTTTCTATTAAAAATTCTATGACTGCGGCCGGGTTTTTTCCATAATGAGCGAATCAATCGCGCATCGAAAACTATATATAAAAAAATGGGAAACAATAATTTTATATCATAGCTTCATTAAAATTCCTTTGTTACTTTTTACAATTCGTCAAAAAAAAAATTGGTTTTAGAAACGCTACAAAACTATTGCGTTTGTGCGGGGGATGAAAAAATCTAAATTGCATGTAAATTCAGTTTTCGATCCGCGATAGATTCGCTCCCGCGGATTCTATAATCGACATGATTGTTTTTCAAATTTAACAATTTATTACAAAATTTTTATTCAAATTTATTACATATTTATAAATTTGATAAAATGGAAAATTTTATACAGAGGAAAGTTTTGTCGGCACGCGCTCAAGAAATTTTGATATTTAAATTTACCAGTTATATGGTCGAAGACAGCCTCTTCGAAACCAAATGTGCCACAAATCAATTGTTTTAGTTCACTTTGGCCTGCATGTTCCACAACCTTTTCTATAATAGGTTCAGGGTCAATAACAACTTCGTCTATGTTTAAAAATTCTTGCATGCTAACTTCCTCATCCATTTTTATTTTCTTACCCTTAAAAACACTATTTTTGCTAAAATAATTTAGACAATTACTCTATTTCACTTATTAACACTTTACGAGCACTATTTTAATTATAATTTTCAGGGTTTAGTATTTTTATTTAATTTTATACGTTATAAATTTTCTTAACCGATATAAAAATGTAGCCAGTTAAGAGGAATAGAACAAGAGAATGAATGACGTTGGTAGTTCTCATGATCACTATTCCATTAATGGGAATAAAATATTAATATATTTGCTATTAAATTAATAAGACCATTATTGATAAAATGATAACTTATAGGATATTTTTCTCTGAGTGTACTTTTCAATTCAGTGATTTTTGATGACGAAATTTCCGGTATCCTAAATTTAAGAACTTGGTTCGGTGGGAAGACATTTTTGCAGCTCTTCCTTATTTTGAAAAGAGTTTAGTAAATGGTATTTTTCAGATGGGTTGAAAAAGTTTGAAAGTCTCTATCCATGTATTACAACAATAACTGGAGCAATATTTTTATTAACTGGCCAACAATAAGCGGAGGAATAACTCTGTTGGTTTCATTGAATAACCCAATTCGTTTTTGTTAGTAACAAAGCTATGGATGGGTAATAAGTAGTTTTCTTGTTCACCAACAAGGTCTCAAAAGTATCTAAGAGCTGCTCGTGTGTTGTTAGGAGCTCATTCCTGCTCGGTTCTTTATTGGGGTATATAGGAAATTAGGTCGCTTACCTTGTTCACCTGTCGCTCAAATTTTGTTATTTCCGTGAATGAGGCCAATTGAGACTATTCTGATTAACATCTTCGATCGGATACTGCTGACGGGGCTCATTAATCGGTATTTTCATTAGTCGATTTGACTTTTTAAAGAGAGATTACGGGTTGTCTAATTCCTTCCATTTAGTACTTATATCGAATTGATTACCGAGTTTTTGCGTTGATCAGATATTATAAATAAATAAGCTTCACAAACTTTAGCAGGTTTTTGTCAAGTTCTTTTACGTACATATTTAGTTAGAAATCAAAATCTGAGAAATGAGAATATGTATGTATGTACATATATCTATTTTTTTTTTATACGTTGAAGGTTTACAACATCTTACTAAACGCAACACTGACAAATCCTTCGCCTTGTATATATACAGTTTATAAATTTCCAATGAAAATCAGTTATCTCTATAAAACAAAACGATAAATAATGATTTAAAGCATTACACTTTGTACATTCTTAAAATGGTACTAAATCGCGCGCGCGTGAACCAAGCACGTTTTATAAAATACAACTCGTCTTGACATAAAAATTAAAACAAATAAAATATCAATTACGAATTCTGCGTGCTACGAAAGCAAACAAAAAAAGAATTAAGGTCATTGCAATGCAATAATTTGTATTATTTAAAATTAATTTTGCATTTTACGTACGGTTATAGTTATAATTAATGATATATAAAAAAAAATTTAAATTGCAGTAATAAAATTAAATTATTTTTCTTTTCTTTTTTTTAATTTCAGCATCGAAACTGCAAATTTACAGGTTTATGGTGGTTTTTATAATTCAACGATAAAAATGAACATACATTTTTTAATTTTCTATTTCTTATTTATTTATAATTATTTATTTTATTATTATTACATTTAAATTATGTATATGGTACTCTATTTATAATTTAGGTTTATTGTAGTAAATAAATTTATTTAGTTTAATATGCAGCATTTTAGAATATAAAATGTTTTTTATTTTGGAAATTATGTCGAGTATGGTATAGTTACAGGTCAGTATCATTTCAGCATTAATGTGATGAATTTCCTGATATCAACTGGGAGTTACAAATTACATGTGTCACAATACCAAAATATTCGTTATGCACCAATAAATTGATAAAATAAATAAATACCAGTAAATGAATTTTATAATATTTATGTAGAGATAAAAATACCGTAGAGTAGTTGTCAATTTGTCATTCCCATTTTCCCAATCGCATACAATAAATAAAACTGAAATAAATTGCAATTAATTATGAATCGATTTCCATTATACATAGCTATTTTCAAAAATTAACAACTTTGTTTTAACAATTCGCTGAGCAATCACAGTTCTAGATAGTATGAATCCATAATTGATCATACGTACATGTGATGGAATTGGCATTTTTTTACACTCACAGGAAGGGAAAGTATAACGTGATATATTCTAAATATGAAGGTAAGCTGGTAAGTACCTCTTTATAAATATTTTATCCTCCAAAAATCACCAATCAATAGTTTTGTGGCTACCACCACCATTCATAATTCCGTTTGCTGGGTTTCTTGGGTGCTTATGTTGGCTGATTAAACGACTCACTTCACGGCGTTAATCGGGCAACATATGATCGGAAATTTTCTCGAGTGAGTGTGCGGCGAAGAAAAAGAAAACAAAAAAACGTAATTCAACCTAAAATTAGGCAACGATAAAGACACATATTTTTCTTTGTTAAAATATAAATGTTGTCAGCCATTATTTTATATAATTTGAAATAAACTTAAAAAATAATAATTTGAAAAAAAAAATAATATTGACTAAATAAATTAATGCATAAATATAAATAATATTAAATATATATAAAAATAAATTTATAACGAAAATAATTGGAGTCAGAAATGTATTTTATTTTTGTAACGCGGTGCTCAACATAAGTACAAATACACACCAGACCACCACAAATGGTGACCCCGACAACAAAATAACATTAATTACCAAATTTCAAAAAAAAAAAAAAAAAAAAATTGGCAATTCCAAATATTGTATGCGGACATCATATGCCATGATGCAAATGGTCATGCTGCGGGTAAAGTAAATCCAAATTATTGGAAGCATCAACCAGTAAATCGAAAGTTTAACTACAATAAAACATATATATCCAGATCATCTTTAATAGACAATAAATAAAAAGGGATTATCTTCAAAAAATCCGGAAAGCGCAAATATCATCACGAGGTTATATTTCTTCATATACGAGAAAATACATACACATTGTCATCGCCACAATCATCAAGAAAATAATAAACCAAATTCATCGGCACATCATAGAAGGAAGAAAAGCGGTCAATAAACTCAATTCATCAGTAAACAAGGTGAGTGCGTTTTTGTTTTTCTTTGTCTTCAGTAGTTCGGTTTATATCATATTCGACATTAGTTCACAAGATTTAGTTGTATATTCTGTATATCGTATTTATTTATATAAGATTTCGGGATATAAATCGTAAGTCGTTTAGTCATGTCTTAAGACAACGAAAATAGTGATAAAGGGGCGAGCACAAGTAAAAGTGATGGCGAAGCACCTCCTGTCGAAGTTAAGTCACATGGTAGTTTCGTTGAACGTGTTACGATTAAAACACCTCCATTTTGGTGCGAGATGCCAGAACTTTGGTTTGCCCAAATGGAGGCACAATTCATGAACGCTAGCATTACGCAACAACAAACAAAATTTAATATCGTCATAGCGGGTCTCGATCAAAGAACGTTAAATACCGTTAGCGATATTGTTTTACAGACTGCGACTCATAAGCAATATGACGATTTGAATCAAGCATGAATTTCCCGATTAGCAAGAGTCAGCGGATACTAAGTTACAAAAGCTTTTAAAGGATTTGGACTTGGGAGACAAAAAACCAACCCAATTGTTGCGAGAGATGAGAAACTTGGCGGATAAACAAATAACGGATGAATTATTAAAAAAAAAACTGTGGGTTCAACGTTTACCACAACAAATACAAATTATTTTGGCATCCAGTACGGAAAATCTAACGAATTTGGCAGTTAGGGTCGACAAAATTTTAGAAGCATATTCAAACGAAAATATGATGTCAGTATCAAGTGAAAGGGAAAGTAGACCCGTAGTGTCGGTTACAAATAATTCAAGAGCTTCTCAGTCTGATCTTGAGATTAAAATTCAGGAACTTAGACTGTAGCTGGTAATTGGGAAGAATTTTATATATAAAAATGATCGTTGAATCACTGTTTGTAAATTGGTATATTTTATTTAATTAAATAAAAATTTAATTGAAACACCACAGTAACAAGATGTCCTTAATTTTATTTATAATTATTATTTAAGTAAGGTTTGGTTTTATTAATTTTTGATGTTTGTTGATCGCCAGTTGAAACTTAAGTGTTAAAAATGATTTACAAAAAATATAAGTCATTAGCTTAGTACTAAATTACATAAATTAGTACACAAGTGGTACTGTTCTTAATGACATTAATTATAATTAATCTATTACAATTTTAACTTCATACATGTCAAGTGGTAGTTTGTTTACAAACAAAATGTAAGTATAAATTTATATGTATATAAATTCAGTAATTCGAGTACAATAAATAATTCTAATTTTAGGGATATACGGTAATATGCATTAAGATAATTGGTAAGTATATAAATAATAAAATTGTGTATTGAATCGTTTGTGCTTGTTATGGTTTGAGTATAAATATAAGCAATCGGTGTGATACGCAAACCTTGTGATGTTATCATTCTAATGCATGCCAATGATTTTGCTTTGTTTTGTGTGTTGCGTAAATTTCTTTAACTCTAAATTATACATAGACTGGAAATTAAAGGCTTGAAGGCACAATATAGAAATAACGGGGCAAATGGTTCACAACGACGCTCTAGATCTCGATCAGCGGGAACGAAAGGACACACTTTATGCTGGTATCATTTCAAATTCAATGATAAAGCAGCCAAATGCGTTAAGCCTTGTGCTTACGTACAAATGTCGGAAAACTAACTTCCTCACCGCAAATGACGACATGCGGGGGGATAATCGTGCTAATTGTCGTCTTATCATACACGGTGTCTCTAGCAAACGCAGTTATTTAATTGATACGGGAGCCGAGGTATCTGTAATTCCACCATCGTTCGATGAAAAACAAAAGGGTAAAAATAGTTTCACTCTTTTCGCTGCAAATTCATCGCAAGTTAATACGTATGGTACTCGGATTTTAAAACTTGATTTAGGCCTTAGAAGGGATTTTAGTTGGACGTTCATAATAGCAGATGTTTCCAAGCCAATAATCGGAGCCGACTTTTTGAAGCAATTTGGTTTAATAGTTGACATTTACGACTCTTTATACGACTGGAAGGACAATTAATATAGTGTCTTCATCATTGACTACCGTTAATGCCATGGCTGTCGATACAGGAATCAAACTTCTGTTAAACAAATTTAGTGAAATTACAATTGATAGCGCAGTTATTAGACCAATAAAACATGAAGTTACTCATTTTATCCAAACCAAAGGTCCACCAGTGGCAGCAAAAGTTCGTAGACTCGCTCCGGATAAATTAGCTACAGCAAAGATAGAATTCAACTACATACTTCAGACAGGAATCTGTAGACCATCGGATAGCCCTTGGGCCAGCCCCCTGCATTTGGTTAGAAAGAAAAATGGAGATTGGATACTCTGTGTTGAATACCGGTCACTCAATGCTGTTACTCAACCTGACCGGTACCCCATACCACATCTCCAGGATTTTGCCCATCAACTGCGGGGCTGTATTATATTTTCTACATTGGACCTGGTAAGGGCGTATCACCAGATACCAGTGGAACCATCGGACATACCGAAGACGGCTATCATAACGCCTTTCGGGTTGTTCGAGTTCACTCGAATGTGATTTGGTTTAAGGAACGCTGCGCAATCGTTCCAACGATTTGTCCATTCTATTTTTAGGGATGTTACTTATTGCTATACATTTATTGACGATTTTTTGATCGCTTCACGAGATATGGAGGAACACATGATCCACCTGTCCACCTGATCCACGCGTTCAAGCAATATTCGATTTTCAACAACCAGAAACAATTTCAACAACCAGAAACCAATTTCAACAACCAGAGCAAAAATATTCTAAATCCTAACCAAAACTCTGTTATCCCTTGCAATATGAAATTTCGAAGTAAAATGGTTTGTTTAAAAATCTTCGATAAGCGAAAGCTTTTAAGCCTAAAACTCTTGACAATTTTTTCAAATACATAATTTAAGCTTATCAAACATTTGATTAAAAACCTGAAGTTACTAAAATGCTCAAAAATATTAAGTTCACACCCAAAAAGTATGAATTAATCTTCAAGCTTAAAGCTCATTGGAAACAAACATTCTAAATTTATCCCAAAATTCCGTCGCCTTTTTCAATACTGAATTTCCTATACTAAGTTTCCTAGTAAAATGGTTTGGTTTGACTAACAGCTCTTGATAATTTACATTGAAAACAAATATACTAAATTGTCCCTAAATTCCATTATTTGTTTTAAAATCGAATTCCTGAGTAATCAAATTTCTGAGTTTCTTGGTTTGGTTTAGAAAACTTTTCTAAGTGGAAGCTCTTAAAATTAATAGTTCTTTACATTTTTTTGCAAAACATAATTTTTTCTCATAAGACATTTTAACAAAAACCTGAAATTATGAAAAGGCTCACAAATGTTAAGTTCAAACCTAAAAGGTATAATTTAATTAAATTATAACAACAACCTTCCTTTATAACATCAAATTTTAGAGTTAAATGGTTTGGTTTGAAAACCTCTTAAAACTAAAAGCTTTTGATGATTGTTGATTAACTTTGAGAACAAATATTCTAATTTTTATCCAAAATTTCGTCACCCTTTTTATTGAACTAACTTTGAAAATTCGATATTTTTGAGAATATTTCGAAATTCTTAATATTTTTCAAATTATATTCGAAATTTGTGATGCTTTATCAATATATTTAGAAATCGTCAGAGTATTGAGTTGCAAGATGTTTCGTGTCATCTACTCTCAAAATCAGATATTTTTAATTAATGCGATACTAGGCAATAGGAAGAAGAGATTGTTCATCGATTCCAGAAGCATTTTTATGGGAATAAAAAATGTTGGTGGGGGCGGGGGGGGGGGGGGGGGGGGAGGGCAATTACGAAATTTTTAGTTACGCCACTGCAAAAATCAGATTTGAAAAATTTTCAAAACCATTATTCTTTGAAAATTGTAATAAAATTGATTTATTTTCGTTTATAAAAAACAATTTTGTATTTTGACGGGCGTATTTTAGCTTGACGGCCGCAGAAATATAAAATTGAGGTTTTGGAATAAAATTCAATCAATTTAATAATTTTTTTTAAGAATAAAGTTGTACTTGAAGATTTGAACTATCTTTTAATAATTAAGTAATTTTGTCAAAAATTAGATTTGACGGTTTGAACTTCCGGTTTTCTGTTTTGCATTGCGCAATGCCTTTATAACAACAACAGTATTTTCTAAAAATACTCGATATTTTTTTCGGAATATTTCGTATACTTACCTGTGACGATGTTGTTGGATTTGTAATACCTCCTTTATTATTCGAGGTACCGGCACAGGACTCTGTCTTCTAGTATTACATTGTAGCCCCAGACCTGTGTGGTTGTCATATTCCTTCAGAGCGCTCGATTAATTACGAACATATTTTTTAACAATAAAAAAATTTCCAAGAAAATTGGCAACATACCTTACAAACGAATATTTGATTATCAATATACCCCCTTCCACTTTTCAGCATCCTTCTGTGGCCCTCCAATGCTGTTCATTCGGGTTGCCACTCTTTGCCAGCTTTCTTTAATTTTACTTTTCCCATCTATACCATCAAATCTGTAAAAAAATTTGAACAATTATTGTGCGGGGCTCTCCCTGTATCGATGAATGTTTCATTTAGATAAATACACAATATAATTCTAGATAATTCTAAATTTATCATTAACATTCAATAACATTCTGGAGTATTTTAAATTAATTAAGCTACACCCAATGTATAGATAACACATCCGCGTTTTATCACATTACAAAAATTTAGTTTTAGGTGTTTTTGTAAAAAAATAACAACAACGTAATTTCAATATGATTAATACACATCTGTATACGTTATACGCACATAGTACTTTGTTTTCAATTGATGTTGGCATTAATTATATAAATAGAAAAAAGCTGATATACTTCTCGCTAAGGACATTGAATAATTTATTTTTTTATTTTTATTATTTTTGTATTGATTTAAAATTAATTCAATCGATGCGCCAATCAGTATTAAATAATTGCTACTCTTGAACCAATCGTAAAACTAAAACTTTTTTTAACTTTTAAATGTAAATTTTTTGTCAGTTTTTAGTGAAAATGATTTTTAATGCTCATTTTTATAAGTTTTTAATTGCAGTAGTTTTTATTAAACAAAATTTCGCGTGCACATATGAAAAAAGGTGAACAGTTTTGTTGTTGTTGTTGTTTTAATTGAAATTGTTTTACAAATTTATAAATTTTTTAATTTAATTGTGTCTGAGGTGGTATGTTGTTGACAAAAAAGTTACACTAAAACAAAAAAAACAAAAATCGTAATTGATAATTATTAAGAGATGGTTGCGTGTTGTGAAATTTTAGTGAAAGTGATTTTGGTGTACGATATCGTGATTGAAAGGATTGCTTTTATGTGGAATATTTGCCCCATTTTATAGTTTCTGTGATTGTTCTTGAATTATTTTTATTTGAGACGACAAATCTGTAAATATCAATTATAGAGTTATTATTTCAAAGTCTAAATTAGCTCATGAACGTATCTATACCTTCAAAAAGCCTTTCCAGAGCCTACAAACCTAATTTTCATTTTTTTACTGACGGTGAACTCAGCTAGCTAAGTTAATCAGTTTCCTTTTTTTATTTTTTATTTTTATTTTAAATGATGAAATTTTTTTCATTACAAGCAAGTGTTTACAAATCTAAACACCGCTTCTTCTATCACTTTCAATTGTTCCTTTTTTAGTGTAAGAGCATATTGAGCAACTACTCAGAAATCTATGTACTGAAAAGTTTCACTGTTGTAACATCGTACAGACACTCTTGATCTCCTCATCGTGCCTATGTTCATACGATTTTTGTGCTTTAAAACAAAAGTTAAAGTTATTCGCGATCATTTGTAGAGGGAGAGATAAACGAAGTGTTAAAAGAGCATGTTGAATATATACCATATATTTAACTCTAAAACACGACTGGTGGCCCATTTCGATGCAGTACACCATTTTTATGTGCAAGAATAACTTAGTTGAGCTCTTAATGAAAATCGACTGATAAATCCGTTGATCAGAAGTAAATTTATCAATCCTGGAAAACTAGAAAATCGATTACCTGGATTATCTATCTCAGAAATAAAAAAAATTTGCATTGAAATCAGTACACGACCGCTGATGCCAATCTATATTTGAAAATTTCTGAATAACTTATCTTGGTTCAAAAACATCTAAACCTTAGTGTGATTCACGGCCAAATAAAAAAAGGGAATATAGACAAAATGTAGTTTGATTGAAAATTGGGTCAGTTGGAATCCTTCAGCTTCATACTTAAGCTGAATAATAAGTGAATAGAGCGATAATTTGAATGGAGACTTTAAATTTTTCCGAAGACTTTGTAATCTGTTTGAATTGATGAGGAGGCAACTATGAAAATAATTTATACATTGAGTATGTGTGACGAACAAAAATTCCACATAGGAACATTAAAAAGATACTAACTATCCCGTTATGAGTAGTTTTGAAAATTTGTAAATTTCTACGCCACATTTGAGGGACGTACTACACCAAAAACGATTTATGAGATGTTAAAATAATTATTCCAGTTTGTTTTATTTGTTAATGCGAGCCGAGCTAATTAATGAAAGAAACGAATTTCGCATTTTTCTTTGTTGAAATATTTTGCTAAATTGGTTAGTTTTAGGGTTGCTAATTAACTGACTTTTTTCACTAGCCGATTATGGAGCAGATTACTATTTTCATGACGCATAAAAATGCACCAGATTTTTTTTTGTTGGTCCTAAAGTAAACACTTAAAGACATAATGTTTTTTTTTTTTTTTTCTAAATGATCTCACTCATTTCTTGTTGGCCTTGTAGTCCAGCCAAATTTGACAAAAATCGAACTTTTAAAGGAAATATATTGGTGAAAATTTTTTTTTCATCGATGTATTTTTTCACGTAGATTAAGGGTTTAACTCCGAACTGGGACGAAGGAATAAACGATCGATACAAGAGGGTTAACCCCTTTCAGTGGGTCGCACCCATTTTTCGCAAACAACTCGGTTATTTTGCATTTTAGGAAAAAATATGAATGACAAAGTTGTGCCACATGAAATTTCCCATCGGCATACGTAATTGGTTTTAGATGAAGAACTACGAATATAATAAATTGGACAGAATCTATTTTTAAATCGGTAAATTTTGTCACGTAGATTAAGAATTAAACAAACACCCACGATAAAGTTATTCTATGGGAAACTTCCTACCGTCTTCCCTCGAGAAAAAGGACCGGCCCTTTCTTTCAAATAAACGGACTAGTGGTCCGTTTATTCGTTTAAAAGGACCAAATTTCCTTTAAATTACAGCAACTTTTTGGAAATACTCAAAATTGAAATTACCAATATTGAAGATGAATTTGGCGTAATTTTGTTTTTGTTTACTAATTTTAATTTAAAACGTCGATTCTTAGCTTCGAAAAGAAGGACTGGCCCTTATATTTGAAAGTCCTTTTATTCAAATTTTTGTTGCAAACTTCTAGAATTTTGCTAAAAAATGATCTTGAATGACCGGACTTTTTTTTCGAGGGAAGACTGTAGGAGCGAGATATGTAGTTGCTTATTTGATTCATTTGCATTTTACAATCGAATTCGACTAGAAAAGACAGCAGGTACAAAATACAAAATGGAGCGAAATGGATCGATTTTAAAGTTGTTATAAAGTTAAAAATTATTTTGACAATTCGAAATTTAAAAAGGGAAATTATAGGAATTTCGATAGTTTTAAGTTTTTTAATAAAACTTCAGACAATACTTAAAAAAAACAAATTAAATAACCAACTATCTATATATCGAAAGAAAATTTCCCGTTGAACAATTTTGTCATTTAATATTCTCTCTTAAAATACAAAATAACCGAGTAATTCCCGAAAACGTGACCACAACCCCCTGAAAGGGGTGAAACGTTGTTCGACCTTTACCCCATTCGTTCCAGCTTGGGACTCACCGAATTTTTAATCTAAGTGGTATACATCGATACAAAAAAATAAACATTTTGACCAATTTATCTCCTTTATAAATTCTAATTCTTTTGGACTATTGCAGAATCACAGTTATTAAAGCTTGATATAGAACACACCAACAAATTACCAAGTTTTTCACACTGCCTATGAGCAAAATCCATGCTGGCCATGAGCAAAAACGAGATCTGGAAGATAGGCAATAACGTACTCGAAAGACTAACTGTGAGATTTGCTAATGGCAATGGCAAAAGTAGGTAGACGATGACACGTGGAACTAAAGCTCTTTCACATTTGTTGTTACTTGAAGAGAATTCTGCATCGATAATATGGCAGTAAATGTTTTTGCATTAATTTCCATTCAAAAGTCTTCTTTTGGCGGCGTTCAAATCTCATCATGATGAAAGTAGCAACTTTAAGTTTTAGCAAGGAAGGAGAGTCACCAGATGGATATTTCTGATTGCGAAATTCTACTGGAAAATGCACTCCAATATCTCACGATTGAACAATACATCAAATTCATTCGTTAAATCGATATTCCCCAAAAGCAACACCCATTGATTGAACTCGTCTTGGCGACGGTATTCATGTTGTCTTTTAAGCAAAGAGTGTGAAACATGCAAATCAATTTGAAAGTTTGTTGGAATTGTCTTTGCTCCGAGCCATTATCGACTTAACAACAGCAAGCGACGGCTGCTTTAAAGATCATCTGAATGACTCCATCATTGAGGTTGAATCATGCAGTCAAACTCTTCATTCGGTTTTCAGCTCTAAAGCAGCAACCTTTACTTGGTCGTCTTGGAAATAAACCACCTGCATGTGAACGATCATGTATTTCAATCTATAGCTTTCTCTATACTGTTTCTAGTGGTACCACATTTAAGGCAAAGAACATGTTGTAAGGCACTACGAAGCGATTATTTGTGATACATTTAATTAGTTCAACTTGTAAGTCACCTCGACGATGAGAAAATGGGTATCCTTTATCCTAAACAAATGTATGTTGGGGGAAGGGCTTTGGGAATTGTTACCACACGCCGTTTTCCAAACAAGAAGGGTTTGGATTTAGTGTGACACATACCTGTGAATACTTGTACTAATAAGTCCGGTCGTTCGCGAAGTTGTCGCATAAATCGGGCTAATTATATTTTATATTCTAAAATGATTTTAGATGTGATAAGGTCTTACCTACGAGCCTCATGTTCAAAAAGTGAGAGAGAAGAAATTTTGAACTGAGTCGTGGGCAATTACTCATCAGCAATAAGCATTACATTTAATTTAAATATATGGTAGCCTATTTTGTTTACACTTCAAATTAAACCTTTTTTATTTCAAATTGCACCTTTAGCAAATTAAAATGTATGGCCAACCAATTTTTTTTAGATGAAGTTCTATAATATACCCAAGGAGGATGGAACTTGACTATTCCTTAACCGATTATAATTAATATTTGGCCATGTGCGTTGGAAATGGGATTCTTAAATGATTTTTAGATGAAGTTCTCGAATATGGCCAATTAGCTATTTTTAACTGATTATGATGAATTTTGACGTTTCCAGCAAACAGAAATGTGAACTAAAAATTATTTTTGGATAAGACTATCTTGATTTTATCTCCGTAAAAATATTCAAGTTCGGTTAGGAACTTTTCTCTCAGATCCTTCGTTTTAAATTTTGGGTTATGTTTTCTGAGTATTTGCTATCAGAGCGGTAAATCTAGCCATATTTGAAAAACATTGTGTGTGGTAGACACGCGCCGCAGAATTGAAACTACTAACAGTGGTGTAGAGTCTCGGAATTCATTCAAATATAATTTCAGAATCTCATTTCCATGGCAAATCTCGAATTTCATCATAATCGGTTGAGAAATAAATGGCCAAGTTCCATCACACTTGGCCATATTCCACAACTCCATCCAAAAATACCTTTGATCCCTTTTCCAACGTAAATGTCGAATTTCATCATATAATTGGTTGAAAAATAGGCAAGTTACATCATACTTGGCCATATTCCAGAACTTTATTCAAAAAAACATTTTAGAATCCCATTTCCAACGAGGATGTCAAATTTCACTAAAAGCGGTTAAGAAAAAGACAATATTGTAAAAGGTTCAATTTGAAGTGTAAAACCTGTATTATCGCAATGACGTCGTCAAGCGACGAGGAAAGACGTGCCACGGTTCTCTCATTTCAACAGATTTTTAATGCTTGAACCACTGCAGCGAGAGAACAGCTGATCTGATAGGAGCAATTATGATGTCAATTTTCGGGTTATTTATTTTAAATTAAAATAATAAATTTCCATAAAGCTTATAACAAATAAATTGATTTTAACAAACATTTACAGTCGATCATTTCTCTCACTGCGAATAATCGTTATTATGCAAAACACCTACGGCCTCATAGGCGACACAGCCCACGCCGACTTTGTTTAATACATTTTGCTTAAAGCCTTGGCATTCTAAGCAAATAAAAGGGACTGCAAAATAGTTTTTGAATAAAGTTCTGGAAAAAGGCCAAATGAGGATATTTATAATAAAATTCATTCTTTTAATAAAATTTTCATTTTCTTAATAGAATTTTACTTCATTTAATAAAATAAAATAGATTCTTGAAATGAAAATAAATTCTTAATAATTAATTAGTATATATGGAAGAGATTTGTCTTCGAAAATATTGAAAGTCATCGTACAAGTGAAGGAAAATTCGGTTAAGCAATGGAAAATTAAAGGTTTTGAAATTATCATCTGTTTGTTCCTTACGATTGCTTTCGTAAGTATGTCGGCCAGCATCTCATCAGTTGGTTTGTATTGAATATTTATGAGACCCTTTTCGACCTTCTCACGAATGAACTCAATATGTTTGGTACGCGCAGATGATGAATTGTTGATTGCCAATTGTATTGCGCTTTTGTTGTCACAGTATAAAACCATTTGTTTCGATGACGAAGGCATAAGCTCGAGTTGAACTCGCTTGAGCCAAATAGATTCTTGTATTGCACATGCCATCGCCATGAATTCTGCTTCGGTCGTCGAAAGTGCAACAGTTGGTTGACGTTTTGATCCCCAATAAACCGCTGCACCCTGCATGGTGAAAACATAGCCAATGGTCGTCTTTCTTTCGTCGAGATCACTAGCCCAATCTGCATCACAATAGCCTCTGATTTCATTCGAAGGCTTCTGATAGACCAATTTTTTATCGATCGTTGCTTTCAAGTATCGCAGCACACGCTTAATAGCGGCCCAACGTGCCTTTCCCGGATTTTTGCTATGTCGACTCAACAAATTCACTGCATAACAAATATCCGGTCGAGTTATCTACGCTACAAACAACAAACTACCAATTGCTTGCATATACGGTACTTTTGATTAAATTTATTTAATTCAAATTTAAATTTTTTGTGTGCACTATTAGGCGTTAAATAAATAAATTTCTGTAAATGGCATTTTAAGAATTGATAACATCATGCAGTTATTAGTTGCAACAAAATCCTCAGATAAAATTTAATATTTTTAATTACGCCATTTTTTAAAATTATGCAATTATACAATTATTATTTTTTTGTTTGTTTAGATACGATGAGATCGAGCAGAAAGAACAGAAGGTAAATATTTAACAGTTATTATGCGTATGTAGCTTGGTTACAATAAACATTTTTTTTAACCAGCCTATTCTCCGTGATGAACTACGCGCGCAAAATAGAGGCCTATTAAATATTATAAAAACACTAATTTGTCCAAAAATGATGTGAATTTTTGGTTACTCTGGAAACTTATAAAGTGCTTAGGTACAATTTGAACCACTTATGTTGGTCACCTAAATACCTCAAAAAATTCGCCTTGTAGAATAAAATGTTTAAAAAAAAAGCTGTTCAGTTCCATCAGAATCCCAGATTAAATTATTTTTAATGACCTTGAAACTACATAAATCAAGGTCAACTTAATTTTTTCTATACGAATCTCATAACTTCTGAAGTGTTTTCATTTTTTTTTATTCCGGCCGTTCCGAAAGTAACTGAAAACGTTCTTTGATTGATTCCGTTCCTGCTATTCCTTTTTTAGTCCAATGCTCTATTTACTCGGGATATGCAAATCTTCTTTGTAATAAATGACTCCAAAAACACTTTTGAGTAAATTAACAAAGTTAAAATTACGTTTTTTTAACAGTTTTATTAAAAATAAGAGACTTGTTTAGCAAATATATGTAGATAACTGCAGCAGGGAAACTTTTGAATTTTGAAATGAAACTTCCCACATCGATAGAGCCGAATTTGTGCTAATTAGTGCTCAGAGGAAAAAAATTAGTGCTAGTGCAGGAACCGACAAAACAGCAAACAAAAATTCAAGATTTCGCCTGAAAGACGATATATAAATTCAAAAACAAAACCCGAGTTACAGCAAAAACCGGTAAACATCAGTAAAAAACAGTAATATTTTCAAAAGGTAGATTAATTGAGGAAATTTGTGCTTGGCCTAGAAAAACTAAATTTTAATATTTTCATTCATAAAATAAAGAAAATCGAAATTACCCTAAATGATACTATATTGAAAAGAAAAGTATTTAGTTGTTCAATAATATTTTAATTGAACAATATTAAATAAGTAGATAATAAAAAATATCCAAAAAAATGTTTAGAAATTATTGAAAAATTCCCTTTCTATCACATAATCGATTCAACATATTCATAGACATATAAAACATAGGCTGGTATTTCTAATCCAGATTTAGCCCAGTTCAATTGAACCTGACGAACGGTTGATTGAACTAATTTCTGATACAAAATGTTCTACAAACCAACGAACTTAGCAGTTCTAATAATGTACTCCAATCGGGAATATTCATAACCATCCGAAAAATATGGTGGCTGAATTTGTGCTAATTCAGATTCGGCCCAATTCCATTGAACATGAAGAATGGTTGATTGAACGAATTTTTGACACAAAATGTTCTACAAACCAACGAACTTAGCAGTTCTAATGATATAATCCGATCGACAATATTCATAACCATCCGAAAAATATGATGGCTGAATTTGAGCTAATCCAAATTTGGCCCAATTCCATTGAACATGAAGAATGGTTGATTGAACGAATTTCTGAAACAAAATGTTTTACAAACCAACGAACTTAGCAGTTCTAATGATATAATCCGATCGGGAATATTCATAACCATCCGAAAAATATTGTGGCTGAATTTGTGCTAATCCAGGTTGGGCTCAATTCCATTGAACATGAAGAACGGTTGATTGAACTAATTTCTGACACAACAGGTTCTACAATCCAACGAACTTAGCAGTTCTAATGATGTACTCCAATCGGGAATATTCATAACCATCCGAAAAATATGGTGCCTGAATTTGTGCTAATCCAGGTTTGGCCCAATTCCATTGAACATGAAGAATTGTTGATTAAACGAATTTCTGAAACAAAATGTTCTACAAATCAACGAACTTAGCAGTTCGTATGATATACTCCGATCAGGAATATTCATAACCATCCGAAAAATATGATGGCTGAATTTGTGCTAATCCAAATTTGGCCCAATTCCATTGAACATGAAGAATGGTTGATTGAACGAATTTCTGAAACAAAATGTTTTACAAACCAACGAACTTAGCAGTTCTAATGATATAATCCGATCGGGAATATTCATAACCATCCGAAAAATATGGTGGCTGAGTTTGTGCTAATCCAAATTTGGCCCAATTCCATTGAACATGAAGAATGGTTGATTGAACGAATTTCTGACATAAGATGTTCTAAAGGGTTTTCCAATAAGAGGTTTCATTTCGAATAGCCTGCTATTTGGGTATCTGTCAATTTTGAAGCTGTCATCTTTTGACATTTGACAAGTAAAAACTACGCCATTACTAAAAATGGTTCGATACACGCTTCAACAAAGAATTGAAATTATTAAAATTCACTACAAAAATGGTGAAAATTTTGCAGTCACAGTTCGTAAAACTAAACCGTTTTTTGGTCGTCATGAAGCACCTTCTCGGCCGGCAATAGTGAAACTGGTGGACAAATATGAGCTGTTGGGACAAGTTAGTGATGTGAAGAATTGAAACCGTGTGCGTCGCTCAAGAACAACTGAGAATATTGCTGCTGTAGCCCGTAGTGTTGAAGAAAACCCAGGTTTGTCGATTCCTCGTCGATCTTTGGAATTAGACATTCCACAAACGACATTACACCGTATTTTGCATAAAGACTTAGGTCTTAAGGCTTTTAAGGTTCAGTTAACACAAGAACTCAAGCCGGTCGATCACTATAAACGTCGTATCTTCGCTGATTGGGTCCTTCAAATGCATCAAAATGACCCGGATTTTCATCGAAAAATCATCTTCAGTGATGAGGCCATTTTCACCTCGGAGGCTACGTTAATAAGCAGAATTGTCGCATTAGGGGCTCACAAGATCCAAGAATTATTATTGAAAAGCCTCCCTATCCTCAACGTGTTACTGTTTGGTGCGGTTTTTGGACTGGCGGTGTGATTGAACCGTACTTTTTCGAAAATGAGGCTGGTGCAACTGTTACGGTGAATGGATTGCGCTACCGAGCTATGATTCGTCCCAGAAACTAGACGCAATCAATACGTCGTCCAAATAAACAAAACAGAATGGCAATCCGAATAATACAGCGTGCATTAATCGCTGGAATTATTATTCCGCGTTCCTAAGAACGAAAGCCACCCTACACTCAAATAGGCCGAGAGGTGTCATAATGGCCATCTTAGGAATATCTTTCTACAGGTATCTGGTGATATGCCCGTACTTAATTCAAGATGGTAAATACACTGCACCCAGCGAGCTGGAATAAAAAATCTTTAAGATGCCTCACGGGATAAAGATCTGGTACAGTGACAATGTTCAATGCCCGATAGTCACCACCCTGTCTCCATTCTCCGTTTTTCTTCTGTGCTAAATGTAACGGACTGGACTATGCACTTTTGCTAGGCCGACATCTGTCCTGTGCCATAATGTTTTCGAAGTGAATCTTATAGCAATGCTCAGCTTATCCGGAGCTAAACGACGTATTTTATACGCAACCGGAGGTCAGGGGGTGACGCTATATTTAATAGACATAGGACTTAAACAATTTCGGGTAACTTCTTCGAACTTGGATAGCAACTTGATAACAGCCGTATGAATAACTGATTTGTCCAATACTGAAAGGCAGGGGACCTGCGTTACCGCGAGCGAACCAATGGTGAATAACGACGTTCAGGGATCAATGATCCATCGTATCTTAATATCGACAAATATACCCGTATATGTACTCTAAAAAACTCAGCCCCAATGATGGGCATGGACACCATAATAAAATTCCACGATTTGTGCTAATCTGGATTAGCACAAATTCAGCCACCATATTTTTCGGATGGTTATGAATATTCCTGATCGGAGTATATCATACGAACTGCTAAGTTCGTTGGTTTGTAGAACATTTTGTTTCAGAAATTCGTTTAATCAACCATTCTTCATGTTCAATGGAATTGGGCCAAACCTGGATTAGCACAAATTCAGGCACCATATTTTTCAGATGGTTATGATAATTCCCGATCGGAT
This sequence comes from Tipula vernalis, assembly GCA_958295665.1. Lineage (NCBI taxonomy): Eukaryota > Metazoa > Arthropoda > Insecta > Diptera > Tipulidae > Tipula > Tipula vernalis. The sequence continues at coordinate 169,143,572 of OY282558.1, read as the reverse complement.
TATATCATTAGAACTGCTAAGTTCGTTGGTTTGTAGAACATTTTGTGTCAAAAATTCGATCAATCAACCATTCTTCATGTTCAATGGAATTGGGCTAAATCTGGATTAGAAATTCAGCCTATGTTTTATATATCTATGAATATGTTGAATCGATTATGTGATAGAAAGGGAATTTTTCAATAATTTCTAAACATTTTTTTGGATATTTTTTATTATCTACTTATTTAATATTGTTCAATTAAAATACTATAAACAACTAAATACTTTTCTTTTCAATAGAGTATCATTTAGGGTAATTTCGATTTTCTTTATTTTATGAATGAAAATATTAAAATTTAGTTTTTCTAGGCCAAGCACAAATTTCCTCAATTAATCTACCTTTTGAAAATATTACTGTTTTTTACTGATGTTTACCGGTTTTTGCTGTAACTCGGGTTTTGTTTTTGAATTTATATATCGTCTTTCAGGCGAAATCTTGAATTTTTGTTTGCTGTTTTCTCGGTTCCTGGACTAGCACTAATTTTTTCCTCTGAGCACTAATTAGTACAAATTCAGCTCTATCGATGTGGGAAGTTACATTTCAAAATGTGAAAGTTTCCCTGCTGCAGTTACCTACATAGCAGATATGGTTCACCATTTTGAAAAGCCTAACAAAAATTTTAAGCCAAAAAAAGTTTATCTATCTCAAAAAATGAATGAATGGTGGCCGATTTGACAGAGAATGCCCCATGTATATTTCAAGTATGTCATGACAATAGAGGTTAATTAAAATAATTTGATTCAAAATTATTTTGTTTTACAATTTGGTATGAAACAGATGACAATAAATGGTGTCTGAAATATTTTTGTTTATTTTTTTGTATGTTATGTTAGTATATAAATTAGTTGTAAATGTTTATGTTTTAGATTTTGGAGTGCCAGTTTATTATTTTTATATGAATTAGTGCCGTTCATTAAAGAAGAGAGAAGTCAGAGCCTAGAGGGTTATAGAGCATAGGAAAATAAAAGTAAAATCTATACATATAATAAAAAGAAAAGTGTTTGTTGGTATGCCTCAGGTTTTTTCCGAAAGAACCCAATTCTAGCCCTTGACTTTCAATTGATAATAGGGGAGCTTGGTCGGGGAACGAGCCACCCCTTAGAGAGGCATACTCGAATACAAATTTGCGTCATAGTTGATAGTTCCAGAATATTCTCGAAATTTCCAGAAATGTCTAGAAAACTCGAATAGAAGTTCCAGTCATTCAAGAATTATCTAAAAGTTCCAGGTTTTGTCCTAGAGTACCCAACGCCCTTCATTGTGGGTTGTTTTTGGCATAGTTAACCTCACTTATGGAACACGTGCCCGAATCATATGAATGACATTTACTTTTAATAGATTGCGTCAGAGCGCTCCAAATAATCGGGCGCGAGTGCGGCTGTTATCCCTTGCCATGCTTGCGAGGCAGAAGGAAAGGTACACCCCGAACTCGCGTCAGTGAATTTGGAGCACTCTGATTGGCCGACTTCTTTCGCTAGTAACTCGCGTAATTTTGATTTTCCGCGAAAATAATTAAAGAACTTTCGTCTTAGAATTTCGCGACGAACCCATGATTGGAACAGAACGTTCTAGAAGCTCATGGAAACCCATAGGAATTCATGCGAATGAAGTTTATCCTAAATTAATACTAGATTTTACAACAACAACAAACATGTGTTTGTGTGTGTTTAAAAAAGCATACTTTCGGGCGAATTTATTATATGCACAAAGAAAAATTCATTAAAATTAAACATTTGGGGATGTGGGATATTTTCCAATGGAAGAAAGTTTTCTTATATTTACATGGATAAGATTGAAATTTAAATTGTCAAACATTGTCAATTAATAGGTAAACTCCTTAATCCGTTATTAAATTTAATGGGATTAGCTTTGTGAAATCCGAAATAGCTTAATTCGAAAAACGAATAGAACGTTTTAGAAGCTCATGGAAACCCATAGAAATCCATAGAACGTTCTAGAAATTTTCATAAAAATCGAATACAATCTTATAGAAGCTCATGGAAACCCATAGAAATCATAGAATATTCTAAACATTTTTAAAAACCGAATAAAAAATTCTAGAAGCTTATGAAAACCCATAGAAATCCATAGAATGTTCTAGATATTTTCATAAAAATCGAATAGAACGTTATAGAAGCTCATGGAAACCCACAGAAATTTATAGAATGTTCTAGAAATGTTTAAAAATCGAATAAAAAATTCTAGAAGCTTATGGAAACCAATAGAAACTCATAGAATGTTCTAGAAATTTCCATAAAAATCGAATAGAACGTTATAAAACCACATAAAAACATATACTATAGAAATGCGTAGAATGTTCTAGACTTTTTCATAAAAATGAAATAGAACGTTCTAGAAGCTTATGGAAACCATTAGAATTTCCAAGAACTTCTAGAAATTTTGATAAAAATCGAATAGAGCGTTCCAGGAATCCATAGAAATTCAAGAATGTTCTAAAGGTTTTCATAAACATCGAATAGAACGTTCTAGAAGCTTATGGAAACCAATAGAAATTCATAGAACTTTCCAGAAATGTTGATAAAAATCGAATAGAGCGTTCTAGAAACCCATAGAAATTCATAAACTGTTCTCGAATTTTAATAAAAATCGAATAGAACATTCTAGAAGTTCATGGAAACCCATTTAAATTCATAGAATGTTATAGAAATTTTTACAAAAGTCGAATAGATCGTTATAGAAGCTCATGGAAACCCGTAGAAATTCAAAAATGTTCTAGAAATTATTATAAAAATCGTATAGAACGTTCTAGTAGCTCATGGAAACCCATAGAAATTCACAGAAAGTACGAGAAATTTACATAAAAATCGAATAGAACGTTCTAGAAGCTTATGGAAATCCAAAGAAATTCAAGAATGTTCTAGAAATTTTGATAAAAATCGAATTGAATCTTATAGAAGTTCATGGAAACCCATAGAAATCATAGAACGTTCTAAAAAATTTTATAAAAATCGAATAGAACCTTATAGAAGTTCATGGAAACCCATAGAAATCCATAGAATGTTCTATACATTTTCATAAAAATCGAATAGAACGTTATAGAAGCTCATGGATACCCATAGGAATCTAAAGAATGTTCTAGAAATGTTCATAAAAATCGAACAGAGCGTTCTAAAAGCTCATAGGAACCCATAGAAATCATAGAATGTTCTAAAAATGTTTAATTATCGAATAACAAATTCTAGAAGCTCATGGAAACTCATAGAAATTGATAGAATGTTCTGATTCTCATGGAAACCGATAAAAATCATAGAATGTTCTAGACATTTTGATCAAAATCAAATAGAGCATTCTAAAAACCCGTAGAAATTCATAAAATGTTCTAGAAATTCATTGAAACCGGAAAACTATAGAAATTCAAAGAGTGTTCTAGAAATATTCATAAAAATCGAATAGAACGTTATATAAGCTCATTGAAACCCATAGGAATCTATAGAATGTTCTAGACATTTTCATAAAAATCGAGTAGAACGTTCTAGAAGCTCATGGAAACCCATAGAAATTCATAGAAATACCAAAAATGTTGATAAAAATCTATTAGAGCGTTCTAGAAACCTAAAGAAATTAATAGAAAGTTCTAGAAATTATCATAAAAATCGAATAGAACGTTCTTGAAGCTCATGAAAACCCATAGTAGTTCATAGAACGTTCTAGAAATTTTGATAAAAATCGAATAGAATGTTCTAGAAACTCATGGAGATGGGGAGAAATTCATAGAATGTTCTAAAATTGCACCCATGGAATGTTCTAGAAATTGTTATAAAAATCGAATAAGAAGCTCATGGAAACCCACTGAAATTTATAAAATGTTCTGGAATAATCTATGCTGACATTATTTTCAGCTAAAAAGTTACAGATTTGTACTTTGTATTTTTTTTTTTTTGCTTTTTTTTAAATTTTTTTTTTGGAAATTTCCTGTAAACTTTTAACTTATTTGCAAATTAAGTTTTCTAGCCCATCGGAACGGGCACTTATATATTTTGTTTTTGTTCGATTGGTTAAACCATCTATGCTTTAGAGAGGACCCAGACTGACAGTATTTCGAAACCTACTTTTTCGGACTAAGGGGACCTCAAGACAGATAAATCTCTAAAAATCTCAAAGTCGAAAATTTTCCTGATTACTATGCCTTATTTTACTTACTTAAAAGAATGTAAAAGGTATTCAAATGACAATAAGTACTAAATACTAAAAACTAAATTATGAACTTTCTAACATTAGAATCACCTAAAAGGGTTTAACATTTTTTTCGGCATTCTTATGGTACATAGTACATACATAATAATAATTAAACCATTTATTTTTTATTTTATTTTTTTTCCAGAACGTAACTAAATCTCGTACAGTTTGTTGCGATGGTTACATACGAAATAAGGAGGAACATAACAAAGTCATTTGCTATCCTGAATGTACTAATTGTTTACAAGGATATTGCCTTGAGCCTAATAAATGTATTTGTAATGATGGTTACACGGGAGATAATTGCACCGAAAGTAAAATTTGTGTTTTTCTCCTTTATTTTATCGCTTGGAATTTTATTTAATGTCTTTATTGTTTATTTAGAATGTGCTGATGGTAGATGGGGTAAGAATTGTTTGGCAACGTGTAATTGTTTGAATGGGGCACAATGTGATCACAAAACAGGCCATTGTATTTGTGAGACCGGATGGACCGGTAAAAATTGTGAGAAGAATACAACGAAAGAACGTATCAATGCTGAAAATTGGGTTCGAGTGGATGATAACCAAGAACATGATAAAATATTAAAAAATATTAGTACGGTACTGAATAAATTTACAGAGAGTGTTGAACATTTACATGAAACAGTAGCCAGTGTTAAGACATCAAAACAGGTTGAAGGAACAGAAGCTGCGGAACGAAACCAGAGTATTATAGATACAGACGTTACAATTCCAGCGGCCGTTATCGTGCCGGCAAAACTTGAAGAAAATAAAGATAACGAGAGCTTACTCTTTAACACAAGTAAGTTTATGCAATTTATCGATTGAATAATGAATTTTTTACAAATCTATCTTATATTCAGTTTATCCACCACTATTGATCGGATTAAGTATGTTAATAATCATTTTGACTGTATTTCTAACCATTAAAATTCGAAGTACCATAACTAATATTCGTAAAATTCAAAAAAATCCAACCGAAGTGTTCCGCGAGCATTTAAAGAATAATCCTGCTCAAAACGATGTATCGCAACATCCTTCACCGGTTGTTACAACTATACCATCAGTAATACCAGCACAGAAACCATTGATCGCACACAAGTTGCGAAGACTGCCTGAGGTTCCGCCGGATACTATATACGACTCGCCAGCACGAGCAAGAGAAAGTAATTCGTATGTTCCAATGGTTTATCAAAAATCAGACATTTCACCCATCAATGACAAATCCGTTGAATCATTTGTCCATCGTAAACCACCGGGATCCTTACAATTTGCAGTTAAATTGCCTGGGTTCGATAATGGAAGATCAACGACGCCACCACAAGAAGTTGAAGAAATTTACGAGGATCTTAAACAAATTGAAACACAATATGAAGAGCTTGGTCATTATTCTAAGTCAAAATAAATTGTATACACAGTTTGTACTTGTTTTTTTTTATTATTTTATTTAATAAATAAATTGTTTGCTTTTTTTTTTAGTTTTTATTTTATACATTTTATTTATTTGTGGATTCATATCTCGATTGGTTGACAAAAAAGTTGCGACATGAAAATATTTATTGAAATCCCTTCTTTGTTACCACTCTGTACTGCAAGTTCATTGCTAATTACTGCAGTTGGGACAGTTATCTTCCTTAGCACGAACACAAGAGACTGGAGATGATTGATTGTGCACTTTGCTTTTTAAATAGCCCTCCCAAAAAAAAAAAAAAAAAAATGCTGGTAGTTTCAAATTGAGGCCGAATGTCGATGTGGCAAGTTCACGAAACATTTGACGCAAAATAGTATACAAAGTGTGAATAAAATAGTATACAAACCTCGGCGAAAAGGACCATTCCCGTCCCGAGAACTAGTTCACCTCGAGCCTACGTCTCTCAGTAACTAAAGTTCTCTCGACAGGAATGGAATACTTTCCGCCTCGGTATGTAATCTACTACTAATTTTTATTTTATAGTGAAATAATTAATAAACAATTTATTTTTTTCATTATCGAAAGCTTTCCATAATGCTGTATCCGACTTTCTCTCCTGCTACTAATTGAAACCGATTGATAAATGTGGTTCTTGATTTTCGGGGAAATGTTTGCTGATCCTACTTTATAATTAATGCATATGTTGTGAAGTTAATTATTTTTGATCTACGGAGAAGCGTGCCGAATGTTGAATGTTGAACATCATTCGGTGTTGAAATAACGTCTTCCGAATTGGCAACATGGTAGGTAGTTGTATTGTCGTCCATCTGTTCATCGGTTGCTTGACTTCGCAACTGATCAATATGACGTTTCATTGATTGTCCTTGTTCAGTCTCTACAGCATAAGAAATAGGCCCTGTTGTTCTTGTAACAGAAGCAGGTTTCCACTTTGGACCCGACAAGTAGTTTCGCGCCCAGACTGTGGAACCCTCAGACAGTTTTCGCGGTTGGCCGACCACTGGTTTGATCTTGTGAACGCGAAAGTTATCCGGATGAAGATGATTGAAGAAAGTTCTGATACAACGATTAAATAAGAGTTCGGCGAGTGATCTGCCGGTTGCGGTTGATGGAATTGCATGATGGTGGTGCAGGAACTTCGCCAAACGATGTTGAATTTTGACAGAACTCTCCTTCTTGGAGCCACATACACCGAGCGAATACCATTCGTATCACAGAATTGTCGGAATTCCGCAGAGTCGAAAGCTGTACCGTGTTGTTACTTACAATGATCTCTGGAATTCCTGGTGTGGCAAATATCTTGCGAAGAGCCTGAATGCCACAGGCAGCAGATGTTTTGGCCACTTGAACTACTTCTTAGTACTAGGAGTAAGAATCGATGAGTATGAAATAAGTCTTAGCATGAGGAGGTCCGGCATAATCAATATGGATTCTCGACCATGGTTTTGTCGTCTCCTGCCATGGGTATACGGGAGCCTGTACCACCTCAGGACGGTTTGATTGACATTTATTACAAAGACGCACAGCCTTCTCTATGTCCGCATCTAGTTTGGGCCACCACACGTATTTCCTAGTTAGTACCGGCACGGTAGACGAGTCTGAACGTGTAGGCATTCAGGAAAGTATTCCAACGAATCATTCTCGGCGATAGGATTTGCAGAGTTGGAACATCTGTGGTAAAACAACCAAGAAGCGGCTTATGGTCCGTCACAATAACGAACTCACGACCGTAGAGAAAATCATGGAACTTCATGCCAACACCTTGGCTGTATCTTCATTCTGTTTCGGTCATCGTTCTCGAGTGGTAAGCTACGGGACGCTCTTTCATGCCCACTCTATGTGACAGTATGACGCCAATTCCATAGGGAAAACGTCACATATCAGCAACAACGGATATTTCTCACTAAATGGCATTAGGACGTTGCTGGACATCAAGGCATCTTTAAGCACATCGAAACTGCGCTGCTCGACAGATCCCCATCTCCACAGGATATTTTTGTAAAGCAGCTGGCGCAAAGGTTCCGCAAGCGTTGCCTTTCTTGAATAAAAGAATGGTAAAAATTAATTAAGCCTAGGAAAGCTTGTAGCTGCCCTTTATCCGTTCGTGGTGGCGTGCTACTAATGGTGTCTATCTTCTGTTGCATTGAGTGCAGACCTTCGAAAATCTGTGAATGAACAACCAATTTGACATTTGTCTTGTTTTAGACGGATACCAGCTTGATCAAATCGTTGGAAGATGTCGATCAACTTCTGACCTAAATCAGCATCGGACGACGCGATGACGATGATATCGTCGAAATACGGTATGACTCCAGGAATCCCTCGAAGTAGATTCTCCATGAAATTTTGGAAAATTCCTGGCGCCGTACTAATACCGAATTGGAGTCGGTTCACCTTGAATGCTCCCTTGTATGTTGAATTATTTGTACTAGCGCCGATGCATCGTCTACGATGATCTGTTGGTATGTTTGGGCGAGATCGAGTTTTGCAAATACGGAACCATTTGGTATCGTCGATAACAGATGATTCGCTGATGGAACCGCAAAACAATGCGGTGTGAGAGCTTTATTCACCGTTGATTTGTAATCGCCGCAAATTCTCACACTGCCATCGGACTTCGGAACATGTACTATAGGCGTAGCCCACTCGTTGTATTCGACCGGCTCCAGAATTCCCTGTCGAACCAATTTATTTAGTTCAATGTCAACTGCTGCTCGCATGGTAATAGGAATTCTTCGTGGTGGCAAACGTTTCGGAATTACTTTCGGATCCACCTAAAGAATAATCGGAGGCCCACTGTACGAACCACGCCCCTGCATGGACTCCTTGGATGGAAATCCCTAAAGGCTCGAACCAATCGATACCAAGAACACTGGTTTAATTCCCGGTGGTGATGTATAACGGTAGACTGGAAACTGATTTATCATTGTAATAAACATCAATGTCCAAACATCCCAAAATGTCGATTGGATTCCTTGAAAATCGACCAATTTCAAATTTGCCTCACGGTGGTGATTTTTGACACATTTTTTTAAAAGTTATCTCGGAGATAATAGTGTGCCTTGAGCCAGAATCCACTTCGAAACGACACGGAACATGGTTTATGTTGACGGTAGCAGATGTTTTAACAGCAGAAGGATTGTAAATACTTTTCACTTCTCTGTAACGACGATTTGAACGCTTCTGGTTGAAGGTATTCTATTATACCACAAAAGGAACACGTGGTAGTACGGTATCGGCAGGTGGATCGGTCATGGTCCTCTCCGCAGCTGAAACACCCTTGTGATCGTGACGGTTTCTTCTGTTGGTTAGCTTTGGCCGATGTTGCTTGATGTTTAGGCACGATTTACTTCACTTGGTGGGCTTCAGCAATGACCTGTTGATTCTTCTGGGCAGCTTCTGCGGCAATGCTGCGATCGATAGCAGTATCTTACTGTAAATCATTCTCAGTAATATAATCGGCGACGCATTCTCCCGAACGTTGGTCACGTTTGAAGAACGCAAATTTTATTGACGCTTCAATTACATATCTTCGATTTTATTGGCCTCACAAAACAGTGCAAAACGCCTTGAATATATGCCCCATTCATTTGGCTTCGTTATATCGAAATGTTCAATATTTCCGATAGGCATGATCACTCACTCGCTCACGAATAACACGATTTTTTCCCCGTAATATTTTTACCGTAACTAATAGAACTGGTGAATAAAAAACTATTTTCCTTTTATTCCTCGTCGCCAATATTTTATTTGGGGAAAACCAACTTTTATTATTATGGAATTTATTAATATAAGTATTATGGCATAACCTAATGCTGTCGCAATCACAACTATAGTCTAACCAAATATGATCATGAGGTGATCACGATAAACGGCGTACATATAATTGTTGTATACGGTAAACGCAACTTGAATACGACGTTACAATAGTATAGGGTGCAGATTAAGAACGAGTACATTACACACTATATTTCACTTATATAAGATCTCAAGTGGAATATACTGTAATCATCTGGAATCCTTATTATGATGTGCACATCAAAAGAATTGAAAGCATATAAAACAAGTTTTTGATATTCATTTTGGAAAAAACTGGCTGGGAATATGACTATAACGTACCTTTTTATCAAAATGTGGCTCGCTTCAAATCTTATTCGACAAAGTGTAAGGAATATACAATTTGCACCCTTGAAAACAGAAGTTTTCTTCTGGATGCTGCTTTTATTGGAAACGTCCTACTTGGCCACATCGAATCAGCTTTTGTATTGGAAAACATCTCCATAAATGTTTCAACCAGGACACGGCGTAATCGCCGATTTTTGGCGCTAGAACATCATTCCACCAATTATGGCGATAATAACCCAATCAATAGATTAGCAAATTCATACAATAACGGAGAGGGATCAATTCGATTTTAATGTATCAAAAAACAATTTAAAAAAAAAAAAATTGAAAATTTATTTTTTAAATTTTTCTGACAGCTTCACCTTTGAAGAACACCATTTTAATTTTATTTTAATTTTGACTTAATTTTATTATTTTCTAAATTTCTTTTTGTTGTATTAATTTTAAATTTTAATAATTGGTGATTATTGTTTTATGAAATCAGAAATGTTAATGACAAAATAGATTTCTTTACTTAAATAAATAAATTATACCATTAATAATATATAATTATACCATTACAATTATAACATTCTACCATTATACTTATACCATTATACTACTATACCTTCACACCATTCCTATTATACCATTACAATTATTCCATTCTATCATTATACCACTATATTTATACCATTACACCATTATTATTATGTAATTGCCATTATACCATTGTCATTAAAAATTTACCATTATACTATAATACCATTACCATTGCAATTGTACCATTGTACCATTTTACTTATAACGTTATACTATTATACCAATATACCATAACCATCCACATCGCGTGTGGATTTGTTTAAATATCGTTCATACATATATACGGTCATTTTTATATATATAGATTTCTCAACTGCTCACTAAACCCTAATCCAACCCATACTAAACTCCAACTCAGCCTCAATTCAACCCGCAAATAGAACCCAATTTAACCCTCAACTTAACTGCAAACTCAACGCTCAACTCAATCCTCAGCCAACATATATAAAAGACTGGTCAACTGCTTAATATATCCTAATCCAACCGCAACTCTATTCTAACCCAACCCGCAAATTGACCCCTAACTTAAGCTTCAATTCAACCCGAAATTCAGTATCCGACTCAACATTCAAACCAACATACATACAAAGTTGATAATTATTTAGAAAACCAGGTGATTTTGGGTCAATTAGTATGGCAGGTATCCCACCCTCTTAACGTACACATTCCAAACGATTTTCAATTTTCCGGCTTCACCATAGAAATAGATTAGCGACAAAAAAATCCAGCGGGATTCAAAATTTCGAGAAAAGTTGTTTTGGACCAACCAAATTTTTGCTTATTTTGACAGTTCAATACTCAAGTCTTTTTAGACCGAAGTAACAGGGTTTATATACATATAAAGATTTTAAATAAATTAAAGAATTAATTTATCAAATATTCGGAATTATTCAACAAAATACTGACACTGTTGAACGATTTTTTTTTATATATATTTACACAAAAGAATCTAAATTGTTTAAATAAATTACCAACGGCTACAACTATAATTTTCTGTACCAGTGTATAGGAACTCAAATCAATTTTTTAATTTGATAAAGCCACGGCAACCCAAAATAAACATGGAATCATCCCATTCTTATAACGTATTTAAATGTTTTTCCCCATTGTCACAGGTTGATTACGATACGTGATAAGCGTTATTTAAAAATAGCAAAATTGATAAATTTCTTGCTAAATAGATTGAATAATTGTTGTTTTATGTTTTACATAAAATAGTAAAATCATTTTTTTAAAATATTTAATCGTAATTTTTATACTTGTGAAAGATGGATTTGCACGTAAATTTATTTTTAAAGTTTTTAATAGCATCAATTATAATAAAATCGAATTCAGCTGTGTGCACTTATGAAAAAAGGTAACCATTTTTTTATTTTGGGTATTATAAGCGGTTAACAATTTGTCATTTAACTGTGAATGAGTGAATATTTGTAAGAACTAGCGATAACTCGAGCTCCATGCGTAGTGTGGAACAACGGATTGAAGTTCTTAACGTTAATTTAAAGTGTGGTTTTGCCCCAAAAAAATTTAAAAAAATAAGACACTTGCTCTTTAATAATATTAACTACATATGGTATGTCGAAGTAGCCCGAATTTTTTACTGAATTGTAGTAAGCGTAAATTTAAATTGACACTGCATTTTATTTTGTTATTTAAAGTTTTAATTTTGTTGAGTCAAATTGGCATTCAACTAAAAAAAAAAAATGGAGAATGATGATTTAATCGGCACGCCACCTGAAACATGTGAGATAGTCGCAAATATAACAGTTTGTCTTTATATTATTACACTAATATATACGTTTATGTATTTTTATACGTGGTATCTTGCAAATTTTATTTGGATTTTTTTTTTATCATAATCTCCCTATTCATTTAATCGCCTTACATCTAGTGTTCATTTTTCATTATTAACTAGTGATCAATAATATTACAGGGTGGCTGAGACCAAGTGTTACCAAATGAAAACGCTGTAATTTTTGTAATTTTGATTATTTTTTATTGAAATTTCGTGGAATATGTTGAAAACATATTACATTTTATGAAAAACATGTTACTGCTCGATATGACCTCCTTTGGCTTTGATTATTTGATTCAGTCTTCCATAGAAAGCATTGCATGCTGACCGAACGTGGGCTTGCGGAATTTTATTCCATTCTCGAACAAGAGCTGACTTCAATGCATCAACACTTTCGTATTTTTTAGTGGACACCTTACTCTCCAAAATGGACCATATGGAGAAATCCATGGGATTCAAGTCTGGTGAATATGGTGGCCATTCTTTCGACGAAATCAGCCGCGGAACGCAATTTTGTAAAAATTGCTGTGTCGCTCGAGCTTTGTGTGACGGTGCCGAGTCCTGTTGGAATGTCCAACGGTTCGTACCAAAGTGTTTACGTGCCCAAGGTAGCAAAGCATCGTTTAGGATCTTTTGGCGGTACATCTCTTGGTTTACCTTGACTCCATGTTCGATGAAAACCAGAGGAGTGCGTCCATCTGCAGTAACTGCAGCCCAAACCATAACATAAGCTGGTGATTGCTTGCGCATGGCAACTCTTGTGTCCAAATTATCGTTGGACTTGTCCTCTAACCAAACACGATCATTTTGTTTATTCACATGCTGTTGAATGGTGAAAATTTTCTCATCAGAAAAGACAATTTTTGGAATCTCATCACGTTCGGCCAAGGCCTTCAATGCTCGTGTTCTTTCAAGCCTAACTTTTTTTTGTGCCTCCGTAAGATCTTGAACTTTTTGTATCTTGTAGGGCTTCAAGTGTAGTTCATTTTTCAATATGGTTTGAATGCTGTATCGTGAAACATGTAGACGTGCGGCTAATTGATTGGCACTTTGACGAGGATTTCGTTGGATTCGTTTCTTCACCTTTCGTATCATTTCTTTTGATGTTGCTGTCTTTTTAGGACCGCCTCTGTTGCGTTTAGCGATGCTACCAGTTTCGTTGTATCGAGTTATGGTTCGATACACAAACATTTTATTCACATTCAAATGCTGGAGCTGACGAACTATTGCTGTTTGTGAATTTCCACCCAAATACAGTGCAATTACACTATTACGTTTGAATTCCATTACGATTTTTTTATTAAGATATTAATTTAGAACAATTATTTATTGACCACATATAAACAACTAACCAAACTTCAATCTGTCAAAAAATTAATGCGCGAAAATGACAACTACACAAATGACAGCAGAGTGAAGTTAGTAACATTTGGTCTCAGCCACCCTGTATTAACCACTAGCGGAGAAATTTTGTTTCTCAGGCTACTAAAACACATAATAATGATGCCTTCTACGACTAGTAGTGGAAAAAATATATTTGGCTCTACCTATTTATACGATGCGCTATCGGGAGCGAATAAAAAACGCAGCTCTTGCTGTTCCACTAACACAATTATTATGTAATAAAATATTGTGTTACATTCTTATCGCGAAAGTAAAATTAAAGCAAAAAATAAAAAAAATGCAGAAAAGTCTAAAAATTCAATATTAAATTGGGTCCCTAATCTCGTTTTATGTTTCGTCTCAATTACCTTTCTCATTACCTTTCTCATTCACAATAATTAGTGAGTTTTTTATTCGCTATTCGGAAGAGCTAAATTTTTTATATCAAGTTTTCACTAAGCAATTGAATTAAAAATTATAGTATGACGTTAAAAAAATTTAATTTACCGATAAATAGCACATCAAATTTAAATTTGGATATAAAAAAATCACTGATCTATCGGGCGCAAATAAAACAACGCACTAAATTTCATTCCAAAAATCTATTTTTTCACAAAAAGAACCTTTAGAAATTCAAATTATCGATATATCTCCTCTGGTTGTAAGCACTGTAACTAGAAGTGAAATAGAATTATTACCTGCAAAAAATTGGAATCAAGTAATATCAAAATACAATAAAATGCAAGGGATTGATGTAATAAAATTACCAATAAAACGGAGCTGTGTGGCCTACACACACGACTTTCTATTATGAAAAGGGGTGGGATGTTGTAGCATTACTTTCAATTCGAATTCGACAGAGTTTATGTCTCTTGTTTCAAGAATAAAATTGTACTCTATTTCGCTTTTTCTATTGCGATCTCTTTTTGTTTCGTATTTGTCCTTCCTTCACATCAATAAAGTATCGCTAAACAAAAATTTGGCTGATAAAGAATCATGAATATATGTAAGTAGAAAAAGAATGTTGTTTTATTCGAGCAAGCTGAGATAGCAGCAAAAAACATAATTAAAACACGAAATAGAGTACAATTTCATTCTTGAAATAAGAGACCTAAACTCTATCGAATTTGAATCGAAAGTGATGTTATAACATCCGATCCGGCATAAGGGTTGGCCACTTTCGGTTGGCAGATTTGGAGTACAATTCACTGGGACTTCCCAATTTGTGAAAAAATCTGAAATATGAAGTTTCAGTTCGATTGGTTATACCATCTGGGCGACAAACTGTCAGACTAACAGACAGACAGACAGACACCACTTCGAAACCCAATTTTTTGGACTGAGGTTACCTCAAAACAGGGTCAACAATTTTCATGATTAGGTACTATAGTTTATTTTACTTACGTGAAAGAAAGTAAAAAGAATACTTCGACATTTTTTTTTTGATTAATCTAGTAACCTCAGAATTCTTTGCTATTTTGTAATTTTTGTTTATATTAATTTTAGTATAGTCGGCCATGACATCATGACATCTTTCTACTTTCTATTTCACTCTATTCGTTTCTATAATCAGAGCAAGAATAAAGCTGTTGACATTTTTATCGTAAGCCGAGTGTTTGTTTCTATGAATTCCGCGATGTAAAAGGATTATAAAGAAGTTTACCCTGCTAACATGGCGTAACAGAAACGTGCAGTTTATGTATATATTTTATCTTCGCTAAGGTGTAAGTAATAAATTTAAGAATATTAAAGTTTTGGTGTTAATGTTTCGAAACATGTAGGTGTATATGATTTTAATACGAGTATGTTCCGAAGATTGTAAGAGAATTCAATCCAGTTTCGAACTGATGAGCTTATGATTATGAAAAAAATCAATCTTCTCATCAGGCCGCGGCGACTGGACTGATTATACCACAATTTACATTCTATATATACAGAATGTGCTGTGCATTTAAGTATTAAGGAATCATAACTAATACAGATGAACTCTCTTACAATTTTTCTTCTTCACAATATTCACACAGCTCTATTTTACAGAAAATACGCTAATTTTTACTTTATTAATTTTTTGTTGAATATTAATTAATTCATGTAATATCTAATATGCTACCGGTGGTTAGACCATTTTAATTGTGTTTCGATTAACACGAGAAGTATATTAGTAATAGAACAGTTTTCTTGTGAAATGGATATCAACAATTTGGTGTTAATATTAATTGTTTTCGACTGGTATTTTCATAAGTGAGTGGTATAAGTTCCTTAAACCTATTTTAAGAAATTCTTTATAATTTGTTTCTGAATCGAAACAAAACTCATTAGTTTCAATTTTTTCAGATGAGTTTAGGTCTGTAATTACATAAAAATGTGTATTAAACATAAATATAGCATTGGAATGAAAAATGAATATTTCATAGTTTCTAAAGGCAATATTTTATTTGATAAAAGACAAAGTTTCTTTTTCTAAATTATCGTAACTAGCTAGTACTGTAAATTCGTACATGTTTCGAACGAAAAAATTCCCAAATTCAATAGAAATCGTCCTTTTACTTGATGTTTGTCATGTCTAAGTATTTTTAAAATTCGGTCACACGGAAAAAAAATTCTATGGATTGTTTTTTAAATATTGCTAAAATGGATTTAATTTGTACAGAAAAGTACAACAACCTCAAAATATTTACAAATAGGCCAATTTTGCATTGCGAAATTATTTGTATAATGCGCACATACGGTTGTAGTCATATTCTCTGTAACTTAATTGCTGAATAAAAAATAGTAGATAGGTGCAACTGTAAAAAATTTAAGTATGTAACTCTGAAAGTGCCCATCAATTGCTGCGTTCCATTTGACGTGGCAAAGTAAAAATAAGTATTTGAGGGTAGATGGTAAATGGAACGCAGAAAATTGGAAAGTTGGAAAATTAATTATTAATTCGAAAACTGATCAGCCGTTTCTTACCGATTAGTTGTACTAAATATTCTGGTAACAAAGTCGCCATAAATTCAAAAAGCAAACTACTCATAAAATTTAGCAAGAGTAGCTGCGTTCAGTCAGAAGGTAACACATTTAGTAAAGCATACCATTTGAAAACGCAATTTTTTAAAAAGCGGAATTAAGGATAAACTACATTTTGGATTGAGTCTTGACTCAGAGAACCTTACTATTTGACAGCAAATACTTTATTATGGTTCGAGTCCTGAGTTAAAAACCACTTATTTTGGTTTGTATATTTACAGAAATAAATTTGGAAATCGTAGTATGCGTGTTATTTCTTAGATAATATAAGAACCACTGGTTTTATACAAATAAACTATATTTTGACATTTGCTTGTAAATATTGATTTATAATGAAATGCCTACTTTAATAATTTATATATTGTGTATAAAGTATACTTTGTTTATAAATAATTAAAGTTCATGTTTATAAAGCAAACGTTTATGTTTATCATGACAGCATCGTAAGTGGGATTATCATTAGGAATCAATTTCAAACAACTCATATATAATCATAACACAATGCAATATAATGGCCGAGAGGAATTATTGAAAATGGATAATGGATCAAATGTGGATGTAAATCACCGGTTTTGTTGCTACATATATCCGAACATATTCCCATCAATTAAAAAAATCACGCCAAAATCAACATTTTCACCACTGATATGAAAATTTCATATGTCCCAAATATATGTATGTGGTACTACATGCATATGGTAATGATGCTGTTGAGTATTGTAAAGTAACAGTGATAATGGTGCTTGCAGGTAATGTTAATTATGAATACAAAATATTCCGTGTTGAAATATTATGGAAAATGTACATTTCTTTCTAATTTTAATATTAAATCTCTATTAAACAGAAACGAAAATTTAAATTCTGGAAAATGAAGATTTAATTTCCTTATCCAGAATTTTGTTTTGTTTTGAATATTCTGGAAAAGAGCCGGGACTTAATCTGGAAAAAATTGAGAGAAATTCTTTAATAATATTTTGGAAAAGGGGGAATTTACTGCTGTTTTCTAGATACATAGTTAGGAAAAGTAGGAAATATTTTGGGAAAAGGAGGAATTTACAGCTATATTACGGTTATTTTATTTTCCGAGAAAGGAAATAACCAAGTCGCCTCCCGATTTTCTATATTCTAGAACTTTACCTTAAAATCATTTTAGTAACTGTCAAATTTCACCATTAACGGTTAACAAATAGCTAAGATAACCATGAACATCATCATCATTATGATAACCACCACCATCATCTATATCTCCATGATAATCACTACCACAACAATCATCATCACCATCATCATCTCAATTCCCATCTTCATTACCATGACCATCATTATTATCAATATAATCAACATGAAAATTACCATCATCATTACCAAGCCCATCATATCTCTATCCCCATCTTCACCAACATAACCATAACCATCATTAATCACCATTATTTCCATCTTAATTCGTTATAATTTTTAATTTATATGATTTAAATATGTTCCGAAGATTGTAAGAGAATTTAATCCAGTTTCGAACTGATGAGCTTATGATTAAATTAATTAACATTCAAAATTAAAGTAAAATTAGCTTACATAGAAATAGAGCTGTGTGAATGTCGTGAAGATGAAAAATTCTAAGAGAATTTGTCTGTATTAGTATGATTCGCTAGTATAGAATGTAAATTGTGGTATAATCAGTCCAGTCGCCGCGGCCTGATGAGAAGATTGATTTTTTCATATTCATAAGCTCATCAGTTCGAAACTGGATTAAATTCTCTTACAATCCCATTTCATCGGACCTGTCGAATTTCATCATAATGTTTCAAAAATCTATCCAAAAATCATTTTAGATTCTGAGAATATTTTGGATTTCCAAAATTTATGAAAAATAATCCATTTCATACCTATAAAAGTAATTACCTTCAGTTTACAAAAAAAAAAAAAAAAAAAACGCATTATTTTTTTTGGAAAGTGTCATTTTTATTTAGTTCCTATTATTGCTTCATTTCAAATTATTACATTTAAATATGGAGCTATTTTCTAGTTGAAAATATTTCTACTATTGCTAAAATTGGTACTGTAACACATGGTATGCTTCACTAAATCATAGCCAAAAAAATCACGTAAAGTTTATTCCATACTAAAAAAATAATTCGCTAAATAATAAATTCTTTAGAGGAATACTTGCAGTAAGATTGTGATATGAGGTTAGGTAAATCTTGAACTTTTATGAAAGAAATTTGATTTTTGCTATCGACTAATAAAGCACAGTAATGCCGATCGTATTTAATTGTTTCAAATAAATTAAATGCAAAATAAACACAAGAGGCTACCAACAATACGTTGGTAACCATCCCATATATTTGATCAGCAAGTGTATCTTCTGAAATTGATTGAATATGCTCTGAGAAAAGTGCCCATTTGTCCATGTTTTATCACAGGGTTTTTTGTAATATTTGCAAAGCCACCTGCTTGAAATTCATATCTGGTAGATATAGTACATAGAATAGATATTTCTAAGGATACTTCATTATTTTATCAAAGACTTGGCCATTCTCAATCAAATTTATTATATAATTGTTTTGTTAACGTCTACTTTTGATATTCATACTACAATTTTTATTAATGGTAGGATCATTTCCGCTACCAATTATAATATTTCAAGGATTTTGGAGTTTTCCCATTTTCCAAAAGTTTTATGCATCTTTATGCCGTATTCACAGAATTAAATGAATTTTGAAAGTAATCAAATAGTTTCATTAGTAAATTTTTGTTTTTTTAGAAAATGCGTTTGAAATAAAAACAATATTGAGTCTGGTTGAGCGTATACATAAACCTGCTGTGAGGGGTTCCCAAATTTAATAGATTTGTGAAGGTATTAGACTGGCAAGGCACGCCATGTCTATTTTGTATCTGTGATACATGCGAACCTCTTTTTCGTTCCTAACACTTTTGAATTTGGATTCTCCATCAGCAAAATGCTTTTTGACAGGTTTTTTAATGGAATCACATGCCAAATTTTAATACGCTTCATAGAAGGTTCGTACGTACTCATAGCGTTCTTACATACTATATAAAAGAATTCATTATACAATAGTAAATTTCGACGCAAATTTCAAAATATTTTGTTGCATTTGATTCGAGCAAGTGGTAAATCAATGTGTATGAACTTATAAATGATTTTAACAAGTATTTTATACTTTGAATGATTAATTCGACAATAATTTAAACTATGATATGCATTTTGTTTAGGTATGATGAATATGATGCAGCTGTACAACAGGTAAATATACATTAAATATTTTGAAAATTTATTAAGCTTAGATAAAATAATTTGAATTAGAATAGTTTTAGAACATAAACCCTGTAGCAAATACAATACTGACAATGTAGTGTAAGTTTATTGTTTGATTTTTTTTACGTACGGATTTAATACATTTTGGTGGATAGATAAAGTTTGCTTAAATTGATTACTTTGAATTTTTTGTGTGTAAATTATTTTTTGAATAGATTTGAATAATATAAAGGTTTTTTGTTTTCTATTTTTATCAAAAATTAGACTATTTAATAGACTCTTATTTTATATGTACATATATTTGATTTTACATACGTGTTATATTTGATTTTATCATGTTAATTACAATTTTTTTTTGATTTTAAATTTGTGAGGATACATTCTTATGTAAAAAAAATTAAGTCAATTAAACACACTCAATATATGGTTTTACGATTTCACCAAATACAGTACCCAGTATCACTTCAAAATATTTAAGTGCTTGCATTGGCTGTTCCTAATATTAATTTAATTGGTATTGTAAAATATTTTAAATTACAAACTTCTAACGATGTCTAGGAAAAAACAATGCATTATTCCAAATTTTGAAGGCATTTCATCTTTTTTAATAACATACCCTGAATTCAGATCCGAGAAGTTCTATAATTGGAACAGACAACAGACTGATTGATGTTCAATTCGGACATGATACTTTTTTTATTAAAAGATTAACTTCATACGCAAAATAAACGCTTGATTTTGGCAATAATGTTACATCAAGTTTGTCATCGATAAATATGACATTGCCTAATGATGATGTTTTAATGACAGAACAGCCTTGTTCAAAAACTCTTTCAATAAGTGCTAATGTTAAAATATACTTTAATAAAAATAAATGCTCGGTACAACAAAACAGCAGTTGCCAAATGATTCTAAAAATTCAAGTACCCCAAATTATAGTATTAGAAACGTATTCTGGTCCTCGGACTATTGAAAAAGAGCTTTAAGAACAAAATATATATAATGATGATCTTAGAACACCAGAAACTACAAAACGAAAATTACATTCTAAATTGTATGATGTAATACCACCGGCAACATGTAAAGAATGTGAAATTCAAAAGTCCAAAGTATATTTTTGGTGGAAAAAATACTATCGTTTGAAGATAAAACTTACCAACATAAAAACCAATGTTAGTAACAAGAGTAAACAAATTGATTACCTAACTAAAAATCCAAACAAGCCCAAAAAATTCAAAACTGAAAATGAAATTGAGAAAATGGAAAATTTCAGCCAAACAACAAAAGTATTTTGTTCCATGGTTCTTCGAAACAAATCAATTCGACAAATATGGGACGAACGGGACAGGGAAGTAGCATTAGCCCTCTACTTCAAATCACCTCAATATTATACTTATTTGAGAGACCTAGGTTTTCGTTTGCCCTCAAGGAGTTCAATCAATAATTTGGTTCCAATTGAAACTCTTTCATTTGGAATTCACTGCAAAAGCTTCAATAATATCAAATTAAAATTCAAAGAAATAAATGACGTTTTTAAAAAAGAATGCGTTTTAGAATTAGAATATAATATCCAAACCGATAAAATTGATGGCATTTGTACATTTACATGAAATTGGAAAATAAATTTGCGTTTTTATGCTTATAGCAAATTTCTTAACCAATTCTGGTATTAAAAGTGAATTATTGCTTTATTTTATTTGGCGAATTTTGGATAAATGCCATGAGAGTTACCGAGCCGTTTTTTTTTAAATGTTGCCAATGGTTTTATTCTTGAATCTTTCTACATAAGAAACTCACAAGAAGTAATCAAATCTTAAGCTAAAAACTATTACATATTTTAAGTATTAACCAATGTTAATACTTATTGTTAGTGCTCACAATTTAATTAATTTAGACTATACTTATATGTATATATCGAATTAAATTTACAGGTTCACAGGTTCATCAGTTCGAGTGGATCTGTTCTTCTCAGACGTCTAAATCGCGGCTGTTTTAGTATCTCCCTGGCCAATTCGTTGGGATGTGCTTCTAGTTGTGAGTAATATTTCGAACTGAATTCTTTAATTGTTTCTTTAACGGTTTTAATCCCAAGGTCGTGATGTATAACTATTTCGCATGTACCAAGGAGCATTGGTAATACTGCGAAGTATTTTCGCTTGGGTTCTTTGCAGGAGTTCTCTGTTTGAAGCGCTGGTGGATCCCCGTAACTGAATACCATATGCCCTTATGGGTTTGATTATCGCTTTGTAAAGTAAAACTTTATTGGCTAATGACAACTGAGATTTTCTTCCTATCAGCCAATATATTTTGGAAAATGTAATTTTTATTTGATTGCGCTTTGTTTCAATATGGGTTTTCCACGTTAACCTTCTATCCAGATGCAAACCTAAGTATTTTACCTTCGTTTGTTGAGGAATATTTTTATCGTTTAATTTCACTGGTGGGCAGGTGCATTTGTTTAGCGTGAATGTGACGTGAGTTGATTTGTTTTCGTTCACTTTTATTCGCCATGCCTTTAGCCAGTTCGTAACCTTGTTGAAATGATTCTGTAATTCCTTTGGGGCAATTTCAGTATTAGTGTGAGACACCAGGATGGCCGTGTCAACGGCAAATGTTGATATTATTACTTTGTTGGTTACAGGTATATCAGCTGTATACAACAAGTATAATATTGGTTCTAGAACGCTACCTTGCGGGACACCTGCATTAATATCATTTAGGCAAGTAGTTGCGCTGTTTTGTTTGACCATGTATTGCCTTTGAAGAAGATAGTTTCTCAAAACTGAGTGAAATTTATCAAAAGCTTGGGCGATATCCAAAAAGGCAGCAGCACAATAATTCTTTTCCTCGAAGGTGATTTTGATTGCATTTACAATTCTGTGTACTTGCTCTGTAGTACCATGTTGGTTTCGGAATCCAAATTGATGGTCTGGAATAATGCGCCGTTCTTCTAATATTGGTTTCAATTTCGTTAGTAACATTTTTTCAAATAGCTTTGAGATTGTGGGCAGCATGCTTATTGGACGATATGATGAGATTTGCGTTGAGCCGTTAGCCTCTACATTTGAGCCGTTAGCCTCTACAATTCTAAGTTAAATTAGTCGATGTCATTTTGCTTCAAATTATTTTCCTCAGAATAGAGAACAAAATGTACAGGAAATTATTATGCAAAATTTTGTGTTGCAATATTTTATAATTGCAACATTTTGTATTCAGCCTAATAAAGTAGCGCAATAGTTCGGTATGCAATACTTTTGTCGATAGAATATCCAAAGATTAAACATAATAAAATACATAAATTTATAAGAAAATTATTTATATTTGATAAAAAAATTTACAAAATAATCCTTAAAGGGGTGATTTAAAGTGTTATATTCATTGTAACTGACGTAGGTCAGAAAGTTTGATTTCTAAACGCTGTGGCGAAACTCACAAAGATTAATCTATATAACGGGATATGACATGGGCACAATAGGGCCATTAGCTAAGTAAATTTATAAGCCCAATACGTTATATTCATGGTAACTGACGTTGGTCAGAAACTTTGATTTATCAAACGCTATTGCGAATCTCATGGGATATGGCAAGGCCACAATATGGCTCTTAGCTACGTAAATTTATAAGCTCGATATGTATGCGATGGCGAGAAGGGTGATTTAAAGCTTTATATTCATGGTAACTGACGTTGTTCAGAAACTATGATTTATCAAATGCTGTGGGGCAATTCACCCATGGCTGTTAGCTACGTAAATTTATAAGCCCAATATATAGGTTTTGCACTTCAAATTACACCATTTACGAAACACAATCATCCTTTTCAAAATCAAATTCAACCGAAGACGATATAAAACCAACATAATTTATTTAATTTTATAATTTACTGTAATTAAACTATAGGTACAAAATAACAGCTAATGTATATAATTGAGCTTTACCATAATAAGGGAAAGCTTTACCATAATAAGGGAATAAAATTCACCTTAAAATTCACCCAATAATTTGTTATAAATTTATGGAATTGACCCCAAATTGATCTAAATTCAACTTAAAATGCATTCCCAATTTTACCATATAATGCCTCCTTAACTAAAAATTCACCTTTAAATTTTCCTTAAAACGCACCTTAAACTTCATCGTACAACAAAGCCTTAAAGTTCATCCTAAAATTCATCCCAAAATCAATCCAAATTTTCCATCAAATTCCACATAAATTTACCCAAAATTTACTTTAAAATCTTCCTATAATTACGATAAATTAATTCTGAAATTCACTCTTAAATTCAACCTAAAAGACACTCTAAAATATACGCTTTAATTCAAGCTACCCTATAAATCACTCTAAAATCCACTAGAAAACCCTTTTTAAAACTAACGCTGAACTTCATTCTAAAATTTACCCTAAGTGTCAGGAAGTCAGAAAGCAAAAACCCTTAAAAGCTTAAATCAGGATTATATCAAATTTAAGAATTCTGGCATTTGGAAATTTTTAACGTGGAAAAATTAATTTAGGATTACAAATTTTATAAAATCTTTAATTTCAAATTCAACATTTATTTGGAATTTGGAATTATTAACGAAACGAACGAAATTAACGAACTTTGTAACGTAGGTTGGAAAGAAAACGAATTACTAAATTTAGGAAAATTTAGAATATTTATATTGCAGGAATATTAGGATTTAATAAAATTCTGCGGATATGCGAAGGTAAAAATGGAAAATGGGAGTTTAAAGAATTTAATCTTTAAAGTATAAACTTCGAAATTAGTCAAATTTAAGAATCCTGATATTTAGAGAATTTTTACAACATTTTTGAAATATAGAGTTTTTATTAGGAATTAAATATTTAGAGAGCCAGGTAAGTTTAGTTTCTCCCCCGCCTACCGGTACAAACAATTAAGTTTTTTCTGGTTCATCACTGAATTTCGAAATAATTTAAAAAATATTGGTAACAAAGAATCTCAAAAATTCTAAATACGAATTATCAGAGAATCATGGGATTTTAATCCGATGTTTTTAATTTTTCAGTAATGATAAATTTGATTTGGAAAGTAATAATTATGTTTGATAAAGCTGAATTTGACTTGGATAAAGGCGAATTTGCTTTGGAAGAAGATTACTATATTTTTAAATAAAGATGAATTTGAATTGTAAATAGATGAATCTGATTTGTGAAAGGTTGAATTTGGAGTGCAAAACCTATATATATGCGATGGCGAGGAGTTTGATTTAAAGCGTTATATTCATGGTAACTGACATTGATCAGAAACTTTGATTTATAAACGCTGTGGCGAAACTCACAGTGATTGATCTATATAACGGGATATGGCATGGCCACAATAGGGCTGTTAGCTACGTAAATTTATAAGCCCAATATATATGCGATAGCGAGGAGTTTGATTTAAAGCATTATATTCATGGTAACTGACGTTGGTCAGAAACTTTGATTTATAAACGCTGTGGCGAAACTCACAAGGAATATTTAACGGGATATGACATGGGCACAATAGGGCCCTTACCTACAAAAGGTATAAGCGCGAAGGGTGATTTAAAGCGTTATATTCATGGTAACTGACGTTGTTTAGATACTTTGATTTGTCAAACGCTGTGGCGAAACAAACGCTTTAAATAACCCTTTTATTATAAATTTTCGTAGCTAAGGGCCCTATTATGGCCATGTCATATCCCGTTATATAGATCAATCTCTGTGAGTTTCGCCACAGCGTTTCATAATTCAAATTTTCTGGCCAATGTCAGTTACCATGAGAATAATGCTTTAAATCACCCTTCTCGAAATCACATGGGTTGAACTTTTACTTTGAAATATACATACCATGTGATTTAGTTCTCGTTAGTTCTCTTTTGTTTTGTATACATACACTGTATCAAAAAATTGTCCGTACAGCACTCGGTTAAGAAAACATTAATAAAAAAAACAATTACAAATCAAACAAAAAATTCAGTTTTAATTTTTTTAAAACTCAAATTACATTTAAGAACCTGAAAATAATAATAATCAAGATATAAATTAAGTTACTTTGACGTTTGATAAGATTTACTATTTAAACCGCCTAAAACGATCTCAAATAATTGTCCGTACACACAAAGAAATTGAGGGAATTTGGTAAAAAAGTTAGGTCTAATATTTCGTGTTGTAACCTATTCATGAAATGATACTTTGCAACCTTCTTTTCATTGAGAAAGCCAACTTCCGAGTTATTTCGGGGGGAATTTTTGGCCCATTCCTCCACAATGACCCATTTTAATTGTTCCTTGCCGCTAATTTGGTGTTCACGGATCTTTCGCTTGAAATAATGGCATAAATTATCAATGGGGTTGAGATCTGGTGGCTGGGGAGGATGAGGAAGTATTTACTTTACATTGTACAATAACCATTCCTTTATCAGATTTGACGAATGCTTCGGGTCATTGTCATGTACGGAGCAAAACTCTTGTCCATATCCCATTTTCTCAGCACTTATTAACATATTATCCTTCAAAATATCCAAATAATTAAACCGGTTCATTATGAAGGTCAAATGTCCTACACCCCTTCAGATAAAAGCTCTTCAAACCATTATATTTCCGCCACCATGTTTTACTCAAGTTCAGAGTTCGGTTTCCGCCACAACATAACTCGCCCATCTGGACCAAAAACGTTAAATTTTTATTCCTTCTGAGGGAATAACATTTTCCCAGAACTCTTCGGGCTCACTCACATATCCCAATGCTTATTCCAAGCGCTTTTAATATTTTTTTTGTCGGCAAATACATTTCTTGCGTGTCGCACATCGACGATACTGTTGTTTATGCAAAATATTGCGTATTGTCTGAGGTTCTATCGCTCCTTTTTTATGTTGATAAATTTTCACAGCGATCGTTGGAGCACTAAGCTTTCGATTCTGTTTTATTGCCTTCTATATTAGATGTATTTGAGGTGTGGACAGCTTTCGGTTGCGACCACGCCCAACAACCATCTCTAGTGATTTGGTTTTTTGGGAGTTCTGGATGATATATTGAATCGAAGATCGCGGGCGAATAGTTATTTTGGAAATTTCCTGTAAACTTTTACCTTCACTCTCCAATTTAATGATCAATTTTTTAATTTCTACATTATTTTTGGTACGAGAATGAAACATTTTTAATTAACTGGACAATATTTCATTCGCCATAAAAAAGTACAACTAGTAATTAACTTTTACGCATACAAAATTTCGTAATTTACGGTTAGTTGAAAATAGGAGTAAAACAAATAATAAATTGTTAATGTGCTAGTGTTAATTTTCACAAAAGTGCAAGTGTACGGACAATTATTTGAGATCGTTTTAGGATGTTTAAATAGTAAATCATATGAAACGTAAAAGTAAATTAGTTTGCTTCATGATAATTATTATTTTCAGGTTGTTAAATGTAATTTGAGTTTAAAAAAAATTACAACTGAATTTTTTGTTTGATTTGTAATTGTTTTCTTCATCAATTTTTCTTTAACCGAGGGGTGTACGGACAATTTTTTGATACAGTGTATATAATGGATGAAATACAATACTATTTAAACAATTCACTTGAGTGTTTCAACAATTTTATATTAAATTTTAATATTTATGTTTTAAATTATAATGCCTAAATTATAATGAATTAATGAACAAAGCTTAGTTTTAAATTTAGCATGTTTTTCCTACTAAAAGTTTTTCGGGCTGAATTTTCGTTTTATCTACTAATTTTCAGTTTTTCGGGCTGGAAGCTATGACACTTTAGATTTATAGCAAATTCACATTCTAAAAATACCTTTTTCGGGCTGAAAGGTTTTTTCGGGCTATCTTCGCATACATTATAAATGGTGCATAGGAAACAATATATTCTTCAGAGCGAACGACCGTTATAGATCCCATTGGTAGTAGACAAAGCGCGATGCGTCTTTCCATTGAAATTCCATCGAAGGCGAATTTGCATATTCCCTGGTAATTTGTAGCAGAGCAATCCTGTGACCTAGAATTTTGTTTTTGTATCAAGTTTCCAGCTAGTATGGTTTAAGAGGTGTTCACATTGGACAATTTAGTTATAACAATATTGTGGCATAAGCAAAAAACTCAGCCACGTGATTAGACAAAGTATGCTATATAGTAATATTTCCTAAGATTGTTTTGAATGACCCTGAACTTGGATCTTGCTTCAAGCCTCCAGCCAGGCACTCACATAAAAAAAATACATTTTCAGGCTGGCCCGTTTTCTCTGTTACCTATCATAAAAAGTTGACGGAATGTAAAAACTATGAATTGGTAGTTAATTTCAAATTGCTTTAAAAATATATTTTAAGGTTTGTTCGAAATGTTGACCATCTTCTCGATAAGGAAACTGAGTTATAAATAATAGTGTAACATTTTTCCATTTTACTCTGTGATATGGTGTCGCTGGACCGGTTTCTCGCTGTTTTTCCTTTTTCTCGAAAACTAAGCCGAACTGAGAAAAATTTTACATTTTTGGAACACTCTGTATATACAGTAATTAAAAATTCAGTACACAAAACTATTTACCGCTCTTCTATGCTCAGAAATAGACTCGTAGCTTCTTATACTAAGCAAAATTTAACCAGTTTGATCATTTCCTATCCTAAAATAACCGAATAGCGAATCTTGCTAGTTTTAATATTGACAGCTACAAAGCATTACCGTGTATCTACAAGATTTCTCAAAATCGTTTTATTGGGTTATCGGTACGAAAAGTAGTACTTGCTGCCTTTTTTTAATTAAACGTGTGACCACAAAACGTTCAAAAGTGGACAATCCATTGTAGAGTATCTTCATTCCAAATCCGATCGTTTTTTCTCGCCTCCTGTACAAATATGTATAAAAAACGTGGGTACACGGTAATTGGTTGTGGCCGTCGATATGCCATGCATCTTATCAATTATTACGGCGTTTTTTTATTCGCTCCGGATAGCTGCTATCGAGAGCCGTCATATAAAAAGTGGCTCCGGATAGCGCTCCGTATAAATAGGTAGAGCCAAATATTTTTTATATCAAGTTTTCGCTAAACAATTGAATTAAAAATGATAGTTTGATGTTAAATAAGTTTAGTTTACCAATAAATAGCGCGTCAAATTTAAATTTAGGCGTATAAAAATCACGGCTCTCGATAGCAGCTATCCGGAGCGAATAAAAAAACACTACGCATATATGTCGCAGCTAAAATTTACGTCCAATCGTCATTAATAGTGATAATTTGAGTAAATCTTTTGTTTGGTATACTCCTGAATGTCGCTTCTTTAATAAAACGCCGTTTAGGCGGAATATTCTCTGAAACTGTTTTGGATGAAATTGCGAATGAAATTGGATTTTATAACGCGATAGAGTGAAAAATAAATAGTGCTATTAATAAATGTGACTAGTGTGAAAAATATTTTATTTCGAACTACATATACATATCGTCTCCTCAGTACTTAAGTGATATAAACGCCTTTTTGCCACTTTTGAGTTAGTAATGCCATCTTGTTTTAAAAAAACGAGAAACTTAGATTGCTGATTTTCAAAATATTCACATCTCGTTTCATTCAAAAGATATCGTTGTACCAAGTATTTTTTACAATTGGTGATAAAAAAGTACTTATATATTAAGTATGTACAACTTATGTTACAAAGGCACTTTTTAAAAATTGAAATTTCGGTTTAAACAAAACTGGTTGTGTTATTAAAAATTGGTTTTGGTTTAAGATGACCTCAACCAATATTTAAAGTTAAGCTGGAACTTGAAGTAACAAAAGCTAAGGTTAAATATGCGATCTACGATATCAGCTAGAAAATGCAGTAATTGTGATGAAAATCATACCGCAAACTATAGAGGATGCGTGCTGTATAAGAAGTTAAGAAAAAATGAATCCACCTCAAAGAGCGGAACAACACTAGACCATATTTTCAAAGTTCGCTACGATTAGTCAAAAATAATCGTACGAGGAAGCTGTCAGAGCTAATTCTCTTAATCCAACCCAGAACGACGACCAGGGAATTTATAAAGTGATGAATACCCTCAATGGATCAATGAATAAGTTTATGCAAATCATGGGGACCAATATGAGTCTCATGCTCCAAAATTAGAGTACCCTCATGCAACCCCTAATCAGAAAACCAAAAATGAATGGACCTAAATTAGCTGTTTGGAATGCCAATGGGCTAGTTCAAGGTAAACTAGAGCCACAAAATTTCCTTATTGAACGCAATATCGATATTAAGCTGATTTCTAGAACTCATTTTACAACTACGAGCCATCTCAAAATCAACGGATACACCTTTTATGACACTATGCATGACACTAGCGGAAAATCACATATAGAACTGCTATTCTTATAAAGAACAGAATAAGACATTAAAAACTCCGAAAATATAATGATGAATGGAGAGGAAAATGCTCCAAAACCAAGGTAGGTAAGTTCCTTGCGAGAGGTAACTACAACACCAAACATATCCAGTGTGGTTAGAGATTAATAACTTCGAAAGGAAAACAACTGTGGTAATGTATGGAAAATGAAAAATATCGGCCTACTGGCCACCCAACTTATTGGCAAACTGAGAGACGAAAAATTCTTACGTAACACGTCCCGGCTATTACAAGAGGTCTTCTTTAAACATCCCGCTAAAAACAAGACATGAAATTGATTCAGCAGTACAAAGCCTAACGAATATATTAAAACAAGCATCAGCGGATGTGACACCCTGCAGCTCAGGCTACCTGAAGTTGGACAAACCATCTCAGAATATTCAGCAGCTGTTAATGATAAAACGCCCAACATGAAGGCAATACCTGAAAATGGCCTTATTAAAACAACCTAACCAAGGGATTAAACATTATCTCAGTGAATTCACAGCGATTGAAGCAACAGATGACTCTCTGTGGAAAGCCACACTGAAGCAGAAACGACCAACAATTTCATGTCTTCCGATTCGTCTTCCTGACGGAAACTGGGCGAGAAGTGATGCAGATAAAGAAAACATATTGGCTCAACATCTTAGTAAAGTATTTGTACCGAACGAAGATGCAGTCAATTAAATAAAAAAGGCGCCAAGTGGAAAATAAAATCAAGGAAAGCATTGATCCATTAAAAGCAACAGGGCATGATCTGATAAATGACAAAATTCTCAAAAATCTTTCCGGAGAAATGTATCAAGCTAATAACATACATTTTCAACGCTATAATGAGAGCAGGCTATTCGAACGAATTGATGGCCATTCGAAATCTATTCGAAAAGGTGCTCTGATATGACAAAATAAGTACTGTCCCGCAGCGTTTTTAGACATTGCGCAAGCTTTCGATAAAGTGTGGCATAAAGGACTTATGCACAAAGTTAGAAGACAGTTAACGAACAGAAATATAAAATCATTAAAACTTATCTGCTTGATCGAATTACGAAAACTAATTTATAGTTTTTGCTAAATTATAAACTGCAAATCACTCGAATGAACGCTGGTTTACCTCAGGGTTCCGCTTTATATTTTAGAGTGAAGCTCAATGAAAGCAAATTCCAAGAACGTCTCATTTTATGATAAACGTCAAACTTGTAACACAATCGATCGGAGTTTTCATGACTTCCTAAGTTACATCCAGCAACTATTTCAAATGTGTCAAAACTAAGACTTCATGCACCATTTAGATCTCTTAAGCAATTGATCCAACATAACCGACTTCCTCAGATCCAATAAAATCGACGTCCTCCTTCAGATTTGGCGCTATGTATATACCCTTAATGGGACTTTCTGTGTTCGATTTACTAGTAGCACAATGTTGATTGGTGTTATCGCATGATTCATTTAATTTTTACAGTTTGACTCGTCTCTTCCACTTACTCTTACACTGAAACAGCACATTTCATCTGCCTTGTCATTTGTTTGGATATTTTCACATTCCACTTCCTTGTTTGAATATATCCACTAAAGTGAAGTTTCTGCCAAAAAAAAAGAACAACTCAAAACCTGACAATAGACAAACACATACATTAAAATGTGTAGTTGAAGAATCTTAGAGTTAGATACGCAGATCTGACTGTTTAAATGCAGCCAAAATCTGAAATTGAATAAAAGTGAAAAAAATGAGTGAATTTGAGGGTTTAAAGAAACAACGCTCCACGTTCAGGGGCCTTTTAACCAGACTATCCAATCTTGCAAGTAATAACACCGAACATTCTGGAGAAACAATCGAAGAATTGCGCTTAAAGTCGAGCCGCGCCAAAGACCTTCTAGAAAAGATAATTGACCTAGAAGCATCGTTATTTGCCATTGATAGTCACTTAGAATCAAAGTTAGATGAAGCCGAAGAAGCATATTACGTAACGACTGGATAAAAAAACATGGCCTTAATGAATTGAGTAATCCCTCTACTGACACCAGTTTGAATATGTCGGCTATAAATACTGGTCCCGAGGTGCGCCTTGCTAAATTGCAAATTCCCACTGTTTCTGGCGATTATATGGAATGGCAAAGTTTCTTTGACTTATTCCATTCCAGCATTCATCGTAGAGAGAATATAAACCCTGTGCAAAAATTTCAATATTTGCAAAATTTCAATGCGACAATTTTCTTTAGTACGGCATTTTAAAGTTACTGAAGCTAATTACATTGAAGCATTAAAAAAGCTAAGACAAAGGTACGATCGTAAACGCCATACGATTAATGCTTTCATGCGTAACTTTATAGAACAGCCTAACGTAAATGTAACCAGTGCGTCTAACATACGAAAATTATTAGATACCTCTGATGAAGCGATCCATGGTTTAAAAGCATTAGGTGACAGAGCCGAAGCCAGAGATCCTTGACTCATATACATACTATTGCAAAAGCTGGATGACACGCAGTTTATGGGCGCAATAGAACACCGACAAGGATTTCCCAACCATCAACGAGTTTTTCGATTTTTTGATAAAAAACCCGACGCACTCGAGTACGTAAAGATGCATTCCGTTCGACCAGCGAGAGGAAATGTAGCGAGCAAACCGAAAAACAGCTTTGCGAGTACCACCATAGAACATTGGGTAGCGTGCAATAAGGGACAGCATAGGTTGATTGATTGCCTTCGATTTAAGAAATGATCGGTTGAAGATCGCAGAAATTTAATCGGGAAACACAAAAGATGTTTTAATTGCCTCAATCCGGGACATACGGTATACGATTGCAGAATCCAAGGCAGATGTCGTCAATGTTATGGAAAGCATTATAGTCTCTTGCATTTAGATCAACAACCAAATGTATTAACGACTAATATATGTAGATAATGCAAACAAAAATATTGAAGAACCCTCGACTTTGGCCTATCACACAAGCAATGATAAACTCGCTTCAACCAGGTTC
The DNA here is from genome assembly GCA_958295665.1 of Tipula vernalis. Classification (NCBI taxonomy): domain Eukaryota; kingdom Metazoa; phylum Arthropoda; class Insecta; order Diptera; family Tipulidae; genus Tipula; species Tipula vernalis. The sequence continues at coordinate 169,110,407 of OY282558.1, read as the reverse complement.
GCCCTATTGCAATTAATTGTAATTAATCCACAGCAGTAATAAATATATTCGATGATCTTGGTATACCACGTTCTTGCCGTGCATTATTAGATACCGGCTCTCAATCTTCGTTCATATTGCGCTTAACTTCCAGATTCAATTCCATTGAGTTCACCAGTCTAGCGGCACTTAGCATCCCTAAAATTAAATCTGCACTACCTGCTTTTGAATTTGACGTCAGCTGTATGAAGAGTTTAGCAAAAATTAATTTGGCGGATCCAAATTTCCACAAGCCTGTAGCAATCGACATATTGCTTGGCGGAGACATAGTTTTTGAATTATTTGAAGATGACAGCATGAAGTTGGATAGTCCAATATTAAAAGCGCGCAAAACTAAATTAGGCTGGGTTGTAGGTGGCCGACATGAAACAGAAAGAGGAGAAGCCACACAGACATTTATATCTGTTGTTGATATAGATTCTATTTTACAAAGATTTTGGGCAATCGAAGAAGTACCGCAAATCAGCAAAGAAGAGCAGGAATATCAAGACTGGTTCAAGGCGACTACGCGACGAGCAAAAGATGGAAGGTTCATAACTAAACTTAAATTCAAGGAGCCGTCGAAGACTCTGAGATCAACGTACCAGAAAGCAGTATCGAGATTATTGGCAATGGAGAAACGTTTTAAGATAGATGATCAATTCCGCCAGCTCTACCATCAGTTTCTAAAGGCTTGAGTTAAATCGCACCGAACTACAAGCAACTTACATCTTACCACATCATGGTGTATTTAAAAATAGTAGCAGTACAACAAAGCTCAAATCAACCGCAGGTGTGCCCTTAAACCAGAATTTGAAGATAGGGCGAAACGTGCAATCAACGCTGTTCCATATACTTACTCGATTCCGACAACATCCATACGTACTGGTAGGCGACATTGAAAAATGTATCGTCAGGTTTGGGTAGACAAGGAAGATACGAAACATCAGATAATTCTGTGGCGAGACGACAAGCAGCAAATACGTCCATACTCGTTGAATACCGTAACTTATGGCATGGCTTCTGCATCATTCATGGCCACTAGATGCTTAAAAGAACTGGCTACCTTACACCAACAATATTCTCCTGAAGCGTGCCGTGTCTTAGAACAAGATATTTACGTGGATGATTTGATGACCGACATTCGAACCTTATCTGGCCTGATGAAGCTGTAAGACGACATTTTGAAAATTTTAATTAGTGGGGGATTCAACTTAAGAAAACTAGCATCGAATGAACCACAAATGCGAAACCTATTAAACAATCCCTCCAATACCTTAAAAGTATTCTCCGAACATCCAGAGCCATTGAAGGTGTTAGGAATAGCGTGGAATGCCAACTCGGATCATTTCATATTCCATGTAAATTTAGATGAAAAACAAATACACACCAAATAAAGCTTTCTTTCAGAAGCAAGCAAGATTTTCGATCCACTGGGGCTCTTGTGGTTGCAAAAGATTGGATGGGACGAACACCTGCCAAAAGAAGCACAATCTAAGTGGGTTAACCTTCGAGAACCTCTGCCAAGCTCCTGAAATAAAAATTCCCCGCTGTATCGCCGCATCGACCAGATTAACCATACACGGGTTTTGTGATGCTTGTAAAAGGGCTTATACAGCGGAGGTTTATGCTCGATCACAGAGCTCTGAAGGATTTGTTACACACCTAATTTGTGCCAAGACCAAGGTGTCACCACTGAAACAAGTCAGTATACCGAGACTTGAACTAATGGGAGCGGTACTACTCAGTCGATTGGTGAAAGAAGTTACTGAGACTTTATCAATCAATTCAGCCTCTGTAACAATGTGGACCGATTCAAAAATAGTGCAGAACTGGAAGAAGCAAATCGAAAAATAGTTATATATTGGCAGATGGTTGATTTTCCCCAAGAATATCAATCTCTACAGCAGAATAAATCAATATCAGTGAAAAGCCGTTTACTGCAGCTAAATCCATTCCTGGACAACAAAGGAATTATGAGGGTCGGCGCGATTGATTACAAAAATCAGCATTGCCATACAACGTGAAACACCCAATAATTATCTCACCAAAATCACCAATGGCGACAACAATTACTTGTGATGCGTACATCCAAAACTGTCATCCAGGCACACATTTATTGACGAGTCTAGTTCGGCAACATTTTTGGGTGATTAGCGGTAAAGACGTGGCGAAGAGAATATTCCGGCGGTAAATGTTTACGACAGAAGCCAAAAATGATGAATCAAGTTATGGATGAGCTACCTGAAGATCGGGTAAAATATAGGGTGCCATTTGGTGCAGTCGGAGTCGACTTTTGTGGACCATTCAAAGTACATGCTGTGCGACGAAGAGGATCAATACCTAGTTAAGCATACTTGACTATTTTTGTGTGCTTCTGCTTTATCAGGTTGTTTAACGATTCTATGGTGAGATTTGAATTAGACCTTACTAGCTTAATTGTGTTGTCTATTATGTTGGTATGACTCTTTGTTAATGACTCCAATTACTGCTCATCGTTGTTTATGGCTTTAAATTGTGCTTCATAATTTCTTGCCTGACGTTCCGTCAAGATCCCAAACATATCGTCTAGCATTAGGCATATGTTGTCTCCTACGAAGTACGTTCCATTATCAGAGTAAATGTTGGTGCATAATCCTCTCCTGGATGTAAATCTTTTGTAAGCGGCAATGAAGGATTCTGTTGATGGCTTTCGTTACCACGCATATAAACAGTGCAATGTATCCCTTGTATGTCTTGTGACCGCTGCCTCTGGTTGATCTTAATTGGACCCGATTCCCGTTTTGGTAAACGGTCTTCCCGGCCTCACTTTTGCTGATGGTATAGGTTTCTCATTAGTTGTTTAGGTGAATGTTGTTTATGGTGAAAGCAGATAATAAATTTTGTTGAATTATCTATCTTACAACTCGCTTACCATCCATGATCCAGCAACAGAATTTATTGCTTAATGGTGCTAATGTCAGTTGTCTGCATCTGTGTAACGTATCAATTGGCTGGGGGCTAATTAATAAGAGCATCTTCTAACATTTTTTTTTAAACTATGTTGTGCTTGCTCAGAATTACTGTTTCGAATTTGTTTGATTCCCCTGTAATACAATACAATGCAATGTTCGAATCTAACCATTTAGCTCCAATCGAGCAATAGATAGCTTTAATTTGGTTGGCGCGACTCTTATCTTCGAGGTTAATAATTGTGTTGTTTTTATCCTTTCCATATTCGTTGTTCGACAATATATTGTAGCCCTGTATGCATATTCTTAGGCATCAGCAAACCAGTGATGCTCAGTTTCGATTTCGCCTGTTGTATTTATTCATTTCGGGATTGTTATGTTTCAGATTTCACTCAATTCTTCCTTGTATTTTAACCACCTTGCGTTTATGTTTGCTGTTAACGGCTGATCCCAATATATTCCTAATGTCCATACTTCTTAAATCATGATTTTTTCTGTGATTGATATTGGGGAAAGCCATCCAACGGGATCAAAGAGCTCCGACGATCTCTTAACGATCTTGTGTTTTCGCCAGCATAGTAAAATATTTGCTAAGTCTGGTTATAGGTTTGGACCATTCATCACGCATTCGTTTAGAGGAGGCATCAAATACTACTCTTAGCTTTGTGGTGGTACGGTCTAGCTTGATTATGCCATGATGCGGTATATAGTTGATATTGGTTGATTTACCATCTTCTTATTTTTCCTGTAATTTATATATTCATGCATCATGCAGATGAGTTTATCGAATATCAAGGGTTTGATATTCATTTGGAAATCTCCATCAAATCTTGGCGATACTTTTAGATTGATAGTGTGTCTGCAAGTTGTTGGTAACGTGTACTTTCTCCTTCTAAAATTAAATAAATTTGCCGACCAGTGGATATTGATGTTGAAAAAAATCGGCTGTGCTAGTTGCAGCCCTGATCATGGCCATTGGTAGTAAAACTTTTTCTTGCTGGCTAATGCTCTCCACCCAAAATGTTGTTGTTAACATGGCTGTATTCAGTCGTTTAAATGGTAGTATGTACTGCATGTGTGGTCGAGTTGCTATTGTTTTATGATTGCTTATCGCTTCCAAAGATTGAAACCTCTTTCCCTTTACAAATGCCTCGAAGCGCGCAACCGTTTTTAACCGAATTGTCGCTCATGACAATAGTGCATTAAACTGATCGTTTTGTCTGTAATCTCCCGTTGTTATACCTTGCTAGAATAATGGTTGTGATTTCAGCATCTTTACCGTATCTGATAATTTGTCGCAGTCTAACCGAGTTTACTAGCAATTGAAAAGAGAAGGTCAGATGATTATAATACAGTTAGATGGCTAAAGAGCCCTTAAGTAAAAAATCGCTTCGTGTATGCTTTTGCGGTGTCTATCTCTTTCAACAAAGTTTATTGCTCTATTTCTGCTTTTTTTATTAAAGTAGTGGAATTGTTAATTTTTTACAATTTAGTATGCTTATAGTATCTCTCAACAAGGATGCTGTACATAGTTTGATTAAACCTAGCAAATTATAATTTAGGATTTAAAATTACACAAACAACAACAGTATCAATAAAATTAATAATGTTGCTCTTCTTTCAGAATATAACTAAAACCAAAATAGTTTGTTGTGAAGGTTATGTACAAATTCAGGTGGAATTTAATGAAGTCGTTTGTTACCCAGAATGTAAAAATTGTTTGCGGGGATATTGCGTTGCGAATACCAGTAGATTATCAAACAGGTTTAATGAAATGATTACTGCGGCTCCACTTACTTCGAATGAAACAAGTAGTGGGAATTCTACTGTTCAGACCGACATTTTTACGCGTAAGTACATTTCTAATTTTTTTGATTTACATAATAAAATGATATCTTGAATTTTCGTTTTGCAGTTTATACGTCAATGATATCTAGCACACAATTTTTGATAATTCGAATGACACTAATGATTGTTACCATCGTTTTAATTATTCAAATTCAAAAAATTCAAAATTTTCAAATTAACACAGCAGATTTAGTGATTGAAAATGTTTCGGATGTTATAACGACCCAGCCGAACATATCTGAACCACAAGTCCGAGATTTACCGCCCATTCCAGATGATGATGATTTATATGAAGATTTAGTGGTACTAAAAGCGGCTCGATCACCAAGTGATGGATATATGCCGATGAGTTATAGACCTAGGCCAGCACAAAGTACATATACCGAAATAGTATAAATAATTAGTTTTGTTCATATTTTAAAACATTTTTTAATTAATTTTCGTTTATATTGAAATCAACACTTACACAATAAATACAATTTTTTTTTTTTTTTTCTTCAAAATGTACAGTTTTAATTAAACGAAACTAGGCGTTGTACCTTATAATGAAATTTGGTTAAGTGCCATTCAATCATTCTACCATACAGTAGTTCTACCGACTGTCTATGCTGAGACGCCGTTTTTTATTTTATTTATATCGAGCATATCTGACATATTTCCTGGAATAATACGGATTCGAAATTCCTTCCTTATAGCCATCTCCAGGTGTTGTCGGTGGTCGATAATGGTGTCCCGAACAGAGTAAAGTAGTTGATGAATTTTGCCCAGTGTTTTATTAATTCTTGGGTGGCTCCTCTTGCTAATCCGTGATACTTTCTTAGGATTTTCGAAATCCGTCTGTGTTTTCCTAAATTAGTTTTAATAAGCCATTTTCTATACGGAGGCAATTCCTGGAGGGTTGGTACTCCTTTTCCCTAAATTCCGTTATTACCGGTAAATTCTTGTCTGTTCAAGCAATTGATGTGTGGAATTTTCCTGCTTCACCGGTGGGGTCTTCGGTCTATTTCTACAATAAACTATTTCTCTCTGCCCAGGCATGTCGGTTTGTTTTCTAATCTGACTTTTCTGCTTTCACTATAATTGATACCTAAATCCTAATTGGTACCTTACGGTAATTATCTGGTTTGCTAGAGGACTTTCTCGATCATAATTCCTCTGACTCTTTCCTCGACTTTATTGGCCACCACAACCCACACTTGATACCAATCGTTTCCAAGTGCAGTGGCAACTTCATTCGATGATCCTGTACCGCTAACTTAAAGTGGCAACTCGATGTTATAGTAAGTCAATCCTCCATGTCACATCCACTATAAAGCCTAGTCCACAATATCCACAACCAGCACTACGTGTTGGAAATAAATTCTCACGATTTTTCCTTTTCCCTTTTATCTACGACCTATCCTATTGCTGTTTATAATTTCAGCCCGTTAGCTGGTTGAATATCTTCTTAGATCAGGGAAAATCGTGCGAATTGCCCCAGCTTCCATATTAATATCGTCGTTGCATCCTATTTGATGGTGATCCCCATTACCTTTTTGTTTCTAGCGGTCCTACAAGATGTGGCCTCATTGTCAGATTGAGCAACGGTTTCTACGAAACCATCTGGATCTCGAAGGCCGTCAATGAATGCATACAGCTTAATAGTCTCCAAGTATCGGTACTAGATGCACTAGCTGCTTGATTGCTGACGCGAATTCCAAAAGTGATTTTCCTTCCTTTTGACAGTGTACGTTCAATACCGTGTCACAGACAAATTATATACAGATATGGAAAGTTCATACTACTCAAATGTATATGAATGATATTACTTACAATTTTCGAACAGTTGCCAGAAGTAACACCCGAGAACGAGAGGTTTGTATCGTTTACTTTATAATGTTTTCTCTTTCTAGTTTCGCACAGTTAAAATGCAATCGTAATTGTGTTAGCAAGATCGTTTTTTTTATATATACATACGAGTATGTACATACATAAATGAAATATATTTGTTCTACTTTATCTAATGTTTTCATGCATTTAACAATTTCGTTTTTAAAATACAAGAACAATTTTATATTTGTTAATTGTTGGTACATTTAACGTTTCCATAAATTTCGAGGTATTTAATACGACATTAATTTAATTTAGACTATCACAAAATCATTTCCACAAGTTTATTTAAAAAATAATAATTTTCCGAACAAATGGTAAATTCATTATTTGTAATACATTGATAATAAACTAATTTATTCATACGTACATATAAATTAAAGCTTTAATTTATGTGAAGAAATGTACCAACTTTCTTCTCGACCTTAGTATTTTATGATTTCCATAAGGACATTGTGTGTGTATGCTTCGTTACAATTTTAATGGATTATTTGGTTTTCATATGGATTTGCTCGCTTTACTTTTAGGTACATCAAAAACCAAAACAAATGGTGTAGTCTAGTAATTGTATTTTGAGAATCCATTTTTGTTGAGTTATATTATATTAGTATTAGTGTTATGTCGCCGATACAAACACGATATGAAATAAATATTCAAATTTTCTATTAAAATATTTATTATATAAAACTGACTTACACACTGACGCAAGTCAATGTACATTTGTTTTATGATATCTGGCTTGAATGAGAACCGCAAGGCTTGTACCAGACATACATTATACATTTTTGTGTACATACATTTTTGTAGTAGGGATTTTTCATTCATTATGATTCGTTATGTAACTGTTTTCATATGATGTAACAAAAATCATTTCGCTTAAATTTTTTGAAGTCAACGTATTTTATTTTGGAATCTACCTTTTATTTTTGTTGATGTGTATATATTTAGAAAATTTAAATGCATTTAGCATTGCTTATACGTGCATACATCTAGACGTATATGTGACCTTGAAAAAATTAATATTTCTGTTTTATAATTTTTATTTCGATTTTTATGAATTTATGCTTAATTGATGATGAGATTGGCTCTCAAAATTAAAATTTGTAGAGAAATTCTACAAAGGGACGTCGACGAGTAACTTTCTTACTTTTGGTTTTAGAATAATAATGGACCTTTAAATTTGACGGCCAATCTAGAGGGACGGATTCTGATTGCATTTACATACACTGTATCAAAAAATTGTCCGTACAGCACTCGGTTAAGAAAACATTGATAAAAAAAACAATTACAAATCAAACAAAAAATTCAGTTTTAATTTTTTTAAACTCAAATTACATTTAGGAACCTGAAAATAATAATAATCATGATATAAATTAATTTACTTTCACGTTTGATATGATTTACTATTTAAACCGCCTAAAACGATGTCAAATAATTGTCCGTACACACTAAGAAATTGAAGTTTCATAATTTGATTACCATAATCTACAATAGTTGTGCAAACTCGATAAACATGAAATATAAAAAAGAGACAAAGTTTAAGTGAAATAGAATTATTTACATATTCTATTTTGATGGCAATTTAATCGCTATCGCGATAATCGTTTTGTCTGTCAATGATATAATACCAGTATCATATTCTAGAATTATTATTCTTTTTTTAAGCCCGAATCCCGTAAAAAACACCTCTTTAAAAAAAATTAATTTTACTCAAATATACAAAGAACATTTTTAAATTGATTATGTATACTGTCTCAAAAAATTGTCCGTACACTCCTCAGTTAAAAAAACATTGATAAAAAATACAATTACAAATCAAACAAAAATTTCAGTTTTTGTTTTTTTTAAACTCAAATTACATTCAACAACCTGAAAAAATACTAATTATCATGATGCAAATTAATTTACTTTTACGTTTGATAAGATTTACTATTTAAACATCCTAAAACGATCTCAAATAATTGAGGGGTATAGAATCAATGGCGGCAATCCCCATTTTTTTCATTTTTGAGATATTTGATGAAAACTGTTTTGGACATTTAGAAATAAATTGAAGAAAATATTTAATGTTCAACATTTACCTAATTTTATATATTTTCATTATATTATATCGATTAGGCTCAAAGCTGATTATTAGTGTTGTAAGTTTCCGGTTTTGATACCAAGTAGGGAGGTTGTCGTATTTGTTATTAATAGAATGCACAAATAATTAATTTTCTTGTTTTTAAGTAAAAATATAGATTATTTATGTTTAAAATTAAATTATATTTTATTCAAACTTATAAAAAATTCCAATTATATATGGCGGGAAAATATATATAAACATTATTTTAATCAAATTTCAAGTACAATAAACATTATTAGATTAAAATTCCTGATAGTTCAGGTACGAAATCACATTCCTCGGCTTTATTAAAGACGTTTGTTTTACTCGAATCTTCATAAGATTCGTTAGCACTCAATAATTCTTTGTAGTATTTAAGGTTGCTTATCACTTGCCAGTTTGGTCCATAGTGCTTGAGTAATAAATTGCTTACATCCCGCAGCTTGAGTGGATTTATATGTTTTGCACTGGCTTTGATTTCATCGGTTTTTTTTGCCAATGTCGATTTTCCCACTTTTGTAATTGATTTAAAGACACAAAAGTCATTTTTATAATGAATTTTACCTCTAATTCAAACATTATTTGAAGCTGCTGGTCGTTTTAAATAGTATCGTTTACATTCCTTAAATCGGAAGTGCCATGATCCTGGTGGCTTTATATTTTGTTGTGTGGCACTTTTCCAATCCATATTCACTCAGTCTTCTCCCAAATGCACTATAGTGGCAGATTCCGCAAAAATCACAATACATTCTGTAGGATCCGAAATTACTTCTCTTTGTCTTATTTTTTTTTCGATATGGCCAAATACCCTATCCGATGGTTAAAATGAGTGCCCGACAATAGGAAAAACCAATTCTATATTTCGAATGTTTGGAGGTGCCTTGAACGATAACCATTTACGACACATTTCATGAATAGAGTTCTTGTTTTGGCCGCTACACCCGTCTGCGACAAGACGGGTAATTTTATGTGAATTATCAATTTGAATTTTATTTAGACAATCAAAGACAGCTGATGCTATTTCGTTGGATCCTTTGTCGAATTCGTCTTCGGTCCAATAGTATGAAAACACATTTTCCTTTAATAAATTCGATTTCGAAGAGCCCTTTACAATTACAAAATTGTACATGTATAGCTGTCTCGAATAATACGCCGTTTGATCAGGCACTTTCAGTAAATAAAGATTTTTTTGGCAATCGAATGAAAGCGTTATTATTTCAGGATTTTCTTCCAGTAAAAGTTCAAAGAAACATTTTGCTTTTAAATTATGAACTTTCCTCTCAGATAGAATCCTTTTTTTGCTTGCAGGATCCGTTGCGTTTTTTATGCGCTCCGTTAACTCTAAGCATTTTGAACATACATCTGTTCGAGGTGTACTAAAACTTAAATTGTACCTAGTATCAAATATCATACGAAAATACTATTTATGATGACTTAATTTATAAATATTCCGGCGACTGAGCAATACACATCCTATACATTTTGTTAATATTCAATTCGGATGGCAAGTACATTTTGCAACTATCGGATCGGCAATAATGAGATTCAACGCATTTGAATTGATTAATAAACTATTGTACTGCAGTGCGCTGTTCGCGATAATTAAATTCCTTACGATTACTACCTCTGGTTTCAACAGGGATATGGCCCTAGTTTCGAAATGTTTTCATCACCCAATTTAACCTATGTTTAGTTATACCTAGAGGGTGCTTTTTCCCGGATTTTTTTTGTTCCCGGGAAACGGGAAATTTGAAACCAATTTTCCCGGGTTTCCCGGGAGTCCCGAGAAATTAAAAATAAGAGAAATAATACATTAAATTTATTTCAAAATATAAAAATAAAATAAAATCATAAATTACGAATACACTGTGTACTATACTATACACATATTAACACAACATAAAATGTATATTAGTTTTATATCAACGATGTTCATTTCTTTGAGCCAAAATTAGACGAAGCCGAAAATACCCTTTCACTTTAGGTTGGATGGTTATTACAGCATCGAGGAACTGCAGGTTCAACACTTCTGTAGATTTGTTGTAATGTTTCCCATATTTCCGTATATTTAACGAACGGCACAAGATCTTGGTTTGTTCGTTCTTTAATGCGACGTGATAAAACTTCCAATAACTCTGTTGAAATATTATCTTCATTTGCACGTAAAGATTCAAACAAAAACTTTAAAATTACATCAGCTGTAACCAAATTTGCATCACATCTTCCCAAAGCTTTGACAGCTAACTTAAATGGTAAAAGCGCATTGAAAATATTCAACAATATTGGGATATAATTGTCATTCATTAATATTAGGGATCCCCAATCTTTCAATCATGATCACAATGCAATTCGATTTGGTCTTACAATCCAAAAGCAAACTTAATTGCATTCCGTAATTTTGCTTGACATACTCTTGAAGAATTGAATGTCTTTTCGGTGACATTTTAAAAAATTTTACAATTTTTCTTACTATTTTCAATGCACTATTAATATCGTCACGTTCACATTTCGGGGCTATATCATCGTTGGATTGATCATCATTATCAGATTTAGAATATTCGTTTCTTCGGTACTGGAGCCATATTTATTTTCATCATTATTTTAACATAATTGCTGGGTATATTCAGACAATGCTCGAAATTTTAACATCACGGCAGTACCATCTGTGGTTGATGCGACTACATCTGTTGATTTTATACCAAAATCAAATAGTTTTAAATTAACCAGTTTAAGTGTTTTATCAGCTGTACAAGCTCCTTCAATTTTTACTAATCCTAAGTTATATATTGTTTGTCAAAATGGATATTTATTTTTAAGTAGCGCCGATTCCGTAAACTCGCCCATTCATCTAATGTCAGGCTGAATTTTCCATATTTATCTTAATGAAATTTAATTTTTCTTACAATATCAGATTTTGCAATTACATAGAATTCGTGAATCAGTTTCATTTTATTAGTTTTTCCTTTTGGTAATCTACATATATTGCCTATCATGTAGTGATTGGCGAATAAATTAACTTTTGTTTATACCGTGGATTGAACAACCATCAAGTGCAGCAAGTTTTGCCACTATTTCTGCCAAAGATTGCTTTTTTACTAAAAATGAAATTATAGTTTGTTTCGTAGAATTTGATAAAACTTTTTCTAATCTGATTTTGCCACCTTCTTGATCGTCATTTGTATTTCGTGTATGTACGTGTTGCAAACGCCTTATTAACCCGCTTGTTGACGAACCCTTGCAACTAGATTGTGCTATTTGATAGAAAAAGGCCGTGTGTCAATTGATTAACAAATAGAGAATATTAAACATTTTTTTAAAAAAAAAAAAAAAATTTTTTTTGAAGCGGAGTGACGTAAGTGATCTTTTTATAATTAATATTATTTCGTATAATCACAAAACACCAACAGTTTTCACTTACTTAAAAATAAAAAAACCAAAATTTTATTTTTGAATTTATTTACTTTTATTTATTTAAAATTACAACTAGTTTCGATCTTGTAAAGATCATCTACAGGTAATTTTTTGCAATGGGAATGGGATTGCAAAAAATTACCTGTAGATGATCTTTACAAGATCGAAACTAGTTGTAATTTTAAATAAATAAAAGTAAATAAATTCAAAAATAAAATTTTGGTTTTTTTATTTTTAAGTAAGTGAAAACTGTTGGTGTTTTGTGATTATACGAAATAATATTAATTATAAATAGAGAATAGACAAAAAATCCCGAGAATTTTTAGTTTTTTTCCCGGGAAACGGGAAACAAAAAAATTAGGAAATTTCCCGAGAATTCCCGCCCGAGTATTCCCGGGAAGAACCCTCTAGTTATACCTAACATTTTTAGAAACGAATTTTGACATACGGGTATGTTTTGTTTGTCCTGATCGCGTAGGAAACATCTTATGTGAGTTGTTTTTGTTGAATATTTTTAATTTTTTGGCCGTCGGCGTTTTGTATCGCCTATTGTTCAATGGGTAGTGATGATTGAATCTTGGATTAGTTTATCTGGTGTTGCATAAAATTGTTTATTAAACATTTGAATGTCAAGCATTTTTAACAATCTGCACTGATATATACCCGATATGTTCCCACACTGCGGATAGGTGGGCAAATCTTTCGAAGAATACTTAAAACATTAAAAATTAAAAAGATAATGAACACATTAAGTTCATTAATTGATAATAATCTACAAAATATATTTTGACTAACCTTAGTTATTTTGCAATATTACGTTACCATTTCGATTCTTGTCTTATTCGTTTTCTTGCCTTTGACGGTGATACCGGTGACGCATTTTTTCCATTATTTTATTAACAATTTATTATATAAAATTAATTAAATATAAAAATTTTTTCACACTAAAATAATCTTTTTAGAACTACACGTGTCTCGATTAAGAGAGAATGACAAGAATTTCGTTAAAAAAATTAATATTGCACAATTAACTGTTTTTCACCGAAATAATTCTCTACAATTGTTTCGATTTGTTAAAAAGGAGATTGCCGCATTTGATATTGAGTTGTAATAGGAGATTGTCGGTTTTAAATTTAACGCTACATTTCCAACTCAAATTTTAATGTGATTCTGCCGTTTTTGAAACAGAGTAATAAAAGGACATGATAGAGGATCGATTATTGAATAATATGACATGCCAAACTCATTTTAAAAAAAAATGGAGATTGCCGCCATTGGTTTTACAACCCTCAATTGTCCATACACTTGCACTTTTGTGAAAATTAAGATAAATTACGAAATTTTTTGTTGCGAAAATGTTAATTAGTCGTACTTTTTTCATGGCGAATAAAATTACTGCCCAATTAAAAAATGGAGGTGTGGCCAACACACGATTTTCTTTTACGAACAGAGAATTTTGAGAAATTTTATTGTTTTTTATAATTTTTAAATTTTTTTTTTTAATTTTTATTTTTATTTGTTTTTGATTTTGGAAACATTTTATTTTAAGTAGTTTTTTGTAAACCTTATACTTGTTAAGATATTTGCAAAATAAATTTTCTGGACCAAGGGAGTGGCCACTTCCGGTTAGCCGATTTGGAGTAAAATTCATTGGGACCTCCCAATTTATCAAAAAAGCTTAAATCTGAAGTTTCAGTTCGATTGGTTAAACCATCTGGGCTGTAGAGAGGACACAGACAGACTGACAGACAGACACCATTTTGAAACCCACTTTATCGGACTCAGGGGACCTCAAAACAAATAAATCTCTAATTATCTCAAGGTCCAAAATTTTCATGATTACTATACTTTATTTTACTAGAGTAAAAGAAAGTAAAATGTGTGATTCTTTTACCAAAAATAGTACAGAAATTTAAAAGTTGACCATTAAATTGGAAAGTGAAGGTAAAAGTTTATAGGAAATTTCCAAAATAACTAATCGCCCGTGATCTTCGATTCATGATAACACCCAGAACTCCCAAAAAATCAAATCGCTAGAGATTTTTGTTGGGCGTGATCGCAACCGAAAGCGGAACAGACATCAAATCAAATAGAATCGAAGGCATAGTGCTCCAATAATCGCTGCTAAAGTTTATCAAAGCAAAAAAGGAGCGATAAGACCTCAGACAATATGCAATATTTTGCATAAACAAGAGTATCGTCGATGTGCGACACGCAAGAAATGTATTTGCCGATAAATAAAATATTAAAACCACATGGAACATGCATTGGGATATATGAGTGAGCCCGAAGTGTTCTAGGAAAATGTTATTCCCTCGGACGAAAGTAAATTTAACGTTTTTGGTTCAGATGGGCGAGTTATGTTGTCGCGGAAATACAACACTGAACTTGAGTAAAACATGGTGGCGGAAGTATAATGGTTTGGGGAGCTTTTAGCTGAAAGGGTTAGGGACATTTGACCTTCATTGAAACCATAATGAATCGGTTTAAATATTTGGATATTTTGAAGGATAATTTGTTAATAAGTGTTGAGAAGGACACGGAATAAATTTTCGTTCCTTATGCCTTGAAGCATTCGTCAAAACTTATCAAGGTATGGCTATTGTACAATGTAAAGTCAATACTTCCTCATCCTCCCCAGTCACCAGATCTCAACCCGATTGATAATTTGTGCCATGATTTGGAGCGAAAGATCCGTGAACAGCAAATTAATGGTAAGGAACAATTAAAAGGGTCGTTGTGAATGAATGGGCCAAAAATTCCACCGAACTAACCCGGAAGTTGGCTTTCTTATTGAAAAGAAAGTTGCAAAGTGTCATTGCATGAATAGGTTACAACACCAGACCTAACTTTTCTACCAAATTCCTTCATCTTTTTTGTGTGCATGGACAATTATTTGACATCGTTTTAGGCGGTTTAAATAGTAAATCATATCAAACGTGAAAGTAAATTAATTTACTCGTATATCATGATTAATAATCATGATATAAATTAATTTACAAGAAAACTAAATTATTTGTGCATTCTATTAGTAACAAATACGACAACCTCCCTACTTGGTATCAAAACCGGAAATCTCCATTTTTTATCCTTAACTTACAACACTAATAATCAGCTTTGAGCCTAATCGATATAATATAATGAAAATATATAAAATTAGGTAAATGTTGAACATTAAATATTTTCTTCAATTTATTTCTAAATATCCAAAACAGTTTTCATTAAATATCTCAAAAATGAAAAAAATGGGGATTGCCGCCATTGATTCTATACCATTGATTCTAAAAATTAAAACTGAATTTTTTGTATGATTTGTAATTGTTTTTTTTATCAATGTTTTCTTAACCGAGTGCTGTACGGACAATTTTTTGATACAGTGTATGTAAATGCAATCAGAATCCGTCCCTCTAGATTGGCCGTCAAATTTAAAGGTCCATTATTATTCTAAAACCAAAAGTAAGAAAGTTACTCGTCGACGTCCCTTTGTAGAATTTCTCTACAAATTTTAATTTTGAGAGCCAATCTCATCATCAATTAAGCATAAATTCATAAAAATCGAAATAAAAATTATAAAACAGAAATATTAATTTTTTCAAGGTCACATATACGTCTAGATGTATGCACGTATAAGCAATGCTAAATGCATTTAAATTTTCTAAATATATACACATCAACAAAAATAAAAGGTAGATTCCAAAATAAAATACGTTGACTTCAAAAAATTTAAGCGAAATGATTTTTGTTACATCATATGAAAACAGTTACATAACGAATCATAATGAATGAAAAATCCCTACTACAAAAATGTATGTACACAAAAATGTATAATGTATGTCTGGTACAAGCCTTGCGGTTCTCATTCAAGCCAGATATCATAAAACAAATGTACATTGACTTGCGTCAGTGTGTAAGTCAGTTTTATATAATAAATATTTTAATAGAAAATTTGAATATTTATTTCATATCGTGTTTGTATCGGCGACATAACACTAATACTAATATAATATAACTCAACAAAAATGGATTCTCAAAATACAATTACTAGACTACACCATTTGTTTTGGTTTTTGATGTACCTAAAAGTAAAGCGAGCAAATCCATATGAAAACCAAATAATCCATTAAAATTGTAACGAAGCATACACACACAATGTCCTTATGGAAATCATAAAATACTAAGGTCGAGAAGAAAGTTGGTACATTTCTTCACATAAATTAAAGCTTTAATTTATATGTACGTATGAATAAATTAGTTTATTATCAATGTATTACAAATAATGAATTTACCATTTGTTCGGAAAATTATTATTTTTTAAATAAACTTGTGGAAATGATTTTGTGATAGTCTAAATTAAATTAATGTCGTATTAAATACCTCGAAATTTATGGAAACGTTAAATGTACCAACAATTAACAAATATAAAATTGTTCTTGTATTTTAAAAACGAAATTGTTAAATGCATGAAAACATTAGATAAAGTAGAACAAATATATTTCATTTATGTATGTACATACTCGTATGTATATATAAAAAAAACGATCTTGCTAACACAATTACGATTGCATTTTAACTGTGCGAAACTAGAAAGAGAAAACATTATAAAGTAAACGATACAAACCTCTCGTTCTCGGGTGTTACTTCTGGCAACTGTTCGAAAATTGTAAGTACATAATATCATTCATATACATTTGAGTAGTATGAACTTTCCATATCTGTATATAATTTGTCTGTGACCGTGTGATAGATTTTTCGCTTATGATCACTGCCATATTTCCAATTTAGCGCCATAATAATTTCGATATGGTTGTTACTTTCTGATTTTGGAATGGTTAGTAAAGTCTCTGCTGCTTCACCTTGAACGGCCTGATTAACGTTACGACAAGATTTGTATCGTTCCAATTATTTTTATTGAACGCCGTTTTAAATTTAAATTTAAAAATGCTGAGAAATATTGCCCCATCAAATGTTGGGGGTTTTAACTTAATTGAGTGAAAAGTCTGAACCAAAATCATTATACTCACGATTAAGCCTCTTATTCTCTATGGTCTCACGGAAGCGCGCTACTAATTTGTATTTAGCTCTTTTATTCGGCAAACCGGCCCTCCAACTCCATTTCCAATTCTCGGAATTCTTAACTTGAAGAGAATCATTATTTTCTTTAGTTATTCACGATCTCACCAAACTAATCAATTTTTACATTTTTATGTATTGGTACGCTAGAATTGTAACTTACAGAACAAGAATATTGCCGCTTAAAAAAACTAGGGCAGTTCTTAAAAATCACGAAATATGTTGAGCATTTGATTAAAAAATGGTTCCACAAAATTAGTTTAACGGCTGCGTTCATCCACTATTTACAAAACTGGTGAAATCTCTTCTTGAAAACTTTCAAACCATTATTTATATGTGCTGCAACTAGTTCATTGATCCTCAAATATGCAGATTAAGTCAGATATCAAATTTCATTGGAATTGGTGCATGATACCCGAAGTCCCTTTTGGGGCAAGGATGCAGTTTCTTAAAAACATGGCCATAATTCAATAAATATTGCGGTACAATACTGATGAAACTTTAATCCAAAAATACAAGCAATAAATTAAAAATTTCGATTTGTCAAAAAAAAATTTGATCCGATAGGTTGTCCATCTTGAACTTACCCAAGTGTCTGTGTCTTCTGAGTGCCAATGCCGTACATGAGCAAACGAAGTGCCTTCTTGCGTGCTCACCAAAAATTCAATGTCGCATGAAAATCTCTACGACCGGCATTAAATCACATCTACGTAGGGATATTAATGTTCTAGTGCGGACCAAGTCTAGCTTTGGTTCAAGTTGTGTTGCCACAGTACTGGTTGGAGTGTTAGTCCAAGTGTATTCTGCTAGAGAGTTGTATGGTGCCTAGCAAGTCATCAGCTCTTTAGTTATCCGAGGCGGCTGTAAGTCGCACAGGCCGTTCTTTGCACCTTTTCTATTCTATTTTTATATGATACTTTGTCCAGAGCTGGCCACCACATACTCACTCTAAACACGAGTACAGGTACGGCAGCGTAGACCCAGTATACCAACTCCGGCTTCAGACCCAACAATGACCGAAGGCTTTCTTACAGGAGTTCATGACTACAGTAGCTTAATCTATTCTCTCCAGAAGGCTGAGCCTCTTGAAGCCTCCTTAGTCTCATTGGGAATCATTGGAATTCGTGGCAGCATATCATTTTCGGCTCGGAATTTGCCATGTGGCTTCGATAATGTTTTTCATCAATTTTTTAATGATCAATCGCGTGCTATTGCACAGCCGTGGTGGATTCAAATTCCGAAGTAAAATAACCGGAGATCCAACTTTCAGTCGTAGAAGGCGTGGTGGCATGCCGGGCAAATCCAGTGAGTTCAAAAACTCTGTTGGATAATTCACAGCTTCGTTGGCATCGCAAACTGTATCGATCGATTTCTATGATACCAAATCACCTGGCAACGACTGCTGTATCTTGAAGTTTAAATCGTCGACGTCCACATTTTTTCCTGCCAAAATGGCTTTTTCTGCCAGTCACGCTGAGCGGATGGACTTTTTCAACACTAAGCCACAGTGGCGATGCTTTCAAGGAAGCGTTGATCTAATAAGCGTACGTTGAACGTGGAATGATGGGAGGTGTTTGTCTGAAATCATCTGAAAGGAGTAACAGAGTGCCACCGAATTGTTTCTCGTTTTTTTAAATATCTTTGAGTGTTCTGTTCAACGCTTCAAGAGAATATTTGTGTACCATAGTGCATTCATCCTAGATGATAATTTTGCATTGTTTCAGCACTGTGACCATGGCCGATTGTTGTTATTTTGAATATTCAGTGGCAGCTTAAATGCTGAATGACCTGTTCTGCCTCCATCCAATAAAGTTCCTATGCGATGCCATTATTTGATCATATTTCGGCGAGAATTAGCGAAATGAGAAATGTCTTGCCAGTTCCACCTGGTGCATCCAAAAAAAAGAATCCACCTTGCCCCGCCGAAACTGCCAGCATAATGCGGTCGTAAATGATTTTTTTGGTCATGAGTCAGTAGTGCAGTTCACGATTCATTTCGGTGTACATTAAATCAGATGCAGTTCGATTTGGCGAACTCATACCGAAATAACTAAGTGGTAAATTGGCAATGAAAACGCAAAGATCCTCGATAGCAATCATTGCTTCATTGCACATAGCGTCGCTGAATATAATCGTTTGATCGTTGCACCGTATACAAATTCGATGCAATATATCGTCAGTCATTGAATCTTTGTGCTTATCTTACAACGTGTCTTTTCGTCCCGGGAAACATGTAGTCAACACTATAGCGAATAGTAGATGAATTTGTGTTGCTGTACAGCCCAATGCTGCTTCAGCAAGTATATCGTCCCAGTGATTGTCGTCTTCGAGCAAGCCCAGTGCAAAGCATGCATCTTTATATGTTGGATACTGTTGTCCATTCACTTAGCGAATATCTTGAAATTACAATGGGCCGGTGCCATTAACCAACAACAGTCACAGATGGGAGCACTCAATCTGCCTTGGAGTGACTGTATATACTCGACCCAAAGTGTTTGATTTGAATAGGCTGGGGCACGCATCAATTGGTGTACCTTGCTTGCATAGCAATTGTTTTTTTGTTTGCTTCCATGTGAAATAGCGTGGTATTTCAGAATAGAGTAGTGTTCGTGCAAAGCCACCGAAAGTATCCGCACGATTACACAATTCGAAAAATTCCATGAGTGTAGTTTTTTGTGGATTTAAAAATATGCGCTGGCCGTTTTCAAGATGGACGGCTAAATGTATAACTGCAGTATCCCCTTCATGAATTTGGAAACCAAAGATACGCCAGACGGCTTCATTGGAGCTGATATATCGGGCAATTTGGTAGCGCATTACACGGTATTTTGAATTTGAAACACAACCATATCACTGCCTTTATTCACATACTTGCAAATGTATTTGATGCTCTTCACCGAACTGCAGAACTCAACATTAATATGAGCATTGAATGTTTTGCTCAGCAAAGGCGAATATGGTACCACCCAACGATTGACAATGTCAATGTCTTCGTTGTTGATTTTTAGCGTAAATGATTGTCCGCCATTATCAGTATTTCTTCGACGATATATTGGATATCCGTCGACATTTATGAGCGTGTCGTTGGTGAAATCTTTAGGAAAACGCTTTATACATTTGCCGTCTGCCATGCAAGGCGATAAACGATTCAGATCACCGCATGGGCCATGAATCATGTTTGTGATAACAATATCGAACAGTAGTTGATCGGTAGATGGATCTGGAATTTCCGCGGAAATTATAATATCGATTTCCTCAGAGCGTATTTTGTCGACTAACCAAAGATGTAATCTTCTGCCACACTCACCAACTCATTGTGCTCATTAAATAGGGCGTCCAGTTCGCCGACGATGCGCCTGGCATTAGGCGAATTGAGATTATTGTAGCCGCAACTTGCATCCACACGATTGATATTCTCAACGCTCATGAAGTAGGTTTGTAAAAATTTATATGGTTCGTTTGGCTTTGGCAGCAATGAGCCTACTTTGTGGTACACTTGCCGCAGTATTGTGAACTGTTTCTGTTGCTCTATCAAAATCACGCGACGCTTTTCGTGAATGACTTGCGCATATATCGATGAAAGTTCGATGAGGCAGACGTAGCACCATCTGTCATTCAACAACATAAATATAGTAATTTCGTTATGTTTGAAATACGAACGACGGTTAAATTATTTGGATATTGTTCATACAAAAATACTAAAATCGCGATTACAAAATGAGGGGGGGGGGAGGGAGTGGGGGTAGGAGAGTGAAAATTTGGGGTATAGGTAATCAAAATAAAATTCGAAAACAAATTGTTGTCAAAAAAATAGAAATAGAAAAAAAATCTGGAATCACCTAGCGGTATGGAATATACTTTACGACCTATTCTCATACCTACCAAATATACATAAATAATTTCATAAATATCGATCGAGCCGTTTTGGAGGTGTACGACCACAAACACCATGACACGAGATTTTTATATTTGTATTAGATTTTCGATATACCGCAATTCCGGAATAACTAGTGAATTTAATTTTATTTTTAGTTTTCAGTTTCGAAATTATCAAGATCATAAAATTTTTTTAAAAAAATGTCAATCAAATTGAAGTTTTTACTAAATTACGAGTAGAACTAAAAAATGATTAGTAGAATTTAGTAAAAACTTCACAGGCATAAATATTTGGACAATGCACCAATTTAAAACAAACCCC
Organism: Tipula vernalis; assembly: GCA_958295665.1. Taxonomy (NCBI): domain Eukaryota; kingdom Metazoa; phylum Arthropoda; class Insecta; order Diptera; family Tipulidae; genus Tipula; species Tipula vernalis. The sequence goes on along the minus strand of OY282558.1, from coordinate 169,088,938 downwards.
AAGCAGTTGTATGCAGAATAATATCCTTGTCCAAATAAGGTACGGTCATTGTAGGGTCTTTAAAGAGAGTACCTGAACTGTTACTCCTCCTGTTAATTTTACGTCAAAACTATATCAACCTAAGACAAATCTAACTTTCCCTCGCAGAATAAATAATTACATTGTAAAGTCGTCAGAATGTTGCAAATTATCAATTGAAACAACAGCTGTCCTCCTTTCTTCTCTTCCTATGCGTACGTGTGAATTCGCTGCCATTTAGTAGTTTACAGCTCGGCCAATCTGGCTCAGTGATCGACCCCGATCACCGATGGGGGTAACCTAGAAATTCAGCCTCATCTTCTCCCTCGAAATTAGGTCCGTGGAAATCGTCTTTGTCGGTGTCAGTATCGCATTCGCTTGACTGATCAATTGAGCTTTCGGCCGTGCACGGTGCTATCCACAGACGCATTTTATATTTGCCTCTACAACTCCATCGTATGGAAGTTGTGTCTGTTGACAACCCTCAATGTTTCGGATAACGTATCTATCATTTCCTAAAACTTTATGAACCACATATGGACCGCGGTATTTTGGAATGAGCTTCTTATTTGATCCTACGACTGTATCTACGTTTCGAATTACCACATAATCTTCAACATTGAATCGTTTGTTGATTTTTGATGATCCTCATGGCGATTCTTCTCTTGGTGATTTTGTTGTGAGCGTTTGCTCGCAGCTCTGCCAAATCTCTTGGCGCCTCAGATGTCTCCTTATTAGCTAAATATTCTGACAGTTCGTCCACTATTTTTCCTCGTTGTTCTGCACCCAATAATAATTTGCTTGGTGTTTCTTTCGTAGTGGCATGCGTCGAATTATTAATTGCGTATTCGATCTGTTGTAATTTCTGTGACCAGTCCGCGTGATTGATGGGATTACTTAATTTTCCCAGAGTGGCCTTCAAAATCCGATTAACCCTTTCGGCCTGGCCATTGGCCTAGGCCGACGCGGTGGCCACCTTTACATGTTCCATATTATTTTCCGTCAAAAATTCCGCGAATTCCAAGGACGTAAAACAGGTGGCTCGATCCGAAATGATTATACGTGGTCGACTATAAAATGTGAAATATTTCTCCAGAGACGACATAACCTCTTTCGTGCTCGTTGAATTTACCTCAAATAATTTAACGTACTTCGTAAAAGCATCCACAATGACCAATACATGCCTCCTTTTGTTCATGAGTGCCGGTAATGGGCCAAAGTGATTCACATGCATTGTATCGAATGGAATCGGTGCCTTTGGTATGCAATACAAACTTTGTACAGACACACGTACCGGTGCCCGCGTACATAATGCATTTGATACATTTGTCGATAAATGACTCTGCAGTTTGGTTTTCATCTTCGGAAACCAGTAGTGTTCGCGAATCTTTTCGTAACATTTATCCACCCCCTGGTGTGCTAGCTTTTCATGATTAATTCGAATAATGTTATCCTCCATTTCTGCCGGCACGTATAGCATACGATGTCCCTCACCGTTTTTCCTGTACACCAAACCATCCACTAGTTCGTAGTCGTCCATTGCCTCATTCTCTAATTTTTGCCGCAACGCCAAAGCGTTAGTGTTCCTGTTTTGTGCCAATTGTAATTGCATCTCAACGCTGATTAGATCCACTGCCGCTACCATGCATTTCGTGACCGCTTTCGTCCCCTCTACCTCTTTTTTTGTTTCCACGTCCATGTGGGCCACTATTTCCTCCTCATTTTTGTGTGTGGCATCGGCTTAGTGCGTCTACATGTGCCATGTTTATTCCTGGTCTATGTCTAGTCTCAAATGTGAATTTTGAAAATTCTGGCAATCCTCGGATTCATGTGCTTTCTTTCCAGCGTCAAGTGCAGCGAATTGCAATCAGTTATCACTGTGAACTGTATGCCCTCCAAATATATTCTGAATCTTTCCAGTGAATATAAAATGGCCAATGTTTCTAATTCAAAACTGTGATATTTGGCTCCTGCCGCCGTAGTAGCCCTCGAATAAAATGCCGTCGGATGACATTTTCCGTCATTTTTCTTCTGCATCAATGCCCCTCCGAATCCATGTGAATTGGCGTCGCAGTGCAATTCAGTTTCTCGCTCCGGATGATAAATCGCTAGTATTGGGCCAGTCATTAGTAATTTCTTCAATTTTTCTAATGCTTCTCGGCATTTTTCGTCAAAAATAAAAGGAACGTTTTCCTTCAGCAGATTTTGCATCGGGCGTGCGATTCTCGTGAATTCAGGGACAAACCGACGGAAATACGAAAATAGCCCTAAACATGAATGTACTTCCTCCGAATTTTTTGGCATCGGATATATTTTAATTACCTCAATGTGTGCCTCACTTGGTCCTATTCCTTCCGAAGTAACAGAGTACCCCAAGCAAATTATTTCCGTACAACAAAATTGACATTTCTTCAAGTTTAGTCGTAAACCTCGTCGTGCCAATCGTCGCAATATTTTCCTCATTAATTTCTTGTGTTCGGCCAGAGTTTCCGTTGCCAACAATATATCGTCCATATAAATAATAATTTCACCCTTTTCCAGAAAATCTTTGAAAATTATATTTATAAATCGTTGAAAGATCGCGTTGAATTTTGGGTCCATAATGGAATATTTGCCTCTTTAATTCGCTCATATTTGAAATGCCTCGCAATATTGTCTCCTCTCGCGTCGGTAGGTTCATATTATCGATGACAATGTCGACAATTTGAGCATCTGTTAGCCGCCCTTCGCCCATTTGGCGATGGAAACTTTCCATTTCCAATGCAAAATGGTGCAATGTCTCCTTCTTTTCACCTGACGTCGCGAACGTCATACGTGGTATTCTCTCCCGAAAACTTGATGATTGCTCGTTCAACATCACGAAATTGTGGACGAGCCGAATTATTTGGTACGGCCACTGCACCTGGTGGTGTCATGTGTACCCCATTGCGTAGCGACACATGATTGGAACGACTAGGATGTCGGACTTGCCTCAAGTTCATGGTACGAAATATTCCGGCTGCGGGAGGTCGCACTCCCCCGTGAATCAGCACAAGCCAAAGCAGCCTCAGCCGACGCAATAGTTTCTACCAATCTGGCCTCTGAACGTCTTTGTGCCTCAATTTTATCGACTTCTTCTCGTTCCCGCATTCCGCGGATTCGCTCACGCAAAGTCAAAATTTCCTCTTGTTTTCGTAATAATGCATTTTTGGCGTCGGCCTCTTGCACTGAATTTGGTAATGTACTTACTGTGCCAACTTCCTCGTTGTCCTCATCCTCGTCCGCATTCCAATCCTCTATAAGTGCACCTCCTTCGTTGACCTCATTTTCCCTAGTGACCGCAACCACATTTTCTTCGATAGCCTTAGTTTCCACTTGTTGCACTGCATCAATAATATTTTCTTCGTCATCCTCTACGTCGTTCACCACTTCGAATTGGCTTCGTATTTCCACTGGTAAACCTCGATATAATTGCAACAATTCGGCGCGCGATGCGCTCGACGAATGTGCCACCTCGTTTTCGTTCAACAATTTCATCATCAAATCGCGTGTTAATCGTTGCACACGGCGTGTCGGTGATCTATCCAAAACCATGCCGATTTAGTTTTTTTTCTTTTTCCACAAGAAACAAAATATTTCACTATTCGTCGTTTATAGTTTCGAATTCACCAACCGGTTTGCCACTGATTCGTGGTTCGTTTCCCAAATTCACACAAATTATTTTTCACTTCAATTTTCCGTCCACAAAATAATAGTTTTCCAAAATTAATCGTCCACTGATTTTTTTTTCTTCGTTCTCGTGCTCGTGTTCTCAATGCACCGCAAACAATTAACTTCACAATTTCAATATTGGCTCTGACCCCACATCTAAAGTTGTAAAGTCGTCAGAATGTTGCAAATTAACAATTGAAACAACAGCTGATTTCGAAATTAGCAATAAACTTTATTCAAGCCTTATATATAGTATATGTACATATATTGGTTTTTTTTTCTTTATTTTTTAAATGTCTATTCACATAGCATAAATGCTAACCAAAGAATGATTCGAAAAGCATGGCGTCCTCCTTTCTTCTCTTCCTATGCGTACGTGTGAATTCTCCGCCATTTAATAATCTAATGAATTATTTTTAAGTGGTATTTAGATGAACATTTTTTTTGGGCTTTGTTAAATGATTCTACACCACCCATTGCAATTCGGCAAGACCCGCTAATAATTGCAAACAACACCTATAAGTTTCACTTGATTTTCAGAGACATAAAAAATTGAATGTTGGCAATTCGACTTCACGCCAATCCTACATAATACCTGGGCCTTAGATATCGATTTTTACAATCTGCTTATACAGGGCATTGATAGTTATAAAAAGCAGTTGTGAACAAAAAAACTGTATAACCAATGATAGCTTTAGACCGAAAGCTAGTGAGTATCTTGATTTAAATTTAAAATTTTACAAAATCATCGGTTTCTCTGAAATACTAGACAAAGTGAGATACCGCTTTTTGATTAAGCGTGGCAAAATATTTTGGAAAACATACACAAACGTTTGCACAAAATTGTAGATTCGTTTTTAATTTTATGCCATTCAAATCAAATCATCATATTACATACATTGAAGAGAGAATAAAAGTAAACGTATTAATAAAGTACATATTATACCAAACAATTGTAAAGATTGTTCACCTTGAAACTTATTTAAACTAAAAATAAATTTTTCGAGCGTATTATAAGAATTCACACAAAAAAAGTTTTTACCAAGAAATGTCATTCAAAAACTTAAAATCAATAATTTACTCAGGTACAGCAAAATACCAGTTTATTTCACCGGGAAGTACACAATATTTAATTATTTGATGTTTTGATTTGGGCTTAATGAATTTTAAGTAATACGCGTAGAAGCGCGCGCTCGTCACAAAAAAATACTTCATAGAACTGTCAATTAAATTGCCGTGGCAAGTGGGTGTTGAAATTATTTCAAATATGAACCGAATCATTATTAATGTGTCAGATTTGTTTTTTCCCTCCCAATTTATAAATTTGTATTTATCAAATTGTTGGGTTGTTACATAAACTGGATGTCGATTAGTACACGCAACAATTGGTTTTATATACCACCCACTTGTCATCATCATTCATAAGATAAATTATTTTTCGTATTCGTTTTTTTTTTTCATGTTTTGATTGGCACTCGCAGTTGTAACATGATGTTACATTGTTAGAAAATAAAATCGAAGAATGTCTACTTAAAAAATTAGGATTTTTAATACCGCAAAGCTGCCATATCTTCCGCGTTCGTATTATTCAATATGGCACTGATCTACTTGTACATTTTTTCGATTTATATCTTAAAAAATAAAAATAAAAATTCCAAACGGATCTAACATATTCATTCAACCTTACTCGAGTGTATATTTACATAACAATATTCAAGAGATTTTCGACAATAATCTCGATGTTTCATTTGAAAATATTCTGAAGTGAATAAAAAATCGTTATAATATGTTTCCGGTATCCAGGAAAATCGAAGTAAATCCTTTGTAAATTTTCGTTCAAATAATAATCAGAGAATACCAACAATTTTCTATTTTCATTCGAACAACTTATACCGTTTACTCAACAGACTGAATCAAATCCCATATTTCCATTTTGAATTTATCTCAAACCTTGGAAGAACACCCATAGTGTATACATTTCGATTTATCTTGTGTCAATTTGTATTTCTATTTAAATTTTGTATTTGCTTTTCAAAATGATACCAAGAAAGATACCTACACAAATTTTATGCCTGTCTGTTGCATTAAATACCGATAAGAGCAGAAAATTTACCTTTATACATATTTGAAAGACGAATTCATGGAAATGAATGTCTCGATTGAATGTTCATGACGTTCGAAATTTAATACTTTCACAAGATAAATCTTTGTTTGCATTGGTACATGCATTACAAATATTCGTCGATCGATATAGAAGATTTTTGTAACAAATCATTCAATCTGAATGAAATGTTTCGTTTTTTTTTGGGGTTCACACCTAAATCCTATTTAAATTAGAATCATTCGTTGGGTATCGTTATGAAATTCAATAAAAAAAATGTTTAACATTTCGTTTGAATTGTTACAATGTTTACTTGGATTGATGTATGAGAGAGATAAATTAAATGAACTAAATCAATTTAACTGGTAAGCTATTTGCAAATTAGGGTTGACTGTGGTCGATTGCCTCCTTGATGCGTGTTACATATATGAAATTCTATGATTTTCATGACGTTGTCTACCAAATAACCACTTCGATGGAGGAACCTTTGGTGGATTGGAATGCTATGTGATTGACTCGGGTGTTGGGTGCATCTCAATAGGGTAGGGGTTGACCGTCTATAGCCGTGTATCTCGTGGTCTATATTCTAACGCTGCAACTATGTAGAAACCACCAAATGTGTCTAGTATACCTCCACGTGGTAACACCCGGTCAACGATGTGAAGCATCGGCGAAATACAAGAGACGAGTGCAGTATACTATAAATGAGCAATGAGCAAAACAAATAAGGAAACTAATACCCCAGGTGGTACACCTGTTGCTCAGGCAAATCCACCCTCTTCGGAGGTTGGTCTCATGGATTCTGGGTGAGACCAGCCATTGCTATACTACAATTATTTTAACCAATCCCAAGACATGTTGGTGAATAAACAAGCTCAATTGAGTGAAACAGAAAAGGATAATTCACATCCCTTCCAGAGGAGTAACAAAGTGTCGTATTCTCCGATAAGAGGCGGTAGTCCCTCCATTGGGGCCAGCAGCCACAACACTCGTTCTACAAATGAAGAAAAGCTTCACAATGAATTGGGTAAAGCTAATAATGCATTAGTTTAAGCCAACAATATAAACAAGCAACTGAATGTTACAATTGCATGGATGCAGGAGCGTATGTAGACGCTTGAAAACGAAGTTTTCAGCTCCTAACCAGAATACAACTCCACAAGAGTATCATACGGATGAACAAGAACTAGCTCGAGAAACTGAGTGGATTAGAGTTAAAGGTGGGAGAAAAAAAAAGGAGACGGAATAATACGCCCTCCCCACCTCAATTAAAGGATGATGTTTCCAACCTCCACCACCACCAATAGTAATAGATGAAGTCAAAGACTACGATGTACTCTATGAGAAAGTAAAAACAATAACTACTACTGATAAGTTTAATGCAAAGGTGATGAATGGAAACACCATAAAAATAAACTTAGAAGATGCTGAAACATACAGAAAAATGACAAAAATGTTAAATGAAGAAAAACGTGCTTGGCACACGTTTGAAGATAAACAAACCAGACCAATTAGGGTCATGGCTAAAAACTTACACTCTACGTGTAAACCAGATAAAATAATTGATGACCTGAAAGCAAAAGGATTTAAGGCAACTGAAGCATCGATTAAGCTAAAACGGAGAGGCAAAGTACCTCTCAACATGTTTATGTTGACCTTCGATACTGATGAAGATATCGAAAAAATTTATCAAATTAAGTACATCTGCTGGGGTGCAAAGTGGTTATTCAGCCTCTAAGAAGATCTAAGCTTATACCACAATGTAAACAATGTCAAGCCTATGGACATACACAACAAAAATATTGCAACAGGGAACCCAGGTGTGTCAAATATTTAGGTAAACATCATACCAAAGTTTGTGTAAAAGCCCAAAATGTTCAACCTAAATGCGTTCACTGTGGAGAAAACCATCCGGCTAACTAAAGAGGATACAGCGTTGCTATTGAACTGCAAAACATCAAAAATAAGAACGTGATTGCTAAAAATCCAAGTTTATTCAGAAAGCAAGCGATTACGATGAACCGACCCGAAGTAAATCGTAGAGTGTCGGGAACTACTCAAGGACAATTTGGTAAAATCACTTATGCTTAAGTAATGCTCCAAATGACGATGTAAGTCAAACACTTAAATTAATTTTAAGCAGACTAAATACATTTGATGAGCGATTACAGAAACTAGAGTACAGCACTAAGGGAGCCATCCCTAAACAGAAAAATGGCCAATAATTCTAGAATCTTATGTTGGAATGCCAATGGGCTGATGCAACATCAGCAAGAGCTGCAAGTGGTCCTGGACACAGAAAAAATCGATGTATGTCTCATCACGGAAACACACTTCACTAGACAATCAATCACTAAATTTAAAAATAATCAAATATATCACACTATTCATCCTGGAAACACTGCTAAAGGAGGTATTGCTGTTATAATTAGAAATAATATTCTTCACTATGAGGAGTTAAAATACGAAACGGAAGAAATACAAGCAACTGCTGTTATTGTCAAATCCAAAAGTAGTTCTATTTGTATTGCTAGTATTTACTGCCCACCGAAGCACTCAATTAAAGAAAAAGATTATCTAGAGTTCCTCAGTAAATTAGGAATACGATTTGTACTTGGAGGAGACTTTAATGCAAAAAATGTCCATTGGGGATCCAGATTAACAACGACTAAGGGTAAAGAACTTCTAAAAACTATCAGAAAATGCAGTTGTGAAGCCCTCTCAACTGGAAAACCAACCTACTGGCCAACAGATCCAAACAAAGTACCAGATCTGACTGATTTCTTCATAATAAAGAACATATCTGTAAATTATGTACAAGTAGATGAAAGCCATGACTTAAACTCTGATCATTCATAAATACTTCTATCGTTAAGTGAAAAAATCATTCAGAAAGAAAGAAACCCATTCTTAGTAAATAATCACACTAATTGGGCATACTTTAGACTATCGCTAGAAGCAAAAATTAACTTAATGGTTCCATTAAAGACTGAAGAACAATTAGACAAAGAAGTTCACAAATTTGTAAGCGATATACAGCAACCAGTTTGGGAAAATACTCCTGAAATTAAAACGAAAATCAAGGGAAACAACTACCCTATAGAAATTAGGGAACTCCTCGCAGAAAAAAAAGAGCGAGAAGTGTATGGCAACAAACAAGGGCCCCTCAAGATAAAACTCATTTGAACAATCTCACTCAACAATTAAGAAGAGAGATCAAAGAATTGAAAGATGAATCAATCAGCAACTATTTAAGAAAATTAACTAATGATAACAGTACCGATTGTCTTTGGAAAGCAACCAAAAGAATCAAAAGATCAATAATGCAGGTTCCCCCCACAAAAATAGCAGGTGAGAAATGGGCTAGAAATAATGAAGACAAAGCTCGAGGATTTGCTGAACACCTCAAAAAAATATTCGTGCCACATGAAGACCAAACGTTGGAAGCCGAGATAATAACTGAACAAGCTGTGCAAGAAAGTAAAGAAATTCTACCCACAACACCAAAAGAAGTCATGCGTGAGATAAAAGCTAATATGAATACGAATAGAGCTCCTGCTTACGATTTTAATACTGCAGAAATCTTAAAAGAACTGCCAATGAAAGCTCTGGTGAAACTCACCAATCTTATAAATGCAGCTTTTAGAATCAAATGTGTACCAAGCTTATGGAAAACTGCAGATGTAATCATAATCCCAAAACCTGGGAAACCACTACACATAACATCGTCTTACAGGCCAATTTCGCTATTGCCAGTCATGTCCAAACTCTTTGAGCAGTTTCTGGTAAAAAGATTAAATCCGATAATCGAGAGTAAAAACTTGAACCCAAATCATCAGTTTCGGTTTTCGCAACCAACACTCAACAATTGATCAAGTACACAGAAAACCAGTATAATTGAGAAAGCATTGGAGGAGAAAAAAGTCTGTTCAACAATATTTCTAGACGTTGCACAAGCGTTTGATAGAGTGTGGCATGAAGGACTTAACCACAAGTTAAGGAATCTTCTACCAATGCAATTTGCTAGGATACTGGAATTTTACTTGAAAGATAGATTCTTCAGGATTAAGTTAGATGATACATTTTCTGAATTGAAAGAAATCAATGCAGGAGTTCCGTAGGGCAGTGTATTAGGGCCGGTTTTATACCTACTATACACTTATGATCTTCCTACATTAGAAAACAACACAGTGGCAACTTTTGCAGATGATACGGCGATCTTAGCTGTTGGAAACAGCAACGAAGAATCAACACAGAAGTTACAATCAGCTATAACTCAAATATATAAATGGTCAAAAAGATGGAGAATAAAACTAAATGAAGCTAAGTCAGTTCACATCAACTTTACAAACAGGCGATTCGAACATATTCCGATTACCATAAATCGGGAAATAATACCGCATGCGAACACAGCTAAGTATCTCGGTATGACCCTGGATGCTAAGCTATCAAGGAAAGCAAACGTCAAGAAGAAAAGTGAAGAATTAAGACTTAAATACAGAAAACTGTATTGGTTGATGGGAAGGAACTCTTCTTTATCAACATACAACAAGCTTCTACTCTATAATCAAATATTGAAACCGATTTGTAGTTACGGTATTCAGCTTTGGGGTTGTACCAAACAGAGCAACGTAAGTATCATCCAAAGATTTCAGAATATTGTGACGGTGACATCTAGCGTGTGATAGAAGAAGTTAAATTAATAGCTCAATGTTTTACTGTACTAAATGGGATTTTCCATGATAAAACAGTTCTAAATGTTTCTACACTATTAGTACTGGAAAAATCATGAGCTTTCTAGGAGTTTGGTTTGTGTATATAAAAAGGCGAACGAAACCAAATTAGATTATTCGAATTTAGAACGCGATAGTGTAAACTTGTAAGCAGATGAGTAGTATTTGGAAAGCAAAAGTTATTAAAAAGTGATTTAAAAAGCGTTGAAGTGCGAAATAAAAATTATAAGTGAACAGTAAAATTTGAGAATAATTTATATAATGTGATTTTGTGAATTATCGTTAGTAAATAGTGTGGTTATAATTTTTGTGTGACAAAAATAAATTCGTTGGGGATAAATTGAATCGATTTTGTTTTATTTACAATCCAGTGATACGAACCTTAATTGACACTACAAAGATGTGGTTTACTTCAATTTACCAAACACTATGGAACACTATAGATTAATTTAAGTTAGTAAATTTAATCAGAAACAAATTGCTCATTAGTCCAGGAGACTAGATTGTAATTACATAAAATCAATAAATAAAAATTATTTTAAATTAAAAAAAAAAATGTCATTTACTCGCTTAATATTAATCGCTTATATATTTCCGTAGTTTTAGCCTTTAATAATGAAAAAACTTCCCGAAGATGTCTATCTGCGCCTATATAATTAGACCCACAATCACTGTAAATATCGGTACACAAATCAAGTCTCGCGACAAATCGTTTCAATGCAGTTAAGAACGTGATGGTTGTGGTTGTGATTAATTCAATATGCACTGCTAAGGTACTTGTTTAGACAAACATACAAATGTAGGTCTTAAAGTATTTTTGACCTCTATCTCATTTAGGAAAGAACTAAATAGGCCCAGCAAAATCTGTTCCCACTGTTAGGAATGTTCTCGGTAGTAGATTTCCCATTGTCTGTGATAGTGGTATTGGCTTGGCTCTAAAACATGACAATTTATGATCACCTGGCACATCTCGTGATCTCAGGGCAGGTTTTACACTTCAAATTGAACCTTTAGCAAATTATATGTATTGACAATTAGAATCGAACTTATCTATTTCTTAATGGATTTTAGTGAAATTTGACATCAAAGCGAAGCGAAACGTCCGGTTTGCCAGTAGTCAGTTGGTTGACTGTTTTGTTGTCCATTCGGCTTGTTTTAATTAATAATTAATAATCCAATCTGTGATGTTCGTGATATTTGGTAAAATAGAAAACGACGTCCATGTTCCATGCGAAATTCGTCGATTTGCTAATTTCAAATTTTTTTTGCAAGAACCCTCTGGCTCATATCAAAATGACACTACGTGCTACGATTTCCAGAGAATTTAAAAATAGGTAATTGTAGAAAGAAAATGTGGAATTAATGTTAGAGATTATTTGAGCGTTATTTTACACTTTACGCTTTTTTAATCTAATTTTTTTTTTAAATACACTTTTAAAAGATGTACACGCATAAAATTTTTCCACAATTCTTCATAACTGAAAATATCTGTCAAATTGTAAGGAGTATTCCCAAGAAAAAGTATCGATTCAATACGATCTATTATAATACCCTAGACAGACTGTGGTTTAATAAATCCGATTTACCTAAACTAGTTTAAGTAGTCTAAATCGGTTTTATTACGTCGTCGTGTTTCTAGAGTATAAGGCTCGGTTTGCTTTCGATAGGATACTCAGTGTAAATAGAAATTATTTTGTTGTTTGTTTTGTTTTCAGAATTCATTTTATTTAAGCATACTGGACAGTTTTTAGATGTCACTTTCTCTATTATATATTGACCCAAATTTGCAAGCCAAAGCCTGAACTAAGGAATCTAATGGGCATTTGTTTCCAGTACTTCCATTTTGAAGTACTGGTAATGATTTATTGGTAAAACTGTTTATTAGTAAATGCAATATTCTTTTTTTTTGTAATATTTTTTTTAATAATCAGTTTTTTTGGTGACTGAGTATTTGTCAAAAAATTTGTCAAATTAAAAGATGACGTTTTATTTTTGGGTATTAATATATCCGAATATTATCGCTTCCACACTGATTTCATTATTGGACGTATAGTTTTGAACATTAGATTTTACTTCTTTTATGGATTTTTGGCTGTACCTGCTACAATTTGCCTTTGAATTGTAATATTTCTGTTGCAATGGAACAATTCACAGAAATATATTCGTGAGCTGGTTGTTATCTATGCTGTAATTGCAGAAGATCGCTCGTAATCCAAAGATTTTATTTACACCTGCAAAACAAAACAAAACATCAACTAAAATCTTAATCACAACAAATGCAATTTTGATACATATTCTTGAACTGGAACTTTATTATTATTTCCATTATTTTACAGTAATGTTTACCTGAAATCAAATAGTAAAATTTTTTATTTTTAACTCAAACTTTCTTATTTGAATACTTATCTTGTTAATTGGTGGTCAGGTGTAAAGTTGTTCGGGGGATTCAACTTGGCACTTGCGGCCAGCTCCGTAACTTGCAACTTCCACAAGTGCTCGTGTTACCTCCACGTGGTGACCGCTGGTTACTAGATTGCTGATTCTTTGGCTTCTAGGCTAGAACATGGCGCTAAAGGAGTCAACCTTAAACCAATCGCTGGGCTGGGTTAAGGTGTTAATCGTACCGTTCCAATAATCGACCAGACTGGGGACCAGCTTTAAAACTAGCTCAGTCGCTACAACACGACCACAAGATAAAGCCACGCTTGCGTGGGCAAAAAAAGTCACCGAGAAAAAGTCGGAAGGCCCTTTAGCTGGCTCACAGCTTAAAAGAAACAAATCTCAGGAGGTAAGTTCTAAAATCGCAAAGCGAACAAAACTCCATGCTACCGCTATGAGCCCTTTTAACGAGATCCTCAAGGATCAACTGGTTGTGGCAGTTATTGACAAATCCCAAGAGGATGGCAGTATCACGCCCGCCAATTGGAGGACGGTGGAAGGGGCCTTAGCCACCACCTACCTGAAAGTCCTGTCGGAAAATCCAGGACATGCTCCGACTTGTCGGGATGCGGGCTGGCACAGGGCGCAGGTGAAACTGACTGCCTGTGCAGATCAGAGGTCCCTGCTGCTTTATTAAAAGGCAGTGGGGGGGACTTGGCGATGTATGGCCGGAGCCAGCCTTGCTGTGATTGATAGGAAGAAGATCCCTAGCAGACCAAGAGCTAGGGTGTACATCCCTTCGGAGCCTAGTAATCCGAAGGTGATACTGCAGTTGTTGCAGGTTGGCAACCAAGATTTGCCAACGCACAACTGGAAAGTTGCCAAGCTCGAGGAGACAAAGGTTGACTATAGGTCAGCTGTTATCATCTTTAACAGGGAATCACTGACTGTACTGAAAAAACCAACGGTTTAATCAACTATGGTTTCAGTGCAGTCACACTCAAGGTGTACAAGAAGGACGCGGACAAGCCGGAGGCTCCGAAGTCATCTTCAGAAAATGCGGTGTTTGATAGCTCATCTGCGTGTGCGGAGGTAGCTAACCAAGCGGAAATTCTCTCTACGGATACGGAGATGTCAACGTCCATGGAGTCTTTAAAGATGCTCTCAAAGGACTTCTCATCAGGGGATGACTCTGATGTTACTGTGGTGGAGATTAGGCTGCAGAGATGACACTGACATTTCTGCAAGTCAACCTTCACCACTCTAAGGCAGCATCAGCTGCTCTAGTTTTAAAAATTTGGAAAGGAGCGACAGATGTTGTCTTGATCCAGGAAACTTGGGTCACTGAAGACCGGGTACGGCCGGGTCACTGAAGACCGGCTCAAGACTCCCTATTATAGATTAATGCACGCGAAAAAGAAGGTAAGGTTCGGTCGTGTATTCTCATTAAAAATAACATAAGTTGTTTTCTGCTATCAAATTTCAGTAATGGAGATGTAGCAGCGGTCAGCATTGAGGTCGATAAACGAAACCTTTGGCTAGTATCAGCTTACCTAGCATATGATGAAGTGGATACTCCACCAATTATTCTAGGTGAGCTAATCTTGGAGGCTTAGAAGCGCAAGGTTGGAGTCATCCTTGGGAGTGATGCAAATGCTCATCACACGATCTGTTACTCCTCGATTACATTTTAAGTACTAACCTTCATATATGTAACATAGGCAATAAGCCGACCTTTATAACTAGTAATAGACAGAAAGTACTGGATATTACTTTTGTCTCAAGCTTTTTGACGATTAGTCTATTAAACTGGAGAGTGTCGGAGGACCACTCCATTTCTGATCATTGTTATCTTCAATTTGAAATTTCTCTAAAAAGTTCAATCTACAGAAACAGGAGGAAAACCAACTGGAATACCTTTAGAACTATTTTGGGTAATTCATTACCAGTTCCGGTGCCAAAACCTCCAAAAACTGCGCAAGAGCTCGATGGCTTGGAGGACGAGTTGTCCAGCGCTTTTAATGAAGCGATACTGGGCTCTAGTTCCCTTAGCAGGTCGAGGGGTAAATCTCGGCCACCCTGGTCCAAGGAGATTCAACAAATACGTCGAAAATGCAAAAGACTCTTCAAAACAGCACGGAAAACATAAGCTGCTGGTAGACTGGGACTCCTATAAGGAAGTCCTCAAAATTTACAAATATCAATTGAGAAGTGCTAAGAATAGCTCTTGGAGACTATACTGTGGCAAAATTCAGGAGTCTTCGGAGATGTCTAGGCTACGCAAAGTACTAGCAACTAGTCCTTTCATCCCAAGTTATCTTCAACGGCCGGATGGGATATGGACCACTAATAGTGCGGAATCGCTGGAACTTTTGATGGAGACTCATTTTCCTGGTTGCTCTGAATCTAGCACATCAATACGTAAAAGAGCTAGTAGCCTCATAGGCCAAATTATTAGCAGAAAAAAGATCCTTTGGGCGATAAACAGTTTTAAACCATATAATTCGCCTGCGCTCGATGGTATTATCCCTGCGGATATTCAAAAAACTACGGATCTAACAATTTCCTGGTTAGAGGTAATTTTAAAAGGCAGCCTAGAACTATGTAACATTCCTAGTAAATGGACAGATGTGAAAGTTGTTTTCATACCTAAGGCAGGAAAACGCTCACACTGTAATCCCAAAGACCTTAGACCGATTAGCTTGTCTTCTTTCCTTTTTAAAACACTGGAAAGGCAAATAGAAGCTTATATTAGAGGCAGAGAAGGTTACTTCTTGGATATTGAGGGGGCCTTTAACAATGTGCTCCTAGGAGCTATAACTCGGGCACTTTCAGATCTGGGAGTGGATGAAACACTCAAGGACTGGATAGATCAAATTCTAATAGGCAGGATCATAAATGCTAGTTTTGGGGAATCCTGCGTCAGAAGATTTGCAAGCAGAGGTACACCACAGGGTGGTGTACTGTCCACCCTACTTTGGAACTTGGCCATAAATGACTTTTTGCTGAGACTGGAGGACGGTGGCCTCAAGGTGGTTGCCTATGCGGATGATGTTGCTATTGGTGTCCGTGGTAAATATACCGGCAGCCTTAGTGAGCTTATGCAAAATACCCTGGGCACTCTTTCATTATGGGCCAATGGCTGTGGGTTGAATGTGAACTCACACAAAACCGAATTGGTTCTCTTCTCTAGGAAATATAAACTTCCTCACATCGACCCACTTTAAATAGGTTCAGCTTGACTTTCACAGTTGAAGTGAAGTTTCTGGGTTTCGTTTTGGATAGCAAGTTATATTGGAAACGTAATATTCTGGAAAGGGTAAAGAAAGCTACGGTAGCGCTTTACTCTTGCAAAAATGCCATTGGGAAAGGATGGAAGCTGGAGCCCTGCATCGTAAATTGGCTTTATACCGCAGTAGTCAGACCCATACTCTTGTATGGGGTAATAGTCTGGTGTCCTGCTCTGGACAAAACTGTCAACCAAAAGCGGTTGACAAAAGTTCAGAGAAAAATCATTCTGTGCAGTGGTGCACTGAGGAGCACATCCACTCAGGCACTAGAGACTCTGCTATTTTTGACTCCTCTAGATATCTTAGGGACACAGTTGGCAGCTTGTACTGCCATACGGCTGAAATCCATTTGAATGTGGACCTGCAACAATATAGAGCAGACCCTTATCTATTTTGTGCAACAAACAAATTCCCAAGACCACCGACTATACTGTCCCGTCACTATCTTTTGACACAAAGTTCCGGACTAGCATCCCATCCAGGGAGGACTGGATGATGGGTGAAGTTTTGGAACCAGGAGTTATAAACTTCTTCACTGATGGTTCAAAACGGGACAGGAAAGTCGGGGCTGGAGTGTTCTGCGAGGAACTTCTATTAAATCTCTCCTTTTGTCTCCCCGACTACTGTAGCATTTTTCAAGCTAAAGTAACTGCCATAAAGGAAGTGGTAGACTGATTGAGGTATAATGTAATATCAGTTTGTGATATTCGCATATATATGGACAGTCAGGCTGCTATTAAAGCGCTTCAATCACACCTCCTCACGTCGAAAGTAGTCCAGAATTGTCTCTCATCTCTTAACGAGATGGCAGATTAGTTCAACATCGACATTTTATGGGTGCCAGGACATTTCATAAGTACAGGGAATATAAACGCCGATGAACTGGCTCGACGTGGTACAACGGACCACTTCTCAGAAAGCAGAAAGTATATTGAAATGCCTTTTGCGGTATGCAAACTGCTGCTTCAGGAAGAATCTAGTATAACCTTTTGCGTTATAACTCGGCAAGTCTGGCCAAAGTTGGACTTGGCGAGATCCAAACAGCTGATCTCTCTTCACCGAAGTCAGATCAGTGTGGTTATTGGAGTGATTTCGGGGCACTGTCTCATAGGGAGGCATGCGAATAGACTTGTCTGCATGTGTA
This sequence comes from Tipula vernalis, assembly GCA_958295665.1. Lineage (NCBI taxonomy): Eukaryota > Metazoa > Arthropoda > Insecta > Diptera > Tipulidae > Tipula > Tipula vernalis. Next base: position 169,071,583 of record OY282558.1, on the reverse strand, counting down.
ATCTCATGAAGGCCACGCACATTTCCAATTATGGATTGTTATAAAAATTATTGTATCTCCGATCACAGAGATGCCTACAAGGTCTTGCCTATTTTCGGATAAATTGGTCAATTGTCAATCTACGTGGCCAACCTGATCCAGTTGTGATAAACTGTACTATACTTCACAGCCTATGCCATATGGCCAAAATGTGGCAAATGGAATTAGTTACCGGTGGTTGCCACGAGGAGGCAGCACGTACACTTGCGAATTGTAAACAGGTAACCCCTTGACGAGAACATCTGACGTGATGCGCACCGTACTGGAAGATTACGGAGCTAGTAGACTTATTTACTCAACTTTGCCCCTCCCCTTCCACTCCTCCTTCCCCACCTACCTGAAGGAATTTCTGTGAGTGAATCAATGAATTTCCCTCTGCAGCTCGTCTCCAGAAAGTCCTTTCCAGGGATCATTCAAATTGGTTAGGACTACTCCAGAAGCAAGATGGGAGGGTCACTAAAAACTGGAAGGAAACCTTAGAGGTACTGCTATTGACCCACTTTCCGGATTCAGTAGTGGGAGGAGCCCAAAAGGACCCTCATGATCCCTCAAGTGAGGTGGCCTATGCGCCTCTCAGTAGGATCTGGAGTCTCTCTGGGAAAATATTGACACCCAGCAAGGTGCGATGGGCTATTGGGTCTTTCAAACGTTTCAAATCCGCTGGAGGGGATGGTATCTTTCCAGCTTTAATTCAAAAAGGTATTGAGGAAATACTCCCCAGCTTGATCCAGATGTTTCGGGCAAGTTTTTAACTATATACCGAAACTGTGGAGGAAGGTAAATGTGGTCTTTATACCAAAGGGGGGGGGGGCGGGGGGTCGTCCAGACACCCAGCTCAGGGCATATCGGCCAAATAGCCTCACATCGTTTCTATTGAAGACGATGGAAAAAAACCTGGACTATCAATAAGAAGTGAAGTCCTTGGAAAAATCCGCCGGTAAATCAAACTGGTAAATCCACTGTGATGGCCGTTAGCGGTCTAGTCATGACGATTGAAAAAGCAGTGACATAAAGAAATTGCCCTTTGTGGACATTGAGGGGGCGTTTGATAATACCTCATATGGATATGAAAAAATGGAACCGCTTTCTACAATTAGGTGGATTCGTTCCTTGCTGGAAAATTGTGAGATTACTGCCAGACTAGGTGGCGAGTCAGTAACCATCAGGGCCGTAAAGAGCTGTCCCCAAGGAGGCGTACTATCTCCTCTTTTGTGGTCATTGGTTATTGACGGACTACTGGTCCTTCTGAGTAGCCATGGGTTTGATGTCCAGGACTATGCGGATGATGTGGCTATCATAATCAGAGGCAAGTTTGATGAGGTCATTTCTGATCGCATGCAAAATGCACTCAATATAATATGGCAGTGGTGTTACCAGGAAGGACTCAGTGTCAATCCAAACAAAACTGACATTGTTCCTTTTACGAGGAGGAAAAAGCTTGCGCTTACAGCTCCCTCGTTAAACGGTACTACTGTTCCTTTTTCCAGCGAAGTTAAATATATAGGGGTTTATGCTAGATCAAAAACTGAACTGGAATCAACATTTGTTGAAAGTTCAGAATAGAGCCACCAAGGCTTTCCTGGCCTGTCAAAGACTCTATGGGCGTACTTGGGGAATACAACCAAAAATGATCTACTGGTCATTTCTTACAATCATTAGGCCTATGGTCACCTAGCAGAAGGCAACGCAAACCTTATTGAATAAGGTTCAGCGTATAGCCTGCATCGGTATTACGGGCTCAATGAAATCATGTTTAACCGCGGCGATGAAGTCACTTCTATGACTGACACCGTTACACCTGCATGTTAAAAAGGATGCTGCAATTATGGCCCTGAAAATGCAGGCGGAAGGAAATATCAAACCAGGCAATATGGTAGGTCATCTGGAAATCCTTAAGGAACTTCAGACAGACCCTACCATAGGAATGCCTTGCGACTGTATGCCAGCTATACTGGACTTCCACAAACCATTCTGTGTTAGGTTACTTGACCGGGATGTGTGGAGTGCAGGTGGACCATCCTTTGAGCGAGGGTCCATGGTATGGTTTACAAACGGATCAAAAACGGAAGATGGGGCGGGGATAGGAATACACGGGAGTGGCACTACCCTCTCGAAGTCCTTGGGTACCAATGCCACCGTTTTTCAAGCAGAAGTACATGCTATAGAGCAAAAGGCTTAAAGGATGCAACGATTTATATTGTATCAGACAGCCAATCGACCTTAAAGGCTCTTAGGTCTTGTACCGCTGAGTAAAGGCGAGTATGGGACTGTCTGAAGGTTATTAAACATCTGGCAGGCTCAAATAAGGTAACACTTACGTGGGTGCCAGGTCATACTGGAATCGAAGGAAACGAGGCAGCTGATGGCCTCGCCCGTGAGGGTTCTGCCTCTCTATTTATTGGACCAAAACCCTTTTGCAGCGTCACTAAGGGACACCTTAGAGAGGCGGTAAAACGCTGGGAGGTTGTTCAAAAGTCCTCCTACTGGCGCAGAATTCCAGGTTTGCGACAGACGAAGAAATTTATATCACCTTCGTCTGTCAGGGTTAAGGAGGGTCTTGAACTTAGGAAACCTGAGTCGAGGCTGCTTACTGGCTTCCTCACAGGTCATGTCCCCTTAAGGTATCACCTTAAGAAGATGGGCTTAAGTACGACAGATGGATGCCGCTTCTGCGATCTGGAAGCGGAATCAGCGGAACATGTTCTGTGCCATTGCTCAGCCATTTTCCAGCAAAGACTGCAACATCTAGAAGAGAGAAGAATGAGCCCGGATAGTATGTATCTTGAACCGGCAAGTAGTATTATCAGATTAATTAAGAGCCTGAATATTGACTGGACGGATAATTAAGTAGGGTACAGCACAATAAATCTTTTAGGTCGCAGTGCGAGGTGGCTTATCGCCCACATGGCCCTTCAATCAATAATAATAATAATAAGTTAGTTCGACAAATGGTCCTCGCCTGTGAAATATTATTAATAAACAATATAAACAATAAAGCACCTAAAATTAATTCCTGGGGAACTCCCGATGTGAGTACAAACTCACCAGATATCATCTCATTAAATTTAACAAATTGAGTTCTAGCGGTTAGATATGAGTTAATCCATTTTTGGAGGAATGGTGAGATGTTAAAAGACACAAGCTTATTTAGTAAAATATAATGAGAGACTTTGTCAAAGGCTTTCGAAAAGTCTGTATAAATACAATCCAGTTGCCCATTATTATCTAAAGTGTTACAGGCTATGTCACAAAATTCCGCTAAACTAGATAATGTTGATCGCTGAGGAAAAAATCGATGTTGCATTGGCTTAATCTCATGTCTAACCTGTTTAAGTGTTTAAACAGAATATTGAACACCAACTTTTCAAAAATTTTGGGAAGAGACGCTTCCATTTAGATGGAAAAATAGAATAACTGATTGACAACTTAAAGAACAATGTTATACGAACTAGAAGAATTGTTATTGCTGACAAGTCATTATAGTTGTTAGAATACATTCACAACAGTAACTGCTGACATCTTTGCAAACGTGGTGAACTTACTTATTTTATGTTCTACATTTATTTATATTAGATACTCACTGTAAAACAATTTATTTAGAAAAAGAATGTGTGCTTGTCTCTACGCGCGACAGAAGTGATACACTTGTTCCAGTGCGGCTATCATTTTACATTTTGGGAAACACAATTTTAGAGTAAGTTGTGCCACTTTTATTGCCGAATCCATGAGTATTAAATCGGTATAGGTATACTAAATACAAAACAATCACTATGGAAAGTCGGGGATCTATACAAAAAATTTATTGTGGTTCTTGTATGTTTCACAGGAAGTAAAATTCAGAAACATATAGGAGTAATAGAACATTGAGAAGAATAGCGAAAACAAACATTTCATAAACATCCTTTACCCCAACCATCAAATCATGAAGCATATTATATCATGTATAATACTTGTAACCACGCCAATTGTTCATCTTCTAAAACAAACTACCGACAATAAAATAAAATGACCAAATATAATGATCAAAACGTACACACAGCAAACACTAAATAAAAATAAATAAAACAAACAAATAAAAGTTAAATAGTTATTCTCAATTCATGAAGCACAGCAGAAAAACGCCGAAGAAAACTACCAAGCAAATACCATAAAAATTGTTTGCTTCTGTTTTGCTTTCACACAAAAAAAAAAAAAAGAACATGACAATAAAATTGGATATTTGGACGCTAGCTCGGGCAGAAAATAAAATTATAATTATTATTTTATTTTAATCATATAACCTACAAATATATCTTTTTATTTCCTATCTACGATTTTCTATGTACATACACCCGTCCAAACATACTCGAAGTATAATTCGAATGTGGGACCTTACTCTTATATGTGTTTATATAACGTACAACTCATACACACGTATAGACATATATTATATGCTTATCACGTTTATTAAATTTTCATCATGCTGTGAAAATACCATTTACCAAAGAATAAAAATTGCAATCAAGCAAAGAGAAGCACAATAGGACTGGTTTCTCTCGTACAATCATGTTTATGTAAAAGATTTAAGAGCTAAATTCGTTTCGTTAAGAATCCCTAACTATTTTTGTTGTTGTTTGTGCGTGGATGGGGTTGAACAGATAACGATTGGTATGGGTGGTTTTAATTATTTGACCTTCTTACACACAAATTTGGTTTACTTTATTCTCAACTTTTCTGTAATTATCGCGCTTTTGTCATAACAAAAATGGTTAATACAATGGAAGGGGGGTGGATATTACCTCCTTGTAACTTTTTAAATATTATGAAACATAAAATTGTATAAGAGACAGCTTTCGCTACATTACGAATCCAACGAACAAAAAAAAAATGCATTTGGAGTAAAACAAAAACGTTCAAAAGTTTATAAATCTCATTGTTTTCCTCTTAAATGTTCGAGTAAGATGCAAATTACAAATTTGTTTTCTGTTGACAAGTACACATAGTTTTATTTATTTACTACAATCTTGTTTCACTAATTGTTGTTGTAACTTTTGATTTTTTGTCAACGAGTGCTGAATTGTTTAACAAAAAAATGTTTTATTAAAAATGATTTTTTTTTCTATTTTGATTTTGTTAATTTTAAGTTTATGACTTTTTCATTTTGCAACGAGCTTTTTGTGACGTTTAATTTTTTGTTGTAAATGTTAAGTTTTGCTCTGAAGGCATATACGTATTTTTTGATTGTGCAACAAAATTAAAATTTAGCAAGCATGAGAAATAGTTATTTGTGTATCAAGAGCGCAAAGTGCCAGTTTGTCACGCGAGAAAGGAAATTGCTGGCCGACGGGACGGAGGTTGTGGCGAATTTAGCACGCTCAGTGCGCCAAGAAGCATTAGCAAGGCATCAGAACGTGCAGTTCAAACGATTCCGGACAACACAGGATAAAACAACAGTGTGCTAACCAGTAGCAATAAAATACAGCACGAAAGAAGACAACGGAAAGCAGCTCAACAGCGCCAAACCGCAGCAGAAACTAAACTGAGGTCATAGCCCCCGCCAGTGGCCAGCGCTCAGTTAAGTTAGTATACGACAAGCAAATAATAGTGAAATTAGCTCAGTACAGCCCTCACCCGTGGTAAGCTTGAGTTTATTTGGTGTGCGAAAAACAAGTAAACAATCAAAATATCGGCGAAAAGCCATACCCGAGGACTATTCAGCAGCAGCAACATCCTAACCAATCATGAATCGTGTGTACTGTGGGCCAGGAAAGAAACCGTAAGTTAAATTTCAACATTTTTAAGGAGCTGAAAAAATTGAAATATTATTAAAATTTATATATTATTAACGCATATTGCGTTTTATTTCATTCCTATTGTGTTGATTTGCTCAACCTAATCACATTTTTCCGTTGCGAGAAAAGTTTTTTTTTTATGGTTTTGTTAACATATTCTCACGGATTCAGAATTTAAGGCTGAATATAGTTTTTCGGTTTGTTAACAAATATTCTCACAAATTCAGCATTTAGAGCTGAATATATATATATTGTTTTGGTTAAGAGCTCTAATTCGAGGTATGGCAAATGAGTTTCAATGCGGACGGTACACCCGGGCCAACGAAGACTCCAGATGATCGCCAACAAGGAGCAACGGTGACATTGACCACACAACAATTACAAGAATATGTGGACGAACAAATACTGTTAAGGCAAGCGTCTAGGATGGGTCAGAACGGTACGGGAACCGCTAGCTCCTGCCAAAATGGTGCTACTACTCCAAACATAAATCTGCAGACACACAACATCGCGGCAGTGGCTTTCAAGGCGCCGCAGCCGTGGTATAATCAAAACCCAATAGTGTGGTTGAATATGCTCGAGGAGTCTTTCAATTGGCCAACCTGAGAACAAAACAGACAAAATATGCCCATGCTCTAGCCGCATTAGACGCACGGCACGACGAGTTCGCCGATCTGATATTAAGAGACAAAGGCACTGTACCGTAATACCACTTTCAAAGAGGAAGTGACTCGGGTGTTAGGCGAATCGGAAAGATCTAAATTAAATAATATACTACATGGATTAACTCTAGGGGATCAAAGACCATCGCAACTACCAAACAAATTCAGGCTGAACGCAGGACGGGCACTTGACGAAAACGCACTGCGACAATTGTGGTTGAAGAGATTGCCGGCGCAAGTAAAAATGATCCTAACGACTTTTGAGAACGACGTGCCATTAGTTACGTTGGCTGCTCGTGCGGATAACATAATGGAGACAATGACACAGTCCAATATCCACGCAGTAGCCAGCGTGGCATCAGCATCCAACACAACAAAGACGTCCAAAGGCAACGAATCCATACCAGACAAATCAGGGATGGAAGAACAACTAGAGAGATTGAAGGGCATGATTGCAGAGCTGTGCGGAGCATTCAGAAAATCACGCTCCCGATCAAGTTCACAATCACCAGCCACCTACAACCGAAATCGCTTACGGTCGTCGTCAAGAGCGAAAATCAACCGAAAGTACGAACAATGTTACTACCATTTTAAATTTGGCACGAACGCTCGGAAATGCGTGGCTGGGTGCAAATTTTACAATGAGCGTAACATTGAAGACAAAACGGATTTTTAGATAACCATCAAAGAACCACGGCTGCCTTTGATGGGTACACTACTAGCCGTTTATTCATTTTTGATGCCGGATCAAAATTTAATTTTTTAATCGACACGGGAGCCGACGTGTCAGTCATTCCAGTGAAGTTTTTGCAGGGCGCACCAACAGCAGTGACATCCAGATTGTTCGCAGCGAATGGCTCGCCGGCGCAAGCTTTCGGCACAAAAATATTAAAATTGGATATCGGACTGCGACGAGGATTTAGATGGGAATTCGGGGTAGCACACATGTCAATCCCTATGATAGGTGCGGATTTTTTAAAACATTCAGGTCTACTAGTTGATATATTGGGTGTATGCATTAAAAACCGGAATTTTTTATGAAATTTGAGCCTTTATTATGGAAAAATGTTACAAGATTTTTTATTCAAAGTATTGCCCGTCGCTACGCACTACTTTTTCCCATCTTTCTGGCAATTTATGGATTCTATCCCAGAAAAACTGCGCCGGCTTAGCGGCCAAAAACGAATCGAGCCAATTTTCGATACCTTGAACTGAAGTGAAGCGTATTCCAGATAGGGCATTCTGCATGAATCGAAATAGGTGGTAGTCGGAAGGAGCAAGGTCTGGGCTATAAGGCGGCTGAGGCAGAATTTCCCATCCGTTATTCTCCAGGTAATTTTTGACCGGCGCCGCAAGATGTGGCCGAACGTTGTCGTGGTGGAAAATGATTTACTCGTGTCTGATCGCATACGTTAGCCGCTCTGCCTGGATTTTCTGCTTCAATCGGATCAATTGTTGACGATAGAGTTGGGCATTGATGGTTTGGCCAATTGGCAACAGCTCATAGTGAATCACACCTAGCTGGTCCCACCAAATGCACAGCATGACCTTGGCCCCGTGAATATTCGGCTTTGGTGTCGATGGGCCGGCCTCGCCTTTCTTGACATACGCTTTGTGCGCTTGGGATTATCGTAATGGATCCATTTTTCATCGCCAGTGACTATACGATGCAAAAACGACTTCTTTTTGTGGCGCTCGAGCAGCATTTTGGACATGCAAAATCGTCTTTCCACGTCTCTTGGCATCAACTCGTATGGCACCCAATTTCCCATTTTTTGGATGAATCCCAAGGCTTTCAAACGTCCGGAAATTGTTGCTTGATCAACTCCCAATGATTCTGCAAGTTCTTCTTGCGTTTTGACATGAATCTTGATCGAGTAATGCCTCCAATTCTTCATCCTCAAACTTTTTCGGCTGACCAGGACGCTCTTTTGTCCTTGATGTCAAAATCACCACTTTTTGAAGCGACTAAACCACTCAAAGCACTGTGTTTTTTGCAAGAGCATGCTCACCATACAAATCCACGAGCAAACGATGACTTTTCAGCTGCAGTTTTGTTTGCGAAAAAGTGACTCAACAAAACTTCCCGCAAATGCTGTTTTTTTCGCAAATGGTTGGATGTGCAGAATCAAAACAAAAACTTTTAGCTGATTTTGACAGATATTGAATAAGGCTTTCAAATGACATATATGTCCATGATGTACTATAATGCATAAACAAGTAATGACATCTAGTATCAAATTCCGGTTTTTTAATGCCTACACCCAATACAAGGACAGAGGATTATAGATCCGGTAACCTCCTTGTTCGTAAAAGGTACAATTTCGAATGAACCAGATCCGGCCTTATCATATCTCGACAAGTCACTATTGCATCCCCAAATTCAAAATTTACTGGCAAAATTCTCTGAAATTACAAATAAGTGCCTCAGTTCGAAAATTATTAAACACACCGTCACCCATCGCTTGGAAACAAGCGGACAGCCGGTATCATGTAAAAACACGTCGTTTAGCACCCGACAAACTACGCATAGCTTAAGACGAATTCAAACATACGATGGCTCAGGGAATTTGTAGGCCCAGTAGTAGCGCCTGGTCCGTTACATTTTGGTAATGAAGAAAAACGGAACCTGGAGACCTTGCGGTAATTACAGAGCATTGAATAACAAAACAATTCCAGACAGATATCAAATTCCACACCTTTAAGACTTTTCGTTTCAGCTGGAAGGCTGCATCATTTTTTCGATCTTAGACCTTGTCCAGGCGTACCACCAAATTCCCATTGAACCGACGGACATACCTAAAACAGCAATCACTACTCCTTTCGGACTTTTCGAGTTTACTAAAATGACATTTGGACTACGGAGCGCAGCACAGACATTTCAACGACTAATGCACTCAGTACTTGTAGGACTAAAATTTTGTTTTGTTTACCTGGATGACGTGTTGATTGCCTCAAAATCAATGGAAGAACATTTAGAACACCTCAAAATTATTTTTCAAAAATTTTCAGAACACGGACTTATAATTAACGCGGACAAATGCGAATTCGCAGCGACGGAAATTTCATTTTTAGGGCATAGGGTCACTGGGCAAGGCGTACTTCCAAATCAAAACCGCATCCAAATTATCAAAAATTTCAAACGCCCGGAAACAATTGACGGCATCAAAAGATTTCTCGGTACAATCAATTTTTACAGAAGATTTATTCCTCACGCGGTAGCTGATCAGATGGTCCTCAACGATCTTCTGAAAGGCTACAAAAAAACTCTAAAACAAAAATTGATTGGACAGAGGAATCCAGACTGGCTTTCGAAACCTGCAAACAAAAAATTTGCGACGCTACGTTGCTAGTACACCCTTCGTCATCCTTCGTCTGGCAACCACTCAGTTTCTTCTCGGTACGTCTCAACGAAACGCAACAATGGTATAGTGCCTATGACAGAGAGCTGCTTGCAGCTTATTCTGGCATTAAGCACTTCAAATACCTGTCGTGAGTTCACCTTGTTCACCGATCATAAATCCTTGATCTACTACGCATTCCAACAAAACCCGGAAAAAGCATCTCTGCGTCAATTCAGGCATCTAGACTTAATCGGTCAATTCACTACCGATATTCAACACATCTCCGGCATAAAAAATGTCGCCGCAGATACCCTCTCGCGCATTAATCAAATTTCGATCCATGAAAGTATTGATTATGCAAAAATAGCAGAGGCCCAAACCAATGATGATAAACTACGAGAACTTCTAGGTAACAACCTAAATACAAATCTTCAATTGGTGCAAATTCCCATAGCGTTCAACACAAACAAAACTATATGTTGTGACGCATCAACTGGTATACCAAGACCGTTTATTCCAACAACATTTCGGAGATCTGTTTTTGAATCTTTTCACAATTTGTCACACCCAGGTGTTAAAGCCTCCATCAAACTTTTGACTAAACATGTCATTTGGCCTTCTATTGGTAAAGATTCAAGAATTATGGCTCAAAATTGTATACATTACATCGCAACGTTTCGCTGAAATACATCTTGACATCATTGGTCCACTTCCAATTTCCGGTAAAAACCTTTATTTCGTGACGTTAATTGATCGATTTTCGCGATGGGCTGAGGCAGTTCCGGTGCCAGATATGACTGCGGCCACAGTCGCATTTGCAGTGTTATCAACGTGGATAGCTAGATTCGGCGTACCAGAGTTTATTGTTACGGACCAGGGAGCACAATTCGAAACACAACTATTTTCAGAATTAGGTAAATTACTGGGTTTCCAACACCGACGCACTACGAGTTACAACCCGAAAAGCAACGGCATGATCGAAAGATAGCATAGTACCATCAAAGCGGCCATCATGAGTCATAACCGACCAGACTGAGACAACATGTTACCATTGATTATGCTAGGGCTGCGGACGACATTCAGCGAGGAACTCAACGCCACACCAGCAGAACTCATATATGGGGGATCACTACGTGTACCGGGACAATTCATAAACCAAACTCTCGATAGCAAAATTACGCAAAATGATTTCGTTAAGAATTTAAAAAAACATTTCGACGAAATAAGACCAATACCAGCTTCAAGACACACAACGAATAACGTTTTCGTGTCCAAAGATCTAAGTTCCACCACACATGTGTTTTTGAGAAGAGATGCAATCAGAAAGGCGTTGGAACCCCCGTACACAGGTCCTTTTAAAGTAATCAAAGAGACGCCAAAACATTCGACATAGAAATTAAAGGCAGAAGGGTTAAAGTCTCGATGGACCGAGTAAAACCCTGCCATTCACAAAGTTTCGATGATACTTCAACAGACATTCAGGAACCTGGACGCGGAATTGACACAACAGACGACAGCAAAACAAGCTCAACTCAAAAAGTTTCTTGTGATATCGACACCAAAATTCCTCCTTTAGGACAAACAACAATCACTAGGACGGGAAGAATCATTAAGACGCCAGTCAGATTTAATTAAATTAACACATTGGTATACACAGAGTATGACACACACACAACACATAACCTCGACAGGTATCACTTACACATGACACATTACGTGAATTGTTGGTAAAATTCACTAGATACTCCCTATTGTGGCGAATTTACCATCACGCATGTAAGTTGTGTAGGTGTGAATTTGTGATAAACGTCAATCATTAGGTTGAGCAAATGAACACAAAAGTAGTAGATTTGGTCTAACTTATTATTGGCGAATTATCAGTAAGCTCAATAAAAATTGTGGAGACGCGAATTTTTTTTTTTTCCTTAAACACAGTGCACACGAAAACACAAAATTGCATTATATAAAATAAAAACATTTGTCTGGGCAGAAAAAATATGGTTAGTTACAACTTATAACTTGTGAAGGACGGAAGCCGATAAAATAAAGCTACCGCAAGATAAAACCAAAATAGTAGGAAGGACTCAGCCTGAACAAGATGATAAAATGCTGATTAAATAAAACAAAACATGTACATCTAAATATCAATATTTCTATAAAAAAATTTATATAAAATAAAATTAATTTAAACGAATATCACAATCTTTAAATTAACGATCGGAAAACGTATGGCAACAGACTCCTGGATATCAGGCAATATCTAAATATATTTTTATGGTTACAACAACAAACGTAGCAATATATTTTCTCTTCTTTCTACGTATTGATAATATTCTGAAGCCCATTCAGGACCATCCTCTTGTTTAAAACCACACCACTTAAATCCTGGAAGTTTTAATACCTACAGTCGGTGTGACAAAGTTTTGATTAGAGTTTGCTTATTTATTCCGGGCCTTAGGCAGGGCAACAGCTTTAAATATTACCCCAGTATTCAGTAAGTGACTAAGGCAAATGTTATCCTGGTTGCTTGTTGTTGCATCAGATAAATCAATGCTTGGAGACTTAACTGCTAATAATCTAGTAGCAATTTTGCGGATCGGTTGGATATTGGTTGTTTCGTTATGAACGCCATTAATCGCTTACCAGAATTTCCAAATAAATAGCCACCTCTAGGATTTATCCAAACTTCGGATCGTTTTTGAGAGTTTTTCCTGAGGTGGCGCAGCGTTTCGGTCGAAATTATGGTAATTTCTTGTCGAATGTTGGATTTCAGATCGGAAAGAGACTATATACGTTTAGCCCCACAAAAGAAATCCTGATGGTATTAAATCGGGCGATCTGAATGGCCATACGAAATCGCCGAATGTCGATATGACACGTCTACGAAACATTTGGTATGGTACTATGATTCGTCCCGAGCAATGGCTGGTATTATTTTTATTTTAGCTTTTATTAAGATCTGAACGCTTTGGTGGTTGATGCAAGAAGAAAGTATATTTTTCCAAAAAGAATTTTTACGATATTTTTAGTTAATAATAATTATAATAGGTGGCCAATAATAATTAAGCATGAAAGTATTGAACGCACCCGCCTATTCCGCAATTAAGCTATAAATTTAATTTTAACATTTGTAAGGTTATAAATTGATTGTCAAATTAGAATTTAATTTGGTAAACAATACAAAAGGGTAATAAATTCAATGTTATTAAATAAAAATCTAAATTAATTCTAGTTTGTTATCAATTAATTCAGGGCACAAATATGTAGTGTTGTAATATTAAATCAGGTAAGTAACTAAATATTAAGTTGTGATTCTAATTGGAAATTAATTTTATGTATACATTTTCTTATATGATTTTAGGTTAAGATTTACAACAACAACAATACTAATGGATTAAATTTTAAAGATAAGTACATAATTTCAATTTTAGAAGGTTAATGCTAATTGTTTTTTATTATTTCTGTTTTTTGCAGTTGTTCCTGGTAGGGGCTTCAATAATCGCTCATCATTATTTTCTGCTAAAACTTGGTTCGATGTAGACGATGCTTGCGACGGTATGAGCATAATTTAGACGTAGTTGCGGATCCAATGGCATGAATTTGCTTATTAATTGCATACATTTTTAAATGAAACTCCAAAATTCTAAGTAAAGGGTGCAGCTAAATCCCTATTGTGGTGCATACTTTCCGGTTAATAATCTCGCGTTTTCACTCGCATCCTCGCTTTCGTTACCAATATTCTCACATGAATGGACCGTACACCTCTGCCACTAAATTTCGCATCTTTAACAACACCACTTTGAAGAAATTATGCAAATAAACGTCTCACTGTTCTTTTATCCGATGCTTCTACCCAACGATATTTTGATTGAAATGTTCTTTCGGTGCGAACAACGTATATTTGTTTTTATTTAATTAGTTATTTATTAAATCTGGATAAAACATAACATAACAAAAAATTAAAATTTATCTTAACAAATTCAAACATAAAATTTTAAATGTAGTAAAACTTTTGGAACTTCTAATCTCAACCGGAACCCGATTAATATTTGTAAACAATATATATAACAGCAAGTTGTTATTGCAAAGATTAACTGGTAGCAATATTTTGCTATTACGAGATGATCCAATTTTTATTTTATCGTATAAATAAACAGGAACATGATAAAGTTGGCTAAGATATGATCACATTTTCTCAATCAGTTGACGTATCTGACTCTTTTGTTCAACTTAACCTGTAAAATCTCTTTCGAGTTAAAATCGCAGCTAGTATAAAGAAATTCACAATAAAATACGTGGGGAATTAATAATGTTTTAGCTAGTAAAAGGTTTTTAGGACTTCTTTCTTATGGAGTTTTAATTCATTTAATGTTGAATTGATTTTACTACATACACGTAGTTTGACACCTTGAGAATCCCAGGTGAATCTGTTGCTAATGCAAGTTCTCAAATTATTAACATGATTTTGCAATGGAATTATCTGATTATTATTGAAAATATCAGGGTTATTATTTTGTTTGTTTACAACCGGAATTTGAATAATTTGTTCTAATATACTCATCAGCGAAAATTAAGTATTTTTCAAAAGAAAACAAATTATCTGTAGATTACCTCGAATATCTATTGAAAAGTTGAAAGATTCGCGATCAACGATTAATTTGTTGGCCACTTATTACTGACCAATTTATTGTAGAGGCCAAAAAATAACTGATGTCCGTGGAGAAACAAAGGTTTATCTGGACGATTTATTGTTTTAATTTATCTACAGATTAGTTGGTGTACTTTATCGACAGAGAAACCTACCAAAATTGTATGCGTGTCTGCACTTCACAAAAATTTAAAGCTGACAGAGAAATTTCAAGAAATACAAGAATTGGGCTACTTTTTGATCATAATCCACCCTATATATAGGAAGCAATCAAATATGTAAACTGAAAATAAAAAATGGAAAAATAATGGAAAATACATATTTGAACGTAAAATTTGCCACTCCTTGTTGAAAATTACCTAAGATTTAACTTTGGTAACTTGGTTTTGGACCGAACTCTGCGAGATTTCTAGGGGTTTCCATAATTTTTCCTCACCCTGTATAATAAAATTGGTTTCCAAGGACGACTCACTATTTTAATCGATTGGCTCTTTCAGCTGCCCAGCATCTTTTCCGCTTCGCTTTCCTGCCCAACAATTTCACTCGCATTATAGTATTGGGCTTTTTGTGTGTCTTGCGACTTTGGCCTTCTGGCATGTTAGGCAGCATTGGGCCATCCGTTTCACGTCTCTTTTTATCCCGTTCCATATGAAATGCTTGTATCCCTCGATGTGGCGAATTTTTCCCGTGGACACGTCGCACAGTATTGATTGGTTTGAACCGAACGCTACTGGTACGTTCTCGAATTGTAATTCCGTGACCGTTTCTCCAAATTCCCTGAATTCGTCGTCCGATTTCTGCGTCTCGGCAATCGCCGCTTAATTGATTGACTCACCTATTTCTATTGGCTCTATCCATGACAGAGTATCGGCTACCACATTTTCGCTGCCCGCAATGTGTCTGATATCGGTCGTGAACTGCGCTATAAAGTCCAAATGTTGAAATTGGCGTGGCGAGACCTTCGCCAGGTTTTGCGTGAACGCTTAAATCAACGGTTTATGGTCAGTATATAGTGTAAATATACGACCTTCGACCATATAACGGAACCTCTTCACTGCTGAGTACGCGGCTAGTAGCTCCCTGTCATAAGCACTGTACCTCTGTTGTGTTGGGCTTACTATGGCTGAGAAAAATTGGAGGGTTCCCAATTAATCTCGTTCCTGTTCCTGTTCTCCTCACTTTGCTGCTGTAACACTGCGCTGACCGCCGTGTCGGAGGCGTCGACCATTAAGGCGAGTTTCGCGGATGACAGGCAGATCAAAATTTGCTAAGTCGTTTACGCGCTCTGGAAGGGGTCTGATCCCTTGCGAAGTGGCATTTATAATATTTAATCCGGCGTCGCTCAATTTGGAAAAAATAATTTCTATATGTTCGAAATGTTCTTCAATAGTTTGTTATGTTACGAAAATGTCGTCGAGGTAGAAAAAACAGAAATGTAGTCCTTGTAATACCGAATGCATAAACCTTTGGAAGGTAATGCCAGCGTTTCTTAATCAGAACTTCATACGAGTGAATTCGTATAGTCCGAACGACATAAATATGGCTTCGGTATGTCACCCTAACCAGATCTATCGTGGTAAAATATGCTGTTCCCCGTAATTGTTGCGTGAAGTCATGTATGAACGGAATGGGGTATCTATCGGGTACCGTCACGTTATTCAAGCCGCGATAATCCCCGCATGGTCTCCACTCGCCGTTCTTTTTGGGAACCAAGTGCAACGGACTCGCCCACGGGCTGTCTGAATGCTGACAGATACCTTGCTCCACCATGTACTCGAACGCCTTCGTGGCAATAGCTAGCTTTTCGGTACTCAGTTTACGAGTTTTCGCGAAAACTGGAGGGCCGCGAGTCACTATGTGGTGTGTCACTTGATGTTTTGTGGTTGGCAACATACGTCATTCGTGGATTATTGATTTATATTTTTCCAAAAGATGAACAACGCGAGGGTCGATGTTATCAGCGTTGATCACCCGGATGGTTGGTATTACGACATGAGTTTTAGTTGCTATCGAGGAAATTGACGTTAACGGGTCGAGTAATCGGCTGTGCTGGAAAAATCCGGGTTGTGCTTCCTGTGATCGCCTGTGGTATGAGTGCCGTGTCTATTAAGTATATGGTGTTTGACATTCTGTCGTAAATTTTGAGGCGGCAATTATTATGCGCTCCGTCACATGCCGCTGCTTGCGCCGGAGGAATTAATTTTTAAACTTGAATTCCGACCATCGCGGGCAGTTTGGCTTGCAGTTTCGTGCAGCCTCTTGAAATCGCATGAGGTAGAAACAGAGTTGTGGACCGTCGTTATTGGCGTCCTTATTCCTGGGTCGCGATGGTGTGGTGTCACGATTCGATCTTGTCCTATAGCGTGATTGACTCCTTGACTTCTTCTCAGCAATGTTCGGTCCATATTTTCCAACTGGCGCATGATTTCGTGAATCTAAGTGGTCATGCTGGATTCGTCTACCGTATGTCGTGGGGACGTGTTTGCTGGTGCTTGTACCGGCGTCATGTTGCTTGCTGGTGCTTGTACCGGCGTGAAATTGTCTCTAACACCCTATCGGCCAGTGCGGCTACCTGGGTGGTAGACTCGGTAACCGTTTCAGCCAAAGCGTTTTAATGAATTCGTCGCTTACGGTACGGCCACCGTTATTTTGCAGCTTGCGCAGTAGTTCGGTCGGCGTCAGGTCACCAAGTTCGATGCCCTGTACCAGGCGATGTATTTGTATAGCCTGGGATTCGCCCATTCTATTTAGGATGGCTGCCTTTAAGTCGGTGTATGGGGCCGCTGAGCGTGAGCCCGTTATTATGTCGCTCACGCCGCTTAACGCCCTCTCATTGAGGGCCCTCAGAACGTGGGTGAATTTGGTTGCTTCGTTAGTTATCCGTACTAATGTGAACTGAGATTAGATAACGTGGTACCACAATCGAGTATTTTGTGTCGTTAAATGGGCAAATTTGATGGATAACGGCGCTACGTGAGTGCCAGCTGGGCGACCACTGCCTGAAGATGGTTCGGTACTTGTTCTATCCATATACTCCTGTATTGCTCTTCAACTGTCACGCCGTGATTTGTGATGGATTGGCCTCCGCTGGCATCAGCGTTCTCGCCGTCATTGACCCATTCTGCGTTGCTGCTGGTTCCGTGCGCCATATTGTGCGAAAATTTGCTCGACGGTTTTTTATTTGTCAATTCACTTTTATTTATTTCTAAATTTGTTTTGTCGCGCGTCAGGAGAAATGGTAGTAAGATTTACAATGGCTGTTGATGGGGCGGACTGCGGTTGCAGTGGCTCGTACCGTTAGTAATCGTCGGTTTAATTCCCAAATTTTTTAATGGCGATGGTGGTTCTTGGCTCGCTAGCGCCTGTTTAGCGTGCCGGCTGCGGTCAATCGGTGGCTCTACGTTGGCTTCTCGGTGGCCTAACGTTATTGGATCAGTACACCAGCTATTATGTTGGCCTGGTTGTTATTGACGGCTACACCGGTTTTTCTGTGGCCTGATTTTTTTTTTTAAAAACAGACCGGCTTTTCGGAGGCCTGGTTATCCTTATAGGGATGGGCCGGCTGTTCCCGATGATTTGGCTGCTTAGTTGTATATGATCTTCGTGTTCAGATCACGTCGGGGTCACTTGTTTATGGGGGTGCCGTTGCTATTTCCCCCATAAATAATTGTTGTATATTTTGTTACTCGGATATTTAGCCTTTACATCCTCGCAGCCGATCACGTAAAGGCTCGGAATAGGGTGAAATAAATATGTTACTTCAATTAAATTTTTATTAATTTTATTTCTTTTATTTTATTTTTTATAAATCGCTGTATGTCGTAGCGAACGAGGATAAACGGACGACAGAGAATATTTGCTTACACAATTTTTGTGTATATTTTTGAGGTTTATTTCCTGGACATTGTGCTATGATTGTGCTTTTGTCCTTGTCTAAAAAGCTTTCATACCAATCGATTTGTTTTTATTTTCATTGCCTAATTGATTGGTAGAAATATTCAAAAAAAGAAATTATTGCTCCAACTACGAACATAGACTCAGATAATTATGGGTCACTTTGTAGCTATCATAATAAAACATCCTATATGTCCGTGTGAATGCCACAGGCACACTACTTTTTGAGCTACAGCTCATTCACAACATAGCGTGCTAAAACACATGATTTCTTTAATTACATAACAGCAAATTCATCTGTCAGCTTGTCCTTAATTTCCACCCAGCAATTAGTAAACTTCGCCTGAATTTCCTTTTTTGGTATCACTTAATACCAAAGCAAGGGCCGGGCGACCACGGATTATTATTTTCCAAAAACTTTAATCTGTTACGCTTGCTGTGAATCAGTTTTTTCTTTCAGATGATATCTCGGGGGATGCGGTTGGGGCACCATAGCTTTGTGCCTTTTGATGCACAATTCAAAATTTGTGGTTTAAAGTTGCACAAAAAAAAGAAAAAACGTCTAATTGACGTAGGTCTTTCTCTATGTAACTACGTATCACTGACAAAACGCATCTGTTAACTCTCTCCGCCAAACCCGCCTGCGGGTAGTAATTCAGCCAATATGAAGAAAGTCTCTGAATTTTCTCGACATCAATTATTAGCTGCCATTATCCGATGTCAGAATGGACGAAATACCAAATAATGGGAACATACTGTCTCAGCCCTTCTAACGGGTAACGAATTTATTGAAAACGTCAATTAGTAGCAATAAGTACTGGTTTCCGACTTTATCGATGGCAACCATTTGATAAGGGCGAGTTGGAACGCGGCTGTCCCATGGATACCCTCGAAATCTCACATTTTGGTTTGTTAAACTGGCATATTTCACAAGCTTTGGCATAATTTCGCATACCACTAATCATCTTTGGCCAACAATACTTCTCGTATAAAATCTTGCCGTACTTGTCGTATAAAATCTTCATTCTGCTCGACTTTGGAACATATAGCTTCCACCCCCCAGATATCAGCACCAATGCCTCCTACAGTCTGCCAATATTTATGCAACCTCCCATCGTGAATGCGAAAGACAGAACACATGTTGGCTGGTCCAAGTAGAACGAGTGGGTGGTGTTAACGTTGTACCGTGGTTGGCTAAATGACTTCTGGTCGGCTAGCCGACGTTGAGACACTGTTATGAAAACAGAGTTACAACGTTTCTGGGGAATAAATCTTCGGTTCTAACGTCGTCGTAATAACTATTATACGACTGTATACGGCCAAGCATTATGGCAGGCACACAACATACACCCGTTTACATATACCAATATCGAAGGATAGGATAGGATCATTAGTTGGGACAGATTTAACTCGGTTAAAGACACCTAAGCGATTGATATTTAGTAAAATAGTTAGTAAATATTTAGTAAAAATAGTTAGCACAGGACAACACAATTTCTAAACTACAGCTTATTCACTACTTATTGATGCTGAAGAGTTGATCCAAGCTAAAATTTAATTCTGAAACTCAGGATTAATTTTAATCCGTATAGTAATGATTAATTCTGGAACTATGTTATATTCTGAAAATTGAATTATTTATTAGCAAATTAAGGACGAGACCCCTTTAAATATTCTTTAAACTAAATTGATTAATATACATTAATGAGCAAAACACAATATGGAGACTTTCCTAATTCTAAGCTAAAAATTCTAAAAACATGTTTTTTAAAATTTAAAATTACTAGGCTACAACCATTAAATTAAACTCAAACTAATCTCCAATTTCCTACAGATCTATAAAAAAGGAAATTAATAATGCGGAAGTTAATTATTTTTAAAATTATATGAAATAATTTAAAAATTGATCCAACAAAAGTCTAGAATCACCAATAATTTAGTTAAGAACTACAAGTATATACAGTCTTAAATATTCATATAAGAACACGTAACTTCGTCCAAAACACATGATTAGTACAAAAAACTAGGTCTGCCACCAAAACAAAAAGTCCACTGCACTGCCACTGCATGACCGAACAATACGTTCGCAAACCGAAAAAACCCCAACGGCACTCCATAGAAACAGAAAAAATGTGCCAAATAAAACCTAGATCAATCTAGCTAAATATCTGTACTGTAACATCTGTAAAAGCAATTTGGCGAACAGTAAGTCCTTTCTCCCTACAAATTATGATGGAGACTCTTTCTTCACCATTGAGAAACCCTCCCCTCGGTACAGCTACAATGCTGAATAAAAATTATAATCCAAGCCATCCTCCAAGCTTCGCAAACTATCTACTGGAAAGATCGAATCAAAACAACCAAAAAAAAAAAGATCGTGAATAAGAACAATAAAAACACGCCTCTGTCTGCCGTTCCCACAAGAAGGCTCAACCAAATCACTCCAAACTTTATTCAATACATCCCCTCTGCCTCCACAAAGCACTGCTAGGTTCTCGCGGTCCACAAACATGCCACTCGGACACACAGCAACAATACAGGAAACTTCCCGTCCTATAGCAGCAGACCCAATTTGTTGTAACAATCATTCGCTTCAATCAAAATCACTCAAAATCTTCATTCGCATATGAACATTTATCACTGTAGGATATTTACGAATAAAGCTCAAACAGAATTTCCCAGGTATCTCTGAAAACTAAATTAAATTAATGATTCACTATTATACCATCTCTTTCAGTATTTATGGCTTATGAAAAAATATTTCATAATAATTCACATCTACTGTACTAATGATAACCCAAAAATCTGGAGAGATACGGCATATTTTTTTAAGCAACACAAGTTTTATCGTAAACTTATCAATGCGACATCAGCTATTGTTGTTGTCTCCTGATTAGGAATCGGGTAAACCTCCAGCCATTTACTAAAATAATCCATTATTACTAGCACGTACTTATTGCCGCTCTCGGTGGTGGGTAATGGCCCCGCTTTATCGATTGCAATTCTCTCGAAATCTCCGTCTGTCTATACATTCTGCCCAGTAGAATCGTTGACGTATCTTAGCTAGGGTTTTATTAATTTCCAGGTGGTCGCCACTTGCTCCTCCGTGATACTCTTTCAGGATTTCTGCAATCGGCCACTTCGGTATCATCAGAAACAATTGCTTCACTTTGCCATCCGTGCTTGCCAAAATTCGTTTCAAACACCCATTGTTTATTCCGTGGTTTTGCACGCAATCTCGCTCCAAGTGGGCCGTTGTCATCTAATTGCTCTTTCCTGATTATTTCTTCAGTCCACTCCTTGGCAGCACTTGCGTCAGCCTAACATCGATGATACCTTCCTTTGTTTCAACGTGGCCACAATCTTTACATTCCACTTGACATGGTCGTCTTGATAATGCGTCGGCATTTCTGTGTGCACTTCCCTTCCGATATTCGATCTGGAAATCGTACCTTTGAAGACTTTCAATCCAACGTGGTACTTGTCCCTCTGGGTTCTTGAATTGTAACAGCCACCGTAAAGCTCCGTAATCTGTCCGTAAATCGAATTTTTGGCCATAAAGGTATTTATAGAAATGCTTACCGCATTCCACCATAGCCAACAATTTATTTCGTCTTATCGAATAATTACGCTCCGGTTTTGATAATGTTTTGGAGTAGTATACAATAATTCGTTCTTGGCCATCCGTTTTCTCTGATAATACTCCTCCTACACTGTCATTTCTTCCATAGCGACTCTTTAGTTGACGAATGTTTCTTCCTGGTCATCATTCCATTCGAATACCTTGTTCTTCCTGGTTAACTCGTGTCCTGGCCCGAACTGTCTATAATAGGTGCATAATCCCAGAAAACTTCGTAATTCGTGTAAATTTTTAGGGCTTGGCTTTAGGTCTAATCCTTTACCGCTGCGATCTTTTCTTCGTCGGTGTGAATTCTATTTGTCGTTACCAGATGACCCAAATATTTTACTTCAGTTCTGAATAGCTTACACTTCTTTGAACTTATGTTAAGTCCGGCAGCCTGCATCCGATACAAAACCTCTACCAAGTTCCTTAGATACTCGTCGAAGTCTTTGCCCTTAACGATGATGTCGTCTAAATAGCACTCGTTCCATTAATCCGAACGGCATAACATTAAATTTCAAAAGTTCACTACCCATGCTGAACGTCGTTCTCTCGCGATCCTCCGACTTCCACTGGCCAATAACCGCTTTGTAGATCTATGTAATGTCGAAAATATTCGAGCACCCGATAACGTGTCTAACGTGTCGTCGATCCTTGGCAGTGGATAGCTGAATTTTTTTGTCACATCATTCAGTTTTCGGTAATCAACGCAGAATCACATGCTACCGTCCTTCTTTTCGACTAACACTACTGATGATCTCCATGGACTCTTACATAATTCGATTACACCTTCCGCCTGCATATCTGTTAACATCCAATCGACTTCTTCTTGTTTTGCTAATGGTAACCTCCTTGGTGGTTGACTAATCGGCATCTCCGTTCCCGTATCAATTCGGTGCTTTACCATTGAGGTCCTTCCGTTACTATCCAATGTACTGCAGAATATGGATATTTACCGGCATGTCGGCTTTTTCAATCGGACTTTCTTATTCGAATTTTACTACAGTTGATATCTCGTCACATTGGCCGATGACTGTTCTTTTCTTGATGTTTTTTTCTTATCCGAGAGATTTAGAGTCCTAATTGGTACTCTATACTCGTTGTCTGGTTTAACTGGGGCTTTTCCGATTATAGTTCCCTTGACTCCGCTCTCCTCTTCATTAGCAACAAACAACCTGCGTGACCCAGAACTTCCTTCCCCACATGATCGTCTCCGAGTTCGGTGGCAGCTTCCCCCGATGATCAATAATAATTCGCCTGGTAATTGCTCCTGCACTGCTAGTTTAATACTCCTTGTCCAACATCCACTACGAAGCCATTCGTCCACAATATCTGCAATTAGCACTTCTTGTTGGAAAAGAATTCTCCCGATCATTATATTCTCGATCTTTTTCTCTTTTATTATTGCACTGTCTCCAGTTGCCGTTTGTAACTTCAACCCATTAGCTGGAACACCCCCACATATCAGATCTTTAGGGATAATCGTGCGATTTGCTCCCGTATCCAGGGTGATAATGCAGTCTGTGCCATCATAGTCAGATTTGATTGTTAAGCTGTCACCGCCCCTTGCTACTATCGAAATGCGAATGGAGGTTATGGGGCAATCGGTTGTGGGAGTCCGCTTCTGCCCCTTTAAGTTGACTCTTTTAAGTTTTACAGGTCCGTCGTCACTTGGCCCTCTTGCTTGTTCACTGCCTGCTCTCCGTTTGGTCGTCGCTCCATAGGAGAAGTTGATCTTCCCCGTTTCCTTGTTATTTACTCGCAGTCCCGCGAGACGTTACCGATCTTACCACATGTCCAACACCTGATTTTGCTGATTGCGTCTCGGTATCTTCGTGCCGACCGCTCATTATTTATGCCGGTGTCGATTTCCACTTGGCGTATTTCCTTCCACTGGTGGTCTTGTTCGTCAACGCACAAGCGATGGTTTCCGCGAAGGTTGCTTTAAGTGACAACATGAATGTGTGAATTTTAAGCCTTTCCATGTAATCGGCCGATGTTCTTGTTCCGATCCAGCGCCTTTATAATTTCGAGATAACTGTTGTGCTCTTGTTTCGGAATGGTTTGTAGATCATCTGCTGTTTCGCCTCTGAGGCCCACAATTAACACAGCGGCACGATGTCCATCGTTCCAATGATTTTGATTGGCCGTAGTCTTAAATTGAAATTTGAAAATGCTAAAAGATGTGGTTCCGTCGAAGTTTAGTAGCATTAACTTGATCGATTGAACGTTGTTGTTCCACTAGCCTTGATATCAGTTAACTTTTTCTCGAAATGTTGACCCTCTGCTTCTAATTTTTCTTCAGCCTGTTGAACCTCCGTTTGCAACTTCTGTACTTCGAGATGTATGTTAGTAGACAATTCAAGAAGTTATCGACCATTCTCTTTTGCCCATCTATAATTTGGTCTTTAATTTCCTCTCCTTGTTGTTTCATTTGTTGGTTAGACTAGTTTTGTTGTTTCATCTGTGGTTTCATTTCTTGGTTTGATTGATTTATTTCCTCCAACTCTCGCTCGTTTTGTTATTTTATTTCGAGGTTTGACTGCTATTTTTATCCATTTGTCGCTCGTTTTGTTGTTTCATGATACTCATCAGTCCCATAATCAGGTTCATAAAAGCCATTAATTGCGATAAATCGAAACTTCCAGAAGGAATTATGTTTCGACCAATGTTTTTGTTTCATCTCCTGTCTTCTCTACGATTGCCGCATCCGTTACTTCCATGCCAAAATCATGATGGCTAGCGTTTAGCCCTTCTTTCTCCATGGCGTCACCATCAGTGAGCAAACCCCGTTTCTCAAGTTCCTTCTTTAATTCGGAAACTCTTAATTCGGAGAAAATGATTTTCTTTGTTTTACTATTCACAATCCCACCGCTGTCACTAATTGTTACGATTTTGCCTTGTCAATCAAGGTTCGAATCACTGGATCGTGAATAAAACAAAATCAATTTAATTTATCACCAACGAATTTATTTATTGAACAATAAAAATTAATTCACCAAAATTTGTTTACAATAATTCACAAAATCACTTATTATAATTTTCGCACAATTTTACTGATCGCTTATAATTTATTTGTTGCACTAATTCACTTTCTAAGTCACTTTTTAATTCCTTTTTATTCTTCACACTATCGCTTACCAAATACTAATAATCCAATTCGACTTCATTTGCCATTTTATATACACAAACCAATCTTCTACAAGGCTCATGACTTTTCCAGTTAAAATAGCGTGGAAACATTACGTAACAATTTTATCATGGAAAATTCCATTTTAGTACAGTTAAACATTGATCTATTAATTTAACTTCTTCTATTACACACTAGGTGTCATCGTCACAATAGTGGCTTTCCAATCAACCACCGCAAGTACTTATAAGGACTTATGGTTCATGTCTTTGCTAGATTTACTATGGGTAATCTAGCAAAGACATGAATCATAATTGCTTATAAGTACTTGTGGTGGTCGATTGGAAAGCCACTAATATGTATTGTAACGGTGACACCTAGTATGTATTAGAATAAGTTAAATTAATAGCTCAATTTTTAACTGTCTTGAAATGGAATTTTCCATGATAAAATTGTTCTAAATGTTTCTACGCTATTCTAACTGGAAAAGTCATGAGCTTTCTAGAAGTTTCGTTTGTGTATATACAAAGGAGAATGAAGTCGAATTGGATTTAGTAGTATTTGGAAAGCGACAGTGTGAAATAAATAAATTCGTTGGTGATAAATTAAATTGATTTTGTTTTATTCACAATCCAGTGATACGAACCTTAACTGACAAGGTAAAAACGTAACAGTATTGTTACGTTTTCGTCTTGTCAACCAAGTGTCAACCAGTTCGTGTAATTTATTCTATTACTCCTAGGTATCACCGTAACAGTATTAAAAGATGTTTTAAACACTAAAACAGTTACAATGATAACAATTTATAACAAATACGATTTAAAAATTAACAAATATTATTTTATATCCAAACGACGCTTATTACCACGACGATTTAAGACGATTGATTCACTTTACGCAATTTACGTCAAACATTTCACGGTATCCTCATAATTAATGTTGTTCGGTTATCAACCGTCTTTCGTTCATTATCTTAACGGTTTAAAGACCTTAATGGTTTTTAATTGATGTCAATGTTATAAGCGACCGCCTTCAAATATTATAGTGGTGGCTTTGTAGTCGATTGTAGTAAATGTATCTACATTTGCGCGGTGATCCTTGATCGCCAGCAAGCATTTGTGTGCGTGTCGTTTCATATTTTGAATGTTCAATTTTTAGGCTTTTAATAATACGGATAATATTGTCTAGGTTTATTCCTACCGCACAGCGATTCCATGTTTCCGATACATTATTTATTTTGTCGCATTGTGTTAGCATGGTATTGTAATGATTTAATTTTTAAATATTAAATCGTGCAAGTCTTGGCTGTATCGATTATAAATCTTCCGACAATGGAAATAAGGTTCGGAATAAGGTTTCCAGCTACAACAACGTTAAATTATTCAACGAATTTATCGCGATGAACGAACAATAGTGCTGCCAGTAATTTACAATTAATGGCGAAAGTTGCGTCGGTGTCATATTTAGACTTGAATCATGCGAATGAAGTTTATCCTAAAATAAAACTAGAATTAACAACAACAACAAATTTACATATGTATGCGTATAAAAAAGTATACATTCGGGCGAAAAATATAAAATATTTTTTATAATAATATCCGAATGCAATATATTTATTCTATACATAAGAAAATCGATATTTCAAAATTTTCACCGATCGGCACACATGTCGTCGGTAAGCTTGTGTGTATACATTAACCATGCCAACCCGTTTAAAAAGTTATTGGGGTTTACCTAGTTAATCCTAGATTATTCAAAAACGTGAAAAGTTTTGTCTTAAGCATGTCTAAGAAAATCAATATCTTGAGATTTTCACCGATCGGCAAACATCTCACTATGATATTTCGGTAGGCCTATGTGTGTGCTATGATCATGCCAACGCGTTTGAAAAGTTATTGAGGTTTACCTAGTTAATCTTAGATTTTTCGAAAATGTGACCAATTTTTTCCACCAATTAAACCCCAATAACTTTCCAAACGTGTTGGCAAGATCATAGCACACATAGGCCTACCGATATATCATAGTCAGATGTTTGCCGATCGGTGAAAATCTCAACATATTGATTTTCTTAGGCATGCTTAAGACAAAACTTTTCACGTTCTTGAATAATCTAGGATTAACTAGGTAAACCCCAATAACTTTTTAAACGGGTTGGCATGATCAAAGCATACATATAGGCCTACCGAAATATCATAGTGAGATGTTTGCCGATCGGTGAAAATCTCAAGATATTGATTTTCTTAGACATTCTGTTAAGATAAAAATTGGTCACATTTTCGAAAAATCTAGGATTAACTAGGTAAACCCCAATAACTTTTCAAACGGGTTGGCATGATCAAAGCACACACATAGGCCTACCGATATATCATAGTGAGATGTTTGCCGATCGGTGAAAATCTCAAGATATTGATTTTCTTAGACATGCTTAAGACAAAACTTTTGACGTTCTTGAATAATCTAGGATTAACTAGGTAAACCCCAATAACTTTTTAAACGGGTTGGCATGGTTAATGTATACACACAAGCTTACCGACGACATGTGTGCCGATCGGTGAAAATTTTGAAATATCGATTTTCTTATGTATAGAATAAATATATTGCATTCGGATATTATTATAAAAAATATTTTATATTTTTCGCCCGAATGTATACTTTTTTATACGCATACATATGTAAATTTGTTGTTGTTGTTAATTCTAGTTTTATTTTAGGATAAACTTCATTCGCATCTTGAATCATATTTTATTTTTATTCAAATACATTGATAGCTGCCATTTAAAGATCCATAACTATAATTTCTATTGTTAATGAAGACTTACACACAAAAAGTGCTGTTATTTTCGTAAATACCGATACTGAGATAGAGTTCTGCAAAATTAGCAGTAAAATAAACACTGAAGGTACCATCACAAAACCATGTAGTTGAATTGGATAGAATCTGAAAACTGTGAGATGTTCCAAAAATTAACAATCATTCATCATCATTTGATCCACTGTCAGATAACAAAAATAATGATCCATCTGCTAAAAACATATAACGGTGAGGTAGCTTAAAACTTCGAGATGGATGTATTAACTGTACTCCTTCATTATGTTGTTGCCTTTCTCGGTGTATCGTACGACCAATTGATTTGTTCATCGGCCTCCGAAGCAGCTAAAGCAGATACTAATGGCCTCGTTTGAAATAAGCTGCAAAAGGATTCTGAGCAGAATTCCTGATGTTTTCTATATGTTTTTGGGCTTCAGCTTTTGCTGCGTTTGCTGAATGTTTGTGTTCCTCATTACTCCATATAATAGAAACACTGCTTATATGTAAACGGTCATGCATTCTCATTAAAAATAACATAAGTTGTTTTCTGCTATCAAATTTCAGTAATGGAGATGTAGCAGCGGTCAGCATTGAGGTCGATAAACGAAACCTCTGGCTAGTATCAGCTTACCTGGGTTATGATGAAGTGGGTACTCCACCAATCATTCTAGGTGAGCTAATTTTGGAGGATCAGAAGCGCAAGGTTGAAGTCATCCTTGGGAGTGATGCAAATGCTCATCACACGATCTGGGTAAGTACGGACACAAATGAACGAGGTGAGTTACTCCTTGATTACATTTTAAGTACTAACCTTCATATATGTAACGTAGGCAATTAACCGACCTTTATAACTAGTAATAGACAGGAAGTATTGGATATTACTCTTGTCTCTAGCTTTCTGACGACTAGTTTATTAAACTGGAGAGTGTCGGAGGACCACTCCTTTTCTGATCAATGTTATCTTCAATTTGAATTGGACTTGACTTCTCCAAAAAGTCCAATCTACAGAAACAGGAGAAAAACCAACTGGGATACCTTTAGAACTATTCTGGGTAATTCACTACCAGTTCCGGTGCCAAAACCTCCAAAAACTGCGCAAGAGCTCGATGGCTTGGTGAACGAGTTGTCCAGCGCTTTTAATGAAGCGATACTGGGCTCTGTTCCCCTTGGCAGGCCTAGGGGTAAATCTCAGCCACCCTGGTGGTCCAAGGAGATTCAACAAACACGTCGTAAATGCAAAAGACTCTTCAAAACAGCACGGAAAACAAAATCTGCTGTAGACTGGGACTCCTATAAGGAAGTCCTTAACATTTACAAATATTAATTGAGAAGTGCCAAGAATAGCTCTTGGAGACTATACTGTGGCCAAATTCAGAAGTCTTCAGAGATGTCTAGGCTACGCAATGTACTAGCAACTGGTCCTTCCATCCCAAGTTATCTTCAACGGCCGGATGGGATATGGACCACTAATAGTGCGGAATCGCTGGAACTTCTGATGGAGACTCATTTTCCTGGTTGTTCCGAATCTGTGCCTAGCACATCAGTAGGTAAAAGGGCAAGTAGCTTCATTGGCCAAATTATTAGCAGAAAAAAGATCCTATGGGCGATAAACAGTTTTAAAATATATAAGTCGCCTGAACTCAATGGTATTATCCCTGCGGATATTCAACAAACTACTGATCTAACCATCTCCTGGTTAGAGGTAATTTTCAAAGGCAGCCTAGAACTATGTCACATTTCTAGTAAATGGACAGAAGTGAAGGTTGTTTTCATACCTAAGGCGGGAAAACGCTCACACTGCAATCCCAAAGACCTTAGACCGATTAGCTTGTCTTCCTTCCTTTTTGAAACACTGGGAAGACAAATAGAAGCTCATATTAGTAGCACGATTGTGTCGGAAAAGCTGTCTAAATCTCAACATGCCTATTGCAAGGGGAGATCTGTAGAAACTGCCCTTCATTCTCTTGTATATTTCATTGAAATTTTTTTCGAATATAGAGACTACGCAATAGGATATTGAGGGGGCCTTTAACAATGTGCTTCCAGGAGCTATAACTCGGGCACTTTCAGATCTGGGAGTGGATGAATCACTCAAAGACTGGATAGATCAGATGCTAAGAGGCAGGATCATAAATGCTAGTTTTGAGAGGTACACCACAGGGTGGCGTACTGTCCCCCCTACTTTCTAACTTGGTCATAAATGACCTGTTGCTGAGACTGGAGGATAGTGGCTTCAAGGTGTTTGCCTATGCGGATGATGTTGCTATCGGTGTCCGTGGTAAATATACCGGCACCCTTAGTGAGCTTATGCAAAATTCCCTGGGCATTCTTTTATTATGGGCCAATGGCTGTGGGTTGAATGTGAACCCACACAAAATCGAATTGGTTCTCTTCTCTAGGAAATATAAAATTCCTCATATCGATCCTCCCACTTTAAATGGGTCCAGCTTGACTTTTACAGTTGAAGCGAAGTTTCTGGGACTCGTTTTGGATAGAAAGTTATATTGGAAACCTAATATTCTGGAAAGGGTAAAGAAAGCTTCGGTAGCGCTATACTCTTGCAAAAAATGCCATTGGGAAAGGATGGGGGCTGGAGCCCCGCATCGTACATTGGCTTTATACCGCAGTAATCAGACCGATACTCTTGTATGGGGTAATAGTCTGGTGGCCTGCTCTGGACAAAACTGTCAACCAAAAGCTGTTGACAAAAGTTCAGAGAACAATCTCTCTGTGGATCAGTGGTGCACTGAGGAACACATCCACTCAGACAATAGAGACTCTGCTATTTTTGACTCCTCTAGATATCTTGGGGAAACCGTTGGCAGCTTGTACTGCCCTGCGGCTGAAATCCATCTTAATGTGGACCTGCAACAATACAGGGAACTCATCTATTTTGGGCAACAAACAAATTCCCAAGACCACCAACTATATTGTCCCGTCACTATCTTTAGACACAAAGTTCCGGACTAGGATACCATCCATGGAGGACTGGATGATGGGTGCAGTTTTGGAACCACAAGTTATAAACTTTTTCACTGATGGTTCAAAATGGGACGGGAAAGTAGGGGCTGGAGTGTTCTGCGTGGAACTTCTGTTAAATCTCTCCTTCCGTCTCCCCGACTACTGTAGCATTTTTCAAGCTGAAGTAACTGCCATAAAGGAAGTCCTAGACTGGTTGAGGTATAATGTAATATCAGTTTGTGATATTCGCACATATACGGACAGTCAGGCTGCCATTAAAGCGCTTCAATCACAGTAGTCCAAAAACTGAATATAAGCAACGATGAACTGGCTCGACGTGGTACAACGGGCCACTTCTCAGAAACCAGAAAGGATATTAAAATGCCTCTTGCGGTATGCGAACTGCTGCTTCAGGAAGAAGCTAGCAAGCTGACGAATGACAGATGGTCAAGTATCACTTCTTGCGTAAACACTCGGCAGGTCTGGCCAAAGCTGGATTTGGCGAGATCCAAACAGCTGGCCTCACTTCAGCGAACTCAGATCAGTGTGGTTGTTGGAGTGATTATGGCGCACTGTCTCAAAGACACCAGACTTTTCACATCACTATTGTCGTAGTTGCTAGGACGAAGAGGAGGAAGAGACAATCCTTCATCTTCTTTGCACCTGCCATCAAGGACCTGACGGACCTCTGCAGGATGAACGTCAGGAGTATCCAGCGCTTTGTTAAAAGCTCAAAATGGTTCCAATGAGTTGGAGGAAATAATTATTGTGGTATGGCTACAAACCATTTTTATGTCTATACCTGGTCCTAGTGGACCGCCACCCAAAACTAACCTTACAAATAACAATAAACCGACCGCTATTTTAATGTAATCGCGCGTTTTCGTCAATACCATTACAAATACAGGCGGTGCGTTCTGGTCAATATGCCGACGAAAATATTAAAATGTTTAGTTCGACGCCAAAAATATGCATTTCTAGAAATTTGTGACTTTGTATCGACGTTGGGAACATCAAAATATTAAGTAGTGCTACTTGAGCGCTCTTCCTGCACCTCAGTAGCGACCTAAATAGACTAAAGGCTCAACTCTATATTCAACTTATCCATTCTACGCTGGAGTTCGGAATCCTTCTCCATTAGGTGCATTGACAGCGAGCCAACCTCGATCCAGGTTTATTCAGGTTTCTTAACCATATAACAGAAAGCACAGTCGGTTACCACTTTAAATTTTACACCAACGATAAAAACGCCGAAACTTCCTGTTGGCTAACACTACTGTCAAACATTCACTTACTCTGACCGGATAGGCTATCACTCGCTCACTGTAATCTACTTCTTGTGACAACACAGTACTATCCCTGTATCTGATGCATCGGTCTGAATGGTAAACCTTTTCCTGAAGTCTGATTAACGAGGATAGGAGCGGACACAGGTAAAGTCTTTAATTCAGTGAAAGAGACTTGGTGCAGGTGCTATAACTGAAAGGATAAACCGCAAATACCAACCAGCCATTTCAATGAGCAACCGGGCTTCTTTAACAGATTCCGGTTTTGCGGTTAATGATTAAGGTGGTCTTCTCGGTATGATTCTTAATCGTTTGGAACGTCGTTGGAACAGTCCCTTTTCAGGCACAATCAACAAAATTTCCACTTTTATATGGACTCGCGTTCTAATCAGGCATTAAATTATCTGTGGCATACTAAGTAATTTGTTGTTGTCTTCAATATAAATTCGTCTTTATCCACAATAAGCAGTCAGCTATGGTTTTATCGCTAACAAATAGTGTCGTTGGTGGTCGCATGTTATTACTATCGTAATCATCTAGAATCTAGATTCTAGATCATAAGTGAAAATGTCATCAAAAAATATTTCGGGTGTTACATGTTACTGCACCACCAGCAGATCCTCTCTCTAGATTTCTTGCAATAGGAATGTTTGTGCCCAAGCTGCATAATACTGAATTTTCATTTTAATTTTTTTTTGTACAACCATACTGTCTGGATCTTAACAACCAATCAATGATAAAACCCACTAGGATGAGCACAATTAATTCGGGCTTGGTAAAGAACGAAGAAAAACGAACAAAATGGTGACTAATTTGTGTATTTTGGTCTCTAATTTGATCTACCAACTACCACTGTACTGTATGTAATGTGTATGCTATGTTACAGACTTTTCTGTTGGTAGTGAAAAAATGTTATGGGCAACACGCATATCAGTTTTTGATCCCTTGACCTTCTCTTATAAGTTAAGGAGAAAAATAAGGAGATTGATTAAATTCCAAATATTTAGACTTTATACTTTGACATTGGCGGCACGTAATAACTTCAAATTTATATTTAGTATGAAACCATTGCATTTTCTCCCTTCGACCAATTCGAGCTTCTCTGGCAGGTGTTTTTGCCCAAATAGCTTCACTTCGGTATAAATAATTTTTCAGAATTTTTTGTCCCCGAATCGCTTCAGAAACACTTTGCATTTTTCAAGCTGTGTGCTACATTTTGTCCGTAAGAAGATTGGCTTTTTGGAGCTTGACTACATGGCGGAAACGGAATATAAGGAAATAGTATGCGACTACAAAACTTCAGTACCATTTGACCTAATTTCTCATTACATTTCGCTTCTACGATAGCTAAATCAACAAATGACTAATATTTAATAATAATAATCAAATGATCAACACAGATCAGTAAACTTATTACTTATAACTTGTAGAAAATCAATTAACACCCACATCATTTACATAAACGAGCAGCAGATCGAAACAATAAATCAGTAAATTGTTTTCTATCATTATTCGCACCAACATTTATTAGAAACCAAAATAAAAAATTCCTAGAATATGTTCGATAAGCTTTTATACTTATCTGCGCAAACAACATTTTTTTTCTAAACGCCATGCGTGCATACAAGTAAACATGTACGGTGTTATGCAATTGAATTATAGGAAGTGGATAAAGACATGGATACAATAAAAAATGTTCGGTCCGCTTATCAGTCCAGTTTCCTCTAAACTTGTAATTCAGCGAAATAAAAAAAAATCATCGCACCACTACATATGCCTGTCCATCGCATACAAAGTGATTTAATAGAAAAACGCGATTTGATGTTAGCTTCGTGTTAGTCTTAATACAAAAAAAAAAGTAAACAAAAACGCGCAAAGTAGATAAATAAAATAAAAACTTTATAAATCAACATTAATCTTTCTAACACAAAATTCAGAGTTTAGTGTAGTTTAAGAATTTGGTGGATTAAGTACACTGAGCTAAAATAAAATAAATTAAAGTTGTACGAAAATGTATCAAACATTTGTACTATGTGTAGTGATTCTATTTGGCATTGCCAATGGACAAATTAAAACTAGGCCTGTACCCTCTCAGAATACGCCACGACCGAGTTACAATGTGAATGCTCCATTATATTTGCAACCCGATTCACAGTTAGCCCCATATCCACCTGTTTATTCACCGATTAATGGGAATGTACATGGGGGCCAGGCCAATCGAACTTATGCTGCTTATGGGCAAAATCAAACAAGTGTTGTTCAGAGTGAAGAATGGTTATTTCAAAATCGTACACGACAGGCAATGCAGGCGGGTATTTGCTACAAGGAAGTTGAGTAAGTTGCGTGTGTTTACAAAACATATTTAAGTGGATTAGCAAAAAATAAAAACAAAAAAAAATTATTCTCGTTATACACAGAACTGCAACATTGATAAAGGACCGAAGAGGGCCAGTACCACAAGGAAATGGTGTAAGTTATAATTTAATTTTTTCTTTGTTCTTGTACGATACTCGTATATGTACGTGGATGGAATATATTTTTGATCTGTGTATCGAATTAGATTTTACTGTTTTGTACTGAAAAACCAAATGAATTAGATTTCATGTACTTAAACAAAGCAAAAAAATCGATTTCGAATTTATTTGGTTTTTGGAAAGTTTTTTTTTTGTTAATAGTTCAATTAACTAAATGAAGAGATTTTGTTGCTCAAGAGTTACGATTTAAAGAATTTTTTTTTGTGTTTACTTAAGATGCATTTCTCAATATATCTTTTCAGACCCGCCCAAATTTGAGCCGCGTCCAAGTATGCTGCGAAGGCTACGAACGCAATATTCACAACTATTACAAATGTGATCCTATTTGCCGCAACGAATGTGTAAACGGTATTTGTGTAGCGCCTGATGTTTGTACCTGCTATCCAGATCATGTGCGAAATTTGGCA
Source organism: Tipula vernalis (assembly GCA_958295665.1). Taxonomy (NCBI): domain Eukaryota; kingdom Metazoa; phylum Arthropoda; class Insecta; order Diptera; family Tipulidae; genus Tipula; species Tipula vernalis. The sequence continues at coordinate 169,036,476 of OY282558.1, read as the reverse complement.
GGTTATTGTGTGGCAACATGCCCTATTGGATGCGCCAATGGTGATTGTCAAGGTGGACGATGTGTATGCAAACAAGGCTATCTAATCGAACCAAATGGTAGATTTTGTATCCCAAAATGTACCAATGGCTGTGGAATGGGAAACTGTACGGCACCTGAACAATGTGAATGTAATCCAGGATATCAATTGTCACCAAGTCGTACTTGTGTGCCACGATGTTCAAAAGGTTGTGGTAGTGGAGAATGTACCGCACCTGAAGTATGCTCATGCAAACAAGGATATCGCACAACAACTACTGGATGTGAACCAATTTGTTCGAAAGGCTGCTTGAATGGTGTATGTTCTGCACCGGAAACTTGTTCCTGTAACACAGGTTACCTATTAAGTGGCAATAAGTGTGTACCGAAATGTACCGGTTGTGTTAATGGTGATTGTACCGGACCAGAAATTTGTACTTGTCATGCAGGATACACAAAACAAGGAACAAAATGTGTACCACACTGTCCACGTGGATGTCAAAATGGACATTGTTCTGCCCCCAATCAATGCACATGTGAGGTCGGTTTCACTTGGGACCAGGCGAGATCCGTTTGCGTACCAAAATGTGAACCAGCTTGCGATAGAGGTGCATGTGTTGCACCAAATGTATGTTCGTGCCAATCAGGATATGCTCTACTACAAAATCGATGTGTAGCCACGTGTTCCAACTGTACGAATGGTGATTGTACTGCACCAGGTGTTTGTACATGTCATCCGGGGTATGTGTTACGAGGTCAAAAATGTGTAGCTGATTGTCAAGGCTGTGAAAATGGATACTGTGTTGGACCAAACCGATGTGCCTGCAATGCTGGTTACCATCTCGATCGATCGGGTTCACGATGTGAATTCTCTTGTGATCAACCATGCTTCAATGGCGTGTGCAGCGGTCCTAATATATGCAGCTGTTTTGATGGTTTTATTTTCGATCAGTACACAAACCGATGTATGCCCCATTGTCCAAGCGGTTGTCCCAATGGTGTATGTTCCGGACCCAATTTGTGCATTTGTAGCCCAGGTTTTATAAAAGATCGCAGCATTAAAGGTAGCCAACGGTGTGTTCCACGTTACTAAAAAAAAATGAACAGAAATTCTTTCGTTTTGGTATTTTAATGTGTTTTACCGTATTTGTTTTTGAAAGTTTGAAAGCTTTTATCTTTTTAATTAATCTGAGCTTTTTTTTCGTTTTATTATTATTATCCATAAATATATCTTGGTATGTTTTTATGTGACATAAAAAGTTGTAACTTTTTATGTTACAAAAGTAAATAAAAATAACAAAAAAACTAAAAAAAAAAAATTGAAAAAGATTGTTTATCATTTTTTTCCTCCCAACATAACCCCAACTTTGTGAGTTTGGTACAATATTAAATTTGCGCTGGAATGGTAGGTACATGAGGTGTAGTACATATTGTATACGAAAGGAGGGGTAAAACAATAAATCGTTTTTTCCTTTCTTGTTTTATCCACTTTTGGAAAATTCTAGATAATAATTTTAATGTTGTAGACATTTTAATAGTGGAGATAATTTATTTTCGCAATATTACCGGCATTATTAATGAAGATTAACACTTAAGGCCAGGATTAATGAATTTTATTTTGTTTTTCATTTGTTTTATTTATTTATATACTATCCTATTTATTTATTATGGTGCTGCGGGACAAGCGTGTACACTTTTATGAGAACGAAGCAAAACAAGATTGGTATAATAGGGCAGTAAACGTGTGGAGTTCTAGACAACATTGGAAATTTCTAGACTGGTCTTCTGTTGACTTTGGCTAAATAATACATCGATGCCTATAAAACATTACCGTTATACATTTTAGATTATTTTGGAGGAAGCGAAAAAACCCGTTTGATTCGCATATCTCAAATAATCTTGAAAATAAAATTTAATTTCAATAATTTTAAAAATGTAACCCAACATTTATTTGGTTTAATAAAAATTTAAAATTTATATTTTACACCACTAGGATTTTTTTATTGTAAGTCAGTTTGAATAAGGGTGTGAAGTTTATAACCAATAAAAAAATATAAGCATGTATTAGAAAGTCCACTGTTAACCTTGCCGTTAACACGGCACACCTGGGTGTGTATTTGGAAAAATGTAAAAATCACTGTAATGCAAATTTCCTGTTACTGAGTTTTTCAGTAGTCGCTAATAAAATTGAGTCAATATTTACGATTTTCATATAAAATGCACTATAAAATTTAATACACGCCAGGGTATGCTCGGGTTAACCAATCCTCCAATAAGAATTTTGAGTGAAATATGCTAAAGTAAAAATACGTGTGAAGTTTATAACCAAAAAAATAACCCAAAAGAATATTCAGAATTTTTTGACAAGAATAATATATTTTCGAGAAGGGTTTATAAATAAAATAAAATCTGAGCTTCTAAAGTGAAATGGCCTGTGTTAATTTTGCTTTGATTGATAAAAAAAAAAATCATAAACTACAAGTGATGTGTTGAAAGTGTAATCAAAAGTGACTTATTAATGTGATTTGACAATATTGTCACATTGAAATTGGTAAGAGAGTATCAAAAATATTTTGTAGATTTGTTTTGTATTTTGTGCGTTGTTTCATGTTGTATTTTTGTTTGATTTTGGTTGAAACAAGTTTGTGCATATAAAGCATGTCGTATTGTGAGTGCTACGGTATTTTAAGTAATGGGGAGTGAACAGTATTTTGTTTAATATATAATGATGATCTACGAGTGTGAGGTTTTCCAGACATTCCAGAGATTTGTCAATGTATTAGTATTGCACTGCTGAGACAAGTTCTTATGGGAGGATTGAGTGTTATTTCCAAAAATTGAGCAGTATTTAGAAAAGTATTTTAAAAAAATCAAGCTCTAGCTAAATTACAACAAATCAAAATATAATACAAATTCTTGTTCGTTCGATATTAAAGTAATTTTAATTGATTTATTTTTTGAGTGTTCATTAAAAAACGGTATATGGCATTCTAAAGTTGAAGTATGATTCCAAAGAGGGTACTTTTATAGAACTTTTATTAAATGAATGATTCGTATGGATTAGGGCTTTTAATTAAGTAATAGAGGCCTATTCCGTATGCTAGCCAAACCTTTGTCATCATTGTTGGCAATGGCCGATATTGGCCCTTGAGGGTTCAGTGCGATTTCAAAAAAAAAAAAAAAATGTTGTAGAACTTTTATTAAATAAACGATTCGTAGGGATTAGGCTTTTTTAACTAAGTAATTTACTTATGCCCTGGACAGTTTTAAACTTTTGAACTTTCAAACTTTTGAACTTTTAGACTTTTGGGCTTTTGAATTTTGAACTTTTAAACTTTTAAACTTTTAGACTTTTGAACTTTTGAACTTTTGAACTTTTAAACTTTTAAACTTTTATTAGACTTTTATTAAACTTTTGTTAAACTTTCATCAACCTGTTGTTAAACTTTTATAAAACTTTTATTAAACTTCTGTTAAACTTTTGTCAAACTTTTGTTAAATTTTTATTAAACTTTTATTAAACTTTTGTTAAACTTTTGTTAAACTTTTGTTAAATTTTTATTAAACTTTTATTAAACTTTTGTTAAACTTTTGTTAAACTTTTGTTAAACTTTTATTAAACTTTTGTTAAACTTCTATTAAACTTTTGTTAAACTTTTATTAAATTTTTAAACATTTAAATTTTAAACTTTTAAACATTTAGACTTTTAAACTTTTAAACTACTAAACTTTTGAATTTTGGAATTAGAGACTTTTAAACTTTTGAACTTTTACACTTTTACACTTTTACACTTTTAAACTTTTAAACTTTTAGACTTTTGGATTTTTGGACTTTTGAACTTTTAAACTTTTGGACTTTTAAACATTTAAATCTTTAAAGTTTTAAACTTTTAAACTTTTATTCAACTTCTATTAAACTTTTGTTAAACTTTTATTAAACTTTTGTTAAACTTTTATTAAAATTTTAAACTTTTAAATTTTGAACTTTTAAACTTTAAGACTTTTGAACTTTTAAACTTTTGGACTTTTTAACTTTTTAACTTTTAAACTATTAAACTTTTAAACTGTTCAACTTTTTAACTTTAAAACTTTTAAACTGTTATACTTTTAAACTTCTATACTTTTAAACGTTTAGAATTTTAAACTTTTGATCTTTAGAACTTTAAAACTTTTAAACTTTTAACTTTTAAACTTTTAGACTTTTAGACTTTTAAACTTTTGAACTTTTGAACTTTTAAACTTTTAAACTTTTAGACTTTTAAACTTTTGGACTTCTAAACTTTTGAATTTTGAAATTTTGCACTTTTAAACTTTTAAACTTTTACACTTTTACACTTTCACACTTTTAAACTTTTAGACTTTTGCCTTTTAAACTTATAAACATCGAAACTTTTGGACTTTTAAACTTTAAGACTTTTAAACTTTTGAACTTTTATTCAACTTTTATTAAACTTTTGTTAAACTTTCAATAAACTTTTGTTGAACTTTTATTAATTTTTTGTTAAACTTTTGTTAAACATTTGATAAACTTTTATCAAACTTTTGTCAAACTTTTGTTAAATATTTATTAAACTTTTGTTAAACTTTTGTGTAACTTTTATTAAACTTTTGTTAAACGTATATTAAACTTTCATTCTTTATTAAACTTTTATTAACTTTTATTAAACTTTTGTTAAACTTTTGTTAAATTTTTGGTTAACTTTTATTAAACTTTTGTTAAACTTTTGTTAAACTTTTATTAAACTTTTATTCTTTTATTAAACTTTTATTAATTTTTATTAAACTTTTGTCAAACTTTTAATTAACTTTTGTTAAACTTTTGTTAAATTTTTGTTAAACTTTTATTAAACTTTTGTTAAACTTTTGTTAAACTATTATTAAACTTTTGTTAAACTTGTATTAAAATTTTAAACTTTTAAATTTTGAACTTTTAAACTTTGAGATTTTTAAACTTTTAAACTTTTGGACCTTTAAACTTTTTAACTTTTAAACTTTTAAACTTTTGAACTTTGAAACTTTTAAACTGTTAAACTTTTTAACTTTTAAACTTTTAAACTGGTAAACTTTTAAACTTCTATACTTTTAAACGTTAAGACTTTTAAACTTTTGATATTTTGAACTTTTAAACTTTTAAAATTTTTGGATTTTTAAACTTTTAGACTTTTAGACTTTTAAACTTTTGGACTTTTGAACTTTTGAACTTTTAAACTTTTCAACTTATAAACTTTTAAACTTTTAAACTTTTAAACTTTTAAACTTTTAAACTTTTATACTTTTAAACTTGTAAACTTTTAAACTTTTAAACTTTTAAACTTTTGAACTTTTGAACTTTTAAACTTTTAAACTTTTAGACTTTTAAACTTTTGGACTTCTAAACTTTTGAATTTTGAAATTTTGCACTTTTAAACTTTTAAACTTTTACACTTTTACACTTTCACACTTTTAAACTTTTAGACTTTTGCCTTTTAAACTTATAAACATCGAAACTTTTGGACTTTTAAACTTTAAGACTTTTAAACTTTTGAACTTTTATTCAACTTTTATTAAACTTTTGTTAAACTTTTAATAAACTTTTGTTGAACTTTTATTAATTTTTTGTTAAACTTTTGTTAAACATTTGATAAACTTTTATCAAACTTTTGTCAAACTTTTGTTAAATATTTATTAAACTTTTGTTAAACTTTTGTGTAACTTTTATTAAACTTTTGTTAAACGTATATTAAACTTTCATTCTTTATTAAACTTTTATTAACTTTTATTAAACTTTTGTTAAACTTTTGTTAAATTTTTGGTTAACTTTTATTAAACTTTTGTTAAACTTTTGTTAAACTTTTATTAAACTTTTATTCTTTTATTAAACTTTTATTAATTTTTATTAAACTTTTGTCAAACTTTTATTAAACTTTTGTTAAACTTTTGTTAAATTTTTGTTAAACTTTTATTAAACTTTTGTTAAACTTTTGTTAAACTATTATTAAACTTTTGTTAAACTTGTATTAAAATTTTAAACTTTTAAATTTTGAACTTTTAAACTTTGAGATTTTTAAACTTTTAAACTTTTGGACCTTTAAACTTTTTAACTTTTAAACTTTTGAACTTTGAAACTTTTAAACTGTTAAACTTTTTAACTTTTAAACTTTTAAACTGGTAAACTTTTAAACTTCTATACTTTTAAACGTTAAGACTTTTAAACTTTTGATATTTTGAACTTTTAAACTTTTAAAATTTTTGGATTTTTAAACTTTTAGACTTTTAGACTTTTAAACTTTTGGACTTTTGAACTTTTGAACTTTTAAACTTTTCAACTTATAAACTTTTAAACTTTTAAACTTTTAAACTTTTAAACTTTTAAACTTTTAAACTTTTAAACTTTTAAACTTTTAAACTTTTAAACTTTTAAACTTTTAAACTTTTAAACTTTTAAACTTTTAAACTTTTAAACTTTTAAACTTTTAAACTTTTAAACTTTTAAACTTTTAAACTTTTAAACTTTTAAACTTTTAAACTTTTAAACTTTTAAACTTTTAAACTTTTAAACTTTTAAACTTTTAAACTTTTAAACTTCTAAACTTTTAAACTTTTAAACTTTTAAACTTTTAAACTTTTAAACTTTTAAACTTTTAAACTTTTAAACTTTTAAACTTTTAAACTTTTAAACTTTTAAACTTTTAAACTTTTAAACTTTTAAACTTTTAAACTTTTAAACTTTTAAACTTTTAAACTTTTAAACTTTTAAACTTTTAAACTTTTAAACTTTTAAACTTTTAAACTTTTAAACTTTTAAACTTTTAAACTTTTAAACTTTTAAACTTTTAAACTTTTAAACTTTTAAACTTTTAAACTTTTAAACTTTTAAACTTTTAAACTTTTAAACTTTTAATCTTTTAGACTTTTAAATTTTTAAACTTTTAAACTTTTAAACTTTTAAACTTTTAAACTTTTAAACTTTTAAACTTTTAAACTTTTAAACTTTTAAACTTTTAAACTTTTAAACTTTTAAACTTTTAAACTTTTAAACTTTTAAACTTTTAAACTTTTAAACTTTTAAACTTTTAGACTTTTAAACTTTTAAACTTTTAAACTTTTAAACTTTTAAACTTTTAAACTTTTAAACTTTTAAACTTTTAAACTTTTAAACTTTTAAACTTTTAAACTTTTAAACTTTTAAACTTTTAGACTTTTAGACTTTTAGAATTTTAAACTTTTAAACTTTTAAACTTTTAAACTTTTAAACTTTTAAACTTTTAGACTTTTAGACTTTTAGAATTTTAAACTTTTAAACTTTTAAACTTTTAAACTTTTAAACTTTTAAACTTTTAAACTTTTAAACTTTTAAACTTTTAAACTTTTAAACTTTTAAACTTTTAAACTTTTAAACTTTTAAACTTTTAAACTTTTAAACTTTTAAACTTTTAAACTTTTAAACTTTTAAACTTTTAAACTTTTAAACTTTTAAACTTTTAAACTTTTAAACTTTTAAACTTTTAAACTTTTAAACTTTTAAACTTTTAAACTTTTAAACTTTTAAACTTTTAAACTTTTAAACTTTTAAACTTTTAAACTTTTAAACTTTTAAACTTTTAAACTTTTAAACTTTTAAACTTTTAAACTTTTAAACTTTTAAACTTTTAAACTTTTAAACTTTTAAACTTTTAAACTTTTAAACTTTTAAACTTTTAAACTTTTAAACTTTTAAACTTTTAAACTTTTAAACTTTTAAACTTTTAAACTTTTGAACTTTTAAACTTTTAAACTTTTAAACTTTTAAACTTTTAAACTTTTAAACTTTTAAACTTTTAAACTTTTAAACTTTTAAACTTTTAAACTTTTAAACTTTTAAACTTTTAAACTTTTAAACTTTTAAACTTTTAAACTTTTAAACTTTTAAACTTTTAAACTTTTAAACTTTTAAACTTTTAAACTTTTAAACTTTTAAACTTTTAAACTTTTAAACTTTTAAACTTTTAAACTTTTAAACTTTTAAACTTTTAAACTTTTAAACTTTTAAACTTTTAAACTTTTAAACTTTTAAACTTTTAAACTTTTAAACTTTTAAACTTTTAAACTTTTAAACTTTTAAACTTTTAAACTTTTAAACTTTTAAACTTTTAAACTTTTAAACTTTTAAACTTTTAAACTTTTAAACTTTTAAACTTTTAAACTTTTAAACTTTTAAACTTTTAAACTTTTAAACTTTTAAACTTTTAAACTTTTAAACTTTTAAACTTTTAAACTTTTAAACTTTTAAACTTTTAAACTTTTAAACTTTTAAACTTTTAAACTTTTAAACTTTTAAACTTTTAAACTTTTAAACTTTTAAACTTTTAAACTTTTAAACTTTTAAACTTTTAAACTTTTAAACTTTTAAACTTTTAAACTTTTAAACTTTTAAACTTTTAAACTTTTAAACTTTTAAACTTTTAAACTTTTAAACTTTTAAACTTTTAAACTTTTAAACTTTTAAACTTTTAAACTTTTAAACTTTTAAACTTTTAAACTTTTAAACTTTTAAACTTTTAAACTTTTAAACTTTTAAACTTTTAAACTTTTAAACTTTTAAACTTTTAAACTTTTAAACTTTTAAACTTTTAAACTTTTAAACTTTTAAACTTTTAAACTTTTAAACCTTTAAACTTTTAAACTTTTAAACTTTTAAACTTTTAAACTTTTAAACCTTTAAACTTTTAAACTTTTAAACTTTTAAACTTTTAAATTTTTAAACTTTTAAACTTTTAAACTTTTAAACTTTTAAACTTTTAAACTTTTAAACTTTTAAACTTTTAAACTTTTAAACTTTTAAACTTTTAAACTTTTAAACTTTTAAACTTTTAAACTTTTAAACTTTTAAACTTTTAAACTTTTAAACTTTTAGACTTTTAAACTTTTAAACTTTTAAACTTTCACACTTTTAAACTTTAAACTTTTAGACTTTTGCCTTTTGAAATTTTAAACATTTAATCTTTTGGACTTTTAAACTTCTAGACTTTTAAACTTTTAAACTTTTATTCAACTTTTATTAAACTTTTGTTAAACTTTTATTAAACTTTTGTTAAACTTTTATTAATTTTTTGTTAAACTTTTATTAAACTTTTGATAAAGTGTTATTAAATTTTTGTTAAACTTTTATTAATTTTTTGATTAATTTTTATTAAACTTTTGTTAAACCTTTGTTAAACTTTTATCAAACTTTTATTAATTTTCATTAAACTTTTGTTTAACTTTTATTAAACTTTTGTGAAACTTTTGTTAAATTTTTGTTAAACTTTTGTTAAACTTTTATTAAAATTTTGTTAAACTTTTGTTAAATTTTTGTTAAACTTTTATTAAACTTTTGTTAAATAAACTTTTGTTAAACTTTTATATACTTTTAATAAACTTTTGTTAAACTTTTATTAAACTTTTATTCTTTTATTAAACTTTTATTAATTTTTATTAAACTTTTGTTAAACTTTTATTAAATTTTTGTTAAACTTTTATTAAACTTTTGTTAAACTTTTGTTATACTTTTATTAAACTTTTGTTAACCTTTTGGTAAATTTTTGTTAAACTTTTATTAAACTTTTGTTAAATAAACTTTTGTTAAACTTTTATAAACTTTTATTAAACTTTTGTTAAACTTTTATTAAACTTTTATTAATTTTTATTAAACTTTTCATAAACTTTTATTAAACTTTTGTTAAACTTTTGTTAAATTTTTGTTAAACTTTTTTTAAACTTTTGTTAAACTTTTGTTAAACTATTATTAAATTTTTGTAAACTTTTATTAAAATTTTAAACTTTTAAATTTTAAACTTTTAAACTTTTAGACTTTTAAACTTTTAAACTTTTAAACTTTTAAACTTTTGGACTTTTAAACTTTTTAACTTTTAAACTTTTAAACTGTTAAACTGTTAAACTTTTTAACTTTTAAACTTTTAAACTGTTCAACTTTTAAACTTCTATACTTTTAAACGTTTAGACTTTAAAACTTTTGATCTTTTGAACTTTGAAACTTTTAAAATTTTTGGACTTTTAAACTTTTAGACTTTTAGACTTTTAAACTTTTGAACTTTTGAAATTTTGAACTTTTAAACTTATAAACTTTTAAACTTTTAAACTTTTAAACTTTTAAACTTTTAAACATTTAAACTTTTAGACTTCTAAACTTTTGAATTTTGGAATTTTGGACTTTTAAACTTTTACACTTTTACACTTTCACACTTTTAAACTTTTAAACTTTTAAACTTTTAAACTTTTAACTTTTGCCTTTTGAAATTTTAAACATTTAAACTTTTGGACTTTTAAACTTTTAGACTTTTAAACTTTTTAACTTTTATTCAACTTTTATTAAACTTTTGTTAAACTTTTATTAAACTTTTGTTAAACTTTTATTAATTTTTTGTTAAACTTTTGTTAAACTTTTGATAGTGTTATTAAACTTTTGTTTACCTTTTATTTAATTTTTGTTAAACTTTTATTAAACTTTTGTTAAACTTTTGTGATTCTTTTATTAAACTTTTATTAATTTTTATTAAACTTTTGTTTAACTTTTATTAAACTTTTGTTAAACTTTTGTTAAATTTTTGTTAAACTTTTATTAAACTTTTGTTAAATTAACTTTTGTTAAACTTTTATAAACTTTTATTAAACTTTTGTTAAACTTTTATTAAACTTTTATTCTTTTATTAAACTTTTATTAATTTTTATTAAACTTTTGTTAAACTTTTATTAAAATTTTGTTAAACTTTTGTTAAATTTTTGTTAAACTTTTATTAAACTTTTGTTAAACTTTTGTTAAACATTTATTAAACTTTTATTCTTTTATTAAACTTTTATTAATTTTTATTAAACTTTTGTCAAACTTTTATTAAACTTTTGTTAAACTTTTGTTAAATTTTTGTTAAACTTTTATTAAACTTTTGTTAAACTTTTGTTAAACTTTTATTAAACTTTTATTCTTTGATTAAACTTTTATTAATTTTTATTAAACTTTTGTCAAACTTTTATTAAACTTTTGTTAAACTTTTATTAAACTTTTATTCTTTTATTAAACTTTTATTAATTTTTATTAAACTTTTGGTAAACTTTTATTAAACTTTTATTCTTTTATTAAACTTTTATTAATTTTTATTAAACTTTTGGTAAACTTTTATTAAAATTTTGTTAAACTTTTGTTAAATTTTTGTTAAACTTTTAATAAACCTATATTAAACTTTTGTTAAACTTATATTAAACTTTTATTCTTTATTAAACTTTTATTAATTTTTATTAAACTTTTGTTAAACTTTTATTAAATTTTTGTTAAACTTTTATTAAACTTTTGTTAAACTTTTGTTATACTTTTATTAAACTTTTGTTAACCTTTTGGTAAATTTTTGTTAAACTTTTATTAAACTTTTGTTAAATAAACTTTTGTTAAACTTTTATAAACTTTTATTAAACTTTTGTTAAATTTTTATTAAACTTTTATTAATTTTTATTAAACTTTTCATAAACTTTTATTAAACTTTTGTTAAACTTTTGTTAAATTTTTGTTAAACTTTTTTTAAACTTTTATTAAACTTTTGTTAAAATTTTATTAAACTTTTATTCTTTTATTAAACTTTTATTATGTTCTTGAATATTTTAATTAATAGGCAGTGGGATTTAAACGGAATAGATTAATTAGTAAGCAATTAATTTATTACTAATTTGATTTGATTTTAGAGGTTTGTCTGGAATTAACTAATAAAGATGTGAATCTGGAATTGAACTTATATGGTTTCAGGAATTAGATGATTTAAATTTGAATTTTAAATTTTTTAAAAAATAAGTAATTGCCTTAAATTTTTGTGTTACAATTTAATTGATAATTAAGAATGGATTGGATGCAGTGAAATGTGCAGATTGGAAACCGGGCGCGGCTTCATTGTTTACCTGTTATTGTTCATTATTTTAATTATTTATTATTGGACTTTTAGAGCGGAGAAATCGGGCGCGGTTTTTATTTAATTATCGTTCATTATTTAATTGTTTATTTCATTTGTATAGTTGATTTATTAACTTTAATTTAGTATGGAAAGGTTGAACTATTAGTATTTAAGCTATTTAAGCAGAATGAAGTAATAAACAATTAATTATTTAATTTTGGTTTTAGTGGTATTCCTGGAATTAGTTAATTAATTTCTGGCAAAAGCTATTAAGCAGGAATTGGAAATACATTTCTAGGGTTTCAGATTTTGGTTTTTGATTTTAGAATTTTTGTTTAAAAAAAAGAGATTTAGTGTTAAAAATTCATAATTTAGGATTACAATTTTTATGTATCTTGATTTTCTGGTTATATAGTTAGTAATTAATTTGCTGTCGTTTAATTTAGATGTCGAATTGAATTTATTTTATTTAAGGGTGTTAAGGTCTGATTTTAAATAAAGAATTAGTAGTGAAGTAAATTATGTTTTGGGTTGAAATTAAATTAGTTTTCTATTAAAATTAAGTTGAATTAAATTTAGTGAAATTAATTTTTCGGTGTAGAGTCATAATATTATTGTTGATGTTGGTATTAGTATTGATGTGGGTGTTGGTATTAGTGTTCGTATTGGTGTTAATGTTCATACTTAGTGGTATTAATGTTAATGATAGTTTGGTTGAGGTTGTGGATGAACAAGGGCTTTATATAGCAAATATTTACTGTTTAAGATTTTTGATGATAGGTTTAACAACTAACAAATTTCATCAATAATGTGTGATAATGAGTATGCTGGAGGAAGAAGAATCTAATATAATTGATTCATAATGTAATTAATGCCTTAAGGCTTAAAATTGAATTATGATTAATAAATGGTAATATTATTTTTAGGGATATAGGAACATCTTTACATTTGAATTTAGATTATATTATATTTATTGCTGTTTTAATATTTCTCTTAATTGTTGAAAGCTAATACTTAAATTTTTGAAATTAAAGAGCGGTTGGACTAAGTGAGAGTAGAAATAAATAACTAATTTGTTTTTGGTTTCAGAAGAACATCGAAATATATTTTATCATAAATTTTGTTAAGCGGAAGTTTGGAGTATTATATAAATATAAATTCTAGTTTAAGATATTATTTCAGATCGATCAGGTCCATACGTTTTATTATTAATATTTTAATTGTGTTGTCATTGTGCTGTCATAAAACACTAACTATCGGCTTTATTAGGTATCTGTAACCGGGCCGAGTCTATCCTCACTAACATTCCTTTCCCATTGCTAGATTTTGTTACATGTAAAAGGTGTACGATGGCTGCCTGGCCAGGGGCGGATATCACACTATTAGACTTATGTGGTTATCGATGTGGCGCCTTTCTTTACTGACTGAATATTGCTATGTTTGGCTTCATGAAAAGCTGAGTATGATGGTACATATTTCCTTGGTGAGGGAGAGTTATGGTGTCGTGTTGTAACATGGGTATAATGGTATGGTATTCGCATTTATAATACGGGAGACTTGCTTAATGCTTGATCGTACATTGAAATCAACCATGTAAAATAAACTGGTGAGGTTTAACAAGAATAAATATAACAATCTCCACACTGTTACGAAATGGCATATAGTCCATGTGGTTCGCAAGGCATGAGGCTATTATTCCCAGTTAGTGGCTTCTTAGAACAATCCCTGCGGTATTCTTGTTATTGGCTGAACCAAAGAGTACTCAAACTAGTGAAAATTTTGCATGACATAAAAATAAAATTCAAAATGTGGCATTTGCTACACCGTTGCGAAATAGCATATCGTTCAAGTGGTGCACAATACGCGGGCTAAAGGCTGTTATTTCCAGTTAATGCCTCTGTAGAACTATCCATAAATTAGTCTTCTTCATCTTTTTTGGTTAAACTTCAGAAGTCCAATTTAATTATTTTTTTTACAAAAGTTAAACCCGTTGAAAATATACATATTAATTATTAGCAAGAGCTGCATGATTTATAAGAAAGAGATATTAAATCTCATTTGTTACTAATTTTATATGTGACCACCAACACATATAAAATTTTTCAAATTCCAATTGGATAGGTACATGTTATTTTTTTTGTTATAAACTTCAATATCGCATTTTTCGACATTTTTTTACTACTGGTACAACTGGGTAATTCAAAATAAAATATTGATTTATGTGTAGTAAAATACTTTTCATTCCAATCGGTTATCTCAAACACTTTAACACAAAAAACACTTTTTTTTTTTTTTTTGGTTTAAATCTACGCAATCTGTTCTGGGGCTAAAGGCACTCCGAACTCTTTCGCAGTTTACTTTTACCGTCCTACTTTACGCAGTAGTAGCCAAATCGGGAACCTGCACATTGCATTGCCTCATGCCAACCTATAGTGCTGACATGAAAGGTGGGTCGGCCTATGGATTCTGCACTCTCAACAGGCGATCATAGATATGTTCATCCTTATCACCAACCTTAATCAGTTGATGAAAAATGCGGTAAACCGCACTGTGCCCTTTGCTCGGCCAATACACACTTGAACGATTTATTATGTTTAGTGGACGAGTAGATAATAAGGAGTAGGGTCGAAAGACCGAATGTCGAAAGGCCAAAAGTGTCGTAAGGCCGAATGTGTGGAAAGGCAGATTGTCGAATGGCCGAATTTCGGAGGGCTGAATGTGTCGAATGGCCGATTGGGACGAAAGGCCGAATGTGTGGAAAGGCCGAATGTCGAAAGGCCAAAAAATTTTCAAAATCTACATTTTTATGAAAACGAAAATTAATATTTCTGTCAAAACTTTTGTATAAAAATGTTTAATAGTAAATCGCCTTAAATATTAAATCTTCTTCCATTTTTTTTTGTCGTAAATTTAAAAATTAATTAATTATAATAAAAAAAGAAAAATAAATAATTTTTTTTCCGACAAAATTTGAACACATTAATATGCTACATACACAGGATTTATTAGCTCATATTTTCAATTTATTTAAATCATTTTACAACAAGAAATAATTTAAATAGTTTTAAATATTGATTTCAATCAATTAAGTGAAGGAAAAATCGGCCATTCGACACATTCGGCCTTTCGACATTCGGGCTGTCAGCCCAATCGGCCTTTACACATTCGGCCTTTCAACACTTTCGGCCTTTCGACCCAATCGGCCATTAGACATTCGGCCTTTCGGCACATTCGACCATAAGAGATTCGGCCTTCCGACATTCGGCCTTTCAACATCGAACGGATAATAAAAGATGATCCCATTTAATTTTGTTAAATTAAAAGTACAATTCGATCTAAAAAAAAAAAAAATCATTAGAATCTATTTTCGTTCATCAGCAGCGCGCAATGGTAAAATAAAAAACAACCCTCGCCGAAACACACTAAAGTTTTTTATTAGCATCATACAAAAGTAGAGTCTAAGAACAAAATCGTTATAAGAAAATATACGGAACTTTGACAATTGAAATTAATTAATAGAGTTTCACATCCTACATTCTCGAAGGTTTTGTTGTTCGCAAAATTTTATTTCTCAGATTTTGTCTTGACAATAATGGCCATTTTTTTCTAAATGTATACATATATTTGGATGTATGTTGGGTGAATTTTTTTTAGGGTCAAGGAAATACGAGAAAATTCGAATTTGTATGTACTAAACGAGTATACGTATAGACAAAACCAGTGTAATTTGACTTTTATTATTGTTTAGTTGGAAAATTAGAAAGAAGACGACAAACAAAACGTTGGTGGATGTATACACAAAAACAATTTAGAACCACAATTAGATATAATGAGCTACCAAATATATTTATCTGGAAAAACTTGATTATACCAAACAAGACGAACACAAAAAAAAAAAATGTTGAATTTTTTTCGACAAAATTTTCTTCCTAAATTACAGCAGGGTACGTATACCTAAATTAATTTCATTTCTTTTTCAGCATGGAAATGAATAAAGGCAAAATCGTTGCTAGGAATGGTTATATTATTTGTGTATATATATAATCAAGCAGTGTTGATATATACACACAGTTGAAATTGAATATGACTTTTGACTTTGCTCCGAGCACCACCTCTTCGGTACCCAACATGCAGCTGCCTAATACATGACCAGAACAGCTCACGTGATCCGCACCCTACTGGAAGGTTACAGAGCCGGTAGATTAATCTACTCAACTTTGGTCCTCCCCCCAATAGACGCCAAACCACCAAGCTGAATACCATAAGTCCAAATCGGTTTCAATATTTGCTTATAAAGTAGAAGCTTGTTATATGTTTGTAAAGAAGAGTTCATTCCCATCAGCCAATACATCTTTCTGAATTTAAGTATTCGTTTTTCACTTTTCTTCTTGACGTGTGCTTTCCACCGACGTCCCCACCCAGGCCCTGTGGTCCTTGTTGCATTGATTTAATCCTAAAAAATGTATCTTTCATGTAAGACTCCAGTGCTTTGGTAGAAGATTTTTTATCTTGTGGTTAAGTCCTTCATGCCACACTCTGCACACACTTTTGGAACGTCTAAGAATATCTTTGAACAGACTTTCTTCTCCTCTAGTACTTTCTCGGTTATATTGATTGTTCTGTGAACTTGAGTATTGGTTACGAAAACCGGACTGATGGCTTAAAATCAAATATGCATTTTCTCTCGATTATTGGATTTAACCTTTTTGCCAATAGCTTTTCAAAGCGTTTGGACATGACTGGCAATAGCGAAATTGGCTTAAACGACGAAGTTTCACGTGGTGGATTCACAGGTTTTGGAATATTAATGACTTTGGATGGAAAGTTATTTGATTCCAAAAGATATATTTATAAGATTGATGACCTTTACCAGAACTTTCCCTGGCAGTTCTGGATTTCTGTAGTAAAAAGCTGGAGCATGACTTCTTTTGGTGTTGTCGATAGGATTCTTTTACTTTCTTGCCCAGCGTGGCCAGCCTTGCTGCATGCTCTCAAAAAAGGCAGGGGCCTGGTGTGCTCCACGTCTAGTTTTAGTCAAATTTGTCTTGCACAATGCAGGTGAGGTACTCGTATTAGTTCATTTTTCCTCTGCTAAGGCTAGCGCCTGTTTCCTAAGTGCCAGTTTAGGCGCTGCGAAAGGGCTCTCCAGACTTGTGGTTTCCGGTTGCAGCTCAAGAGTTGTACCAGTTCCCTATGCCGTCCGAGTGACAGGGACCCAGATTAGCTGAAGGTTGAGGGATAAGTGACAACTCAACGCCACCTGTGACGCCAATAAAACTAATTCCAGCGCCCTGACGTCAAGAACTCTTCAATCGCTAGCACCATAGCCTGACGGGTCTTTCAATAAGGAGGTTCGATTTTTAATGTAAATAAAACAAGTTGTGTGTGAAATATCAACTCAATTTTTTTTTTTTTATTTCAAAGAATGTTTTATTGACGTATAACCATTTTATGGCATGAAGTATGGAATATAACGTCGTTCAAAAGAACGCCGCGACTTTGCTTGGTGGTATGTATTCGGGAGGTCCAATTTTTGATGACTTTGTCGCATAAATTTGGCTGAATTTGCTGGATGGTGTTCGTTATTTTGACTTTGAGGGCATCAATTGTTTACCGTTTATTTGCATAGACCTGCGTTTTAAGACAGCCCCAAAGAAAGAAGTCTAAAATGGTTAAATCGCACGATCTTAGTGACCAGTTCAGGTCGACCGACGCCTCGCGAGATAACCATGCCCTCATATTTGTGGCATGCGTTGACGGTTATAGTAGTGCCAGTTTAGTTTTGGAAGAAGTACGGACCGACGATTCCGGCAGAATCATCGTTATGGTGATCAGCCATATATTTCTGAATACTTCACACATTTGACAGAGGTTGCTTTAACAATATGGCTGCTAAAACCCAACAAATTCAGGCATTTGCTTCATGTACCACTTTTTGAAATGCAGTTTAATATTATGCAGCTCCAAATTTGCCTCCAAAAGATCTTAGCCTCTTTGCGGCTTTTTCGTCTTCAGGCAGTTTGGAATTTGTAAACGGCTATTTTGGGTAGTTCCTAAACAATAGATTATTATTTCTGACAATTCGATAATCAAGTGTTTTTTGAACTTTCGCAATAGAGGTAGAAAAAAATATTTAAAAAAAATGTCAGGTGTACTCAAGACCATTAGATCCTTGGTTAACTCGGGGTTTCATATGTACCTTCGGAGCCAATGAAGTGTACAACGTCTGGTTGCACATTGTTATCGAATTCCTCGGTGATTTTATTAATTTCTACTTCTTCGTAAACGTTATCTTCACGAACTTGAACTTCCCCATCAAATTCATCGTCACTATTTGATCAGTTATTTACTATCTCCTCCATCTGTTCTAGCGTTAAAATACCATGGTCGCCAGCCCATTTTTTCTAAAAACAAAATGCTTTACTTAGTGCATAATTTTTCATATTTGATACCATTTCATATTATTTCTCGGCTGATTTGTTGCGTGTATCTCCACAAAGCAACGTCTTCAATATTTCGACTGTTAGAATCGTTGCTTCAATAGCTCTCTTTAGAAGGTGTTTCATGGATCTAACGGCTGTTTAACAGACAATAGAAATGATTGGATGTTTTACTCCATATGCCACATTGGAATTTGGGATCCTCCAACTCGCAATATTCTTTATAAGCTTCGAGTTTTTAGGGACTAATATTTCCTACTCCAAACAACTTTGTTGAAGTGCTCTAAAACATACTCTGATCGCTTATTACAACTGTGTCACTGTTATTTGCCCTTTGTGTTTTGCTGCTTCTCTCCGTGCACAGCAGCTTACATTGTTTATTGACAGTTCTAATAATTTTTCTGTATATAAAGAAGTTTCTAGGCCAAGTCTAAAGGAAACGAAACACTCTGACAATTTGCTATTAATACTGTGCTGAATTGTGATACTTCTTATTCTTCAGAACCGTGGGTAATTTCGTACTGGAACATCAGGCAGAAAATCTACAACAAATGTTGAGTCGGTTCAACAAACTACGCTTGTTACGGTAATTTGTAATATTTGGTTTATAAATTTCATTTGTTTTGCTAATAGGTGTGCTGCACAAAGTTCCAGCCTAGCGATTGAAAGTTTTTTGAGTGAAGCCACTTTGTACTTCTATACCATCTTTCTGTTTCTGTTTGATTCTCTGCGGAAATTCCTCATCGCGACCTAAAGCGATTAAGCAAAGAGTCTGAAATAAGATTTTAATTCTAATCATTACAGGAGGCAACCACTTCTGTGGATCAAAAATCAGGCTGCTTTCAGATAACAATTTTCTTTTGGTATATACTAGAGCATCCAAGCTGTCACGATACGAAAATATATCCAATTTCAGTTTCCATTGTAAACCCGTCACCTTCATTACTATGCCATCTCCCTGTCATTTGCCCTCCATGTCATTTTCTCCCTGTAATTTGCCCTCCAAACTCTCGCTTGGTATTTCTTATTATCTTCTTGAACCAGTATCTGCCGTACATCTTCTCCACGTCGGCATTATAATTGAAGGCGTAGTAGTATAACGTAAAATGTTAGTTATACCGTAGGCCACACCATTAGTAAATCGCTTAGTGACAATCGTTCAATACCTTTGAGAATCCTGGATTCAAGTTGCCACCGATATCATCGACTCCCCACACTACAGTTGTTGGTAAAATACTGCTTCAGAATGTACGCGCATGTACAGTCATCATTTTTGTTTGCTCTGATAGTGACGTATGTACTATGTTGTTCCTTGGTGTCAACTAAATGTAGCAGCGTGTGATGCTTTCTATTACAATTCTGACATTTTGACTTTGATAATAATATCTAAACCTTGGGTGATTGACTCGTAAACAGTTGAAACATCGATTGGCGTCTGTAACACATTGACATCGTTCCATAACCGTAAGTTGCTTGAATTTTTCACAATATTGTAAAGTATGTTCGATGTTACATACAGGAAGCAGAAATTTGCAAAAAGTTTCTAAACTTGGTATGCCATCTTCGCAAGACGTTTGTGCCTATAATGCTCGAGTATCGGTATCTAATTTCTGATTTCTGTAATGATTCATAGAGATCCTTCAGATCTCTGATCCCTTAATCCGATAAATCTGCTTAGTTGCTACATGAAGCTTCTAATAAAAGCCTTAATTGTGTTCTATCTGGCGCATAACTTTCGGAATGTTTCAAAATAATTAGACTTAATGATTGATATATGTCGTAACAAATTGAAACCATCTTCTTTCAAAAATCCTTTCAGATATTGAAATTTCTGTGCTGGCAACAAATTGGTATTTTCGTGACTCGTTTTTACATAGAGGTCATAAAATGATTGGCACTTTATATATTAAGCAGAAAAGGGCTCAATAATAATCTTCGGAAGTTGAAAATCAACTGGTTGTGTCATGGTAATATTCATGCTTGTATTAGCTGTGTTATGTGATTCATCTTGGTTTTTCGCGTTATATTCTCGTATAAATCTGCATTGTCGAGATTCCACAACATAATATTGTTGCGTCTGTCTAATATGATATGTGTCGCTATGTATCACTATCCTGGTCCGTGTTTATGTGTAGCCCGTGCCACTTTGGAATGAAATCCATCGATGTCTCGTTTGTCTGCTGGATCCAACACGTAGTTATGCAGCTTTATTATTTAACATTTTAATGAAGCACGTGTGACTTTTTAAAATTTTAATTTCACTTCTGGTTTCTGGACATTATGCACATAATTGAACTTAAAAGTCGATAAATAAATAAAATGTTTGACCCGAAATTGTTTACAGGTCACATGAATATCAATATTGGCAAGAAATTCAGTGAAATCAACTCCACCATTTAAAACATCAGCGATGAACAAAGAACCGCATCCTCACGCCTGTCAATCAGTGATTCCAAATTTACAATTTTACAGCGATCGGCGTAAGGTGGTAAATTCCTTTTATTCTGCCACATTGAAAGTTTACGATCATTTTGTGCAGCAAGTATAGAATTAATTGTTTTTGTATTCGTTCAATCTTATACATCGGATCCGACGTAACCGATGCATACAAAATGCGAACAGTACAAACACTTAACGGAAACTGAATTACGAAAATCCTTGGTGGCACGACGAACAAAGCCCAGTAAACTATTAGACTTAACTACAATTAAGTTAATATGATCCCGGAAATCTAGCTGATTGTCGAAGGTGACTCCCAAATCCTTAAATGTCGTCACTCTTTCGAGCGGCTGATTATTAATGTGGTAAGGACGAGTACATTTTTTAGATTTAAGTATAATTTATTCGTAATGGTCCAATAGTATAATAAATCTAGATCACTCTGCAGTTCCATACATTGTTACGAAGTAGTTATGATTTTTGATATTTTCAGGTCTTCCACATAATGGTTACAGCTACAATATTTGAACAAAGATGCAATTTCATCAATAAATATGATAAACAGCACAGCTCAAAGGTGAGAATCCTGAGGAACGCCTGAGTAAATATCAATGGTTTTAGATGTAATACCATTTATTCTAACCACTTGCTTTCGTTCTCGCAGGTACGAGCCTGCCAGTCCAATCCAAAAGTAATTTGCATTCTCCAAATCTGTCTTAATTTCCAAGAAGAATGTGAAACTGCGGTATATCAAACGCCTTCGAAAAATCAGTAAAAATGACATCTAGCTGACTTCTAGATGCAAAAGCATCAAATACTTTCGGGGTCAAGCTTAACAGATTCGTAATGGTAGAACGTTGTTGGATGAACCCATGTTGTTGTATAGCTAATGAAGGTTTTACATTAAAATACAGATAATAGTTATAATCAGTTGAAATAATTTAGGTATGGATGGTAATATGGATATTCCCCATACGCTGTGGGTTTGATTCTGTGCTCACTACTTTGTACTAAATAATATCTTGGACACCTTAGTACAACACCAAAACAGTTTCATCATTGTCGTCATTCACAACGAATCAGCAATTTTTGCTTAGATTGTACCTCTCGGTAACAACACAGTGTTCGCTATATTTAAAACTAACTCATAAATAAAAAGTGACAATTTTATAATTAAATTCGTGGTGTATATTTGCTTACAACTAATAATAAATAAATAAATTAATTAACGTAGTGTTGGGGTGATGGTGAATTTTAGTTTCCCCCAAAAATTTGTAAATAATTTCTTTGGTGTCACAAATAAATATCGACCGCATAAATTGAATTGTGCGGTCGCCATATAAATAAGTTTTTAATTGTGATTATGTTAACAACATAAGCAGTGGATATTAGTGGTAACGATATACTGATAGCGGCATACCTCTTTCCATTTCGACATTGGCTGGAGTGTTGTGAGATATTCAACTTGCCATCGTTTCCAAAATGACTGTCTTAAGGGGAAATTGAATGAGTATGGAGAAATCTTCTTGGGGAATAGTGGTTGAATTGTGACCGATTAAAAAATGGTTTGGAGTTAAAGCATCACCTTTTGGATCATCTTGGGTTCGACAAATTGGATGGTTGTTTAAAATTCTTTCAATTTCGACTATCAGCGTATGCAATTCATTCTTAGTTAGTATAGTTGTATCAATTAATCGTTTTAGATGATATTTCCCAAATACCACCAAAATGAGGAGATGCTGGAGAATTGAAATGCCAATTAATCAATTGCTTGGAAGAATAAGTAGATATACCATTGGTATTATTTGACTGTTTAATTAGCTTATTAAATGTTTGGTGCAGTATTTTATTTGCACCCACGAAATTGGAAGTCATATCATTGGCTAATTCCATGTGAACCGCTTTTGCCCATTAGCTGATGATGACGTTCAGCTCTCGGTTTCGCACATATGACACAATTTTTCACAATTTTGCTTGGCCTTCCGTTTGCCGTTAGGAATCCAATATGTTCGACGTGATAATGATATGATTAATGAAGCACCGGTATGTAAAGGATGTCTTTAAAATCAGGTAAGTGACAAAAGAACTGACGACCGCCAACACGAAGAACTCCATGTTTGTCAACGAACGGATGGAGAGACTTAAGTGAACTTGATGGTTTGAGTGTGTGTCATTTCGGAGTAGTGCCGCGATTTCTGCTTCGCAAAATTTGTTTTATTCGTAACGGCAAATTTTGTTTAATGCGTCTAATGTTTCTTCTTTAAGCAAGTACGAACCTCGTGTGAGTATATGTTTATGACGTAAATTATTGACATGCCTCTCAGTAATTTTGAAAATGTTGAGAATTTCCTGAGTAAATTGTCAAACAATGAGTTACTAAGACACAAATTAAGTGCAAATGCCGTATCGCGCTCTTCTTCACACGTCCCATAAGAGGACTCCCGTTTAGGCCACGAGTCAACTGGTTTAAGCAGCCATTCTGGACCTGTCCGCCAAAGTTTGTGACCTTGCAATTGGTCATCGTCTGGAGTCATGCCCCTGGATGGCCAATGGTCTATCGTACCCTCAGCTGTGTTTTTGATTTTAGTACGTGAATCAAATTAGTGACCTAACTAACAATTCCAACCGGGGTATGGACAATTGTTTCACGGGAGCTACTCTTGTTTTTGTGACTAGGTAAACTTCAACGCAGCCATTTCGATCCAACATACGAAAATAGATGACACCGGCATATGCTACTTTGCTGGCGTCACTAAATGAGTCGGGAAATTTTCAAAGAGTTTATATTCTGCAGCTCATTTCTAATGGTTGACCATTCATTTTGACTTTAACCACCACTGAAGACACCCATGCCATGGGATCGAAAAGCCGACTAGAATCTGCCAGTACGTTTCGTTTACACCAGTATGGACGTTTCGGTAAGTTAAACATAAACGTAAACTCATCAGCAGTAGCATCCCACGAGATACCCAAAACTTTGGCTGAGAACCCATATTTCGCCATAACTTTGATTAATAAGTGTTTTAATGTAATTGCGTCGCTTAAAGTGTCGGCGCCTGCCATAATGTCATCTACATACATATTTCTCGTGATTAATTCAACTACGGTTGGAAATTGATCATGTTCAATTTCCGCAATATTTTGCGTGGATCTAATGGCCAAAAATGGAGTTGAGGCAAGCCCATAGGTAACGGTGAGTAATCGTCCGGCGCCACCTTTTTTTGCCGATACATTTTTTCGACATCTGTAGAAAACACAAACTTTCGTTCTCTAAATCTGAGAAGTATACTGAATAATGTTGGTTGTATTGTTGGTCCCGCGGGAAGAATACCATTTAGAGATTGACCAGAGCTTGTTTTTGTTTATTTACTTTATAGATTAATAGACACGGATAAGTTGACTGAAACTATCCCAAACGATTTAGAGATATATTGTGCTTACGGCTACCTCTGTAGAGGTAACTAAAATTTTTTATTAAGCAAAAGATTATTATATATATATATGTATATACCATCTTGATCAAAAAGTTCCCGGAATAACCACCGTGTGGCGCTCCCATGGTTCCGATTGGAGTTCTGTTTTTTTTTTGTTAAGTTGGTACATTTGTTGTTGATATTCCCTCTAAATCTTAGCGTCATAGCTTGACATTTGCAAAAGTTACGTAGTCAAGAGTACATCTATCTCTGTGTGTGTGTTGGTGATTATTTACAATTTTAGAAATGGATTTAAATTTGCAACAACGAACTTGTATTAAATTTTGCGTAAAAATCGGATTTAATGGTGCGCGAACGTTGAAAATGTTGTAAAAGTGTTTCGGCAACGATTCTCTAAAGAAAACGGTCGTTTACCAGTGGCACGAGCGGTTTAAAAGTGGTCGTGAGTCAATCGAAGATGATGAACGCAGTGGCAGACCATCGACATCGAAAACCGACGAAAACATTAATAAAGTAAAAGAAATTTTGGTCAATAACCGCAAATTAACCATCAGAGAGATAGCGGAGGACTTAACCATTGCCTATGGATCCGTCCAAGACATTTTGGTTAATGATTTGGGTTTCCGTCGTGTAGCAGCAAGGTTGGTGCCAAAAGACCTCAATTTCATGCAAAAAAGAGACTGTGTTGACGTCGCAAAAGACATGATTTGCGAGGCTGAATCCGATGCCACAGTCATCAAAAGGATCAGTACTGGAGACGAGACGTGGGTTTTTGAGTACGACACGCAATCCAGAAATCAGGCAAGTGAATGGCGTTAACCA
This sequence comes from Tipula vernalis, assembly GCA_958295665.1. Classification (NCBI taxonomy): domain Eukaryota; kingdom Metazoa; phylum Arthropoda; class Insecta; order Diptera; family Tipulidae; genus Tipula; species Tipula vernalis. The sequence continues at coordinate 169,011,436 of OY282558.1, read as the reverse complement.
AATGAGCCGCGACCAAAAAAACTACGTCGTTTTCAGTCATAAAAGAAAGCAATGCTCACGGTTTTCATGGATTACAACGGTGTAGTGCATCTTGAATTTTTGCCAGAAGGCCAGACCGTAAACAAAGAGTATTATTTGGGCGTTATGAGACGTTTGCGTGAAGCAATTCGCCGAAAGAGACCAGAATTGTGGGCAGAAAACTCGTGGATTTTGCACCATGATAACGCACCGTCGCACAGTGCCATCATTATTCGTAATTTTTTGACGAAAAATGCAACAAATACCATCCAACAGCCACCGAATTCACCAGATTTGGCTCCCTGTGACTTCTTTCTGTTCAATCGAGTTAAAAAACCATTACGGGGAACGCGTTCCAGCAGCCGAGAGGAAATAATAGAAAAATCGCAGGAAGCACTGATAGACATTTTGAAAACCGAATATAAAAAATGTTTCGATGATTGGATCAAGCGCTGGCATAAGTGTGTTGTAGTCGATGGGGATTACTTTGAAGGGGACAATATAGATTTAAATTAATAAACTTTTATTTTTAATTTTCTGAATAAATTCCGGGAACTTTTTGATCAAGGTGGTATATATATATATATATATATATATATATATATATATATGTAGAATGATTTGTGTGTCACCCTATTGATACACAGAAGATGCAAATGTAGTTGTAAAAAATCTGGTTGATTTACCTGTACAAAAAATGTACAGTGATATGAGCAGACTGATAACATATCTCGAGAAGGCGAGTCAAAAACATTTTGTGTGTTAGTTATATTTTTATTTTTCTTCGAGAAATAAAACAGTGATTTCCAAGTTTGGTTTATTCGATTTGTGTTTTATTTTTCTTGGTGAATCAAAACTTTTCCTACATGGGGCTCAACCGGGATCATATTGATTAAGATACGCATCAATATTTTCGGTATTATTACGGCACAATGGTGTACAAACAGGAAAGTGCAGTTTTTCGTTCGGTGAGTCGACGTTTAAATAATTTTGGTTTAAAAAACGCGAACCAAAATTGTTAAGCTGTGTGAATGTGTGTTATAAGGTTGTGAACGAGAGCCGCAACTTTCAGCAGTATAACTCACACAAAAGAAAAACTGTAGAAGTTTTGGTACAGTGAATAGTGTATTGTGAAAATTAACACAAGGACAGGATAGTGAAAATAGAAATTCCGGTATTAGTGATAAAATTATGTAACGCGATTTGCGGATTTATACGTAAAGAATCGAAGAGAAAATAAAATTATAAGTTGACGTTCGTTAATTATTTGGATAATACCGTAGATAGAACGAGTTTTAGTTTTTGAAATTACTTCGTGGTTTGGTAAACAATTTTGCAGTTAATATTGTGTTGACCATTTTTTCAAATATGTACGTGTTCCATCGGGTGTAACTCATAATTAATAAAATGGGGAAAAAAATCGAAAAATGGTAATGCCACCAGAGAATCAGTTGCTAATGAAGATTTTTACCAAAGAATGTTCGATAAATTTAAACAAAGTATCGATGAAATGACATTTTCTGATCGGAATTCATCACCTCACCGGCAAGGTCAAAATACAGTAACAGTTGAATGCATTGAAGATACGCTGCGTAAACGGGAAATTGCATTGAAGGATCAAGATATTGCCTTGCTGAAGAAAGAAAACGAGTTGTAACGGCGCGTAATACAACTTTAGTAGGAACGACAAACGAGCCCGACGTGCATGCAATTTCGTCGCCGAGATATACATTCAATGATGTGAAAGAATCGATTAACATATTTAGCGGGGACGATAGTTATTTAATCGACAAGTGGATTGAAGACTTTGAAGAGTCGTCGAGATTTTCCATGCGGACGGATCTGGACAAGGTCGTTTACGGGAAATGGTTGTTGGCGGGAACAGCTAAGCTGGCATTAAGAACAAGAAAAGAAATAAAGATAAACTGAAACAGTTTTTAACCAAGGAGTTCTCGAAGAAGTTCAACAGCGCCACCGTTCGTCGGAAAATGGCAGAGCGAAAAAAGATGCTAGAAGAATCTCTTAATCGGTATTTATTTGAGTTGCGTGAGCTGGCAGTATTGGGCAACGTTGAAGATTCTGCAATCTTTCAGTATTGCATTGATAGGATACCGGATCAACAAGTTAACAAACAAATTTTATATGGTGCTTCAAGTATGGAAGAATTTAAGTTGAAGCTTAATGACCATGAAAGGATTTATACAAGAGTAGGCCAAAACTCCACTCCAATGTCCAAGCCCTGTTTAAAACCAGCTGATAATTCTCAATCTGGTAGTAGAAATAATCGAATGTCGAAGTTCACCGTATGTTACGAATGTGGAGATAGTGGACACACCGCAAGTAGCTGAACGAATAAGGGAAAGGGAAGAAAGTGTTATAATTGCGGAGAATTCGGACACATTTCGCCATCATGTCCACAAAAGAAGAGCAAAGATGTTGCCGCAGTTCAAAATAAAATATCTCGTTTTGACAACGATTTGAAGGAGTTTACAATTAATGGTAAAAATTGGGTGGCCGTGGTAGACAGTGACAGTGATCTGAATCTAATATCTGAGTTGAAATTTAAAGAATTAGAAGTAGAAAATTTTGAAAATCAGGTTACCGTATTTAATGAAGTTGGTTCGAACGAGGTGATGACTAAAGGAAGATTCCAGGCAAATGTCAGTATAGATGGAGACTATTATAACACTGTTTTTCACGTTGTAGATGAAGGACTGCTTCCCGTACAGATACTCTTTGGGAAGGAGTTAATCAACCAAACGGTCACGATCCTCACGCCTAAGGCTATTATTATGCGTAAATGGATTCCGAAAAATAACATTTTTGTCATCGAAAGAGAAGATACGCTAGATTTAAGTCATGTAAACGATGTAGATATTGCCGAGGAGATCAAGAAGCTGGTAGTTAGTTATTCACCGCAAAAATCAGAATCAGCAAGCATTATAAAGATGACCATAGTTCTCAGTGATGACAGACCAATTTGTCAAAGGCCGAGACGGTTATTGCCGCTAGAATCCACCATTGTCCAGCAGCAAATAGATGAATGGATAAATGAGGACATTATTCGTCCGAGCGCGTCAAATGTTGCAAGTCCTATTGTGCTATCGAACAACAAAGATGGGTCGAAAAGATTTTGTGTCGACTTTCGGAAATTAAACAAGGTAGTGATTAGGGATAGGTACCCACTCCCGCTCATTGACGACCAAATTGACCAACTACGAGGTGCGAAATATTTCACGACGTTAGATCTACGTAATGGATTTTTCCACTTACCAATCTCTGAGGAATCGATAAAATATACGGCTTTTGTGACGCCGATTGGCCATTACGAATTTATGAAAGTCCCATTCGGCTTGTGTAATTCACCAGCAGTGTTCCAACGCTTCATAAACACCATTTTTCAAGAACTATGTATGGCGAAAATCGTTTGTATATACATGGATGACTTAATTGTACCTGCGGAAAATGTTGGAGACGGATTGGAACGATTTACGAAAGTTCTCGAGGTCGCAGCTCGGAACGGTTTACAGATGAATTGGAAAAATGTCAGTTTCTAAGAACTCGTATCGAATACCTTGGCTATGATATTGAAGAGAGGTGCGTTAGGCCTGGGAGGGCGAAACTGAAGGCCATCGAGAAGTTTCCAGTGCCGGATACTCCTAAAAAATTACAAAGTTTCTTGGGTTTAACTGGATATTTTCGCAGATTCGTGGAGGGTTACGCACTGATCGCAAGACTGTTATCCGACCTATTGAGAAAAAACGTGAAGTTCGAAATAAAAGAGGTGGAAGAGGAGGCAGTTCGAAAGCTGAAAGAAGTTTTGATTTGTCAACCAGTTTTGCAGTTATACGATGTTGTTGCAGAAACAGAACTGCATACCGATGCATGCAAAATTGGGTTAGGGGCCATTTTGTTACAGCAGTCTGAATCGGATGGACAATTTCATCCAGTATTTTACCTCAGTAAGAAGATGTCACCAAACGAGGAACGCTACAGTAGTTATGAGCTGGAAGTACTGGCGATTGTCGTTGCTCTAAAAAAATTAAGAGTGTATTTGCTAGGTCTCGATTTCAAAATAGTGACTGACTGTGCTGCTTTTAAGGCCACAATGAATAAGAAAGAGTTGAACGCGAGAATCTCCGGTTGGGCACTACAAATTCAAGAGTTTAATTATGAGCTCGAGCATCGACCTGGAAGTAAGATGAGGCATGTTGATGCCTTGAGTAGGGATCCGGTGGTTATGGTGATTGGAGATGGTTTACGTTCTAGAGTGATGGCATCCCAGAGAACTGATCGAGATTTACATCCCATATTCGAGCTACTCAAAAAAGACAATTGACAATTTTATAGTTAATAACGGAATTATTTTTAAATCACTTCAAGGCTCTTTGTCAATTGTTGTTCCGAGGCAAATGCAAATGGAGGTTGTCAAGCGTTATCACAATCAAGGTCATTTTGGGAATCAAAAGACAGAAGAATTGATATCGAGGCAATTCTACATTCCAAAGTTGAGCCAGAAGATACGTAGCTGCATAAACAATTGCATACCATGCATCTTAGCGGAGAAGAAAATGAGTAAACAAGAAGGGTTATTGCATCCGATACCGAAAGGTGATACTTCATTGAATACCTACCATCTGGACCATCATGGAAATCTTGCAGCAATCAATAAGCAGTACAAACACATCCTTTGTGTTGTGGATGGGTTCTCAAAGTTTGTGTGGTTATATCCGTCAAAATCCACAACAACCAAAGAAGTTCTCCAAAAGTTGGAACTGCAGAAGTCGGTGTTCGGAAATCCTAGGTATATTATCTCGGATCAAGGTACTGCATTTACGTCGCCAGAATTCCAGGAATACTGTAGAAACCAGTCGATTAAACATATTGCCATTACGACGGGTGTACCAACCGGTAATGGGCAGGTTGAACGTGTTAACAGAATTTTAATACCGGTGTTAACGAAGATAAGTTTGGAGAAACCTGATGAATGGTCCAAGCACACCGATACTTTGCAACGATTTCTAAAAAACAGTTACCAACGAAGTATTGGGATGACGCCGTTCGAATTGCTGATGGGGGTAAAGATGCGCTATCCCGAGGATCATAAACTGAAGGAGATCATAGAAGAAGAGGAAGCAAAGAGTTTCAGTGAAAGTCGTAGTAATCTAAGAGATGAAGCGAGAACACAAATTTTAAAAGTTCAAGAGGAAAATCGCAAGACCTATGATAAAAGGAGAAAACATGCTTCGTTATATAGCGTCGGCGAAATGGTGGCAAACAAAAAGAACCAGTTTAGTAGGGGGCATAAAATTGGTCCGAAATATCTTGGACCATATGAGGTAATACGATGTCGACGGGTACTACGTTGAAAAGGTTGGTAGAACAGAGGGTCCGAGGACAACATCGACAAGCGCAGAATTCATGAAACGTTACTACGATGGGTTGAACGACGATACAGCTGAAGAATATGAATGCATGGAAGGAGAAACAGAGGAAGTCGGTAGAGGGGACTGTGAGGTGGCAGCTACGGAAAAGTCCGGCCGGATGACTCGCAGGATGGCCGTGTAGAATGATTTGTGTGTCACCCTATTGATATACAGAAGATGCAAATGTAGTTGTAAAAAATCTGGTTGATTTACCTGTACAAAAAATGTACAGTGGTATGAGCAGACTGATAACATATCTCGAGAAGGCGAGTCAAAAACATTTTGTGTGTTAGTTATATTTTTATTTTTGTTCGAGAAATAAAACAGTGATTTTCAAGTTTGGTTTATTCGATTTGTGTTTTATTTTTCTTGGTGAATCAAAATTTTTCCTACCTATATATATATATAAATTATCTTACAGTTATATATATATATATATATATATATATATATATATATATATATTACACTTACAGTTATATATATATACATATATATATATATATATATATATATATATATATATATATATATATATATTACACTTACAGTTATATATATATACATATATATATATATATATATATATATATATATATATATATATATATATATATATATATATATATATATATATATATATATTAGGGTGGTCCTTATTTTCCAACCCTGCTTTTTATCTCGGGACACCCCATAAGTTTATTCCTCTGTATGAAAAACTTCAAAAGCCGAAATTTCTAAGCTCTAGGACAATGTTAACACGTGCCGCATTAAGCTTGAAGTATTCAAAATGAAGAAATGTTATGCGGGCAAGAAAACAAAGATGAAATTAATGCATGTTTTATTTTGTGTTCTATTTCGTGCATTTGTAATATTTAAAATATTTTCTATACAAAAATTGTGCAGCTAATCAATATATCGGTACTCCACCGAAAACATATTTTTAGTTGTTTTAAATTGTGTACGATTTAGGGGTATATCCTCCAACAGGTCGCAAATAAACTATTTGCGCTTCGAAATCTGACTACTCGATTGATTTTAACATGAGTTTTTCAATTTAATTTTTTTTTTTATGTGTTTTATTTGCTTATGCGACTAAGTAGTAAAAACATTATATAAAAGTTACCACCGACTTTTTGACGATGCAAATAAAATCAAGTAAGTCAAGACAATTACAAATCTAATCATATATTGTGCATTAGTGATATTTTATCTAAATTTATTAAAAGTGATTGCTAGTATTATAAGTGTAAAATGTCCCGACAAAAAATATTTTTAGTAGGTATTATGAAAAACCAATTACTCGGTAGTAAATTACCATCACAAGGCGAAGTTTTAAGTGTGTTGTTTTATAATATGCGAATGGTACATTTAAATTTACATGATAGCATTTGTCTGGTCATTGATGAATGTGTAATATTTTGGAAAAAAGCTCGAATTCCTATTCGAGCCCGATGTCACTGTGTAAAAAAATTAAAAAAACTATACGACACATTACGATTACTAGAAAAAAGTAAAAATAGAAATAGTGTCGTCTGTAAGGAACAAAGGCAAGAGTTTGAGGAAAGTTTAAACGACTTATTTGATATAGCACATGCGTGCGCTTTAAATATGATTGAAATCGAAGAAGACAAAGAGTTTTTGCTCTTACAAAGACAAAAAGGTCGCCGTGGATGTATGATTGGCACAGACAGAAAGCTCGCTGGAATCAAAAAAAGAAGACCTACGAGTAATCGAGAAAAAAAGGACATGGAAAGAAAATTAAAGCAGTGTTCAACAAATTGTGAAAATGGTACGTAAGATTCAATTTATTAAAATATTTACAATCGGAGGCGTAAAAATGTTGCATTTGATATTACACCTCAATTTTTTTCAGCTCAACTATGTTCTACATCTAGTTCGGAAGAAGAAGACACGTCGATAACGGATACCATTGATCGTGATTTTACAGTGAATGCACCGTCGGGATCAAAAAGGGCACGATTAACAATTTAACACCTCGACTCGCCGCAGCTTTCGATAAATGTAAAATTAGCGACCGTGACGCCGTTCATTTATTGACAGCCTGCGTGGAGGCCGCTTCTCTAAATCCTTTAGATTTTGTTATAAATCGAACTTCAATTAGACGAAGTCGGCAAAACTTTCGTGAATCAAATGTATCGCATATCAAATCGAAATTTCTCGAATTAAATTTGAATTTCACAGTGATACACTGGGATTCCAAAATTCTCCCGGATATAACCGGTAAAACTAAAATCGATAGACTCCCAGTCATTGCAACAGCTCCAAATGTTGAACAACTTCTTGGTGTTCCTGAGCTTTCATCTGCATCTGGATATGAAGTATCCTCTGCTGTATATGATACCCTTGAAGATTGGTCATTGCTTCATAAAGTTCAAGCGTTTGTATTCGATACAACTGCGTCTAATACTGGTCGTTTAAACGGCGCCTGCACTCTTTTGGAACAAAAAATGGACTGAGATATATTATATTTCGCTTGTAGACATCATGTCTTTGAGATTATTCTCCAAAACGTTTTTACTTCAGCGAAGTTTGCCCCATCTTCTGGTCCTGATATTCCACTATTTAAAAAGTTTAAAAGTCAATGGGAAAGTATTGACAAAACAAAATTTTCAATCTGGTCGTCAAACGAATTTACCAATAATGTTCTTATTGGTGTTAGGGAAGAATTACTAATATTTGCTGAACAAAAACTAAAAAATGATTTTCCTCGGAATGATTATAAGGAATTTCTTGAGCTCATAATTATATTTTTAGGAGCAGTTCCACCGGGTGGTATTAAATTTCGGCGACCAGGAGCTTACCATTTGGCTAGATGGATGGCAAAAGGTATACATATATTGCCTAAAGCTATTGCTATTTCAGAATCAAATTCCTATAAGTGCCAAAGATAAAAAGGCCTTACAAACTATTACATGTTTCATAGTTAGATGCTATACAGAACATTGGTTTTCTGCTCCAGATGCTTTGCAAGCACCATTAAATGATATAGTTTTTTTGAAAAAACTCGATTCCTATAAGAAATACGATAAAATTATAGCAGAAAATGCGTTAAAAAAATTTATAAACCATTTATGGTATCACAATGAGGAATGTGCAGCTTTTTCTTTGTTTGATGACAGAATAGAAGTAGAAAATAAACGACGGATGGTTAAAAAACTTTTCGGAGAAGATAAAAATGAAGATGAAGAAATTAAAAAGAAGTTATATCTAAATTTAGAAGATGTTTCCAGTTTCGTTAGCAAAGATCTTCCAACAGAATTACTCTCGACGAAATCGATGAAAATTTTTGAGAGATTTGGTTTGTCTTCAGCCTTTTTACAAAAGGATCCATCACAATGGAGTGAACAAACGGACTACAAACAAGGGCAGCAAATAATTGGGTCACTTAAAGTAGTTAATGATACAGCGGAGCGTGGAGTAAAACTTATGGAAGAGTTTAATGACAAAATAACGAAAGACGAAGACCAAAAACAATTTTTGCTGCAGGTGATTCCCTACTAACTTTATTTTAATTTATAAAATAAAATTAAATTACCTAGTGTGTTATTAATATTGTAATAATTATGACCAATTGTTTCAGATTGTAACAAATTATCGCAAAAAATACTCTGGATATAGCAGAGAAATCGTACAATTAATGAATATTAGAAAAGTATACGATACAGTACGTACATAAAATAATTATTATGTGTTTATAAACAAAATGAATTAAGAAAATTCATTATTGAAATACATATTTGAAATGTTTTAATTTAATTTAAATTATATTGTTACAAATACAAAGTTTATTTTGAATAAATAGGTAATAAAAAAATGAATAAACATTTTTCACTTATTTAACCTCGATGCGGCACGTGTTAGAGTGGTCTGATTGGCTTGAAATTTTGAATATTTAAGATTAGTGTATAAAGGAACAAAATTAATGGGTGTCGCGCCAGAAATTCTACCTTTCTTTTTACTCCATATAAATAAGGACCACTCTAATATATATATATATATAAATTATCTTACAGTTTTTTCTTGTTTCAGGCAAACAAAATGAAATGTTACCATTCGAATTGTAATAATTATACCTTTAATAATTTTACTTATTATTTGGATCATTTAAATCTTTATCACAAATATGAAAATATATTCATTTGTACTCAATGCGATAACAAACGACATTTCATAAATTTTAGATCTTTTAAGAGTCATTTTACCAAACATAAGAAAGAGTTTGTTGCAATTGATAATACATTATGTGTCTCAATTGAGGAAGAAAACGGCTATGCATCGAATATTTCTTCTTCTGGTGAATATATTGAACCAGATAAAACTAATAAGGAGTTTATTCCGAATTTAAATAATTTAAATAGTATTACATTTACTGAGGTTCTAGAACAACTAAATTCTCATCTAGTACAAGATTTATATAACATGCAAAATATAAACAGAAAATATATACAATCTATAATCACAATTTTTTGCCAATACAATAATAATTTGCTTACCCATATTGAGGAGCAGATGAGTACTAATGTCAAAGATACCGGAGCTAATGAAGAAGTGTCAATTATTGTATCAGAAGTTAAATCATCATTATCAAAAATTTCAACCGAGCACAAAAGAAAAAAAGAATTGAAGAAAAATTATTCATACATAGAACCAAAAAGTGTAGTCATTGGAGAACGTGTTGATAATTATAGGCATAACTTAGTCTTTTGCCGAAAACCATAAATGTAGAGGCGGTTCTGAATTCAATTAAGCCTATATTGAAAATTTTTTTTGAAACTCCAAAAGTATTTGATTCGGTTTTGAACTACCTAAAAGTTTTAAAATTTCCCTCTCGTGATATTAGTAGTTTTATTCAAACTGATTTCTGGAAAGAAAAAACAAACAAGTATAATAAAGATGTCATAGTTCTGCCTGTAATTTTATATTACGATGATTTTGAAACTAACAATGCTTTAGGTTCAAGAGCCGGTTTACAGAATTTGGACGCTGTATATATTTCCTTGCTATTTCTTCCAAAAGAAATGCATTCAAAACTTGAAAATATTTTCTTAGTTTTGCTATTCCACAGTTTAGATAGAAAAAAATATGGGAATTCTGTATTTCAACTGGTTGTAGATGAACTTAATTATCTGGAAACAATAGGCATTGAGGTAAATAAACAAAAAAATTGTTTTTTCATAGGCTGCCTGCGTTGGCGATAATAAGGGGCTAAATGGGATGTTAGGGTTCACAGAATCATTTTCCGCGTGCTATTTTTGTAGATTTTGCAAAATGGCTAGACACGAAACACAAAGTTGTGATAAATTGCCCTTGGATATTTTGAGAAACGATACTAATTATAGGGGATACCTATCGACAAATAACGTTTCTGAAACAGGAATTATTGGACCGTGCATATTTTAACCAGTTAGATATCTTTAATGTTACTGAAAATTATTCAGTCGATATTATGCACGATTTGCTAGAAAGCATACTAAACTTTGAGATAGCTTTAATTTTAGATAATTTTATAAATATTAAAAAGTATTTTAAATTAGAACAATTAAATAACAGAATTACAAATTTTGATTTTGGTAATTATGAAAATATCAATAAACCCCAATTCATATCAAACGACCATTTAAAACATCATAAACTGAGATATTCGGCTTCGGAGACACTATGGATGGCAAAATTTCTCGGAGTTATAATAGGAGAATTCATTCCAGAAAAGGGAAATTTTAGAAATTTCACTTCAAGATCACATCGATATGATAATTATAGATTACTTAGAATATTTAATTTCAAATCACCATCAATCTTTTATGAAAAGCTTTAACGTACCCCTTCGACCCAAACACCACTTTATGTGTCATTATCCATACATAATAAAAAAAATGGGACCTCTTAACGACCTCTGTACGAGATATTATATTTTGATTTTCATAAATATGCTTATGTCGTTAAAGAAAATCCAGAATTTGAAATACATAATTTTGAGCTTTTAAGTTATAGAGTTAAATCTCAGACGAATACCATGTATGAATTACAATCTCAATTAAATGTTATAAAATTCCAGAACTTATTGTATTTAATAATATTTAATTTAATTTTTATATTTTTTTTTTTTTACATTTTGAATATTTTTGTAGAATTTTGTAAATAAAATATAACTTTTAAAATGATTAAATAGAGTTTTATTTATTTATTTTATTTACTTATTCAATAGGAACCACCATTCTAACAAACGAGAGCAACAATAACTTATGGTAATATCTACCATTTAAAATATCACCACCAATACCTAAATATTGGAGAATATACTATAGTAAAATATCGGCAACACTATATTGTATACGCTACACTGCAATATTTATAAAATTAAGTGCTAAATTTCATATGGACCTTATTATTAAATACTATATAGCACTTGCTACAAAATTATATAAAACAAACTACTAATTTTAAGGGGTTCATTACTATGGTTTTAAGAATATTTTCCTATACGCTTTAATTCGCTGAACCGTTTGAAATAGTAAATATCCCTATAAATAAATGTAAATTTTACTATTTTTAAGGTAATCACTCCTATTGGCCAAATAGGATTATATGGAAAAGACTACCAATTTTATGGGATTTATTACTATACCTGATATGTACATTTTCCTATATACATTAAGACGCTGAACTTTTTGAAATAGTAAATATTGATATAAGTAAAAGTAAGATTTACCATTTTTATCGTAATCATTTCAACTCGTCGACTTCTAATTTTACTATAATTACACCTGCCCTCGATTATCACGGTAATTACGTTCCGCCAAATTACCGTGTAACTCGAAACCGTGTTAATCGCGACTAATACACCTGTCCCTCGATTAACACGGTACTTGATTAACGCGGCGAAACTTCTGTGTGTGTTAATCAACACTTTGTCTCAATTCGTTGACCGTGTAAATCAAATCCGTGTTAATCAAGTACCGTGTTAATCGAGGGACAGGTGTATAGTACTTTTTAAAAATATTCTATAGTACGCTCTCTGATAATTTACCACAATCTCCTGGGCTGCTATATTTTATAGAAATGTCTCTTATATTTTTTTTCCGTGTACCACCAACATTTTGATAATAAATTGTGCTAAAATCTTAAACTTTCAAATTCACTCCATTAGAGCTGAGCGCGGCACTGAATTGGATAAATTCTTGTAATGATGACCCCCCTTGCACAACAGCACAAGGTTTAACGGGGAAAGAATTACTGATGACCTACATTACATATTTACTCAGAGTCACATACCCGTATACATACATTAAACGCATAATATGTTTATCGATTTTCTGAGTTCTTTTTACATCCGACATTGAAATAAACTATGTATGTACATAGGTTTATAATTATAAATGAGAAACAGAAATTAATACAAAGGGAAATTATTCTGTGTAACTAAGTAAGTTAAAATAAATTTAAGCAAATGTAGCAACAACATTCCATTAATCGTATTTATTTTCCGTTTTGTAGAATGGGAGTTACGTTCCTATCAGTTTTTATTATCAAAGGCACCCCTCCCGACAAGGGTAAATTAAAATTAATTGCTTTAATTATCAGCTGTGTGTATAGGAACAAAAACAATAAAGAAAATCATGAAAATATCAAGTGATCAGTAAATAGCCGTTTATACGAGTTGAAAAACACATATTTGTAACAACAATGAAACCAATTAATCATTTAACAGTAGTATACCTAATCGTACATAGTTTTCCACTTTAACGAAAATTGTCAAAACTAAATGACTGATTTGTAATAACAGCTGCGTACAGTGTACCCATAGTACAGTGAAAATGTTTTATAAATTTTTAATTACAAAATTTTACTTTTTAGTTGCACAAACTTATAATTTTATAGTATCCTCCAAATTATATTAAAATGCAATGCTTTCACTAAATATACATTTTGTTCTTCTAATTAGTATCATTAAATTTCAAATAAAGCAACAAAATGAATTTCACAAAAAAAACTTGTTAAACGATGTTTCACAAACAGAAAATATTCGTAGTATTTTTCTCATCATTAATAATTCGAAAGACTTTGGAAAACAAAATAAAATTACATTTATTACAATTATCATCATCATCATCATCATCATCGTTCTTCTGAGCATCATTAAAATATGTATAATGTATTATGTACCGGCAAAAAATAAAAATCGAGGTATATGAACAAAACTTTTTATTTTACTCAGGGTTTCGATACATTTTTAAATAATTTTGCGATGAGGTGAAAAACAACATCCGGATGTTAAAAATTCTTCGATTCTATCCATTTAGTGTAAACCGTTTGTACATACATATTTAATTTTTTTTTCTACCTTGTTTTCGTTTTTTAATTATTGATGACGAAAAATGATGACATCCAAATTATATGATTTTCCGCTTTTTGTGTTTCATCTCCGCTAGTAACATGTTTTATTACGTTTGACCCATGAAATGTGCACGAAACAAATAAATTTGCTTTATTAATTAATAACCCAGATTAAATAAATTTTGGATTGGACGTAATCTTATACGTATATAGACAAAGTTGCAACATTCATTTTCAAAAAGTCGACAAAATGTTTTTTTACGATTCCCTTCGTTCCAATTGTTTCCTGAATGTTATTCAATTCTCGGAATAACTGAAAAAATAATGAGAAATAAATTAATTTATTTTTTCGATTAAATATCAATGATTACACAAAGTTTTATTTTTAATGAATTAAATACGTCGATAAGCAATAATTTTCAAAACATTTTCAGAAAAGATTTACTTAGAAATATCGTTCACAATTATATAGGTATGGTAAAAAATAACATGAAATTTAATTTCCGAATACCGTAGATTTTATTTTAGAAAATACCTGGATTATTGGATCACCAAAAATACTCAACGTACCATTGACATTGTAATACTTCGTATACTAGTAGTATGTACATAACTTTATAAGCTTTAAAAAACAAACAACTGTGGCTTGCGTTAGACAAAGGACATTTGATGGAACCTAGTTTGACAAGCCTGCACCACATGTTCAGAAAACAAATGATGTAAACTATCTCTGCCAGTAGCCAAAAGATTCAATTTCTAAATTTAATTAATTCCATAATTTAAAAATTTCTGAATTTATTCCTAATTTTGCAGGTAATTTTAATTTTTTTTAAATTATAATTTGCCTAACTTCGAAATGCTCAATATTTTAATTTGTTAATCCTATCCTCAATATTCCTAATTTGTTAATTATTTCTTTTTTTAATTTTTTTTTAATGAATGGTGTATACATATATATACAGGGTGTCCGGGTTTGGGATGCTGATCCGTCATGGGGTGATTCCTTGGTTCATTCTGAGAAACAAATCGTATGTGGAGGGGGGATCCATTCCATCCAGAAAAAAAGTACACCCAAATATTAAACTGTAACTTCCAAAATATTTATCGGAGAGCAACCAACTTAGTCTTATTTGTTTGGTAATCGTATAGGCTATTATTAAGGTTTAAGGGGTTATCTTGTATCTGCATCCGTTTGAGAGCTATGGTGATTTAAAGTTAAAAAAAAATATTTGTTTTTATAAAATCGAATTTTTCTCAAAAAAAAAAAAACGTTATAATTTTTTATTTTGTTTATTTAATTTTAATTTGTCATGATCTCCTCTTCAATCCCTCAATACAAAGTTTGGGTCGAGAAGTTATAAAAGGTGCTCAAAATGTCCTCCTTGTGATTGAATACATGCTAATATTCGTTTAAGTATGCCTTTGGTTATTTCAATTCTTGATAATTCTTCCCTTATCTGTTGTGCTGCTGTGTGTATTCGTTGTATAAGTTCTTCTTTTGTTTCAATTTCTTTGGAGTATACAAGCGCCTTCATCCTTCCCCATACATAAAAATCCAATACCGTAAGATCAGGGGATCTTGCAGGCCAATGAATTGGACCATTTCTTCCAATCCAATTATTTGGATAATTTTCGTTAAAAAAATTCCTAACATTATTATGGTAGTGACAAGGTGCACCATCATGTTGGTATGTATGCGAGAATCTACTTAAAATGGGAACATCATCAAAAAGGAGTGGCAAATCGTTTTGTAAAAATTGTAAATAACGTTCACGATTTAATCTAGGTGGTAATATGAATGGTCCAATTAATTTATCGCCAATTACACCAGCCTATACGTTTACACTGAATCGGTGCTGAAATGATATTTGTTTTTTCGAATGAGGATTTTCAGCAGCCCACGTGTGTAGATTGTGAAAGTTTGTTATGCCATCTCTTGTGAATTGAGATTCATCCGTCCATAGGATACGTTTCACAAAACTTGCATTGTCCAAATTCCTTTCCATCAACAAATTACAAAACTCCAATCTTGTAGTGCGGTCTATCGGTAATAGTTGTTGAACGGGTGTTGTATGGTATGGATGAAGATTCTCCTTGTGCAATACTTGATGAATTCGATAGCGAGAGACGTTTAATTGTAAAGCGAGCCTCCTTATGCTAATAGAAGGATTTGCTGTTACATTACGGATTATACCTTCGTCGACATCCAAATGGTTTGGTGAGACTGAATGGGGCTCCGCCCGGGTATTCGATCTTGTTACGATATTTGGCAGTCTCCTATGAATATTTATAAATACTTTTGCGTCAGGAATGCGACGTGTTGGAAATCTGAGTTGATATTCATTGCGAGCTCGTGCTGCATTAACATCGCAAAATCCGTAAACAAAATGGATATCAATGTACTCCTCACCTGAGAACTGTGCCATTATAATATTAATTTTATTAAATTAATTAAAATTTTGATTCACAACACTGATACAACACTAGATATTATCTCGAAACTAATGACTGAATCTGAAAATATTTATTTTTTATTTTTTCAACATTTAAACAAATGAGTTGATAATCATCGCCTACTGTTTTACAGATCAAAATAAAATTGGTAAAATATTAACACTATAACATCTTTTAATTAGATTGAGAATGAACGGAATACGAAGAAAACTATGGCACGTGGGTACAAGTAATGTATTGAAGGATTGTAGAGGAGATCATGACAAATTAAAATTAAATAAACAAAAGAAAAAACTATAACGTTTTTTTTGAGAAAAACTCGATTTTATAAAAAATAAATATTTTTTTTTTACTTTAAATCACCATAGCTCTCAAACGGATGCAGATACAAGATAACCACTTAAACCTTAATAATAGCCTATACGATTACCAACCAAATAAGACTAAGTTGGTTGCTCTCCGATAAATATTTTGGAAGTTACAGTTTAATATTTGGGTGTACTTTTTTTCTGAACCAAATTTTTTAAACACCCTGTATCTCAAAGGATATCAAAAATGGATCCCCCCTTCACATACGATTTGTTTCTCAGAATGAACCAAGGAATCACCCCATGACGGATCAGCATCCCAAACCCGGACACCCTGTATATAGGTATATATATATATATATATATATATATATATATATATATATATATATATATATATATATATATTTAAATATATATATATATATATATATATATATATATATATATATATATATATATATATATATATATATATATATATATATATATATATATATATATATATATATATATATATATATATATATATATATATATATATATATATATATATATATATATATATATATATATATATATATATATATATATGGTATGTTGTAGTAATTTATCTTTAATAAATGAGTTTAATGTTTAGAGGGGTACAGCCCATTGGCTATTCCCTATATGTTTGAAATTTAATTTAATTTAGCGGATTGCAGTATCATCAGCGAATGTTGCAATGGTGGTTTCATCGTAATTTGATAGATCTCGTGTATATAGAACATACAGTACTACTATGACGCTGCCTTGCGGTATTCCTGCCGATATTTTCTTTAATTCAGAGTATTTTCCTTCATATTTAACCCGGAAATAACGATCGGTTATGTAAGATTTTAGAATGTGATAAAACTGATTTGGTAAATCTCGATGCAGTTTAAATCCTAGTCCTTGATGCCACAGTTTGTCAAAAGCCTGAGCTACGCCCAAGAAGATTATTATTATTATTGACGGGCCATGTGGGCGATCAGCCACCTCGCCATGCGACCTAAAAGATCTATTTGGCTGCACACTGCTTAATTAACCGTCCAGTCAATATTCAGGTTCTTAATTAACTTGATAATATTAGCAGCCGGTACGAAATACATAATATCTGGGCTTATTGCTCTCCCTCCTCGATGTTTACTACAGCACGTACTTCCGCTAGAAAGACGGTAGCATTGGAACCCGAGGACTTCGAGAGGGATGTCCCACTCCCGTATATTCCTACTGTTGACGCCAAGGGCGTCATATCTGTTTTCCTAAACTGGTGAAACATTTGTTTTGCATTGGTTTAACAGGCTGCCAGCTCTGAAGGGTAGGGGAGTTGTGGGTGATGAGGTTGGTGGCCGCGTCGAGTTTTGTATCATGGACGAGTGTTGTGTGCTCGCTCAATTTGTTGTGTGTTCAGTCGGGTTTATTGATTTTTTTGAAAAGACCAAGTACTTGGATTTTCAACTTTGTGCTGAACACATCGTTATATACGATGTGTCATAAATTAAAATGTGTATAAATTGAAAATATAAAATAAATAAAATTGTTAAACCCAAAATATACAGTCCACATTATTCCAATCATAAACCCAGTGACAGGTTATTTGCGATTCGGGACAGGTTATTCGCGATCGGCGTAACCATTTTTGGTCCTTCGAGCCGGATATGTGCCGCACGACATATGAATAATCATCAAGTGTTTTTTTTTTGTAATTCAATCGTTGTGCGTGGCACCCACGGTATGAAACAATGAAGGTTATGTTTAATTAAATATAAATTGAATTTAACACTAGATTGCCCAAGGAAGTCATTTTGACTGCTTTTTAATTTCAATTAGAAAAAACAATTATGTATACAATGACAAAATATCTTAGAATTTTGTGACTTTTTGTACAACATAAAAATGCGTTTATTAATAATTGTAGTTACCTCTTTCCTCCTTCATTTCCGGTATATATTTGTGTTATATACCTATATTGCCCAAAAGCAGTCATTTTGACTGCTTGGGAAATTTTAAATAATCAAATGACTCTTGTTATATATACGTAGGCTAGGTTAGGTTATGTTACAGTGGCTGCTTTCCGCACACTTAGGCCAGTAGTGGCCCATTCTGATACCACCAGGGGTGGGGAGGTTGGTTCTTATCACAATCTGTTTTCTTTTTTCAATGTTCCTAGACCCAATATGTACTTACTAACTTGAGCAATGGTTGCTTGACGTCGTTGGTGAAGTTGTTGCCATCTCTTCCATCATTACCACTCATCCCCCACTCTTATTATTGAATTGAGTAAATTTCTTATATAACCAGTTCGACTCTGTATTGAAATAACAGTTTTCATTTTTTTCGATTACCGTTACATGATAACATACAAGTACATGATAAATCGTCGATTCGGGCGTATACTTGATAAGTTGCAGTTGCTCAATAACATAAAGAAACCAAACAATGTAATTAAGTAGATGTGAAAAAAGGTTCAATTTATTGTTTTATGATCGTTCAATTTTTCTACGATCAACCCAAAATTTATATTAGTTTTTAGACCTTATCCTCACCAATCTTATCTATATTAGTTTTAGTTAGGGTATATTTTATATTATATAGAAGAAGAACTTCTGTTGGTCTATCGAATGGTCGGTGATCAAATAAAATAAATATCATATAGTATCGTAGTGTCAGAGAGAACTAACTGAACTGAAAGAAATGTCGAATAGAAGTGAGTTATTGGAAAAGCCAAGGAACATAAATGAAGAGTGCTCCGATATAAGATCAGATGCAACAAATTCTGAACTATCATCTGAAGATGAAATGGATTATATTTAATGTGAAACATCTGATACTGAAGATAGCGATGAAGAGTCGATCACCAATGACGAAAATGTCGCTGTCCTCAATATGCCCAGGGAAAGGTGTAGGGTGCTAAGTAGTTCAGACTCCGATAAACTGAAAACACCTTTCAGGAGACCGAAACAGCTGCTGATTACTGTGAGGTCAAAATTTGACGAAGGTGATATTCCTGGAAGGTTACCATTTACTTGTATTTTCAAGGATGTGAACGGGCCAACAGGCTACGCAAAAAGGAACATTATGGCAGATAATCTTATCAATGCTTTCTCGTTGATAATAGATAACCATATTATCAAACATATAAAAAAGTGCACAGAAGAAGGAGGCCGCCGAATTTTGGGGAACGATTGGACAACAGCATTACCGGAAATACGTGCATTTATTTAGATTTTATATGCTCGTGAAGCCTGTGAGGCAAAAAATTTGAAACTGAGTCATTTATGGTCAACAAAGTGGGGTGCCGAATTTTTTAGAAAAACTATGGCCAGAGAAAAGTTCAAGCAAATCCTACGATTTATCCGTTTTGACAAAAGAACCGAAAGAAGTAGGTGCCTACAAACAAATAAATTTGCCTTGGTTTCGGAAATATAGGACAAGTTCATTGAAAATAGTCAAGCTTGCTATCAACCAGGGCAAAATATAACAGTTGACGAGCAATTATTTCCGTCAAAAGCCAGGTGCAGGTTTTCATAGTATATGCGTAATAAACCAAACAAACTTGGCATCAAATTCTGGCTTGCATCAGATGTTAGTAGCAAATATCTTTTAAATGGTTTTCCTTATTTGGGGAAAGATGAACAACGACCATCGTCAATGATTGTCAGTGAACACGTTGTTCTGAAACTTGTCGAGCCATATACAAGCTGTGGAAGAAATATCACGACCGATAACTTTTTCATTAGCATGTCACTCGCGACAAAATTATTGGCCAAAAAAAAACAACTCTAGTTGGAACTATAAGAGGAAACAAAAGAGAACTACCCAAAGCAGCCAAACAAACGAAGAATAACATGCCTCGTTTTTCCACTCTGCCATATAAATCAGAGAATTGTGTTCTTACAATATATAAAAGCAAACCAAATAAAACAGTAGATGTTCTAAGTTCTAAGCATAAATTTGTGAAAATTGATAAAAGTAATAAAAAAATGTAACCGGAATCTATTCAATTTTATAACAGCACAAAATTTGGAGTTGATATGGCGGATCAAATTTTTTTTTTTTTTTTCCTTTATTTAATATTACAACTGATTTACAAATCATTTAGTAATTTATCTTTCTTAAATGAAGATTCACATTTGACGGGCAGTAG
Organism: Tipula vernalis; assembly: GCA_958295665.1. NCBI lineage: Eukaryota > Metazoa > Arthropoda > Insecta > Diptera > Tipulidae > Tipula > Tipula vernalis. Next base: position 168,990,704 of record OY282558.1, on the reverse strand, counting down.
CCCAATGGTTACTCCCGTTTGAATTTACATAGTAATTATTTTTCTCTATCCGAATTAAATACAACTACCCAATTCCAAAGGTTTCTGCCTTTGAAGTCTTCTTACTGCATTGGTGGTATCCAATAAACTTCGTATGTCTGCATTTTGGTGCCGAGATATCCGCTGAATGTGTTTCTTCGCATGATTTTGTATTTCTTCACTTACATATTCCATGTTTAAGTCCCTATGGAGGTTATCATTTCTAATGTACCATGGTGCGTTTACAATGCCACGCAGCACTTTGTTTTGAAAACATTGAATAATTTGTACATTTGTCTTCTTGGTACAACCCCAAAGTTGAATACCATAGGTCCATACTGGTTTAAGTATTTGCTAATATAATAGCAATTTGTTATGTATTGTAAGCTCAGAGTTTCTACCTATTAGCCAATACATTTTCCTATATTTAATGTTCAATTCTTCTGTTTCCTTTTTAACATGCTCTTTCCATCTAAGCTTGCAATCGAGAGTCATGCCGAGGTATTTGGCTGTATTTGCATTTGGAACCGGCCTTGAATTAAGTTTCACTGGAATCCAGTTAACTTTCTGGTTTGTGAAGTTTACGTGAACCGATTTTGCCTCGTTTAGGCTAATGCGCCATTTCTTTGTCCAACTACTCACTGTGTCGGTTGCTTTTTGAAGTTTGGTCGTTGCTTCTGATATACACTTTCCAGTCGCCAGAATAGCTGTATCGTCTGCAAATGTTGCTATGGTGGCACCTTCTGTATTTGGCATATCTCTGGTGTACAGGATGTACAATATAGGACCCAGTACGCTACCCTGTGGTATGCGTGCTGATATTCTCTTTAGCTCAGAGTACTCTCGGTTTTTTTTTTACACGGAAATGTCGGTCTGCGATATAAGATTTAAGAATTTGATAGAATTGCTTAGGTAGATCTCGATGCAATTTAAATTCAAGTCCTTGGTGCCAAACTTTGTCGAAAGCTTGTGCTACATCTAAGAAGATGCTGGAGCCTATCTTCCTATTCTCAAGTGAGGCTTCGATTATATCCGTTATTCTGTGAACTTGTTCTATCGTAGAGTGATTTTCTCTAAATCCAAATTGGTGTGGTGGAATCATATTTCTCTCTTCTATTATTGGCTTGAGTCTCTTGAGCAGTAATTTTTCAAATAATTTTGAAATTACAGGAAGTAATGAAATCGGTCTGTACGACTTTTTATCGTTCGCTGGTTTGCCTGGTTTGGGGATCATAATTACTTCAGCAACCTTCCATTGTCGTGGGACATATTTTAGTCTGAAGACAGCATTGATAATTTGAACCAATTTTCGTAGTCCCTTCTCGGGAATGGCTTTTACGACTTGTCCAGTAATTAAATCATATCCTGGAGCTTTTTTGGCGTTCAAATTATACTTGATCTCATTTTTTAATTCCTTTAATGTTACACATCGAATATTATATTCATCAATTTTGCTAACTGTTATTATGTTTTCATCTGCTGTTTGCCTAGGTAACGGTTGAAAGGTGTCTTCCAAGTGAGCTGCAAATAAAATAGCTTTTTGCTTGTCGCTTTTGGCCCAGGTTCCTTCCCCATTTTTAATAGGCGGCACATGCGTTTTGGTTCTTTTTAATCCCTTTGTTGCTTTCCAAAGAGAGTAATCAGTATCTTTATGTTCGGTGAGACCATTTAAGTACTTGTTAATAGTTTCATTCTTAATTTCTTTTATAAGTTGTTTTAGTTTATTGCATAGAAAATTGAGGATTTTTTTGTTTTCCGGGGCGCGTGTCCTTTGCCAGGTTTTTCTTGCCTTCCGTTTCTCTCTAACTAACTCCCTGACCTCAATAGGATAATTTAGGTTCCTACGGGGTTCGGTGTGACTAGCAGGAGAACTTTCCCATGCTGCTTGTTGAATAGTACTGTTAAATACCTCTAGTTCGTCTTCCAACTGTACCGGTGTTTTAATCGGCACTCGTAGATTTGTTTGAATTTCAATTAGTTCTTGGAATAGGTCCCAATTAGTTCTATTATTTGTTAATTTAGGCAGGTTATCCTTATTAATTATCATTGTGGTGAGTGTCATGATAACAGGTGTATGATCGGAATATATCCCTTCGCTGTTTTCGATGCACATGTAATCCTCGAAGATCCCTTTCGTTACATAAAAATCAATGAGATCTGGTATTTTATTTATATCAGCAGGCCAGTATGTTGGTTTACCTCCAGAGTGGAACTCGCAATTATTTATTCGTCCGGCTTCGAATAGCTCTTTTCCCTTATGGGTTGTAAGTCTTGATCCCCAATAGGTGTTTTTTGCGTTAAAGTCACCACCAATAATAAAATTGGATCCTAGTGATCTAAAGAGTCTATTATAATCTTCTTTGTTTAGATTATAGCGTGGAGGGCAGTAGATAGAGTAAATACTGTATTCATTATTATTGTTATTTTTAACTTTTATGGTTTTAACTTGCATACTTTCCTCTTTTATACTAGGTTCTTCATAGTGTTTGAGATTCTTTTTCACTATTACTGTTGATCCTCCTCTGGGTTTTCTTCCTGGGTGAACAGCATGGTAACATTCATAATCACGTATTTTAATAAATGATGTTTTTGTCAAATGGCTCTCCGATATAAGGCAGATATCTATTTTTTCTAAATTTAGAAAAATGTCTAGCTCTGGAACATGTTGCGCTAGTCCGTTCGCGTTCCAGGTGACAATTCTTAATGATCTGCTCATTTTAGTATATGAGGGCTGTTGCCTCGTTCAAGGTCTGATGCATATCTAGACGCTTATATAAAGCTTCTAGACCACGTTCTTTCTTTGCTAGCCGTATATTTATGGCTTCTATGCTTCGACAAATCCTTTCAAGAGGGTTATCATTCGTAACATTAGATGATTGCTGTACAATTTGTGAATAACTTTTCCGCTCTGTACCTATACCTGGTGGTTTTGGCTCCGCTTGGGTTTTAGTTAGTTTCTCTTCTCTGGTAACCCTAGGGTTTTGAGGAAACTGATGCATTTTGTTTCTTAGTCTTTGAAGTTCTTTGGCTACTTCACAGCCTCTATAATTTGCAGGATGATGCCCTTTACAGTTTATACATTTTGCAGGGGTGTTTCTACTTTCTGTACACTCTTTCGCGTTGTGTTTTCCAGCACATTTTACGCATCTTGGCTCCCGTCTGCAATATTTTTGCGTGTGATTGAAACCTTGGCATTTTTTGCATTGAGGTATTAGCCTCGTGTTTTTCTTAAGCGGTTCTATTTTAACACTCATATTGAGAATTGCTTTGATGTTGAAGATGTTTTCAACTTTCTCCTTTTTGTTAAACGTAAGCATGAAGAGTGGAAGCCCCCTTTTTTTGACTTGATTGTTCTCACCTCTCTCTCGTTTTAGGATGTTTACTGCATCTTCTATTTGCAGATCTTTTGCCTTTAGGTCCTCAATTATGTCCTCCTTCTTACACGTTGGATGAAGGCCTCTGGCCATAATCTTAATTGCGCGTTCGTTTTTATCTTCGTATGTGAACCATTCTTTACCTTCCGCATTGAGCTTTGTTGCTAGAGCTCTATATGTATCGGAATCTGGTGTATTGATTTTCCACACGTTATTGTTTAGTGACACTACTTTATATTCCTTAGCTGTCACTGCTTTCATTATAGATTGTATACTAGCAAATTTTGTTATGCCGATTACATTAATTGGCGGAGGAGCCTTTTCTTTCGGTACAACCCTTTGTTGCTGATTTTGTTGCTGTTGCTAGTGAGCTCGTTTGGTATTAGTATCACCAGTTACTAATACATTAGCTTGCGAATGATCTCCAACTTCAGGCGAGAATTCTGCTTTTCGTTTTTTGGTAGGTCTTTTCTTCCTTTTCAGTACCCAATCTGTTTCTCTGTTTCTCTCTTCATCAGTATGGAACTCATTGTTATAACTGGTGTGAGTACTTGTTTCATTATAACAAGTTAGCGGGTTTTCAGAAATCTCCATTGGTTTGGGCTTCTTTAATTCTTCATTTTCTTTTCTTAGTTTTTCAATTTCGCTTCTTAGTTGGGTTAAAAATATCTCTACTTCACTGAGTTTTCCACAGAGTTCAGCGTTTTCGTCTTTCTTCTGATTTGCTGAGTTAGTATGATTGTTTGGTGATCTTAACAACATTGAACTTCTTTCGAATGGGTTTAGCAATGATTGGCTCACCCCAGAATCCATTGAGCCAGCCTCGTAAGAGGGTGGATTAGCCAACTGGGTAGTTGGTTTACCACCTGGGGTATTGTTTCCTTTTTGCGTTGAACTCATTGCTTTAAAACTGGTTATGTATCGGATCAAATGACAAGAAAATATACAGTAAAAGCTAGTTCTCGTAGATGGCCCCTCCAAATATTTTTCAATATTTTAGATTTGGCTGCTATAAATGCTTGGATCCTTTACAAAGAAACGACAGGAATACAAATACAACGAAAAGAGTTCTTGTTTCAATTAGCAGAACAGCTTTCCACCGAATACAGAGCTGCAAGACAAAAAAATTGATCAGAACATGAAGACCCACAAAGATCAACTGCAACATCATCAAATGCAACCCATTCTAACAAACGCAAAATTTGTCAAGTACACTTTGCCACAACAACAAAACGAATAATATATATGTGAAAAATGTCAAAAGTATGTTTGTGGAAGATGTACACATAAAAAGATTTCCACTTTTAGTTGCATAAAATGTACAAATAATAATGCATAAATTATTTTTTTTTCCAAGTGAAGTAAATTTTTTTTATTGTTAATATTTACTAATAACTTGTTATATAACTGTAAATAATATAAAAAATAGTAAACAAATTTCTTTACGCATTAGTTCTTCTTTCACAATGTAGTCATTTTACTGCTTTTGGGCAATATAGGTATATACTAAGTTTCAGTCTCTCTAGTGTTAATAAACTACTTAAATTAACTATAATACTCATCGGGCACATTTGTGTTCAAGTGTTTCCAGTGTACTTAAATTTAAAATTCAGTGGTGAATTTGGTTCACGTGTTTTGGACCAAGTGCTGTTCACGGTATGTCACACATCAACTGTTGTTGAGTTGGAGAATGATGCATTTCTTAAGGGAAGTTCATCATCATTGATGTTATTATTAATCGGTCGATTTTTGACAATGCTCTTCGACAATTAATCATCTGTTCTTCGGCAATTTCAATGCATTTCTGCGGTCATCTATGAAGCTGTATTACAGCAATTACACCGATAGTCTTCGATCAACTATACACCCGCTGTTCGATAATTATATACAGCTGCTCGTCGACAATTATACAGCTGCTTTCTTCAACATTTTATGCACAGGCTGCTTTTCCATCATTGGTGTTAATATTAATACGCTGTTCTTCGATAATTATATACAGCTGCTTTTCGACAAATATCCAGCTATTTTGCGACAGTTGCATCGCTATTCTGCGATCAAATATACAGCTATTTTGCGGCAACTACACCGTTACTCTTCGATCAAATGCACAGTTGCTCTTCGATCAACTAACCAGCTGCTCGTCGACAATTATACCGTTACTCTTCAATCAATTACACAGCTGTTCTTCAACAATTACATCGGTATTCTTCGCTAAGTATACAACTGTTCTTCCACATTTTATGCAAAGCTGCTCTTCAACAATCATACGGCTGTTCTTCAACATTTTGCACAGGCTGTTTATTTTCGATATTCTTCGAGTTGTTTTATGCACGTCCATTTTTCAACATTCGTCAAAGTCATTATAAGTATCATGGAGGAAAGCTCACGGATGGGCTACTTGGTGGAGTTGTTAACAGTGCTGAGGGCACATTTGGAGTATCTGCAAGGTCGTGTCGATGGTTGTCAGACCATTGAGAGCCTTGAACTATTGTGGAAGTGCGTGCGGTCGCTGTGTGATATGGATTAGGTGGAGTCGTTAGGCGATAACATGGTTGGTAAAAACGATGAGATTGCGTATTTCGGGGATAGGCTGCAGGCTTTGATTTCATGTAGGATAACCAGATTCAATGAGTCCATAACATGTAAGTACTGCATGGGTGCATATTCGCTCGTGAGTTGCCCGTCGTTCAATGTAGCTGAGGTGATACCGCAGATGCATTATAGGTTAGCTCGGCGCCATCATTTGTGTACCAATTGCCTCGTCGCTAATCACTATAGGTACGAGATTGCACCAGACCACCTTGTGTATTGTGTGAACACCATTCAAAGCTACACTAATTCCTAGTTCACTAATATTTTTTACATTATAAATTGTTATTCAATTTCACTTATAATGTTGCTTAGTTCAATAATTTATGTTCACATTTATCAAATGTTATTTAAATTTAATTATACATATTATATGTAGTTTCTATTTTCATTGATTATATTCAAATTTATTAATTATTAATAAAGCTTAACTATTTTGTGATTTTAAACCATATTGAGATTGGTAATTATTATTTTAAAATCTAACCTAGTTTCGGAATTGATGTATTATTATTATTTTGGTATGTCTCAATAATTGGATTAAGTCGTCAATAATTAGTGATTTTCACCAACATAAATAATTGCTTAAGTTCAAATCAGTCACATACTTGGAAATTATTATTATAAATTACGTGTCACTTCAAGCAACTGATTTGAATTTAGCAATTGTCATTGGGTTCTAGGTTTAGTATATCTAAGTTTAAATTTATCAACTATTATTTAGTTATATTGATTTGTGGTTACAATTCTGCAATAATTATTGAATTACACTCATACGGTACTTCTTATTTCAACAAATAACATCCAATTTATTAATTAAGTTTGCATTTTTCTGGCATTAGTATCAGTGAATTAGTGGCTGTCAAACTTGTAAATTATTATTGAATTTCGGGTGTCAATTGTTATTGAACTTCAATTGTATGTTTTTTGTATTTTTGTTCCTTCACTATCAACCAATGTATTTGTCGGTTATTCGATAATGAGGTCAATATTTCGATTCCAAATTTATCTTTAATTTTAGTTCAGTAATTAATGCAGTACAATAACAAATTGTACCACGGTTTAAAATCATTAACTGTTTCCACATTTATCAGTCATTATTGAATTTTCAACTATACCGTTTAGTTACAATGATTTATCGGTAGATACTTCAACAATTATTTGATTTCAATATTCATGTCAAGCTAATCATTATTTAATTTCAGATTAAAAGGTCAGGGGTTCTGGTTGTCAGTTGTGAACTAATGACAGTCATTCATTGTCTTGTAGGCCAATGGGTTGCTTCCCATTAGTCAATAATTAATTACGTTCAATTAGACATTCAGTTTAAATACAGTATATTTATTAATATTTTTAAATTCAATTCTAACGTCATTATCTACATCATGTTTACTGTAAATAATTTCATTTCAAAGTTGTCAGTTATTCGCCAAGTTCAATTAGACATTTTTCATTTATTTCAAATTGGTTCAATAAACCTAAATCAAACACATGGATATTCATTTCAAGGTTTAATGTTAATTAACTATAAATTATTTTGTAGTTCAATCGTGTAGTTCAATACTTAATTCAAAACCAATTTCTTCTTGTTACTATTTATCGGTTCAATAATTATCAGTTAATTTGTATATAAACACTATATTCAGAATTTCAATTATATTTAAATGTGTAATAAAAAAAACATTATATTTGTTTCTTTTTCGATTGTTAACGGTCATAATAGTGGTGGGTCCAATTCGAAGTCGAATGGGTCGAAGTTGTAAGATTGTTTGGATTTCAATGATGTTTATACATTTGTTGAGTATTATTGAATTTCAATTGGATATTGTTTTGCTTCAGTACCTAACTTCAGATTTGTCAGATGTTATTGAATTTCAGTTCGGCATTTGTTTATTGCCAATAACCTAATTTCGGGTTCATTCAATTTTTTATCTAGTTTAATTCAGGTTATTTAAAACATTATATTTAATTTGTTAATTGGTTTCGGATTTAGCAGTTGTCATGGAGTTTCAACTGGTACATTATTTTTGTTGTCAGCAGTTGTATTTGGAAGTCATTAGTGACTGGTTGGGCTTCCATTGAATACTGTAATCATCCTAGATATATTGATTGTTAGTTTAGATTTAGTGGTTACAGATTGTAGTTACTGGTTGACTGTATCGATGCATCCATAATGGTCGAATGTGTGCTCTTTGTTTGGGGTAAACGGACACGGCATGTTGACACCAAGGGCGTCTTATCTGGTTTCCTAAACTGGTGAATCATTTGTTTGCATTGGTTTAACAGGCTGCCAGCTCTGAAGGGTAGGGCAGTTGTGGGTGATGAGGTTGGTGGCCGCGTCGAGTTTTGTATCATGGACGAGTATTGTGTGCTCGCTCGTGTGTTCTTTTTGGTGATTTAGATATCGGCGTAACTATCTACCACTGCCCCGTCCTCCGTTTTATTTTACTCTTACGAGTTGCTGGGAATTGCAAATCGCCTGTAGATCACCCAGCTTTACTACAGGAAGGCTAAATACAACTGGAAGGTCCCTGGTATCAAGAGTCTGCATACTTTGGACTGATTAACCTATCAGCCATTCATCCATCGGCATATGCTGTTCCACCTTAGATTAGGGTTTTTGTCAAGGTTTTCTCCTTTAGCCCCGTACTTTAGCATGTGCCAAATGGGTAAAAATATGCCAAATGGCCTTATTTACCAGTGGTTGCCACGAGAAAGCAACACGTACACTTACGATTTGTGAACAGGTTACCCCTTACACAATTGTGCCCATAACGCAGCTACCTTATACATGACCAGAACAGCTCACGTGATGCGCACCCTACTGGAAGGTTACGGAACTGGTAGAATAATCTACTCAACTTTGTACCCCCTCCCCCCCCCCTCCCATCCAATAGACGCCAAACCACCACATCCAAGAAGATGCTGAAACATATTCTCTTTTCTTAAAGCATACCTTCAACTACGTTGGTAATTTGATTGATTTTTTCTAAATCAAAATTGATGTGGAGGAATTAGACTTCTTCTATTATTGGTTTTAACCTCTTCAGCAGTAGTCTTTCAAAAATTTTTGAAATTATTGGAAGCAATGAAATCAGTCTATATGATTTTTTTGTCATTAGCTGGTTTATTTGCTTTTGGTATCATGATAACTTCTGCTACCTTCCATTGGCTTGGGACATATTTTCTATATGAACATTGCGTTGATTATTTGGAGTAATTTTCTTAGTATTTTTTCAGATAATGCTTTAACTATTTGGCCTGTAATTAGATCGTAGTCAGGAGATTTTCTTGCATTTAAGTTGTTGATTACATCTCTCAGCTCTTGTAGTGTAACTTTACGTATATTAAGTTCATCCACTTTATTTACTGAATTTATATTTTCATCTGTTGAATGTCTATGCAGAGGTTGAAAGGTTCCGGATATTCAGCAAACAGCGTGGCTTTTTGCTTGGTGCTTCTAGCCCAGCTTCCGTCGTCACATTTAATTGGTGGCACCTGCATTTTTGGTCTCTTCAGAGATTTTGTAGCTTTCCAAAGCGAATACTCAGTATCTGTTTCTCCAATTAGGCTACTTAAGTATTTGTTGATTGTGGTGTTCTTAATTTCCTTGATTAGATTTTTCAGTTTATTACGTAGATAGTTGAGTAATTAGTTTTACAGTTTGTTAACCTAGGCGGGCTTTCTTTATTAACTACAGTTGAGCTAATAGTCATGATAGTCATGATAACGGGTGAATGATCAGACGAGAGTTCCTCACTGTGCTCAACACAAATGTAGTTCTCGCATATTCCATTTGTTATATAAACGTCTATGAGGTCAAGTTTTTTATTCCTATCCACCGGCCAGTGCGTTTGCTTGTTTCTAGAATGAAACTCGCAATTAAGTACTCTTCCTGCTTTGAAGAGCTCTTTTCCTTTATTGGTTGTAAGTCTGGATCCCCAAAAGGTATTTTTCGCAAAGGTAAATCTGGTCCTAGCAATTTTAACAAGACAGTGTAGTCTTCCTCATTTAAGTTATGTCGTGGAAGACAGTAAATTGAAGAGACATAAACTTAATAGTCCTGGTTCATAATGCTTGATGTTATCTTTAATCATTATTGTTCAACCTCCTCTAGCATTTCCAGCTGGGTGGATGGAGTAGTAACAATATCGTACATTAACATATGAAGTTTTGGTAAACTGGGTCTCGGATACTAGGCAAATATCTATTTGTTCTCTGTGTAGGAACATTACTAATTCTGGAATTTGTTGCATTAACCCATTTGCATTCCAGATGACTAATTCTTAACGTTTTAGTTATTTTATTTAATACATCATGGATGTACCATTTAACATGGTTGTTTATTTATTTAAATTACGCAGTATTCTTTCGAGGACGCTATCACTAGTGCTTGTTGGTTGCTGTTGCACAATTTCTGAGACTGTTTTACGTTCTCGTGGTTTTGGAGTAGGAGGTTTAAGCTCCACTTGCTTTATGATTTGTTTTCTCCCATTTGATGTTACACGATTTTGTGAAACTTGATGGGCTTTATTTCTTAATTGTTGTAAAGGTTTAGCTATTTTAGTTTATGCATTTTGCAGGTACATTTTTATTCTCCGTCTTTTGCTTAATGTTTACCAGTAAATCTCAAGCACCGTGGCTCTCGCCAGCAGTATTTCTGCGTATGGTTATAACTAACACATTCCTTGCATTGAGGTATTAAACCGGTGATTTTTCTTAGTCATTCAATCTTAACTCTCATGTTAAGGATAGCTTCTGTATTGAAATATGTTCAATTTTTTGTTTATTATTAAACGTGAGCATGAACAATGGAAGCCCCCTTTTGATTACTTTGCTCCCCTGAGCATTTTCTCTCCGTTCTTTTTTATGAATATTAACTGCATTTTCTATTAGCAACAATTTTTGATTTAGGTCCGCCACTATGTCTTCAATTGGGCAAGTTCATTCTATTTTCATATGTGTACCATTCGTTTCCTTGTTCATTGAGTTTGTTTCCCAATAGGGGATATATTCTCTATATATTCTCTATAGGTGTCGGAGTCTGGCGTATTAATCTTTCACACGTTGTTGTTAAGAGACACCACGCGGTACTCTTTATCTGTCACCGATTTTAGTATTGATTGCACCTTACCATAATCGGTAATGCCGGTAATATTGATTGGTGGAGGCGCCTTTTCTTTGAGCATAACCCGTACCAGGTTATGTTTCCACTAGTTGATGGTTGCCTAAAATCAACTTCAGGCGAAGATTCGGCTATCCTCTTTTTGTTTGATTTTTTATTAGTTTTTAACTTCCAGGCGTATTGTCCGGTTCTTCTTCATCGGTATGGAACTCTTGTTCTTTAGTGTTGTTTATAAAACCGGAGGCTTCTCCGGAACCTTTGTTTGAAGAGCCTTTTTCTGCTCTTCGTTTTCTATCTTGAGCTTCATATCTTCGCCGCGTAGCTGGTTAGTAAAACTCTGAATTTCGTTTAATTCCTTTGTAAGATCATCAATTTCTTTTTGTTTATCTGCTTGTGAGGAGTAGCCAACTATGGGTGGTGGTGAGTTAGCAAGTTTAGGCTTCCTTCCAAACTTGTTTTCTGAGAGGGTGGATTTACAGAATAATTCAGCGTACCATCTGGGGTATTAATCTCATTATTGTTGTGCCACATTGCTAGTGGTTTGGTCTTGTTACATCTACCACTCCGACCAGAATGAGTTGATAGTGGGTCCTGGATGAGAACATCATTTGTTAAGTTCTCGGTAATCGGTTATCCCGCTGTTACTCAGTCGTCAGAGCCTCGTTTTTCAATTAGCAGAGAGCTTGACATTTGGACTGGCATAGCGGGACCAATTTTACCGGCGCCCCTTACCCCTTACTTTATAAAGTTAAAATTTTTTAAATTTTAAATTTTCAAATGTTTAACATTTTAAATTTCTGAACTTCTAAATTCCTAAATTTTTTAATTCCTTAAAACAATTTAGTCAACTCTTGCTGTAATCAATTTACCAAATTTCGAACTTACCAAAAATTACAAAATTGAGAAACAAAACAATTAAGATTTTTTTAGTCAGAAAATTTTTTAAAACACTGAATTTCTTATTTTCAAATTTTTCACATTTTTAAATTCTCAAATTTCTGATTTTTTCAATTTCTAGACTTCTTAGTTCCTAAATCTCGAATTTCTGAATTACTAAATTTCTTAATTTCTAAATTTTTAAACTTTACTTTTTTAAATTTCTAAGGCTCTTAATTTATTAAATTGATATTTTTTCGATTTCTTACTTTCTTAATCGCTTAATTTTTTAAATTGTTATAAATTTCCTAATTTCTCAATTCGTTAAACTTCTATTTATTTAAATTCTTAATTTAATTTAGGACTGCTTAATTTCATCATTTTTACAAATTTTTATATTCTTGATTTCCTATTGTCTTAATCTCTTAGTGTAGGGAAATTGTTAAAAATATACAAGCAACGACGCAAAGAGAAAGAAACACTGCTACGGGAGGTGATTTCATCCTTGTGGACTGATCAAAGGAAGGTCTAGATAAAGTCCAGGGACCAGGATCAGAGGAAGATGGGCATACACACAAGTCAAGCATCTGAGCAGCCCCAAACTAACCGACTGGATAGGAAAAGAAGTAGGAATGCCGTATCTACAGAAGAATAAAAGAATCGGAAGGGGAGGTTAGGGCCAGGATTGAAGCGCCAACTGGCGAGAACGACACGTGGGTCGCGCTCGTTCATAAAAGTAACAGGCGAGGCAACAAATGCCCTTCCAACACAGGTGAAGTAGCTGAGGATCCCGCAGATAATAGAGGTTCTGAACCTGGACAGTCTAACGACGGATGAAGAGATCAAGACGACCGCCAGACGCGAATCTGGAGAGGTGCCCACTATGAGCATTAAGGTTTCTCTTTTCCTTTTGGATAAGCACGTGCGAAAAAAAGAGGTCGTTGAACTCAACGAATGTGCCGCATTAGAGTTGCTGGAAAAGGCGACTTTGAAGATCGGTTGGGTTTTCGGGGGAGTCAGGAGGAAATTGGAAGTCTTGAAATGTTATGGATGTCTGGGAACGGGCACATTAGGCGAAACTGTGAGGGCCTTAATCACAGTGGTAGTTGCCAGAAAATCACAGTGGTAGTTGCCAGAAGTGTGGTAACGATGGGCGATAGAGTGTACTTCCGAACCGAAGTGTTCGCTATGTGTAGAGAGTTCCGGTGACAAGCGGACTCTAAATCTAAATCATGTACAGGAGTCAGGCACTGTACGGCCTTTAAAAAGGCTCTGCAGGACAAGCGGAGAGACTTCCGAGAATGAAAGTCCTTCAATGAAATGTGAACGTATGTAGGGCTGCGGATGGTCTATTGACGCAGCTAGTTCGTGAGACGGAAGCTCAGATAGTGATCGTTAGTGAGCAATACCGGGACAGGAACCGCCTGATCGTGTTGAGCAGGGGCTCAGTCCCGACATATCAAAGACATGGTTTCGGAAATTCCATTCCCGACATATCGTTGGTGTCGTCAAGGCTGGCATCCAATGTGGTGGACTGGAGGGTGACGGAGTACTACACGCGGGTAGTAATCATAACTAGATCACCTTTTTGGTGCTCGATGATAGAACGACGCAGCGAATGAGATTCGAAGACTCACGTGGCTACAATACGATTACTTTGGGCCGGTGGGAAGTTTTTGGTTCCTTTTTTGGACAAAAATTTATGCGAGTATGCATTGTGAATTTTTTTCCGGCCAAATTGAGATTATAGAAAAAATTAGTTTTGGGATAAATGTTTATGCGAGTGTATTTCTTTTAACACTGTATTAACAAAAATAAAGTTATTCAAATAAAACAAATAATTTCTAACATTCATTTCCAATATGCTTTTCAACAAATCAAAGAACTTAGCACCACTTTCATATTTTGATATGAGTTGTCGGGCTCTTGCAAAAAAATTTAGAAAATTAAGAAATCGATGAATTTTGTTTGGAACAAGGACGTTGTTCTCTATTATACCAAATAGCACGAAACTTACAGATTGGCTCATATAGTGACTATATAGGTTGTGAAGGGCATATATTGCGGAATTGAAATCACTTAGTGCCATTTTGATATGAGCCGTAGGGCTCATGCAAAAAAAATTTGAAAATTAACAAATCGCCAAATTTTCCAACTCTACGGCCTTGTCAGTTTTTGGTCCGCCCCGAGTATTTATAACAATGTCCTTGTTCCAAACGAAATTCGTCGATTTATAAACTTTAAAATTTTTTTTGCAAGAGCCTTACGGCTCATATCAAAACGACACTAACTGATCTTAATTCCGCAATGTATGCCATTTACAACCTATATAGTCACTATATGAGCCAATCTCTGAGATTAATGCTATTTGGTATAATAGAGAACAACGTCCTTGCCCCAAACGAAATTCGTCGATTTGTTAATTTTCAAAATTTTTTTCCAAGAGACCTACGGCTCATATCAAAATGGCACTGAGTGATTAAAATTCCGCAATGTATGCCATTTACAACCTATATAGTCACTACATGAGCCAATCTCTGAGAGTCGTGCTATTTGGTATAATAGAGAACAACGTCCTTGTTCCAAACGAAATTCGTCGATTTGTTAATTTTCAAAAAAAAATTTCCAAGAGACCTACGGCTCATATCAAAATGGCACTGAGTGATTTAAATTCCGCAATACTATATATGCCATTAACAATCTATATAATCACTATATGAGCCAATCTCTGAGATTCGTGCTATTTGGTATAATAGAGAACAACGTCCTTGTTCCAAACGAAATTCGTCGATTTGTTAACTTTCAAAATTTTTTTGCAAAAGCTCTATGGCTCTATGGCGCTTAGTTCGATGATTTGTTTAAAAGAAAATTAGAAATGAATGTTGGAAATTATTTGAGGCCTATTTTATTTGAATAACTTTATTTTTGTTAAATACACTGTTAAAGGCTGTACACCCGCATAAATATATGTCCAAAAACTTAATTTTTCTAAAGTCTGAATTTTGCCCATAAACTCCACAGTACACTCGCTTCAATTGTTGTCCCAAAAAAAAGTGTCCAAAAACTTCAAACCGGTTTAGTTTGGAGGGAGAAGCACTGGTTGCGTTTTTAGAGGCAAACCTTGGAAATGGTCTACCGGTTCTGCGGGACAATATAACCAGGAATGATGTCGAGATTAAGGTTAATGAAATCGTGCAGCTTATCCAGCGAGGCCGCGACGCAGCAATGCTTCGGAGAAAACAGTGGAACGGAAGACGGCAGGCCTACTAGTGGGCGGATGAAATAGTGGAACTTAGAAGGAACGCCCTGAAACTCAGACGGGCTAGTAAGGCTGGATGTTGGCAGGATATCTGCCACGTGATGGATGCCTTTTGCCCTTCAATGTTTATATTGGCCGGAGGAGCGGGACGATGTGTGTCACACTTTCATCAGGTGCGATGAATTCTCGATGGAGCGGAGGCGGCTTACTTTATTAGTGGGGGAGGTGACGCCGGACACAGTAGTGGAGGTAATGCTTCAGTCGGCAGAGGTCGGTTTCGGTCTAGGTTTTTCCCCGTTGGGAAAAATCAGCTCCGCTCTTCGCCTTTAGAAGGTTTTTTCACCTACACAAATAAAAAATCCCGTATGAAAAAAATACTTGGTTTCTAGTTTCATAGAGTAAATTGTGAGTTACTGATAAGATTATCAAATTATACTGAGCCAAATATTGACCTAATCAATAAAAGACATTTTTATTCTGTTGTACCTAGACCTAATCAACACACACGCACACGAAGAAGACGAAAAATTGTAAATGGTAATGAAAAAAACAGAAGGTAGCGCAATAAATTTCATCCGGATTATTACCATTTTAACAGTAAAAAAATTATCACATAATTTTCATTCATTGAAAATATGTATAACACATAAAACTGCCTGCGCCAAGACAACAAAAAATATGGCAACTAACCTGTATATGACTGCTATACAAAGCAATATGAGATGGATGAAGGAAAAATATTGTCGGGAAAATTATTGGAGGGAAGGTAATAAAATATTTTGTATAATATTTACATAATGTCGTATTATTATCCAGATACAATAAACACACACTCACACACACACACCTAACATTTACTTGGTTCAGAAGAAAAATAATTTTCATATTATAGGGAACGTCGCACATGTTGCCATTTGGTAAATTTATGTATCAACCCAATATAATATTTTCATCTTTTTTTTATTATTGAGAAAATTTATAAGAAAAATTTATTTATTATAAAATGGATTTTCGTCAAAAAGCCATAAATATTAATCGGCAAATAAATAAAGAAATAAATACATAGTAATAAAGTACGTGGGAGACGATAAATTTCCCAGACGAAATTTATGTCGGCTGATTTATAGCTATTTTAACAAAAATGTGTACCCAGCTCGGTGAATTTGTCTTCTAATGAAGTTATTAGCGGATTTTATAGATCAATATCAAAATTAATTTAGTTGCGAAATAATAATTTGGATGTATATAAAGGGGCCGCGTTACGCTTTACTTCATACGGATTAGTTAAGAGTTTAATATTTGATATACAGTATGTAAAGTAGGAAAATGATTTTATCCAAGTATTTTCAAAATATTCTTTATGTTCAAATTTGAAACAATATTGGTGATTGCGGCATTGTTATTATTATTATTGGGGGGGGGGGGGGGGGGGAAGGGGCATGCGGGCGATCAGCCACTTCGCACTGCGACGTAAAAGATCTATTGTGCTGGCCCCAGCTTAATTATCCGTCTAGTCAATATTCAGGTTCTTAATGAACTTGAAAATACTGCCTCACGGTACGTGATACATACTATCTGGGCTTATTGCTCTCCCTCCTAGATGATTACTACAGCATGTAGTTCTGCTAGAAAGACGGTAGCATTGGATCTCAAGGACCTCGAGAGGGTTGTCCCACTCCCGTATATTCCTACTCCTGCCCCGTATTCCGTTTGATTTTACTCTTACGAGTTGCTGGGAATTGCAAATCACCTGTAGGTCACCCAGCTTTACTACAGGAAGGCTAAATAAAACTGGAGGGTGCCTGGTATCCAGAGTCCGCATATTTTGGGCTGATTAACCTATCAGCCATTCATCTTTCGGCATATGCTGTTCCACCTTAGATTAGGATTTTTTGTCAAGGTTTTCTCCTTTAGCGCCGTACTTTAGCCTGTGCCAAATGGCCAAAAATGTGCCAAGCAGCCTTAGTTACCAGTGGTTGCCACGAGGAGGCAGTACGAACACTTGCGAATTGTGAACAGGTTACCCTTACACAATTGTACCCATCACGCAGCTGCCTAATGACAAGACCAGAACAGCTCACGTGATGCGCACCCTACTGGAAGGTTACGGAGCTGGTAGATTAATCTACTCAACTTTGATCCCCCCCCCCCCTCTAATAGACGCCAAACCACCTGCGGCATTGTTAATAAAGAATAATATTAAAACGAAAACAGTTAGTGAAGTTGTAGAAATGTTAAGGATCGTCACACATCAATAATGAGAAACCCACCGTCGGGCACTTTAGCTAACATTTACTTCAATCATATCGAGAAATTACACAATTTACTTGTATATGTTGGTGACATATTACTACTTTTCAACGAAACACACAGGCAAATAGACAATCTAAACAAATTTATTAACAGCGTCCACAATACTCTTAAGTTTCCACTGGAAATAGAGGCATAAAAAACTATAATCTTTTTAGATCTAAGAACATGTAAAACAAGAACTACATAACAATGGAATACAATAAAAATACATGCAATATAATTAAAGAGATCTTACACCAACATGAACACACATGAGAAAAAAATCACAAATTACTACAGAAGGATAAATACACATAAAAACATAATAAAAATCGAAAGTGGGCTGTCTAAGTTAGTATGGTCCAAAATTCTATGTCGGGCTAACGGGACGTTCATTCACAAAAAGATTTAGAGAACACACAGACGAGCTACGTAATACACGCACAATAAACGACGCGTTTACTGTAATAATATAAATAAATTCAATAGAGCTGCAACCACTTTTAATTTTTCAGCTCAATATGTTCTAAACCTAAAAATATGCTTCGGTAGGTAGTATAGGCCCCATTCTTTCAGATTCCAACTACAAGTAAAATATTAACAAATACAATTGCAGATTGAATCCAAACTAAAGACAAATTATTAGAGTATTGCATTAAACATTTTGTTTGAACATCCCACTAATAAATTATTTGTATTTATATTGAGCCAATTCTTTATATTTAAACAAAATTATTTTATTGGTATAATGGACTCTTTATTTTTGCATATTTAAGCTTGAGCTTTTAATCCCAATTCGGGATCATTGTCGAAAGCATAGTGAAAATTATTTCCAAAATGAGTCCTTTTTATATAAAACTAGCTGACCCGGCGAAATTCGTACCGCCTCAGAATCAATAAATTTTGTGTTAACTTATTAGTTGAATTAAATTCAAATTTTTCGTTTTGTTGGCAGGTGCGAGAACAAATAAAGCGGATGGTTTACCGACACGTGAACATGTTACGTACAATTGACCGTGACAGAAACATTTATTTTCTAGATTCAGGCCACAAACACTCCAGGATTGGCCTTGTGATTTGTTGATCGTCATCGCGAGAACTTCCTCACCTTTGAGCTTTCCTTTGAGTATCGTCGCGTGAATCACATTGCCCATGAGTTTTCTCACCACAAAACGCGTTCCGTTACATAGTTTTGGTTGGTTTAGATTTCAAAGCTTGGTGTGACTAGCAAACCAACCTTCAGTTGTAAATTGTGCGGTGGTAAGCCAGGCAGATCCAATGAGTGTAAAAATTCGGTTGGATAGTTAGTTGCTTCGTCTTTGTTTGTTACACAGTTGATAGATTTGAAGGCATGGAATGGACCACCGATTTGATTTTGAATTGTGAAGTTTAAGTGGTCCACATCTTTATTCTTTGCCGCAAGAATTACTCGCTCACTCAACCAATTGTGGTTCTTATGGTTAGCAATGATGTTCAGGAACACTTTGTTGATGAGCTCGTCCTTCGTTGAGACGAAATTGCAAAAATTCGGCGGAAATCAATCCAATCAATTTCTTGCTGACTGTTTAGCAATGCAACTAGTATGTTTGTCGTCAGCTGAAGGCAAGTGTTTATTTTATCCGCAGTGGTCGATCTTGGAATGACTGGTAGTATTTGACGGAAATTGCCAGACAGTAGAATTTCTTCTAGCAACGTGGCCCCTATCCCAGAAGAAGCAACTGCTACAGCAATTTCGGATCTCGCACGAATAGAAGCCAAAATCAATGACATGAGAAATATCTTCCCAGTTCATTCTTCCCAAAATAAGCCACCATTTCCATCATCAATTGTACACTTCCTTCTGTTGGAGATTCAATAGAGTACATTCATTTGAACTGATTGGTTCAATGCATCCCGATCGTAATCACATTCACGGTCCAATTCTCAATTGAAAGCGTCATTCATTCCACGATACGGCATTGGTATTCCTAACTTGACTAGTAAACTGCCGCACATGAGGTAACATATGTCTTCGATCAAAAGCAAAGTCTGGTTATGTATTTCCTCATTCACCTTGAGATCGGGATTCCCTGAACTGACACGAATTCATGTAAAATATCATCTGACATGTCATCCTTGTACTTATTCCACAGTTGACGTGGATTCGATGGGAAGCATGTCGAAATAATGATAGCAAATAATGTGCGTATCCGAGATGGAGATGCAGAAACAATTGCTTCAGCGATTGTCATGTCCCAATCAGTATCGTTTTCAAACAAATTGAGCTGTTAACATGCATCACGAAATATTGGATACACTACACCTTTAATAGTTCATAGTGATTCAAATGATGTCGGCCCACGAACATTCACCGGCAACAACCGCAAGTAGAAGCATTCATCGTTCTTCGGATGAACTGTGTAAATGCAGTAGACCGCACATCCGGATAATCAGGAACCGCAACGCCTTGCTTCCAACGTTGAAATTTCTTCGATGAAGCGTTCCAAGTGTAATAACGTAGCATCTCAGAGTAGAGCTACGTTCGTCCAAACGGGTCACTTTGGCAAATCGAAAAGAAACTGGTCAATGTTGTCGACTTCACTGAATTGCAATACTCCATGTTGCAATGCACCTTGAATGTTTTGGAAAGAAGTGGTGAATACGGAACAATCGAAGTGTTGTCGACCACGAAATCGTTTCCCTTCACTTTCGTTGTGATCGTTGTGATAGAACAACCATCGTTACCAGTGATAGTTTTCGCCGTCAAACTTCGTGGATAATGCTCGGAACACTTGCCGTCGAACATGCACGGTGATTGGGGTTGATGGCGTCCCACGGAAGACACGTGCGGTGATGTCCGTTTGACTTGATGTTTGTCCGGGGAGCAGCAGTTGAATAATTTCTATCCATTTCGGATTACACGTAAGGGTGATTAATATATCTGGACAACCGTACTGACGTATAGGTAGTGTCATTGCATCTTGCGCATATTCATGCATACGTTACGGGCTGCCAATGTACGTAGTGCTGATTGAATCGCGTAAATGAATATAGCCCTCCGAACGCAGTTTGGCTTGGTTCAACCGAATGAAAGTGAGGTGCTCCGTTTCGATGTCAACACAATATTGCTGAAGCAATCGACAAAATCGCAGCAAATAGTTATCAGCATTTTGACGAACGATATGCGTAATAATTCTTAGAGAAATCAGTAAAATCCAATATCGCGCGTTCATCTATTGTTGGAGTGTTGAATTGGCGCTTGTGTATTCCAGCGGGTCGTTTATCCGCTCTGATTACGACTTTGTATAGTCACATACTTGGTATGCGATACAACGCAGTTTTGAACAACCGAACCAATGCATGATGTTCATGAAATAGTTGCTGCAGATCTTGGAGAAGTGCTCTTTTCATTGCCTTATTGTCCATGAAGTAAATTTGGATGAATTTATCCTGTGCGTCTTCAAACGGTTGCAATGATCCAATTCGAGGGTGAATTTGGCCTTGGGCCTGTAAAGTCCAAGGCGATCACCAAAAGAAGTCTGCTCCAAATTAAGTCATTTGAAAACATCCGTTGTATCTTTGAGTGTTCGATAGAAAATGTCGTGATTCTGGTGTTTCGCCACAAAGCAATTAATGCAATGGCTCTGGTGGCAGAGACAATAATGGTAATTTTACCTTGCCACTAAAACGGCACACTCTAGGCGTTTCTCTAGCGAACTTCAATGCACCGCAATGGTACCACACAACCTCCATTGGGCCAATTCCAACGAAAGGATGCGAGCTGTAGTCAATTGTTCAATCGTATTGAAACGCTATTCGATTCAAATCAACACTTGAAGCATTTCTTCGTGCGCGTCGAAGATTATCACTTTGTTGATCTGTGCGATAAGCTCGACGATTTCTCATTACCAACTGAGCCGTTTGACGTATTACTACCTCTCTTTGTTCTTGTGTTTGTGTAGCACGAAGTCGGTCCATACTAAAGTGGCGCTCTTCATCTGCATTGGATTGATTCGCAATATTTCCGAAGTTTAATTGCATTACAACTTCATTATGAAAGATTAGAATCACAAATGCGATAACCTCATAAAGTGAACATCTTTGAAGGCAACTTCGAATTCCACATAATTACGAACGAATCCGCCTAAAAAATCAAACACGTAGCCCAAAATCATCGATTGGATTGATTGTCGATGCGCGCAAGTTACATTATATTCCGCAACTCAAAACTCTTGTGAGAGTGTAAACACAAATAATCCACATAACGTAATTTTGTATTAAGGAATTAAATTACTTACCAGTTGTTTTCTGAGAATCAAATATATCAAATGCATAAATGCATTTTCTTAGAATTAAAAATATTTAAATTATATAATTAAAAACTTATATTAAGTAGAGGGAGAATCATTATAAAAATATATGTAATAATGATTCCTCAGGTTATTTCACACTGGTTACTCTGAAGAGTCACATTAAAGAACGAATAAACTTCAAATAAAATATATTCTAAAGAATATTAATATAAAAAATATAATTGTTTTATTAACTCTAAAGAGATAATTAAACAAGAATAAAATTGGCGCAGTTGATAGGATTTGTAGTATGGTTCCTTGGTTTTTTTTTAAATAAAATAAAAACTCAGGTAACTAATTTAATTAATTATTAATTATTAAAAATTACTATTTATTTATTTATTTATAAACCAAAAAAAATTATTATTAATTATTATGACACTTTATTTTCAAAACAATTTTATTATTATATATGTATATACCACCACCGTTTCGATTGCGCGTCGTATATATACTCCCTCTCAAAATAAAAAGCAAAAAACAAAACCCGAAATAATGCGCGAACGATTTTGATTCCCCTCGAAAAAGCTTGGCTGTATTGGGGTGAGTGGGTTATAGTGTACGCAAATTTAATATGGACGTATGACGAGCAAAGTAGTATAATAATATGAATTCGTTGTATATATTAAATATGTATGTATGTATTATACCGTCGTGATTATTTCACGAAATTTTTTACATGCCGGATGGTAATAAAAAGTACAAATAAAAACATCGTGGTTTTATAAGTAAAATGGAAAGCAATTTGACTACATTATTTATTTCATCTACCGTTCAATCTTTGGTTATTGCGAGCGCGCATGACAACCAAAGAGAATGTATTTTTGGTAAATGATTTGACTAACGCCTGAATGTTAGCGCAAAATACGATTACGTTATTTTGCAATTGGAGCGCGATTGAAATTTTATTTTATTTGAAATTAAAATCGGTCGCTACAGTACTCCCCTCCTAGTTGATTCTAGTAAAACTTGAATCTAAACGATAAATGACACTGCTTGGTTGGTTCGGGATTGTAAAGTATGCTCAACCGAACTTAGGATGCCAAAAGCAGGTTTAAGTCTATCAATTGAAATATTATGATTATTGTCTTTGATAGATATAATAAAATATTTACGAAGTCGTCGTATGACTTTGTAAGGTCCTTCATAAGGAGGAGTGAGTCCAACACGAACTCTGTCAGACCTGACAAAAACAAACTCACAGTTGTCCAGAGCTTTCGGGACAAATATGCGGTTCTGAGTTGCTATACGCGTAGGTGCAGGTATGAGATTCTTCATTGTGTTTCGGAGTTGGTCGACTATTGTGTCGCTAGAAGGTAACGGTGAAGAAGGATTGTCAACAAAGAACTCCCCGGGAAGTTTAATGGTCTGACCATAAACCATCTCTGCGGGTGAGCATTTAAGATCTTCTTTCACAGAAGCACGTATACCTAATAAAATAATTGGAATTTCAGAACTCCAATTAATAGTGTTGCCTCTGGCCATTAGAGCAGCTTTAAGCTGTCTATGGAAACGTTCAACCATGCCATTGGCTTTAGGATTGTAAGCCGTTGTACGAATACGATTAGATCCAAGAAGTTTAGTTAATTCTGAGAAAAGCTTGGATTCGAATTGTGTGCCCTGGTCAGTTGTAATCTGCGCAGGAACACCAAAACGTGCAATGTAATTATTGACAAATGTAGTAGCAATGGTTGCGGCTGTCATGTTGACCATGCAGTACGCTTCAGGCCATCGTGTAAAACGATCAACACATGTAAGTAAATAAGAATATCCATTGGAAGGAGGAAAAGGTCCTACTATATCCAAATGGATATGCTCAAATCGACCAGGTGGAATTTCGAATTGACCATACGGTGAGATAGTATGGCGTTGCACTTTTGAACGTTGGCAAGCACTACAAGAACTAGTCCATTGGGTTACGTCCCTGTTGATGCTTGGCCAAAAATAGCGAGCCGTAACCAATTTACGAGTGGCTCTGATACCAGGATGTGATAAATTATGTAACGAGTCGAATATAGCTCGACGTAATACTTTTGCGATATAAGGGCGATTTTTGCCTGTAGATGTTTCGCAATGGACTTCGAGGCCGGGTAAAATAATTAGTTCAAGCTTCCATTTGGAAGTTGACTGGCGTCCCGATTTATCTAGTAACGATTTAAGTTCGTCGTCGGATCGCTGTGTCGAAATAATGTTATTATAACTGCAGTCTGTTTCAACTGCGGCCGAGTCAATATTATTTGTTCTTGATAAGGTATCTGCGACAACATTGTCGGTACCAGGCACATGCTGGATATCGGATGTAAATTGGCTAATGAAATCCAAATGGCGTGATTGCCTAGGATTACGTTCAGTTTTAGACTGAATAGCTCTAATTAATGGTTTATGATCTGTGAAAACTGTAAACTCACGGCCTTCCACAGAATATCTAAAATGCTTAATTGCTTGATAAATTGCTAAAAGTTCCCTATCAAATGCTGAGTATTTTAACTCAGGATTCGTTAATTTTTTTGAATAGAATCCTAATGGTTCCCATTTATTATTATGATACTGCTGCAGAACAGCGCCAACGGCGGTGTTAGATGCATCAGTAGTAATGCTAATTTTGGCGTCACTCAAAGGGTGCGCTAGCAATGTAATTTTGGATAGTTCGTTATTTAACTGAGTGAATGCTACTTGACATTCCTCGGGCCATGAAAAGTTTTTAGCTGTCTTAGGTTTTTTATTCAAAGAAGACAAATGGCCGTGTATCGGTGCGAGATATTCAGCTAATCTGGGTATGAATCGGTGATAATAATTGATCATTCCGATATACCGCTGAATATGCTTAATCGAACTAGGAACTGGGAAATCCTTGATTGCTCGGATTCTTTCCACACTGGGTTGGATTCCATCAGGGGAGATCTTGTGGCTCAAAAAATCTAAAGTCTGAACGCCAAAAACACACTTTGGTGTTTTGATATGTACATCATACATGGCTAGTCTTTGAAATAATTGTTCGAGATGCAATAAATGTTGTTGTTCATTCTCTGAAGCAACTAAAATATCATCAATGTATACATAAACGAAGTCAAGTCCGCGGACCACCTCGTTCATAAATCGCTGGAATGTCTGTGCAGCGTTTCGTAGACCGAAAGGCATACGTGTGAATTCGAAGAGTCCAAAAGGCGTAATAATAGCCGTTTTATGGATATCTTCCTCCGCGATTGGTATTTGATGATAAGCTCTGACAAGATCTATTTTTGAAAATATAGTGCAACCATTCAAATTCATAGAGAAATTTTGAATGTGGGATATCGGATATCTGTCCGGTGTAGTAACCGTATTTAGCTGCCGATAATCTCCACATGGTCTCCAATCGAGATCTTTTTTGCGTACCATGTGTAAAGGACATGATACGTGGGACGCTGATGGTCAACAAATACCCAATTCCACCATATGTTGGAACTCAAGTTTTGCGGCGTTGTGTCTATCGGGATCTAGTCTTCGTGGTCGCGCCGTTGGTAAATGACCTGTAGTTACAATGTGGTGTACAACATTGTGGCGGACCGGTAACTTGAAATCAGGCAATGCTGTAAGAGTAGGAAATTTTCGTAGCAGCGTGCCGTATGCGTTATTAATAACAAAATTAATGGGGGTAGGAGTTGGATCGTTTTTAATTACCGCACACACTGATAATTCAGTGAGAGTATCAATTAGTCGCTTTTGTTTCAAATCGACTAATAGGCCGAACTTTACAAGAAAGTCGGCGCCAATAATCGGACGGTTCACCGCTGCAATTATAAAGGCGTGGGTGAAACTGCGTTTTAAACCGATATCTAATTTGATCAACTTCGTACCATAAGTACGAATAGCTGATCCATTGGCTGCTGTTAGAGCTAGATCCGATTTTCTATTAAGATATATATTTATTTTTACGAAATTCAATGGGATAACCGATAGGTCAGCGCCCGTGTCTATTAAAAAATTCATATTATTATTTTTGTCATGTATAATTAGTCGGTTACTAAGTAATTTATTTACCATAACCGATTTTACTTTGCCGCCCCCTAATCGTTTTTTGGCTGAGCCGATGATTGCTCAGCGTTGGCTTTATATGTCTTATTAAAATTGCAAGGCGGTTTGCAATTGTTTGCTCGCATTTTATATTTATTATGGTTGTAACACCATTGTTTATTATAATTAGGTAATCGTGTATTGTAATTTCCGCGGTCATTCGAGTTTCGATTCCCGGAATTACTTCGATTCCTATAATTGCCATTAAAGTTGCGGGAGTAACTCCTACCTCTGTTGTTACCCAACTGGTTAGATAAATTATTTAAACGGGCCTCCATCGTGTTCAACTTTTGCATAATAGCTTGCAGGCTTAATGGCTTATTATTATTTGTATTGGTGGTTTTAAAACTGTTATTAAGTGGTGGTATAAATGAACTGGATGAAGATGGTTTATTTATTTGTGCCATTGCTGGCGTACGATTCATGGCATCGTAAATTTTATCGGCCATCTTCGCCAGTACATTCAATTTGGCATCGTCTGGCTGCGTCATCAGCGTAATACGTACCACTTCCGGTAATCTTCTCGTCCAGAATGTTTTGACTATAAAATCGTTAAAATTTCGGCCTGCTAGTGATTCTATTTTCTGGAGGAGTTCGGATGGGTGCATATCGCCAAGATCGATGCCACTCAATAATAATTCCAGTTTACGTTCGTCATTTAGAGCGAGTCTCTGGATTAGGGTTGCTTTTAATGCTTCGTATTGATTTTCTTTTGGTGGTTTTCGTATGAAATCGCTTATTTTTTCGCTGACCTCAGGAGTGAGTGCCGTTATAACGTATAAAGCTCTTTTACTATCCGATTTAATTTTTGCCAGTTCGAATTGATACTCGGCGGTATCAAACCACGTCTGTGGATTATCAATCCAGAATGGCGCCAATTTAACACTCATAATTTCGTGATCAATTTCCATATGTTGAAGTTCCTGCTTATCCTCATCCGCCATTTCAAAAAGTAAAATGCAAAACCACCAAAAGAAATTATAAAAAGAAAAATTGGTATTGGTGCGGCTTAGTATGCGCAGATCGCTTGAACGATCGCAATACCTGTCCTAAAATTATATGTGTAGTTTATTCGCAATCGTGTTACTTATTAAACTGTGATTATATTTAATATATATTGTAAATTACGTGAAATTACCGAAAGAATTATTGGAACAATTGCGCTACTTAATAATAATGATCGAATAATGAATGACGTAAGAAATTTAACCCATCAATTATTGGACGTAATTAATGTGTCAGAAAATAACCCAACCAAACTATTTCAAACATACTATGGTTCCGCACAATTCAACGTTATGTATAAAATCGGAATGCAAAATTCGAATACACAGAAAGAAATGAATGGTGCTAAATTTACAGAATGAGGTTAGTATAAGCCTAATGTGTTTTTAAAAAAACAAACAGGATATATAAATTATTCTTTTAGTGTTAGTAATTATATAATATAATGATTTATGTATCATAGAAATATATTATTTCGTTTTTACGATAAAAATGTAATGTTTATATGTGTCACTAACTAGGTGATTCTACTTTACTTTAATATCATCGGCAAAAAAAAAATAAAAAAAATAAAAAAAAAACTCATCTGTAACTTTTGATGCGGTTGATGTAAGCTGCGATGGTGTCCTTCGATGTAATTGATGATGTCCTATGATGAAACTGCTGATTAATTGCGATTGCGTATCTGCATGTCCAATATGGCTACCAAAATACACGCGTTTTCGTATTTAACTTTCCGCTGAGTTTCCGAAATTGAATAATCGTAATTATATTTATACAATTTTTATTTTGCGGCAAAGCTCGCCACAATCACAAATAGTTGTAGGTCGTGGAAATTAGTATCCACCCGTGTCGCAGGTTACGTCGGAAAACAAGAAATAATTTATTTTAATATTTTGTGGATAATTCACTTGTGATAAATATGGTTATAAAAGGTTATAAAAGAAATGGCTGTACGTACCATTTTCTTGGCACGAAAAACTCGTGCCAAGAGTCCAATTATTTTCGTATAATATCCAAAATTTTCTGCTTAAGCTAAATGTAGGTGCTTATAAAACTGCTGCTGCGGCTCCTATTCCCTAAAAAGGGCCGTCGGGGTCACCAAAAATGTAGTATGGTTCCTTGGTTTTTTTTTAAATAAAATAAAAACTCAGGTAACTAATTTAATTAATTATTAAAAATTACTATTTATTTATTTATTTATAAACCAAAAAAAATTATTATTAATTATTATGACACTTTATTTTCAAAACAATTTTATTATTATATATGTATATAGCACCACCGTTTCGATTGCGCGTCGTATATATACTCCCTCTCAAAATAAAAAGCAAAAAACAAAACCCGAAATAATGCGCGAACGATTTTGATTCCCCTCGAAAAAGCTTGGCTGTATTGGGGTGAGTGGGTTATAGTGTACGCAAATTTAATATGGACGTATGACGAGCAAAGTAGTATAATAATATGAATTCGTTGTATATATTAAATATGTATGTATGTATTATACCGTCGTGATTATTTCACGAAATTTTTTACATGCCGGATGGTAATAAAAAGTACAAATAAAAACATCGTGGTTTTATATGTAAAATGGAAAGCAATTTGACTACATTATTTATTTCATCTACCGTTCAATCTTTGGTTATTGCGAGCGCGCATGACAACCAAAGAGAATGTATTTTTGGTAAATGATTTGACTAACGCCTGAATGTTAGCGCAAAATACGATTACGTTATTTTGCAATTGGAGCGCGATTGAAATTTTATTTTATTTGAAATTTAAATCGGTCGCTACAGATTCTCATCTGAAAAAGAGCGAATCAAAGTGAAACGAATAAAATACGAAGTGACACAACATATAATAATAATAAATAATACTACAAATAATAAAAGACAAGTGAAAAGAAAATTGAAAAGTTAAAAAAGTAGTGAAAAAGTCAGTGAAGAAAATCATTACAAATAGGTGGAAATAAAAGTGAAAAAAGTGATAAAAGATTGAAATCTTTTGACAAAAATAAATTTATAGAAAATCCAAAAATAGATGAACAAGTACAATTACAGTTGCAACAGCAACAACAGCAATAAAAACATTTACAAGATCAAATTCAATTTCTACATTAACAATTAGCAGAACAAAAATTAAAAGTGCAAACAATGTAAACAACAAAATTTGATCTTACACCAAGTCAAATCATAAGAAATTTTGACGAAATCCAGGCGTTTTCTGGAGAAGACTCCTACGAGTTACGATCATTCTTGAAAGCAGTGGAAGACTTAGAAGACCTACATATGTGGTGAAAATAACACGGAACTTAAGCAATATTGTTTAAGGAAATTAGTAAACAATAAAATAATTGGTTATGCTGGCAACATAATTTTGGAGATTCCCGAACATCTTAGAACATGGACAAATGTGATGCAACAATTAAAAATCAAATTTCGGCAAAAGAATACCATTCATCAGATGTTATTCAAAGCCAAGGATATTAAGGTATTTATTCTCAAAGATTTGTTGAATAAATTAAGTAGAATTAAAAGTGAATGTAGCGAAGTTTGTGACTTCGATAATAAAGATGTGTTTACATATGGCTCAATAGATAAAGAAATTGTACAAATTCTTAAATCAAAAATTATACCAATAGTTCAGTTAAAAGTAGATACAAATAAAAGTTTATTTGAATTAGATAATATTCTATGTCAAACCGAAATTTATTTGACAGAAGATATAATTAAAACAGAATACAAATTAAATAAAGAAAAAAATTTTAGAAACAGTAATTTTGAAAAACCAGAAAATTTTAAGAAAATTAATTACAATAGAAATTTTAACGGTAATTATAAAAAACCAGAATATTCACAAAATTATACTAGAAATAATAATATTAACAATCAAAATCAAATTATTATAATAACAATCACAATGAATATCGAAAACCAAATTATTTACAAAATTCACCAAATTATAATTATAATAATAATTACAAAAACAAGTCAGGACAGTACCAACGACAATTCGACAATTCACAGTATAGGGATAACAATAATAAACAAAGACAAACAGAACCCATGGAAGTAGACAATATTACATGAAATTCAGAAATTAATCATGAGGTAAATTTTACCGAACTGCCTCTTCCAACCAGTTACCCATAATAAAACTTACATTTGAAAATAAATCTATTAGTTGCTTAATAGATACTGGTTCGGATACCAGTTTACTAAAACCTAACATTCTTAAATATAAAACTCTCAATTTAGAAACTCCTATAATGTATAATTCATTAGGAGGACCAAACTATATTACACAAAAAATTATAACTCCAATTCCTAAAGAATTAATTAAAACAGGTACGTTAGATTGGAAAATTTTTCCTCTAAAGAGTTTAAAATATGATGCAATCATTGGTATGAACTTTTTATCAGCATTTGAAACTGAAATTAATATCATAAATGAATATCTGATGATATTCAGTGAATATATAATTCCTTTTGACACAGTTCAATATCCACGTGAATTTACCGAAGTAAATCAGTAAGAACCAATAAATAATTCAGGAGAAGAAATTTTTAATAAAATAAATCAAGGACAATTAAATACAGAAGAAAAATTAAAACAGTTATTAGTAGGAAATAAAGATTTATTCTTTATTGAAGACGACAATTTGACGTTCACTCATGAAATTACTCATGAGATAAGACTAAAAAATAATAATCCAATTTAAAATTGGATTATTATTTTTTAGTCTTATCTCATGAGTAATTTCATGAGTGAAATTGATAATCAAATTAAAGACATACTAAAACAAAATATTATTAAAGAATCCAATTCCCCATATAATTCACCTTTATGGATAGTTAAAAAAAATGGATAACTCCAATATAAAAAAATAGAGAATTGTGATCGATTATAGAAAAATCAATGAATTAACAATAGATGATAAATTTCCCATCCCAAATATAGAAAATATTTTAGATAAACTAGGTAGAGCACAATATTTTACTACTCTGGATTTAGCAAAAAGTTTTATTTTAGTCAATGAAGAAGACCAAAAGAATACGGCTTTCTCAACACCTTATGGGCATTACGAATATATTAGAAAGCCATTTGGACAGAAAAATGCTCCAGCAACTTTCCAAAGATTAATGAACTTAGTTTTAAGAGACTTCATTAATAAAATTTGTGTAGTGTATCTCGATGATATTTTAATTTTTAGTTCATCTTTACAAGAACACTTAGTGAATACAAATAAAATATTCAATCGACTTAGAAAAGCCAACTTAAAAATTTAAACAAATAAATGTAATTTCTTTTGCAAAGAAACAGAATATTTAGGTCATTTATTAACAAGGGACGGTATTAAACCCAATTTAAAAAAAATTAATGATATTACCAAATTAAAGATACCTGAAACTCCAAAACAAATAAAACCATTTTTAGGTATTACCGGTTATTATAGAATTTTTTTTAAAATTATGCCATAATAGCAAAACCTATGACTCAATACTTAAAGAAAGATGTTAAAATAAATAAGTTAAATCCATCATATATTTATGCTTTCGAACATTTAAAAAATATATTCTGGCTTCACAACCTATTCTTAGATACCCAGATTTTAATAAACCATTTACAATAAATACAGATGCTAGCCAATATGCAATTGGAGCAGTATTACTCCAAGATAATCACCCTGTATCATTTGCTAGTTGTTAAGAATGATCCAGCTCCACAAGATTAGCTAAAAGAAACACAAAGAATCAACAAAGTACGATTAATATTTTATATTTAACTTATCTGAACAAGCCATCAGCTAATCTGTCACTTCTTCAAAGTAGACATTGTTCCAATATTATTGCATCTAAAATTAATTAAAATTTGGATTTTGTATTATTATAATTAAATTTTTATAAATAATTTTAAAAATAACTTACCACAATTGAATTGTATACACATATAATATTCTGACATTTTGACACTTTTATTTGTGCCTAAATAATTAGTATAATTTATTAATCCCCAACGGTTTTATGCCTAATAATTGAAATTGTTCATAAATTTATAGTAAATGATATTAGTTATCATTTGAAAAGTTAGATGTATCTACAATTTTGTAAAAAATTTAAAAAAATAAAAATAAATAAATTTATAAAATCATTAGTAGAAAAACAGCGAGCGAATACAGTTTAACTAATAAAAAAAAAATATATATATATATGTATATATATATATATATATATATATATATATATATATATATATATATATATATATATATATATATATATACGTATATATATATATATATATATATATATATATATATATATATATATATATATATATATATATATATATATATATATATATATATATATATATATATATATATATATATATATATATATATATATACAGTGATAAAAAATACAGCGATTGCATTTTATTAAACTTACTTACCTACTTACCCGAAATTACCTTGGACACGATAATATACCGCTAATATTATATTTTGACCCTGCATTAATAAATTGGAAACGAGCAGATACCGCAATACAATTTTGGACTACGCACATTCTTTGGACACGAGATTTTGCTACACATATTTTGTTACATGAGGGAAGCATTAAAAGCATCAGCGATACACCACCGGCAATACAATTTTCAACTCATATTGGATTTAGGAATTGGAATTTGGGAACAGCGATTTCAACGGACACCGTTAAATTACCAACCAAATCTAAAGGTTAATCAGTGCTTTTAAAATCGATTAAGAATAAACTAAATGAATAAACTAAACTAATGAGACTGATAGAGTAGTGTCTCTGTGAAGTGGCTTTTAGAAAGGATATACCCGTGAGTGTTGTGGTATATATAAAAAAAAAATTGATAAACATAAAACATTTGTCGAGAAGTGTCGCTAAATTAACTAACATATTTCAGAACTTGTGTTAAAAAAAGAAAAATTGTTATCTTTTTGTAAAATTAAAGCAAATGTGGCATCATATTGAGTGTAGTGATTGCCGTGTTGTTGAAGTTGTTGGACGTGTGATATTTCATTGTTGCGGAGTGCGTATAGTGTTGTGTGGCGCATTTACAGTCCATTTGGCAGTAATTTGCGCTAGATTTGCCGGTTTGGCAGAGCTATCGGTAAATATTCTTTCGAGAGCAAGTGCGGCGGATAGTTTTTTGTAACTTGCTTCAAAAAAACGGAAATTAGTTTATTGCCGTACATCTAGTGCTTTCATCAGTTGGCGGTCTATCGGGAAGGGGGGGGTGTCACGGACACCAGGCATGAATGTAATTTGTAATTTGAGGAGGATTTATTGAAAATCTGCAGTTTTATTAATAAACGTTCAAATTTCGCAAGAACATATTAAGGGGATTGCGGTATTTCGTGATTACCTTGTGCAAGTCGATCAACGGATTTCTTTTTGGTTGTATCGATATTTTTTTATATATGTACATATATTGTTCATTATTTATTTGATTTCCCATTTTATTTATTTTGGATACCTTTTTGTTGTTATTATAAGTTAATTATTATAAATTTTTCTTATTTATTATAACAGAGTACATTATATATCATTTCGTGTATATTTACCAAACATCTTTGCAAAATCAAGGTCGTGGAAGCGCTTTCATCGTTCCTTCTATAATAAAGTTGTGCAGTAAGTACCTAGGTCGATGTTTATTACATGTACATATATAGATTTTTTTTTTTTGGATTCTACCGTTTCATAATCCACACGAATATTAATTAACTTTTCTTATTTTTTTTATTATTTTTTTTATGTTAATTAATTCAAATCAGTCCTGCTATTTTATAACTTAACTTTTACTATATTTAATCAAAAAAATAAAATTGTTTTTTGTTCAAATTAAATTTTCTTTTATCATTTATTAAAATATGTGAATAAGCGAGACGGTAACCATGGAGTCAAGTGAGTGAAGAGGTAAGATGATAGTGATAGTGGTCATCTAATTTTGCCATTTGTTGTGCTGAAGGGCTAAGGTACAAAACCTACGACCAATTTTAACCTCGAAACGACTGAGCTGTGGCAGAAAATGGCGTACCTTAGTGGCACAACGACATTATTTTATTTTATTATTATAATTTTTGCTAACGAAGACTATCTTTCCTAAAGGAATCCCGTTACGAAATGGCGCCCAAAAAGAGGCATTTAGTTAACATCCGCATTTGAAATTTAGCTGATTATAGCTTTGATTTTCCGTTTGAATTCTAAGACATTTTCACCGGTTGTTTGACATTGTCCTATTAATTCTTTCGTAGATATTCAATTTTAGTTGTTTAGCTAACACCTTTGTTCAAACTAATTGGATCATATCGCGTTGACCCAATCCAGTTGTGTAACTTACCTTTAAGACCAGTCTCTCCCTAAACTAGAGACCAAAAATCTGGCATTCATCAGTCCATCTGAAAGAGAAGAAAACTAGATCAACACAAAGAAACAGATCTTAAAAAAAAAAAAACAAATACTTATCTGATGCCACCAATCTTTAACTTTAAATAAATTGATCTGCAACACCAGTTAATACGTACACTAAAAAGGAAGGAAAATAATCAAAAATGGTTAAATATCTTATTATAGATTTAATTTTACTTACAAATTTAATGTTTTTATTTGTTTGTTGTTCATTCGCAAGAAAAACCCAAATTTTCTTGTTTTGTAGTGCTGTCAAATATTCAAAACAATTATGAACTATACAAACTGTTCGAAACATAAAACTGGCCGAATTAAGGTCGATAAATTGTTATCAAGTATTCGCGCCATCTATACACACAACCATGAAGTTTCACGACAATATTTCTATTGAGTGGTGTCAATATTTTCAATTTTTATTTTTTTTTAATTGCAATCAGTGAGTCGAAGTGACAACATAAAAGAAAATAAAGTGTATTTAGAAGAAAATTATTTTGCTTGTTTTAAATTGAGAAAACCAAGTTGGATTTGTCCCGAGTACATACCTTGTGGTGCCTAATACATAATTCAGCCTAATAAACGAATGCACACGCATACAACCATCTATAAACATTATAAAAAAAAAAAAAAATGAATTAAACATTTCTAATGTTAGCCTCGAACAATTATTCTTATCATTATTTTTTTTCTTCTCTTCAAGTGCCTAGAATTTGATTATGAACAAATGCATAAGTAATTCCGGTCGAGTGCACCATGCTCCACACTTATCATCGTACAATTATTGCATTTGATATGGAATGTTTGTGGCGTGTGGATGACGTCAGTTTGCAAAATTCTAAACATCACAGTCAGGTTGTAGGCATTATTAGTTGCATTGTATTTCGGTGAGGTCTGCATCCTAAGTATTATTAGTTGATGTGCGATTTTTTTTCTTCACGTGAATGCAATTTGTAATTATTATCTAACAGTCGTAATGGCTTACTGTCACATTACTTCACTCATTGACTCCATGGTTTGTTTTCAATATTATATAACTTATTTGTTTATTTTGTTTAATTAATACTACTTATGATTTTCTTTTAAAATATGGTGATGGTTATTGGTTATTAAATATTGTTATCGTAATTATTCTTTAATCATAAAATATTAAGTAAACTTTAAGCAGAATTTTGCTTTCGATTTATTTTTGTGTTATTGTTCTGATTTATACAGCGTAACGCATATTATCTATTGCTATCAGTTTTATTATTGGCATCGTTGAAAGATTGGTTTTTTTTTCCTCTCTTGTCGTCACAAACTGAGGAATAGGGCTAATAATTGTTTTTTTCACTAACCTATTTTGTTCATTATGGAAGTGGGTTTTCTTGCTCCTGATGAGTTCGAGGTGGAATGCCAAATTCGAAACATTTCAGGAGACCCTCTGAACCGTTTAGCTATGCTTCAGGTAGCTGTATCCAATGAAGAAAAAAACCCAGCCTTAAAAACTTTTCGCGCCCATGCAGCTGCACGTTCAGCATATTTCGTGATTTTGAACAAGACATCGTTGAAACGTAGTTGAATGTAGAACCAGGCGAAAGAACATTATTTTGGCCTAGTACGGCATGCAGTGAGTTGGCGCTGGTTGAAATGGTTGCTGGGATTATATTTGGTTTGTTGTTTGTGAAGTAGCAGGCAGCTCTGAATTTTGATTCATAGTTGGAATTTCTGCGTTTTGTCTGGGAAGAATTGTGAGTCGAGGTATCTGATTCCCAGGTGTCTGAAACCTCGTCGATGAGTTTCCCATACATCGGAAACATTTTGGTTTCAGAATGCCTGGACGGCCACAACCAAAACAAAATATTTTAGCAGGTTTTGTGCAATCAGTACATCGATGGCCGATATCCCAGCAGATACTCAGGTTATCGTTACTCATAATGCGATTGTTCGATCGCGGTAATGG
The DNA here is from genome assembly GCA_958295665.1 of Tipula vernalis. Lineage (NCBI taxonomy): Eukaryota > Metazoa > Arthropoda > Insecta > Diptera > Tipulidae > Tipula > Tipula vernalis. The sequence goes on along the minus strand of OY282558.1, from coordinate 168,954,404 downwards.
AGCTGGGTTAACATTCCTTCCGTACATACCAGTCCTTGCCGTTTCCATTGCAAAAATATCATCTGTTTGCCATTTCTCGGAATATTCGTTGCTCGTTTCGTTGAAGTACACTTCCTCAATACCCTTCCTAGAACACAATCTTTCCGGTTCATACTCAGTTCGCTTCCAAAGCCAAACAACGCTGCACTAGCATTGTATTTGATGGTATTTCTTAGTCTGCCAATAAAACTTGTAAACCTGGTCTCATATTACGTCTTACAATATGAAGAATTTCGACATCCTGAAGAGGTGTTCTAAATTGTAGCGATAATGCCAGAATATCATTATAAAACACTCTAAACGACTCGGTGGGATGCTGTTTCCGAGATTCTATGGCGCGTCGAATATCATGTTCCGTTCATCGATCTTGTAACCTGTCGAGCAAATCTTGCTTCAGCCGACTCCATCCAATATGGGGATTTCGTTCGATATGACACCAATACCAATTTGATGCGACACCGGTGAGTAGAATGCCTAATTGGTCAACCAAATTGGCCATTGGGGCACCAGAAGTTTCGGCAAGATGTTCCATACGGAATAAGAAACGTTCAATTAGCAATTCCTGTGAGTCACCGCCGAATGATATTTTCCACTTACTTATGGTTTTGCTGAACTAATATTGTACAGTTGGTGGTAATGCCGATGGTTGATGAGGTTCACGCCCAATATTCGTTGAAGACAATATTTGCAACAAAGCCAGTTCATCTACATTCTTGTCTTGACTAGGATGTTGACTAGTTCCCTGAGACTGGGTATTAGTTTCTAATTTAGACCTATCCATTTGTTTAGGCGAAGGCTCATCGTCCGAAGTGGACAAATCATCGAGATCGTCTGGCTGAGCGTCTTTAATTTCGCTTATTGTATCATCCAAGTTGTCTTCACCTTGCATTAAGGTTTGTACACATGATAATACTAATCCGACCATCGTTAACTGTACCTGACACCGAACTTTATAGGACCGAGTACTAGATAAAAGTCGTTCAAGTCTAGCTTGAATGTGAAGCAATCTACTTTCTTTCTCCTGAAGCTGCTCTTGTTTGGGTATTTGGTTTGATAACTTTGAGCCATTCGCGAATGTCTATGGTTTTCAACGCACATCGCTGTAACTCTCTTTGTGGTGCTGAACGTGCAGCTGCGTGGGCGCGGAAAGGTTTCAAGACTGGGTTTTTTTCTTCATTGGATACAGCTACCTGAAGACATAATGTTGTAAACATGTGTTAGGACGAGTCAAAGTAGCCTTAGCGAACGGTTTTGTTTTTTTTTTACAGAGAAAATCATTTTTCTATAAAAAAAATTTAAATTCTAATTTCAACTTAATTTTATAAAATTTTTATCGAAAATCGTTATATGTTGCCACTGTGGATTTCGTCTGTCTGCAGATAATAGAGTAAAAATTGTTTTGGTGTCAATCTTTTCTTTTTGGAAAAATTGCGTACGAGTGAAAAGTTCGAAATTTTGCGTCATGGGGCTCTAACCGAACGACAAACGGTGTACATGTGTTTTTGCAGTGAAGCAAATTAAATCGAAATAAATCGTACTGTGCTTTAAAATCACAATATTTTCAAGTGCAAAAAGTTCATTTAAAATTGTCCTGGATTCAGTTCATTTCTTTATTTAAAGCGTGGCGGACATAACAGGCCCCGAAGGCGGGTGAGTATACGTTGTGTTGTTTCTTTATTTATTAATAAGATTCATAGAATTCTAATATATAAATTATAATCAATTTGTTGAAACAAAATTGTTCAAAGTTTTGAGTTGGTGAAAGTGTTTCGTGAGCGAATCACTTGTATACACTTGAACATATCGTTTATACTATATATGTACGTGTGGGGTGCAATTATTCTCTCGTATAACGAATTGTGAATTTCAAGAGATCGAAAGGAACCTACCTTTAATCTTTGTGAGTTGTTTCATACCTATACTGTTGAAGTTGGCGGAAGGTTGCGGTCCGGAAGTGAAAGGTCGATAATACAGATTGAGTTAGTCCAGTAGGAAGTAAAGAAATGGTAATGTAGATTGTGCAATTCCCGTCGAAAGTGGAAGGTCGATGGTGCAGATTACGGTATTGACATTCCACCCGAAAAAAAAAAATTGGTAGTTATCAGGCGAAAGTAAATAGGATGCATGGATTTAAATAAAAATTTTTATAAATAAATCGGAAGAATCAACAAATTGAGGGGTTGGCCATGACTTTCGAGTCAAATGGTTGTGTTTTTTTCCTCGAGAATTAATTTTTATTAAAAATAATTATTTTATTGTAAATTGGCTATTCAAACTAAAATTCGATAAATTCAGTGAATTGTGAATTGTGTAAGAGTGCATGATTGTGCATCGCTTTATTACGGTTCAACATTTAGGGAAAAAACATTAGGTATAATGTGTAAAGTTTTGATTAGACAGGTGAGATAGGGAAGTCTTGGAATATATGTCCAAACTGGAAATGCAGTTTATTGATGTTAAAAGAAGCCTTGATGTAATGAAACTATTGGTGATGTGTGATGAAAGAAAATATAAAAGATAAAACAAAAATTAGATAATTTATAAATTATTAGAGCAAACTATAGAGTTACGGTGTTTAGTGATTAAAAGATAACAGAGTGATATAACAAAGGGTACTGAATTTAATAAAGGAATAATTAAGTACATAAATGATAAATGGCTAACTAATTATTAAACTAGTGTCTATGTGTTTAAAGAATTTATTTGAAATATAGAGTGTAGAATTTATTTGAAATGTAGGGTTATATGAAATGTAGTGAGTTGATGTGATGAAATTAGTGTGTGATGAAATATAATTAAAATTAAAATTAAAATTAAAATAATTCATAAATTAAATTATTTAGTATGCTATTGAGTTAAGAATTTAGAATTTACAATTGTAGTGGAATAGCTGTAATTAATAACTAGAAAATTAAAAGGTAAGCTAAGTTAAATAAATCGGTAAATTGGCAATATTGTATTATACATTGCACACTCAGTATTTACTGTTAGGCATGGAAGTACACAAAATACCAAGTGATGGAAATTGCCTTTTCAATGCAATCATCCATCAGCTGCAACTACAAGATTCTCATTCTTCAACCTGTTCAGCAAGTGATCTCCGAGCTGAAATTGTCAGTTTTATACGCGGTAATCTTGATGATTATTATCACACAATATTGGATCCATGTCATCAGATCTATAATCCCAGGGAAATTTTGAATCACACTGGAAATCAATTAATATTAAGATATCTATCCAACCTTCAGCAGACTGGATTTTGGGGTGGCGCCGAATGTCTTTCGGCCGTGTCTAAATTGAAAAAAACTAAAAATAAATATTTATTATGTCAAACATCAAATCACTTTTACACCGACCAGGGGAACGTATAACACTGAAATTAATTTGCTATATACGGGGTCACATTATGACAGCTTAATGTTCCAACAGGAACATACCCCATTGCTTAACACGGCACAATATTCCGATTTGCCTAACATAGCAGAGAATGTCCACCGGAAAATTTCCACCACTGACAATCCTTATACACTAATTGAGGAATCATAGTTAATTGAGTCACCAATCCTGGACCTTCCCGTCAACTCATTCTGCCTTGGAACTTGGAACGTTCGAGGCCTTAATAACTCCCAGAAACGTGACGCCATTGACAGAATTTTATTAGAAAATAATGTCCAGATATGTAGTGTCTCAGAAACAAATATGCCCTCTGGAACCTGTTCTTCAAAAAATTACATTTGGCACCTTACAAACGATCCCAAGACAAAAAGACGTGGAGTGGGAATTTTGATAAAAAGGCATACCTTCATTCGGACCATGGGAATTCGAAAATATTTTGGTGCCATAATTACTCTGAACGGCAGAATTGAGAATAGGAGGATCATTGCCATATCCGTTTATGTTCCACCTCACACTTCCCAATACAATCGTCGTCTTTCCACAAAGATATTCTCAAAGTTACTTTCGATAATTGATCGTTGCCCGCAACAGATCGATATCGTCTTATTTGGAGATTTTAATGCTCATATAAAAGAAGATGATTTGCAGTCGAAGAATGAGAATGGAGTTTCTCTAGAACTACTAACTCGGTCGACTCAACTTTTTAATCACACCCTTCATGGACGTCGGCGGAAACTTATGACCTGGACTGATGGTCGATTGTATTCCCAGTTGGACTATATTTTAACCCGTAAAAGCAATCGGGTTATTTATGTTAAGTCGGTGAAAGCCGCCTGTTTTTACCCGTCACTAAGCGATCATCGTTTAATATGGATTGTGTGCACCATGCGAAAAGTGCGGTCGCTTGCCTGTCCTACTAATGTAAAGCCAGTTCTGATCTCTGCAGGGCCACCTATGACCTATTCATTCAAATCTTTGAATCTCTCGTTACTGCAAGGAGTAAAGATACACACACAATATCAGTCCGTTTTAGCAAAATCATTTGCACAAGCAGTTTCAGATATAAATGATTGTAATCTATGGCATTTGTAACTACTTGCATCAAGGAAAGCTCCCAACAGTTACTCACCACCAAGACGCCCCTGACACATAAGTGTAGGAAAGCATTGGCGCTCTTTAAACAGGCCCAATTTCATAAACATGCTCATCCACAGGAGATGAGCTCTCGATTGCGTCTACAAAGTGCCAGGAAACGTTTGTCTGATGCCTATTCCAGGCACAAATCTTCTGAATGCAAACAATTTTTTAGTCGTTTGACTTACTATTCTCCTCCAGAACGTCTTCGCAGAACTTATTCATATTTTAAGATTTTCAAACGAGATTGCTCTTCCTTTCGCGGAAATTACATACCAATTTCCTCCTGGGTAAATGAACTTTCTACCATTGAAGGAACCTGGCCGAGCCGTATAGAGGAACAGGATTACTTTCCTCTAGGTCCTCCTCCAAATAAGGAAGACATTCAGTCAGTCCTGAATTTAATCCGCCCAGGCACTGCCCCGGGACCGGATCAAATTCCCATTGAACTATTTAAATATGCACCCAACAATATTGTTGAAGCGCTTCATAAAGTCATAGAAACTGCATGGATAAACAATGACCCACCAACCGAGTGGCTGGAGACCATTCAGGTTCCAATTCCTAAGAACAAGAATCCTCGTCAAACCAGTGATTTCCGACGCATAACCCTATGCAATGTAGGATACAAGATATATGCCAAGCTTCTTCTTGAAAAGTTGGATGATCATCTCGAATTACCGCCTTCATACCAAGCTGCGTTTTTGCCCAATCGCTCGACTGATGATCACATGTTTGTCGTTCGTCGAGTACTGGATGAAGAATGGCGTTCCGGGAATGAAACTTTTACCTTTTCTATTGACTTAGCAAAAGCATTTGACACAGTCAATCTAAAGGTCGTAATCGAATGTCTTCAACAATATGTGCTTCATTATCTGGTAAACCGCATCATAAAGGCTTGTTTCTGGGAGAAAACCTCCATCAAGTGGTTTAACACCTGTACAGCTAGAGTTAAAAAGAACAAAGGAGTTACACAGGGTTGTCCTCTATCACCAAGACTTTTTAATTTCATTTTGAATGAAGTATTGGTAACTGTTGCCGATCAGTATCCAGAATTATGTTTAAATCAAGGAGGGACATTGCAGCTTCCTTTAATTCTAGCATATGCTGATGACATTTTAATTGTCACTCGGGACCCTGCACGCTTAGAACCCATTCTGATTGAGTTGATCGCTGGATTAGAGATTGCCGGACTAACAGTGAATCCAAATAAATGCACTGTACTTATTAGAAACCCAGACTCCTTAATACCCATCCCATCCAATGTCAGAATAGGTGGAATTACTTTCACCTCAGTGAAAACATTACGATACTTGGGCACCTACTTCACAACTAGGCTTAGTAGGCCCCTCACTATCCGGACCCGGTGTCGCCAAGCGCTCGGGATCACAAAACTAATGCAATCTTTCATTAAAAGAAATAAAGTATCTTCTAAGATAGCCATCACGATGTATAATACTGTCATAGTTCCCATGATGATCTATGGATTGAAAACCACCGCCCTTACACTTGCAAATCGGAAGAGATTAAGGAAATATGAGCTCTTTTTCTTGAGAAGATTACTGGAATTTAGTAAAGATAAATCCACCCTCGGAGCAAGGAAAATTAAAGAAATTTTGAACGGTAAAACAATAACAAAGCGCATTAAGTTCCAGCGGATCAATTATTGGGGACATGTGTACCGCCGTCCGTCTATCCATATACACAAGGCTGCTTTCACGTACAGTGCTGGTCCTAGGAAACTAGGACGACCATGTTTTACCTGGCATGATTCGTTACACCAGGATTTTAATTATCTCAACAGATCGCATAATGAATGGGAACCTCTCTTATCCTCTCGAGTTGATTTACGGAAAGCAGCTGAAGGGATTTACCAATGCGAAGAATCAGATTCAAGTGAGCTTCTTGAAGATGAAATTTCGGAAGAAGAGATAGCTAAAGTAATGTAGGTTGGATATTACAACTTTTATCAAATATTCATCGCTTACGTACATCAGAGCGATGTCAAGCAAGGAACTAATGGGTAATTAATTAATTAATCAACTGCCAAACAAATGTAGTTAAATTTATTTAAGTTAAGTAGAGGTAAAATAAATAGATATAAATGGATTGACATAGTAAATAAATAATTGAATACATATATGTATAGTTTATTTGTTATAATTTATAATTGACGAAGGGTTTGCGGTTGTAACGTCAAGGTGGGAGAGATGGTGGTTGTGGGCGTTTTCGGATGGGAACAAATTTGTATTTGGTTGTGTTCTTATATGGGAAGGGTGGACTATTCATAACATGCTAATTGGGTTCAAAGTTTGAACTGTTTCAGGTACATTGCAGAATTTATTACTCTCCAAAAAGTTAAGTAGCGAATTGAGACTAATTTAGTTTAATTTAGTTATTTATATAGGAAATGATCAAACTTGATGGAGCATGCAAGTGTCTGGATGGATTAAATAAAATATTATTAATAGATTTTTCCTGCTCCTGGACAGGATTGTTACTAGATGATTAATTATTTATTTATTTAGTATAACTTAGGGTAGGAAGTAACTAACCGAGGATTGCTGAGAAACATATTTAACCTTATTAAAATAAATAGTGATTAAGATGATGACATGTTGGACCTCAGGAAATTAGCAATAGATTAGATAATTCTGTCAGAATAAATTACAACAATAATACAAAGTTAAAATTTCAGGACTGAAGGAAAAAAAGCAAAGTTTTCCTTAAGACCGGTGTCTTAAGGAAATAAGAACTTGTAGATAGAAATTATGCCGTCCTGTGACAACAAATTATTATTATGATTATTATTATTATTATTATTATTATTATTAACAATTGTTATACTACTAACTGTTGACCGTCAAGGTGTCTATAACCGGGTCGAACTCAATCCTATACTAACAATCCTATCCAATCCTTCCAAGTCAATGTAAAAAGGGTGTACGGTGGGCTCGGCGTCATCCGGCAGATCTTGCTAAAGGCTTGGTCGTACAACCCAAATCAAATCAAATCAAAATCAAATTGGATACAGCTACCTGAAGTATAGCTAAACGGTTCAGAGGGTCTCCTGAAATGTTTCAAATTTGACATTCCACCTCGAACTCATCAGAAGCAAGAAAACCCACTTCCTTAATGAACAAAATAGGTTAGTGAAAAAAACAATTATTAGCCCTATTCCTCAGTTTGTGACGACAAGAGAGGAAAAAAAACAAATCTTTCAACGATGCCAATAATAAAACTGATAGCAATAGATAATATGCGTTACGCTGTATAAATCAGAACAATAACACAAAAATAAATCGAAACCAAAATTCTGTTTAAAGTTGACTTAATATTTTATGATTAAAGAATAATTACGATAACAATATTTAATAACCAATAACCATCACCATATTATAAAAGAAAATCATAAGTAGTATTAACTAAACAAAATAAACAAATAAGTTATATAATATTGAAAACAAACCATGCAGTCAATGAGTGAAGTAATGTGACAGTAAGCCATTACGACTGTTAGATAATAATTACAAATTGCATTCACGTGAAGAAAAAAAATCGCACATCAACTAATAATACTTAGGATGCAGACCTCACCGAAATACAATGCAACTAATAATGCCTACAACCTGACTGTGATGTTTAGAATTTTGCAAACCGATGTCATCCACACGCCACAACCATTCCATATCAAATGCAATAATTGTACGATGATAAGTGTGGTGCATGGTGCACTCGACCGGAATTACTTATGCATTTGTTCACAATCAAATTCTAGGCACTTGAAGAGAAGAAAAAAAAATAATGATAAGAATAATTGTTCGAGGCTAACATTAGAAATGTTTAATTCATTTTTTTTTATAATGTTTATAGATGGTGTTAGCTAAACAACTAAAATTGAATATCTACGAAAGAATTAACAAGAAGAATGTCAAACCAAACGGTGAAAATGTCTAAGTGCTCATTCGGAAAATCAAAACTGTATTCAGCTAAATAAATGAAGTTGAATTTCTACGAAAGAATTAATAAGACAATGTCAAACAACCGGTGAAAATGTCTTAGAATTCAAACGGAAAATCAAAGCTATAATCAGCTAAATTTCAAATGCGGATGTTAACTAAATGCCTCTTTTTGGGCGCCATTTTACAATAACACGGTAGAATACAATAAAAATACATGCAATATAATCTTAGCTGTGATACTCTTAGCAATATTAACGTCAGAATCGCACGGTTAAATATGCAATTATAAGTAAAGAGCCCTATACCAATCAAATAGTTTGGTTTAAATCGTCACTAATCTTTTCGTAAAATTTTTCTACAAATGTTTACTAATCTTACAGTTTAATTAATTTTTGATTTTAAATGTCGAGGAAAAGGTATTGTTAATTTGAGCATTCGAAGGCCTAAAATTTTTCAGAATACATTATGTATAATAATATGCCACAATTTTATTCCTTTTTGGTTACAGCCGTGAACGGTCGTAGATCGAAATGTTGAGAAAGCTTCAAGCAACATTGATAAATCGAATAATCTCAAGAATTTAATGAACAATACGATAATTTCAAAAAAATCAAGCCTGGGAATCTGTATCAAAAAAGCTCCTCAATTTTACCTAATAATCAACCTATGAGCAGCCGATAAACTTCGATCTTTTTGATATCACGATTGGATTTGGGTAAGCAAGTTAGCAATATTGACATGTCCCGTTACATGTACTTTTGAACTTTACTTGTAACATTTGAATTTTTGTTGTTCAAGACTTTGATAGTTGGCCTTTTTGTAATTGTGCGAACCGGCAACGCCTAACGTTTGTGTACATAAATAGATTGCGTCACTTGGGAATCAAATCAGTTGGTTTGCTGTTATTAAGAGGAATTAGGGTTATCGTGGTCATTGGACCGCTCCGGAATTCTAGTAGGTTGAAGTACATGATGAGCAAGTTTGTGGTGATTTCTGTAGAATTTTTTAACCTATCAGTCAAAAAAATAAGCTGCCGGAAAATTTGTTAAGTGGCAAATACTGTATAGGAATAGTTAGAATTCCATAAAGGCCATAAGGGAAAAGGTGTTTTCAGGTCCCTAATTGCAACCCAAAGATAGTTGAAAACTTCGTTCCTACAAGAATAAATGGGACAACAGTATGTAACATTTTATTATATTACGAACAAATAATATTGCCAATATTAAATAAATTGACTTCTTTACTAACACCAACATACAGGTAAACGAATATGAAGTCAGCAGCCTCAACCGTTATCTCTAATAATAATTCAAATTCCCATGATAACTGAAAAAGAAATGAGAGATTTATGTAGTCTGTGCATTATTAACAGTTAAGCATTTCCATTTATGTGGAAAAATGTTATTAAGTTGTCATTTTGGAATCGATTTTTTTTTTGTGCCATCTTGAATAAATCATAAAACATTTTTAATCCGTACCTTTCATCTTCCTTTAGTGACATTATGAATATACATACTCGTAGATGGAAGAAGATATTTTTATTTTTCGTTTTTATTGGAAATGTCAAATGACTTGCTTAAGCACACAATTTCTTATCAGTTTTATTTTATTATTATTTATTTCGAAATTAATGAGGAAAATCTACAAGAATATCATCGCAGGAAGGGGATACAGAATAAAAAAGAAACGGAAATAAAATTCTTTTATCCTTTTTCTAATCTTTTATTGACGTTTATATCTGTTTTCAATAAAATAAAGATTAAGGATAAATAAATAAAATCCGAATGATATTTGTAATCAATTCCGTGAAAGTGATTTAAGATTTTTTTGTGTTGTTTTTTACCAAAAATAAAATTCGGTGGATTTTTATGGAAAATTTTCGTTTTTCTATAAAAGTGGGAGTATAATCGAATGTATTGATTAATACTCTGTGAGTCGGATCGAATTACCCCATTCATAATGGAAATTCCTGATACGCTATTTTCGTTATACAGATAAGAGTAATATTCCCATATGTGTTACTGACGTCATTACGAAATAATCTATAATTTCTGTGTAATTAAATATTGTGCACGAGTCATGTACATAAATTTATAGAGAAAATTCGATTTGGTGGGCTGTATTGTTTGGTTTTGTTATTATTTGTAAGAATAGATATTGCACATAAAAGAGAGCTGAAATATTTAAATATCTTCTTGCGATTGACTTATGGTTTGGAAAATATATTTTTACTGATAACAACACATTTTTAATTATTCGTAATTTAGAGCAATGATTAATATTTGTTATCTAATATGGTATTTGAAATGCATAGTTGCATTATTAACCTTAATTTTTTGCATGATATATGTACTTATGTACTCTGTTCTGTTTAATTACAGTTGGTATGTAAACCGATTTAAAATCAGTAAGTTACACATAAAAAATTTAATTTACAACGGATTTGTTTGAAACTACTGCGACTTAACCCTAATCAACATGGGTTGAGTGTCGCAGACTGATTTTCATTTTATTAGCTAAAAATTAACCAAACAATATTTTTTATGAAAATTTTATGTAGGGTAAGGTTGCTCAAGTCGTATACCCCTTTAAAAAAAACGTCTTCAGAAGTCCAAGAATATATTAGTAAACACAAGCTTATGAGTATCATTGGAGAGCTTAGTAAACCTTGCTTTTATTTGGGACAATTTAAACGGGCATACAAGAAAAAAAATTTGGCGACAAACATTAGCATCAAAAATAATAAATTGGCAACAAATATAATATTTTGGAACAAAACAATGAAAACACAAACAAATAATTTTCAGCGTCAAAAAAATAGTTTAGCGACAAAGAGGTAGCATCAAAAATTAGAAATAAGCAGCAAATATAATATGTGGTTAAATTATTAAGGTTATATAAAAAAGTATATTTCAGCATCAAACAAAAAATTTTGCCGACAATAAAAAAACACAAAATTTAGTTTTCTGTATTTTTTATTCTAATGGCTTTTAGGCCGAAAGTTATACTTAATCATGTAAAAAGTATGTACAATTTTTTTTTAAAACTTAATTAATGCATAATATCACAATCTATATGCAATGAAGTTAAAAGAATGTTGGTTTTCAGTTTAGATTTTTTTTTTGTAAGAACATACTTAAATATTTTAGGTTACCTCGCCAACATACTTATTTAAATAAGTATGTCTAAATAAATGAGTATAACTTTCCGAAAGGGCCTTAAAGCTGTCGGAAATTCCCAACAAACAATCCACACGGAAACCGGAATGTTTCCAACTTAAAAATCGCATGATGTACCCCCTAAACAGGTAAGCGGCGCTAACTATTATATTCACAAGTTTTTATTATGCTGTCCGAATATGTTTAATAATTGTTTGGCGTATTTCCGCACCTCATATATTATATAGTGGGCGCATGCCAAAAGACTTCGGGTTTTTCGACACGCATTCTACACTAAAAAGATACATTTTTTCCATCTGTCTCGTGTTATATTATAAAAAATTACTAAACATAATACAACCACAAAAAAAAAAAAATAGCAACTTTTTAGAATATAAGCACACTTATTTACTTCTATTACTTATTAACTTACTTATTTGTGGAACCTAACTTATTCAACTTAATTTCTTATGGAACACGTTAGGTTTCACAAATAAGTAAGTAAATAAGTATCGTTTGGAAAACGGCCTAAGGCTGTTTTAGTGGGTCACACTTATTTGTGGAACCTAACTTATTCAAATAAGTATCCTATCAAGGTGACTTATTTTCTATCCCTTTCTTACGAAAAAATCGAAATTGCTTGTCATTTTCCCTATGAATATTTTTCTAAGGTAACGTGATACTGAACAATTTCAAATTTGCTTTTCACGAACACTGAAGTAAAAAATGATTTTTGTCATCAAAATTTAATATTCCCATTGTTTTATCAAGCGTTAGTGTCATAAGCATATTTTGTTGCAAATAGCAGTGTCCTTAACTCGAAAAAATGGATAACAAATGAATTTTTGTTGTTGCTGTCAAAATAAGTAAGTAAAATCAATTCAAATGATTTTACTTACTTATTTAAGATGGCGTCGAATAAGTAAATAAGTATGAAATAAGTATCGGTTTCGAAAACAGCCTTAGTGTAGAATGCGTGTCGAAAAACCTGAAGTCTTTTGGAATGTGCCAACTTTCACATGCACCATAATCCATTACCGATGTGGATTTGATAATTAGCTTACATATGTATGTCTTGTCACACGTATCGAAGATTGCTAATTTGATTGAAGCGCAACTACATAGTTTCATTTCGAATGTTACAAATTGGTTGTCAAAAATGTATTTGTTAAAAATCAATTACACATTTTTAAAATATGAATTTAATTAAACAAAAATAAAAAAATTTCGATAAACGTATTAAATTCAACTAAAAAAATATTAATTAAGATATTAATCAAAATTCCAAAAACATCTATTCAGGTTTGAGATTAATATCTGTCATTCTTTTCACAAGGTAATTCAGTACCGCAGTGGAGTACATAGTACCGAATTATAAAGTGTATTTGATAATCCACTTCGGCATTAGATTTCACACGACCATTTTTCGGATTAGGTAATCCAGTTCGGAATTGGATTATGATGCGTGTGAAAGTCACTTATGTGGTTGAAAAAAAAATAAAGATGAAGAGAAGCGAAGTCAGGCGTAGAGCGCTGCTAATCTATTTGGGGTATAAGCTAAATCGATTGGAATGCCTTTATTTACTTATTTAAAATAGCGGCAAAAAAATTAATTAGTATCAAATAAGTCACGTTTGGAAAACAGCCTCAATGTTATATCTTAGGCGTTTTCGGAAATACATCCTGAATAATTTCATGCCAATTTTCAATCATTAAACTTATCTATCTATTTAAGAACGAATGAGATATCTTCAAGCTAAAGCGTAAAACACACCGAGCAGCGGCAGCGAGCAGCAAATTTAAATATACATTTGTTGATTTGCTTATATATTCTTAGATAGTCGTATGTTAAGCAAAAGTATAAGCAATTTTTATAAAAACATTAAATTTTTGATAATTTTAATAGATAAATGTTGATTAAAAGAAAATCTATCACAAGTGGAATGTGTGGGACATGTCGCGCTGCTAAATGGTTGTAAATACAAATAAAAATAAAAAAGAATTCATAATTACGATAGATATGAATGTATTTTAGAAAAACTATTTTGTATTTCTTTGAATTATCTCTCAAAATGCATTTTCGAATTTTGCTGTCATATTAAAATGTATTCTTAACTTTTTGTATGTGATGGATAAAGGCTGAAACGCACCAAGAGCAGCGCGACATGTCCCACATATTAAATGTTTTTATAAAAATTGCTTATACTTTTGCTTAACATAAGACTATCTATGAATACATAAGCAAATCAACATATATTTAAATTTGCTGCTCGCTGCCGCTGCTCGGTCTGTTTCACGCTTAATGCCCCACACATATAGACGCCGTTCGAAGCACCGCTGTAATTAAAATACATGTAGTTTCATATTAGCGAACACATACCGTGCATTTTTTAATTATATCGGAGAGACCTCGATAAGATACTTATTTGAATATGTTAGGTTCCACAAATGAGTATTCGTTTCGAAAAAAGCATTAGGCCTTTTCCGAAAGTTATACTTATTTGCGGAACCTAACTTATTCAATGTAATTTCCTATGTAATAAGTTAGGTTTCACAAGTAAGTATAACTTTCGGGAAGGGCCTAAGGCTGTTTCCCAAACCGATACTTATTTGTGGAACCTAACTTATTGAAATAAGTATGCTGGCAAGGTGACTTATTTTCTATCTCTTTTCTACATAAAAATCTAATTGCGATAAATAATATTTGTCAATCTGTCAAAACATCAGAACATACATTTATTTTATTATCAGAACATGATAACCGTGATGTTTAGCTAGAGACAAAAGAGTGATAATGAAAATAAGAATTTGACTGAATTTTAAAACTTTTATTTATTTTAAGAATTAAATTTATTAATTAAATGAATAGAAAAATTTAACTATTTTTTATTATTTGTGCACATAATTCGTTGCGGAATTCGGTGGTTTGAAATTGATGATTTTGATCTACATTTGGAACATTATCAGCATTTTGAAATTCCTCATCAATATTTATCAAGTCCCCAACATCTAAGCAAATATTATGCAGCATGCAGCAAATCGCAATAATTTGTATTGAATTTTTAGTGCTGGTCTCTAGTGAGCGAAGAAAAATACACCTTGACCGGATCTTCATTTGCCCAAAAGTTTGCTCAATTGCAATTCTTGCCTTGCTGTGCAGATAGTTGAATGTTCGATGAATTAAATGTTCGATGTCCTACACAATCAAATAGCTTTCACATAAATCATCCTCACTCAAATGACGTTTCTTTAAGCATTCTTTCCAATTACCATGATTCAATCTCACCCGTTCCATCGTTCGTATCATTGTAGTGTCTCCTTTGATTTCCTTAAAAAATGGTTTCCTTAAAGGAGCACTACACCATTCAAAGTACTTCTTTCCTTTGACTCTACTCTTTTCCATAAATTCATTCTCCCATTTTCTCCACATATTCTTCTGAAACATCCGAAGTACATCTCTTGCATCCATGAATTCATAATATGTTATCTCCTCAAGCATACAACCCCTTTTGGCAAGCATATCGGCTCCTTCATTACCTTCAATCTGTAGGTGTGAAAGGTATCCATTGTAGAATCATATCCAGCGAATCGGAGAATAGAACTACTCTCCTCCTCCCTTCATTCATTGCCAACGTGATTCCTTCCATAATTCCAATCAATTCTGCATTCACTATACAGATGCTACAATTCAATCTTAACAATTTCTCTTTTTCATAGCCGGAATGTAAATTCCCACCTCCACTCGATCCTCATTATCTGTATCTTCACATGTGCAAAATAATTCTTTTGTTATGCCTCCAAAATTCAAACACACAGTAAGATTTTCGGGAGCAACTTTTGGACCTACTTGTCTAATTTTGGAAAATATATTCATATTTTCCGCCATTATTTTCGACCGTAGCATTTTTTGGTAATCCGTTCCTCCTTCCAATCTTACTTTTATCTCATTCACTAACATATTATCTTTGGTCAACATTCGCACAGTCTCTCGCACGATGATCCAATTCCTCTTATAATTAAGAGGTGAATCACCCAATTCGGACCATAGAGTATGTATTGGGGTGGAATTAATCGCCCCCAATACCACTCTAGCACATGCATTCTCAACTTTCATTAATTTTTCATACCCGACCTTAGATCCGTTACCATACACAGTCACGCTAGGGTGAGCCCCCCATTTTGGTTTAATCACCCTTTTGATCACATTTAATCTGATCCTACAATTATCGGCTAATTTTTCCATGTGCACTTTAAAACTCAATCGATTATCGATCCAGATTCCCAAATACCTAGTCAATCTTGAATACTCAATTATCTCATCATAGATTCGCACATCAATTCTTTGATTCGTTCTAAATGCCATACTATTACATTTTCTCGAATTCAACCGCAGATTTAAGTCATTCAAACATTGTGTTACCTGAATCACACATTCCTGAGCTCGATTTAGGGCCAAAACCAAAGATATTAGGGGGATAAAACCAAAGCTATAATATATTTATATTTGTCAATGGTATTACCTAGTATATATGTACTCCGTAATTACAAGCTTGATGTAATTAAAAAACGGCATATTGTTTTGGTCGATTTTTAGATGGGTCAGTCGCTGCGAGTCACGGAGAATACATATATACAAAATAATACGCGAATCTAAATTGTACCACTAAAAAGTGTGTAATTAGATTAAAGTAAAATTGTATAATTAAATTAAATAAACGCAAACATAAATGTAAAATTTATAATTACACGTCAATTTTTTATTAAACTCGGCTTACTTAGCCCTCATCATAACAAAAGTCATCTGCAAATTGCAAGATAACTTTGTCGGGGGCATTATACCTATGTATTGAGCTCATATACAGATTGAAGAGGGTCGGAGAAATTTTGCTCCCTTGAGGGAGCCCAATATTCACCGCCCCCTCCAATCTATAACCTCTTCCACACAAAACAAACTTACGCTCACTCATAAACTCATACACCCATTTACAAATTTTTCCAGGAAATCCCAGGTTCAAAAGAACCTGATATAGTTTCCCTGGAACCACATAATCATACGCTCTTTCAATATCCAGAAATACCGCCACACAAACTTCTTTTCCTTTCGTACTTCCCACATCAATTTTTCCACACATTCGTTTGCAGAATGGTTACGTCGGAAACCAAAAGTGGTCTCTGGCAATAAACTATTTTCATTCATAAACTTTTCAAACCTGCCTTTCATCATCCCATTCACCATTTTAATAAAAACATTCAACATACATATTCCTCTATAGTTTATTGCCAGATTATGTCGGAACCACTCTGCAATCCTTCCATCTTTCCGGTATCTGAACACTCATCCATACCCTATTGAGAATTTGAAGCAAGATTTCCTTTGCTTCAACGCTCAACAGCCCAATCATTTTATAACTCACTCTATTTATTCCTGGGGTCGTAGATTTTGCTGTTTCTAAAGCCCTCAGGAACTCATTCCATTCAAATTCCACACACATTTCATTCAAATTTTCACCAACATCTTCAAGTAACACCCAATCGTTACTATCACCTACATTATTCTGAACATCCGTCATCATTTGTAAGAATTGATTTCCTTTTTCAGGATCATCCATTACAACGTTTCTTTCATTCCTCATTTTACCTCTTACTCTATTACATTTATTCCATACATCTTTAGTTGTGGTTCTGTGTGTTATTTCTGCCACATAGTTCCGCCAACTTCTCCTTTTTGCTCTACGGATAGCCTTATTCAATTTTCCATTTACCCATTCATAATTTCGTCTACAATCACGACAAATACACCTGTTAAATTCACGCAAAGCTATCCGTTTCCTTTCATGCCAATACTGAATCTCCATATTCCACCAACCGTTTACTTTCATTTCATTCGCTCTTATTTCAAAACTGCACATTTCATTAACTCTCTCTATTTCACACTCAAGCTGGTTTACATCATTTATTTCATTTGTTATGAGAATCTCATTCAAACGTTCAACCCATTTCTTACTATTCAGCAAGGTCTTTTTCTCAATATCCACATTTACACCACCTAAACACGCATTAATCATAAAATGATCACTACCCAAATTCTCATCTGTTACATTCCAAGTGACTTGCGCCGCCAGTCCGCTAGACACTAAAGTGATGTCTATCGCACAGGCTGTGGCCCCAACATACGCCATCCTTGTTGGCCTTCCATCGTTCAGAATCACGAGATTGGAATCCAGAACGAGGTCCGCCAACAAGTTTCCCCAAGCATCATTCCTTTCACACCCCCAAACATGCGAATGTGCATTCATATCACCTCCCAGAACCATGTCACTCTTCCACGCACCCAATCAAATAATTTTTTAAAATCCCTCAGGCCTTTATCCCTATTACTCACAGTTTTAATTGAACCTGCATATACACTAACGTTTAACAAATTTCTACCCATTCACTCGAAACGTCTTGTTCACACGCTCCCATGTCTCACTTAAAAGTATTACATTCATTCAATCATTGGCCAGATAAGTCCGCAGCGTATCGCTTTTGGCATACATGCTTTGGATATTTATCTGACCAATTCTCAAGCATTCATTGGATCTTACATTCATTCCATCCTTTCTTCATCTGCATCCATCGCGATACTTAGCTCGTTCGGGTTCAAATATGAATATTTGCTCCTGCTGATATATTGTGTTGTTCTGCTTTCCTCTGTTGTTGTTTTAATGTTATTAACAGCAGTCGCTGAACTGCCTGGCAAATTTTCATATGTTGTTGTTATTCCTTCATTCTTATTTTTTTCAGTTGTTTTTTAATTGAATTGTTGTTGTTCTGTGTTTTACTATTATTATTGTTTGTAATGTTACTGATTTTGCTATTATTATTACTGTTCTCATTATTTCTGTTACTATTATTATTATTGTTATTATTTCTTTTATCGATATTAATATTATTGTTATCATTGTTGTTATTATTCTCATTTCTGATATTTTGGTTGATGTTTTTATTATTTTCAGTGTTTTGTTGCAGCACATCGCTGTATGATTGTTTGGTTTGTGCGCCGATGGTTGCTCCTGTTGTATTCGCATTTTGACGATAATAAAATTCCCTAGCTTTGTGGTAGGTGATTCGCTCTATGGTTTTTATTTTAATAATCGCTTTTTTTATTTGGAATGTTAAGCAACTTTTGTCGAATGTGGTATGTTCCGTTGTACAATTTGAACATTTAATCGGTTCAGTAGTTATTTTCGTCAAGTTTGGCAAAACCTCTTGCATCAACGAGCGTTGCAAACCTGCTCCCAAACATGTTGGCAACCTGCCCGTAGGCAGTTACCTTAATACGGTTTACCACTACTTTTATTGTTTACTGTCTCTTTATTAAACACAAAACTAAACCAACTCAAAATTCAGTATTTTGGTTGTAAACAGTTTTATATACACTGATTTGTTATGTTACAACGATTTATTTTGCACTTAATACAATATTTAATCAAAAAACGGAAAAAATTTGAAAAAAATTTAAAAAAATTTGAATACCCTTTTATAGCTGTCAAAATTTTTCACGTAATTCGTCTATGAAATACGATTTGTCTATGGCAAATAACTCAATAAGTACGAAATAAGTATCGATTTCGGAAACAGCCTAAGTGTAGAATGTGTGTCGAGAAACCTGAAGTCTTTTGGCATGCGCCTTACTTCACGCTTATATTTCACCCTTTGTTAATGAAAATCGCAAATAAACAACAAAGAACAAAAATAATTTTATATTGTAAACGAGCCGCTTTGATCAAAGGGTAATAAACAACTAAACTCAAGAATCAAATGCCGCCTTACTTTGGTCACTTGAACAGTTATTGGTATAAAAATAAAAATGCAAATTACACTCAAAATAAAAACCGAAAAAAAATTTCTTTTACTTTTATCAGTTAACATTAAAAATTAAAAAAAATAACAAAAAAGAAAAATTCAAAATTATTTCTATATTAATTCTGTACCAAAAAAAAGTTGGTTTGAAACTATTCATTCCGGAATGAAAATACACGGCAAATTCCCAAAGTAAGACTATGTCTATAAGTATGACAATTTCACAGCTAAAGACTTTTAAATGTATGTTAAATGTAATCAACTTTAAAGAATAAAATTAATTGGATGCTATCATTTGCCGAACAAAATGATTCAAATGATATTTTCACTGTAAAAAGAAAATGAAAGTAGGAATTACTCTAGTCTAACAAATAAAGCAAACCTAAAATTTCGTAGCACATTTAGAAAAGTTTCATTTCAGTAACAAATTGAAGAAAGAGATTCGAAAATTTAAAATAACCAATTTTATATAAGGCAAAACGAGGTTGTATTACTTAATTTTTCCGAAAACCTCATACAATTTTCTTTACAAAAAAAAAAAAAAAAAAAAAAATTGTGCCCATAAATTTGCCCTATATTTATTTGTTGGCAATAAATTAATTTTGATGATAATTTTTGTCCCCACTTTATTTTATTTGGTTCCTTAAAGAACATTTTTTGTATAGACATTTATAATCAGCCAAATATTTTATTTGACAACTCTTTATTATTTTTGTTTCTAATGGTTGACTCTCAAAACCTTTAATTCAATGCCCAAAAATAATTTTTTGTGTTCTCTTCAAATAATACCAAAAAATAATAAATTTTGCCAAATTATTATATTTTGTTCCAAAAATTTAATTTTATGATGCCAAGAGATTTTTTTTTGTTGCTCATAAATTTGTACCACTTTATTAATTTTTTGTATCTCAAATATTAATTATTTGTGTGCCGCTTTATTGCCAGCCCTTTTATTTATTGCATAAAAATTAGATATAGTCTGCGCACTTTTTCTCTAAAGTCATAAAATTAAAAAATTGAAATCCTTAAGAATACCTTAATTCGGTGTACCTACTACTTAAGTCGTACTTCAAGCTATAATTAAACAAATATATGGTTTAAACAAGTATATTTTAATAACACAACTATATTGTTTTCACTATTCTTCACCTTTTCCGTTTTACCTTCCCCTTTTTGTAATTTACGTTTAACATAACTTCACTTGATATTTTCTTTATTTATGACTTAGGAAGCGTAGGTGGGTACGAGATAAGACACAGCGTGCATGTTAGTTCATAAAACCCCAAAATTATTTTGAAAATATCTTTCACAAAACTGGTAGAGGCAAACAAATCACTAATAGATATGTAACTTAAACTAAGAAACCAAAAGGTATTTAACTAGTGGAGCGTTTATATTTTATCTAAAATACTTATGATACCAAATAATAGATGTCACTATATTGAATAAAGAATATACCGTTTAGTTCGTAAGCCTAACGCAAGGAAGACGAGGCGCGTAAATAGTGAAGGAATAATGAGAGGGAGTAGTTTTATTTTTTTTTAAAGTGTAATCCAACAGAATCCAACTGACGTTACTACATCATCAGAAGTGTGATAATTTAAAATATTAAAGAAATTAATTTTTATTGAAATTCATCGAATACCGAAAATTAAAATATAATTTGTGTGAAAAATACGTGAATTCAACGAACGAAGACGAGATATTAGCGTCAGTGTTTTGTTTGGACCAACGATTTAAATAAATAATTATTACTTCACGGTATTTATGTTATAATATTCATTGAAGATGTATAAATTAATCGTATACGAATTACGTGGATTATTGAAACGTAAAAACCTTTCAACGAGCGGAAATAAGAAGGTGTTACTGAAACGGTTGGCACAGAAAGATCATTGGGAAAACGAAACGTTACAATTAAACATTGATGGTTATGGATCTAAAAGTGAGTTGAGCGAAAATTCACCTAATATAAGTACAGTACAAAAGTTTACAAACGTCGATGTGAATTTGGAACGAGAACGAGAATTAATTAATCGAGAAAGAAATTTAATTATGAAAGAATGGGAATTACTCGAGTTAGTTAGAACGAAAGCTTTGGATGGAGAAAAAGGAACCTCAAAGATCGGTATTATCTACCAAAGAAGTAATCGATATTCCTGAATTCGATCTAGGTAACGCAAAGTCCTTATCGATCGCTACAATGGATTTGTAAACTTCGGATAAAATTGGTGTGGTTGCGATATCTCAAATATTTTATGTCTTCAATTCTTCTGTTGCTTAATTTTCTTTCTTCGGATGCAATTAAAATTTCTTCGGATCTTGAAACATCAATTTTATTTTATCTTTTATTTTATCTTATAATTTTTAATTAATCTTAAAAGAATACTAATTTTAATTTTACTTTATATACTTTGTTTTAATATTTTGTTCTGTATTTGACAGCGGCTACTCAAAAACTGATCTTCTCAAAATCTTTAGGAATATAGCAATTTTCTATAATTTAAAATACATGCATACAAGAATACAATACTAGTCAAATTTGCTAAATAATTAATAGTTTTTAAATATTCTGCCAGATGACAGCGCTGAACGTTAAAGTGAATTTTAATGTTGACATATTATTTGACATAACAATTTTGGTAAGAGAATTATTACATTTTATTTAGATTTTTAATTAATTATTGATTTATACTAAATTATTCCTTTAGTTTTAGAACCGGTCATCTTTGGTTACAATAAGATAAGTATCTTTTCTTTTGCTTAATATTACATTGATTAAATTGTTAATACATTTTTGTTTTCTTTCTTTTTCTTTAAGTTAAATTACAACTACAGGGCGCACTAGACTAATGCAATACGAAATTTTATGTTTAATAATAATAAGCTGGCGTAATTGAATAATTAAAATAATTTCTTAATTACTAATAATAATAATAACTAATATCTAGCGTTTGTTTTTATTACCCATATTTATGCTGCGACAACAGGATTGAATGAATTGAATCGATGAAACCAATCTGTAAAATCGACGATGGGTTATTAATACTATTTGCGATTCCATCAAAATTATCATACACTGCTTTGTTATGGTTTATGACATTTCAAGTTAAGTACTATGATTTCGAGAATTTTAAAAAGATATTTTTGGTGATGTGGAAATATATGATCAATAAGGAAACTCAATTAGACGTAAATACCAAGATTTATTGAAATATTATTACGAGATGATTATGATTATTGAGAAAGTTAATATCTCAAAGGAAGCTGTGATTAAATATACTCGTATAATTCTGGGAATAAACGAAGTAAATTTGTCGAACTCAAAAAAAATCGAATTAAAAGAACGTATCGAATGGTATAATATTATGCAGCCATTGCGAACGAAAAATAATAATAATCAACGGATTTATCAACCAAAGAAAATATTAACTCGATATCAACGGCGAATACGTCTAATACATCAAAAGTGATTAATCATCCAAAACGATTTTATCAATATGATTCAAAACGTTGCTTTAATTGTGGGAAAATCGGGAACTTTTCGACACTATGTACAAAACCCAAGATGTACCAGTTGCAATAAAGTGCATCCAAAAGGTGCTCCCACAAACTTGTCAACAAGACATTTGAAAAATTATTTTTATTCAGCATAACAAATTTTCGGGGGATATGGTAATCCAATTTCCAAATGATATATCATACGAAGTCAAAGCAATCATCGATATGGGGTGCCCAATTAATAAAATTAAGCAAGGATGTGTCCCAAGGGAATAATAATTCAAGGGGACGACGGGAATCATTTCACTGGAGTAAATAATTCTAAAATACAAATTTCAGGAATATTGGAGTTGTGTTGTAAAATTAATTTTCATATTGTGTCGGACGAAACAATGGGCTATGATTGCTTGATCGGTCGCGAAAAGTCCTATGGTAAGCTGTAACATATTAACTTATTTGGGTGACGGTTCGATAAGCGTTTGTTTGACGAAATATTAAATATTGAGTACTTTTCAGACGATGAATTAGAATTAGAATCGAATCATGATTATAGAATAGGACCATTATATGATAAAAGGAAACATGCTTGGTTCAACCAAATATGAACTTAAAATTGTCCATAAAAGCGATAAGACCATCCAATCAGTTCCGAAACGACTTTCAATGCATGAACGTAAACTAGCGCGCGATATGATTTACGATTTACTTGGCCATGGAATAATACGATCAAGTACAAGTGATTTTGCTAGTAGAATAGTGTTGGTAAAGAAAAGAAACGGTTCTCAGCGTATTTGCTGAAGTTGGGTACATGGATGTAACAAATAGTAGTATTAATTTTTAAAACCAAGGCGATCCTTCGGTAAATTACCCATGAACTGCACCAATATCTTGGGGCGCATTCGAAAGCACCAAACACACTTTCGAATAATACTGGGACAAGCAACAAGTCGTGACCGGATAGTCGTTAGAACAGCCTGTTGACCCGAATGCAAAGTCCTGTAACGAACAAAATATTGGATTAATAAATTGGAAAATCGATGGTTTTTGGGAAGAAATTTTTGATGACGAGCGTCAAATGCGAGATCAGTCTTCTTGATTCTTCCTCCGACTCGTATAAGATCCTGATCGTCAATAAACGGCGCCAAACTTCTTAATCGATAGCTAAGTGAAACGGCCCGATTATTTGACAGCTTCGTGTAATCATCTGGGAAGGCTGCCCGTTGGATGCTGCGCAGGAATCGATGCTCGACCTCGGTTTCTTCCGAATAAGTTGGCGAAGGTATCTTGGTGTAAAAAATTCATGTCGTTGTGAAATTAATTTGCGCTCGTTTTTTGTCATCATGGGAGCACGACATCCTTTAATAAAACACATTACGAAAACAAAGCTTCGTCGAATACCCCTGAAGTTGTTGGAGAAGCTCAATAAGTCGGTAATATCTTGAAAAAGTTTCCCCGTTAGGGCAATTTTCAAGCTGTGTCGCCCCCTTTCATCCTCAACCGGCTGTTTTTTGGTATAGAAACTAAGGGCCGTTGAACCATATACTAGAATTGGAAAGTTCGCTCGGCTTAACACCACAGCTGCCGATGTCTGCAAGGTTTATTTCATCTAGGATGTAACGCCAACGCACAATTTTGGTTATCTGTTGAATTTTGGACACGCGATAAGCAACAAATGGATTCGAACTATGGGCCTCCTTATTTAACCAACACATATAAATTAAAGAATCGGTCCAATAATATTCTGCTGATATCGTGATATCATTCAAAACCTCGCTCTTTAATCGACCCACCAAATCAGCCAGCAATTTAGCACCCAAAAGTTCCAGTCCGGCGATCGTAATAGTTTTGGTGGGCGCCACCCGTGATTTGGCACAAAGCAATCGAATTACTGGACGTCGGCTCTCGAAACATGAACGGAGGTATTCGCGAGCATTATATACTTTTTCATTCCCATCCGAGAAAGGATGTAACTCGATTCTGTGGCCTTTGTGGTCGTCGCAGACAAACCTTGGAATCGTAATAGTCTCAAGTAAGCCCAATTCAGTGCGAAATCGCTTCCAACCAGCTGACACCTCCGCATTTAACTGTTTGTCCCAATCCTATTTTTGATTCCAAAGATCTTTGTAGAAAATTTTTGCACGGGTTATATTTGGCCATAAAGGAAAGCCGTACCATTTGAAAAATAGGAATACCGAAAAACATCACTTGTTGGTTGCCAAATTAGTTCAAGCACCTTTACTACATCATACTCATCGATTTCTCTCGATGCTGGTTGTCAATTGTTTGAATGATCGCCTCTTGAGGCGAATGAGAAGCCTCCTGCCTCCAGCAATTTCGTGATTTATTTTTTAATCTCCAAAAGCTCCTCGATTGAATTTGCGCCCACCATCATACCATCAACATAAAAATTCTGACGGAGCACTCGAGCGCCGATCGGGAAACGTTCTTCTTCCTCTATCGCTATGCGATGAAGTGTCGTTGTAGCCAAATAGGCCCCAGGGTCGGTCCCATATGTAACGGTGCACAGGCGAAAAATTTGAATTGGACCATTTTGGTTAAACCGTCACAAAACTAACTGAAAACTCCCATCAACTAGAGCAAATTAAATTTGGCGATACATCTTTTGGATGTCGCCGGTTAAAACGTAACGAAATAACATGAACCGCAACAGAGTAACGAAGAGATCTTCTTGAATTTTTGGTCCAGAATGCAGAATATCGTTCGACGAAAATGATGATGAAGTCTTGCATGAGCCGTCGAAAACGACCCTCAATTTTGTGCTTGAGCTGGCCATCTTTAATACACAATGATTCGGCAGGAAGTAGTGAGGTGATGCGGCATCAAAAACGTCAACGACCTCCATGTGCTTTAGTGTCTTCCGAATAAATTCCGAATAGATTGCTCTCATTTTGGGCTAGCGGTAAAGCCTCTGCTCCAAGTTTAAAAAGCGGCGCATTGAAATATTATAAGATTTGCCCAAAGACGATGGATTTTTTGAAAACGGCAATCGGACAATGTAACATTCATCTTTAGTTCGGCGAGTGAGAAGAACAAAATGGTCCTCACATTCTTCGTTTTTTGGACTTATTTCCACTTTTGCAACAGGATATGTTTCGATCTCCCAAAAAGACTGCACCAGCTTTTCCTTGTTATCTAATTTTTCGAGCGAGGAATATCTATCGGCAGCACTTGTGAGAGCAGTTCTGGCAGATCCTATACTATAAATAAATAAATAATATCTATGAATGATGTGGACCGCTAATTGTGCATCCAAATTTGGTTTCCTGTAGTATTGACGAAGGTATTGCCCAGTATTTTTTTCCCAGGCAGCAATAGATCCCAAAATAGTCCGGCTCAGCCAGTTTTACTTCAGCTGGGATTTGAAACTCCTTTGATGAAATTGGATACGGCGGTTGACAATCAGTGATCTTAGAAGGAATAACTGCGGTGATGGGTAATTCCTCTGCTGTGTCAAATCTGGGCACAATGATGAGCCGACAGAAATTGTTTGACTTCAGTTTATACCATTCTACGTTTAATGTCTGCGCAAACCACTGGAAATTATAGTTCGCTCATGCCCCACTATCTAGCAATGCACGACATGGGACTGGTGAACCTTGATTATGAAGCACGTAGATGATGGTGGTGGCTAATAAAGCTGAATCATCCTGGAAACCGTCTGATGCAACAAGTGCTTCCTGCAAGTTTTAGCATTTGAGGAAGAGAGCGCGGAAAAACTGGAACAGGCAACCAATATATACATGATCCGGTGAGCATCACTTTATACAGGGAGATAACTTAGCCGGATTCGATGACACAAATGCCGAGTGGCAACGGGCGACTGATGACTGCACGGGAACTCTGCCAGTTTGTTTTTTATTCTAATCGTTTTTTTGTAAAGTAGAAGCACGTTTCTCCAAAAATGTACCCTACCAATGTCGGTATATCCTTGGTTATAGACTCCTCCCACTTGATGGCGGTAGTTGCGTCCAATTTCGACAGCAGCAAGCAAATCAGCAAATTTTCAGCTAGCTCAAATGAATTAAGAGCCCTTTAGTGAGCGGTGACTCAATCGTGCATCTCATGCGACTTGGCCAATAATTTATTTAACTGTTTTCGTTTCTCTTTTCCTTTCAACTTGTTTATTTTGGGACCAATGATTGGTTTCAAAAACACAAAATTTCTCCAACAAATACAATTTGGCAATAAAATTCAGCAAAATACGCTTGTGCGAACAACTAGTCGCACCAAATTATAACTTTCCCAAACAATGAGGTGGCCTTATATAACGGTTGAGATTAGTACGACCTTGAAGTATAAACCACACAACACGTGACATAGTGCTAAGATGACAGTAACGGACTACTAGCCGTTAGCAAAATGGACGGTCCAAAAATTCGTAAATGTTGTATACCAAACAAGTTTTTCGACGCACTTGACAAACTCACTGTGTAGCACTAATTATTTCCCGTGTTAAATAATATACAATTTGTCGTAACTAAATTTAAAAAGGTTGGAGTGGCTCCCAGCTGCACTTAAGTATCAATTAAAAATAAAATTTTCCTATCACTACGTTCTGCTAACAATGTTAATTTACGGAATAGCTGTCCGGGCGAATTTAGCACTGAAAAAAAAAACAACTGCACATCGTTAATATTTTGGTTTATTTTATTTATTGGGAGCCACTTCTTCACTCTTCGACAAATTTATTTTGACAGCAAAAGCACAAAAAAACAAAAAAAAAAAAATTCAAGGCTATTGTTTATGCTCACAAGAACATGGAAACTGTATTACCATATGAGTTTGAAAAAATTAACCCAATAATACGGTATATAAAAAATTTTAGAATAATGTTGAATTACGCATCAATACAGAAATTATTTTTAGGATGAGTTCGTTATAACAAATTTTGTGATGTGAAAACATTTGTAGCAGCAAACACGCTAATAAGTTATGTTTCAATAGTCAGTATTAGTAAATGCTAATACCTACTGTTAATTTATCAATTTTTATCATTCCTGATTTTACACAAAATGTGAAAAAATGACATGACAAATGTTGACAAATACGCAAAACAAAAACCATACAATGTGATTAATCTAAATTAAATTCGATTTTTAAGTGATGACATACGTTATTCATTTATCACAAAATGCTGCTAACGATTCAATTTAATTACGTAAAAATTTCTAGCTGGTAGACTTTTGATTATAGCAGACATTTTATCGACCATAATTCCATAAGTATTTTTGTATATTTACTCGGGAACTAAAACTTCAAAATAATAGAATTATTTAAAATCATAAAAATGAATTAATCTTTTGCTCTTACCTGCAGAGATCAATACGCTTCAGGTATACAGAAACAAAGCAAAAAAACTAAAAAGTTCAAAACGAACTTGACTCAAGATTAATAAGAATATAAAAGTTTTGCTTTTCTCTTGTTTTTGGTTTGAAGTTGAAAAAAGGAATATAGATATTCGTAGAAATGGTTATGATATGATTTATTATAATGATAAATCCTTTATAAGAAAATCCCAAAAAAGCAAAGTATCCGACCAACCAAAAGCAAATTACCCTTTTAGGCATCTTTTTTTTTGCCGTTTGTTCAAATATCTTTTATGAGTGAGAAAGGTGCAGGAAAGGAAATAATTCCATGTCCTTTTTCCTTGCGTTTCATTTGTTTTTTTTTTGTGCTTTATTGCTCTTGCACAGAAAAGTCTCTGAACAATAATGAAATGAAAACAATCATCAATTATCAACTCAATGGTTTCTTCAGTTTCTTGTGTTTGTATGTATGTATGTGAGTGGCTATGTTTGTTTATGTTTATTTTTTATTATTCAAAGAGAGCTTAAGAAAGTTTTAGGAAATATTTTATTTTATTATTATTAATTTATTTAAATTTTTTATATTCTGGTTGGAGGGCAAATATTTTCATATAATTTTGAATAGAACATTTCATACATAAGTCATTGAAAGTTTGATTTTGTTATTTTAAAACCGTCTAGTTATAAGAAAGATAAGTTGATTTATCAAAATATTTTCTAAATTAAAATTTTATTTAATTTTTAAAACTTTCTACCGGAAATGCCGATTTTTAAGAGGATGTAGAATATTGAAGTACAAATTCCGAGCCAAACTTTTCCGAAAGAATACAGATACGAACATTCAACAAAACACCTAGACTGCGATTTTGGTCGCAAAATGAGGATTGAGGATTGAGAATCTTGTATTTAATTATGAGTACGCAATGCACTTTCTTAATAAAAAAAATACTTAATTCGACTGTTTTATTCATTTACATTTAAAGCACAATTACGATTAATTTTACATTTATGTTTTTACTTATTTATAACCTTATGTTAATCTAACTAAATTGATTACATAGCATTCTGGATATCTATGTTGAATTGTATGTTTGTTGAACGACTGCAACTGTCCGTCTCGGATCACCAATCGTGTTTATCTTTTCTGCTGACGTTTGAATTGCGATTGTGGGAACGTCTGGCTGGTTTGTAGTATGTGCATACATAACTCCTCCGGGGGTAGAAGAAGAGCATCCACGTTCTTTGTTGAATTTGTTGCTTTTTCCAGTAACTCCGAATATGACATCCCAACTTCTTTAGATGCTGGTTTTTGGTCGGTTGTTATTTTTACAGTTGTTCTATATTTGTGGCAGCAAATGTAGAGAATTAGACTTATTATACAGATTGATGAGAATGATACTCCGCTTGATAGAGTCCATATCCACGTCTGATGGTCCATTTGTTTTAGGTAGACGTTGTTCAGTTGTTTCCTATTTTCGATGGATTCTTGGTTAATCAGTGCAATATCCCTGGATTCATCTAATCTTCGGGTAATTTTGAGATTGTGCAGTGCTCCTTGGATTTCGTTATCTTCGCTTGTTGTTTCGTAAGATTGGAATTTTCTACTATTTATAGTAACGGTGCAGTTTTTGAATTTAATTAGGAAGTTCCCTGTTAAGTTTCTGTTATCTGGTCCACAATCTGAGATAAGTGTTGGTATCTTCAAATTCTTTGATTTCTGATTATCTTTCAACGAAGTTTTTATAATCTGTGCTCGTAAGTAACCTGTCTCCTGTTTTAACCAGATGTTTTGGGGCTTCTTTTATTACTGCTTTGTTGTTGTTAACTGCTAATGGAACGATCATTATTGTTGTTGCCATTTCCTCTTCCAGCTTTGGTATGTGGAGGATGTAGAGTAGGGTTTCGTTGTATATCGCGATTTTCGGGGTTGTGTACTGGAGTACTTCATCGGGTAATGTTATTTTGATCCTCTGGCCTTGAAGTAGCTCTTTCTTTGAAAGGATTTCTTTTAGAGACAATATTTTGTTGCTTGTTAATTCTACCTTTGTTCTTGCTATTGCATCTTGTATGTCTTCGAGAATGGAGTTTACTGTGTCGATATTAATGATGGTTGTTACCATATCCAATTCTGTCATAAGTACTCTATTAACCGTGTTGGCTTGCGTTACCACTTTGTTTACCGTGTTTGTGATTGACTGTATACGTTCATTGATCTGTTCGTTTATCCGGAACTGTGCGTTGTTCTCGTTTATCAGTGCGTTCATTGTTGTGTTAATTAATCGTAAGTCCTGGGCATCTGGATTGCCTGCTACCCACTTCTAAGCTAACCCGTGTGCATCCCAGAGTTTATGCTTTGTAGGTTTTGGAGGTTAAATTTGTTAAGTTTATTGGGTGAATAATTTTTATGTTGCCTATTTGCAATTATTTAATTTTACCAACAATATCGGATCTTCATGTAAATTCTTAATTTCTAATTTTTTTGCGTTACAATACAATTTGTTCAATATAATTATTATAATTGCTAGTATTAATATTGAAAACATTTTCTGTAATATAGTGAGAAGAGAGAAGAAAAAAAATATTTATTTATTGAGTTTTAATCCTTTTAATTTTCTTTTTATTTCTTTTAATATTTCTATTGGTTTTAAATGTGTTAATTGTTATGCCTTTAATTTGAGTTTCTATCCCCCTTGGTTGGCTTTTAGATCTAATGTTAGGTGTTAAATAAATTATTTGTTTTTCTGTTAAATTTGGGGGTTCTTCTTTCTTTTTATTTTGTTCTTTCATCCGATTTGTGGTTTTTTCTAATTTGATAATTACATTTTAGAAAATGTGGTCAGCTTGATCTTGTATTTCTTTCGGGTTCCTTAAGTTGTTTTGGTTAAAAATTATTTCGTTCGGCGTGAAGCCTGTAGAGGAGCGTACGGAATTATTGTACAATGCCACTGCTAATTCTACTGCAATTTGAGTGTTAGGTTTTGGGAGTTTTTCTTTGTTTGTGTTGAAAATTTCTATGATAGTTGAGTGAGTTTTCTCAACTTGTTCATTTGATTCTGAAGAGGACGCATATTCCAATTTGACATTTAGTCTGTTTAATAACATTTTAAATAAATATATATATATATATTTAGTCTGTTTAGATATTCTCTAAATTGGGTTGACTGAAATGTTGTCTCATGATCTGAGATAATATTATTAGGGATTCCGAATAGGGTGAAATACTTTGTCAAGGCTTTTGTTGTATCTGTTAGGTTTTTTGAATCGATCGGTACCATTTGAAAATGTTTTGAAAAGGCATCAATTATCGACAGAAAGTTAATTTTATTGATAGAGAAGATGTCGATATGCACTCTTTCTAGAGGTTTTTCGGTATTGGGTCTTGGAAATATTTTTATATTATACGGTCTCCGATCATATTTATGCGTATTGCAGATGCTACATGCATTAGTGAAGGTTTTGACTTTATTGATCATATTTGGGAAGAAGTAGGATCGTCTAATTTGACTTCTACCTCTCTTATCCCTCTATGGACCCTTTCGTGTTCTTTACTCACGATACTGTTTTGCCTATTTTCGTTCGTTACATCTTCGACCATTTTGGTAGTGAAGACGAAATGTCTTGTTTGTGAGAAATTTTCCTTGAATGAATCTTGGATTTTCCGGTACAGCGTTTCTGGCGCTAAAATTGCTGTTTGTTTGCCATTATGAAATTTTTTTATGATTTCAGTAATCTCGTTCTTCTCAAACGATGGTTTTGAAATTATTATTCTAGTGAATTATTCTTCTGTGTCGATTTTAGATATTTTGAAAATTATTTGATTCCTATGATAATTTATAGGTCGATCCGAAAATTGTATAAAGTAATCATCCGACGTATCCGGCGGAATGAACTGTCTCTATGTCGCTGATATTTCCAGAAATATTTTCTGCGGTTTCTCTAGATTCACGTGAAGTGTTATCTATATTTTCATTGACGTTAATTTCCTTGTCATTGGCTGCTAGTGTTGGGAATCTACTGAGGGCGTCTGCCACTGCGATAGTTTTTCCCTCCTTATAAATTATGTCATAATCATCATTTTCGAGCTCTAGTCTCCATCTGAGAATTTTAGTATTCTTTTCTGAGGATTTAATGAATGTTAAGGGTTTGTAGTCTGTGACCAATGTAAGTCTATTACCGTATAGGTATGGCTGGTATTTATTTACCGCCCATATAATGGCCAAGGCTTCCTTTTCATTTGTGGCGTAATTACACTCTGTTCGATTCAGTGTTCTGGAGCCGAAAGCAATTGGTCTTTCGACACTGTCGTGTATTTGTGACAGAACTGCTCCTAGCGCGAAATCTGAAGCGTCTGTTGTGAGGATGAATGGCTTCGTGAAATCCGGATAGGCTAGGATTTAGTCCGTGGACAGGATTTTTTTTAGGGTTTCGAAGGCTTTTACATAGTCTGGATTATTGATGTTGATGACCTCGTCTTTTTTAGATATTTTGTCATCGGTTTAGTAATTTTTGAATAGTCTCTGATGAACCGGCGGTGGTAACCCAACAGTCCAAGGAATTGTTTAATTTGTTTAGCATTCTTTGGTAGTGGCCATTCAATTATTTTTTGGATTTTATCCGTGTTGGGACTTACTCCTTCTTGGGTAATCACATGTCCTAGAAATTCGGTTTTTCGCTTTAGAAACTCGCATTTGTCTAATTGAATTTTCAAATTAAATTGCGATAGTCTCTTGAGTACCGTCTCTAGATTTTTTATATGATTCTCGAAATTTTGCCCTACAATGATGATGATATCGTCTATGTAAACAAGGCAAATATTACCTATTAAACCAGATAATACATTATTCATTGCCCGTTGGAACGTGGCAGGAGCGTTCTTCAACCCGAAAGGCATTCGAGAAAACTCAAAGTGCCCCTTGTCTGTTGAGAAGGCGGTTTTCTCCTGTGATTTTGCGTCCATCGGTATTTGATGGAATCCTGACTTTAAGTTCAGTATAGTAAAATACACTGGTTTGCCAAGGTTATCCAGAATTTCTTCGATCTGGGGTATAGGGAATTTTTCATCTACCGTTTTTTCGTTTAATTTTCGCTAGTCTATGACAACCCTAATCTTCTTTGTTCCCGAGGCGTCGGCCTTTTTTGGGACTACCCAGACTGGAGATGAGTATGGGCTACTCGAATTTCGAATGATACCACTATCCAGCATTTCCTGCACTTGGTCTGCCACATCGTTTTTGAAGCAGTTTGGGTACCTGTACATTTTAGTGTATACTGGGGTTTCATCCTTTGTGACTATTTTATGCTTTATCATTGTAGTTGCCGATAGCTTTTCGTTCTGTTTTAATAAAACATTTTGATTTCTATGGATTGTGTTAATTAGAACGCTCTTTTCGTTTTCGTTCAAGTGCTCTGTTCTAATTAGATCTTGAATTCCTTGTTTGTCAATTAAGGTTGTACAATAGACTGGTACGGGTTCTAATGTACTAAAAGTACGGGTTCTAATGTACTAAATCCAGGTAATCTGGGTCCCAGGTCACTCGGGTGTCATGGGGAACTGCAGGGCAGATGAACTTGCTAGGCATGGTACGACTCTTCAGCTGCAACCGGAAAGGGCAAGTCTGGGGAGGCCTATCACAGCGCTGAGACAAGCACTTGGGAAGCAGGCGCTGTCCTCTGCGCCTAACACCCTCACCTGTAGAGTTGCAAGACAAGTTTGGCCAAAGCTGGACTTGGGGCTCACTAGGGCATTAATATCCTTACGCATACGTGAATTAAGAACGGTCGTAGGAATTCTCACGGGACACTGCCTTTTTGGAGAACATGCAAGAAGGCTGGGTCTGGAGGCTAATGACTTCTGCAGAAGCTGCTTGGACGAAGAGGAGGACGAGACGTTGGTCCACTTCCTTTGCTCGTGTCCAGCATTGGCACTCAGAAGGCACAAACACTTGGGTAAGTTCAGGATGGACTGCCTCTCGGATCTCGAAAACAGTAAAATGCGGGACGGGAAGTAGCTCGAAATGGTTCCAATAGGGGTAAAAGGGGATACATCCTGTGGTATCACAATGGACCGTCACCGGTCTGAGTGTGCGTAAGCAGCCACTCCAACCTAACCTAACCTAATGTACTAAAATTATTAACTTCAATTTTAAGTTTAGGCAGTTTTGTAGGTGAGATTGGGTTATTGGTTAGTACGTTAACAACTGTTCTAAAATTATTGGCTCTATAAAGGCCAGGTTGCATTGTTACCTCGTCGTTTATCTTTTCGTACTTTGGTATTACCCAGTCTCCATTTTGTGAGGTGTCGAGTGTTACCGCATGATGGTAAACATTTTCTGCCGGATAATATCAGTAGAATTTAAATTTATGGGTATTCAATGATATAGTGCTGGACTTATAGTCGATTTTCGCTTGCATTTCTGGCATTGTTTCTGACCCGAGAATTCCATCAAAGAAATTATGGAACTCTAATTCATAATACGTTTCCGGAGGTAATTTATTACTAATGAGATTTAATTTGCCTTTTCTGTTCGATTTCTGAGTACCTAAAAAATTTTTAATTGACTTATTTTGAGATTCTGATAGATGTTTTGGGATTATATTAGGACTAATAATATTTTTATTAGCACCGGTGTCTATTAATAGTTTTAAACTTTTTGTTTTGTCGTGATTCTGAACTTGGGTCGGATTGAAAATTTTCTGGATATGGGTCTTCGATGTCTTCTAAATTCTCGGAGTTTAGTATTTCATTTGATGTTTCATCGCCCTCGGTTGCTTCGTGATTATTAATGATTCTTCTATTGAGAGTATTTC
This sequence comes from Tipula vernalis, assembly GCA_958295665.1. NCBI lineage: Eukaryota > Metazoa > Arthropoda > Insecta > Diptera > Tipulidae > Tipula > Tipula vernalis. The sequence goes on along the minus strand of OY282558.1, from coordinate 168,919,235 downwards.
TTGATCTTGATGAGATGTCGATGGACATCGGCGTTTTCGTGTCTTGAATTGGCCCATTGGGTTTCCTATAATTGAACTCTTTGACATCCTTTGGTTTCGGTATAAATTGGTTGAATTTTGGCTGGTTTGGTGCCATTTGGTTTGTTTTTGGAGTGTACTGATTAGTGTAGTGTACTGACCATGATAGGCTTTTTTGAGTTATTTGAAATTGACTCATTTGTGCTAAATTTGCACAAGAATGTGTATGCTTCCTTTAGTGTTTTGGGTTTCGCTGCTTGTGCGAACCCGAAGTAAGGCTTCCTCAAGCCAGAAATGAAGGCAGCTAAAGCATCTTTTTCTATAAATGTGGAAATGGCTTGCCATGAATTGTTATAAATGCTGTTTTGTTTAGCGAGCGGCTTTATATTTTGGACGATCTCCTTTGTTTTATTATGGTAGCTATGTGTGTGTTTGTTTGCCCATAACTGGGATTTGTAATAGGAAAGTTCTTGTTTATCGCCTAGGGCTTCAATCAAGATTTCCTTCATTTCTAAGAAAGTTTCAGGATCTCCGGCTAGACATAATATGTCCCTCGTCTTTCCTTCCACTTTGTTTTTTACCGCCTGGATGTACATTCGGTATTATTGCATGGGAACTAGAGGTTCAAACGTTTGAAGCGTTTCCTCGGCTGTTTTTAGCCAAGCATTTACTTGTCTTCGATTTCCATCGAAGGAAGGGATTGACTTTATAGGGTCTGGTATCCTAAAGAGATCTAAGTTTGAACGGGTTTCGTTCGAAGTTACTGGTGGAGGCTGTGTTTGTGCTTCCGTTTTTTGGTTTAGGTATGTCAATACCTGGTCATGCTCGTTTTGTTTTTGGCTCAGCGAGGTTAACTGGCTCGCTATTGCGTTTAGTTGAGCCATGACTTGTTCCATTTCCGTCATCTCGTCAATGGAATTGGTTTCTGTTAACTTTATACCCCTATTAGCGATAAAGTTATCACTTAGTTTTTCTTTTCTGTTTCGGGAAATTTTGAAGTTGATTCTTTTTTTTCAATTCCCTTAAATAACATTTTCACTATCGAAAAAAAACTTTTACGAAATTGATTATGATTCACTTGAACTTGTTATTCAATTGATTTGTGATTTTGAGACCTTTTGGTTCACAAAATAAATCTGGTTGAATTTAGTTTTATAATATTTTTCCGTCTTTTTCGCATCTATCTCGTAGTGCGCGATAGATAACGTGTACCAAGAAATAACCAAAAAAATTGCGTCTATCTTGTAGTGCGTATTATTTGGGTAATTCTTTCCTCTCGTCTATCTGATAAGGTTTCGGCGGTTTCACGTCTATCTCGTAGTGCATGATGTTGCCTTTTATTTTGCAGTGAGTAGAGGAGATTCAATTATTCATTGGTAATTGAATAAGTTTGTATATGGTTTAAAATTTAAACTTAAATTTCTTACCTTGTGCTGCCTGCTACTGCTCATGGTTTGTAGGTTCCGGAAGTTTTCAATTGTGGCGCGGACTGCGTGATCCTCAATTTCCTTGGACGGTATACACCTTCAGTCCAGGACGTCAAAAAAAAAATCTGTTGATTTAAAAAAATATTTAATTCGATTGTTTTATTCATTTACATTTAAAAGCTTAATTACGACTAATATTTATAACCTTATGTTAATCTAACTAAATTGATTACACAGCATTCTGGCTATCTATGTTGAATTGTATGTTTGTTGAACGACTGCAACTGTCCGTCTGCTGACGTTTGAGTTGCGATTGTGGGAACGTCTGGCTGGTTTGTAGTATGTGCATACATAACTATATGTACACACGGCGTATAATATACATTTTGCTATTGTGTGCCGTCAAATATTTTTATTGTATTAGTGTGTTTTCTTATGATGGTAAGTATCAGAAATAACCGAAGCGAGTTATTTTTCCCCCTCCCTATTTTTCCCGGTCACTAATTTAAGCGGTATCCATACTTTGAATAAGAAAAAGAAAAAAAAAAGAATTTGAGCTTTTCTTATTTCACTTTGACGTTTCGACTATAGCTAACTTAAAATTTTTTAAGTTCAAAACGAAATATTTTTGTTTGATTATTTAGCTGTTTTAGGAAAAATTATACTAAATTCATTTATATCGTAAAAAATTATTAATTTACATTAACTAGTTTTAATTAGTGATACAGAAAATCTATACAAAATTTTGGGTTCCGGTCAGTTGACCGTAAATAATTAATCGTGGTACAATTGAATGATCGTGGAAATAATTGATCGTGGATACAATTGATCGTACAGACAATCGTGAACATTTTTTTTGTTTTTTTTTTGATTTCATTACTCCCGCTCCTATAGAGTTGTAAATTCCTATAAACCCTAAATTATTTTGTAAAGCCCCTCGAAGGGCTAATCGGGGGGAGTGCAGCGACCTCTCGTTGAGAGTTACCGAAGCCATTGATCCCCGATCAATTGTTCATACGATCAATTGTATCAACGATCAATTGTTCACGATCAGTATATCACAAAATATTTTGTTTTAAAAAAATTGTATACCTAACTAAATTTAATTTTTTTAGGTTATGTTTCAATTGTTGTTTGACGATTTAAATGTATAGTATTTGTAAGTTTTTAAGTTATGTGACGTAAGTTATGTGTATTTGTAAGTTTTTCAGTTTACACGAAAAATTTGCTCTTTTTAAGTTTTTTAAGTGACTGTTGAAATTTTCATTTCCTCTCGAAACAAAATTTAAGTTTCTTATTTTAAGTATGGTCGAATACACACAAATCCCATTTCTCGCTCACTTATGTTATTTTTTTTAATTTTTCTTAAATACTTTTTTTCGGCTTTTTATAGACATAAATATATTAGTGAAAATGGCATTCACAAGATTTTCGATTAGTATTATTATTATTATTGATTGAAGGGACATGTGGGCGACAAGCCACCTCGCACTGCGACCTAAAAGATCTATTGTGCTGGACCCTGCTTAATTATCCGTCCAGTCAATATTCAGGCTCTTAATGAATCTGATAATACTACTGACCGGTATAATATACATACTACCCGGGCTCATTGTTTTCCCTCTTAGATGTTGCAGTCTTTCACAGAACATGTTCCGCTGATTTCGCTTCCAGATCGCAGAAGCGGCATCCATCTGTCATACTGAGGCCCATCTTCTTAAGGTGATACCTTAAGAGGACATGCGCTGTCAGGAAGCCAATAAGCAGCCTCAACTCAGGTTTCCTAAGTTCAAGACATTCCTTAACCCTGACAGTCGAAGATGATATAAATTTCTTCGCCTGTCGTAAACCTGGATTTCTGTGCCAGTAGGAGGACTTTTAAATATCCCCCTAGCGTTTTAACGCTGCACTAAGGTGTCACTTAGTGACGCCGCAGAAGGGTTCAGGTCCAATAAATGGAGAGGCAGAACCCTCGCGGGCGAGGCCATCAGCTGCCTCGTTTCCTTCGATTCCAGTATGACCTGGTGTGAGGGGACCGCCTTCTGCAATTCAGGCAAACTCAATTGCAAGACAAAGCGACCCGTCAACAGAAATATTTCGAAGAGTATCTGAGTCAGCACACATGCCTTGGCTAGGGTCTCGTCAGATTGGGGTGGATATTTACTCAGAACCGTCCTTGAAACTTTGTTAAGTGCTGATGTATAATAAAGATAATAAAAAAAAAATGAATTCACTAACTGACCATTACGAGATTGCTTTCTTGACACTTTCCACTAACAACACAGGATGCACGAGATCCTCCTCGATCTCAACTCTCCGAAAAGATTGTCTCACCTCTCACATTTTAATGCTTATTCAGACATATTATCAATGTAAAACAAAATACATATGAGATTTACAAAAATTTATTGAACGAATTGAAATCATTTTAACTTAAGACTATTACGAAATAATTTTAATGGTTACGAGTTAATTATGATATTTAAAGAAGTTTAATTTAATTTAATTTAATGACATTATAACTAAAATTTTTAAATAATAATGAAATACATTAAAGTGTTACCTCATGTTTCAGGATACTGGTGGGAAGCGCTTCACACTGATCACTCGTAACACTACTGATTCTATACAAGAATGTTCTCGTGTTCACTTACTTAAATATTTTTTTTTTGTTTTTAACTTAAATTAACTATAAACTAATTTATATTTTGACAATTTTGCATGCACTTATATTTTGTTATTTAGACATACACAACACAGACATATTTATTAATTTATTTTGTTTTTCACTGCTCGATTATTTTGAGATTTTACAAATAATAACACTATTTGGTAAAACTAACGGTACACTTTATCACGCGAACTTTATTTGTGGTTTTGAATTGTAATAGGTGTGGCAAGGCCACGTAAATGATAATGATGACTGCTGACAAACACGAAACACTACATTACTTTTTGGTACAGTGCTCAAAATATGAACGTGCCGCAATGATTGTTTATATAATTTATTTTTGTATCGTCTTGTATCGTATCCGTTCGATAATTAGGTGATTTCCGACAAATTATAGATCCGCTAACATCCAATTTTGTTACCAGGTTCGGGATTATTCCAGAATTTTTATGTGTAAATATTTATAGACAATCGTAGAATATAGCGGTATATATTATATACATATGTAGAAATGCCGACGAAAATGGCAGTAAAACTACCGAAATATACCAAAATTTGCTAAATGGTAGTGGAAAGAAAAGAATGGTTTAAAATTCTAAAATTAATAACTACCTTCGACACTGTATTGACTTCTTAAGCACTTTGAGCTTTACTTACATGGATTAAAGAAATAATTTGTGTATTTTTATTACAACCAATCGTTATTTGCACCCGCTATATAGTCCGATAATATATATACTATACCAAACGTACAGACTTTTAAATAATAATTATTCATGTATTGTACAACTTGTAGTTGTCCATTTTTTATTATTATTGTGGCTTTTATCACTTTTATTATATATAATTAAACATTTTTTATTTAATTATTGATTTTTATTTTATTTATTTAAAATAGATTTCTTTCTATTTGGTGATAATTCTTGATATATTTTTTAATAGACCGGTTTCGGAACTTCTTCCTTCTTCAGTATTTTTCTTCTATTGGCTTGTCAAATTTTTTTTCGTTTTGTAAACAATATCTAATGTTTGTTTTTTGTGGTTGCTTATTTTAATTTTAGAATCATTTCGTAGGTTTTGTTTGTTCTTGTGTTTAATTTATCGTTGAGTATTAGTAGGTTGCTTCTTTCTTTGTATATTTCTAGTTCTTCAATTCTGTCCATTATTTTTCCTTTTTTCATTCTGTATAAAATTTGTAGGTTAGTTTGCATATCTGTATATGAGTGTTTCTCGTTATATAAATGTTGTGCGTAGTTTGATTTAAAATTGTTTTTTGGATGATTGTTGTTCAATTCCTGGATGTGTTCTTGGAAACGTTTTTCGAAACTTCTTCCAGTTTGGCCTATGTACAATTTTGTGCAATTGTTACATGATAGTTTATATATTCCGCATTCAAGTTCATTATTTTTATGTATTTTTAATTGTTGTTGTAATTTATGGTTGGTTTTGTGTGCTGTTGTATATCCATATCTGTTTAATATTTTATTCATCGTATTACTGGTATTATTATTGTATGTAACAGATATGTACTTTTTCGTGTTTTCTTCATTTTTGTTTATATTTAGTGACGTTAAGTTTTGTTGGTGTATTTTATTTTTGATTTTATAGTCCGAAACCGGTATATTAAAAAATATATCAAGAATTATCACCAAATAGAAAGAAATCTATTTTAAATAAATAAAATAAAAATCAATAATTAAATAAAAAATGTTTAATTATATATAATAATTATTCAGGAAATCTGTTTGTTTCTCGATCACGGCAGCCACCAAAAAGAATTATTATTCTTGATGGTTAGTGAGGGATATAAATTACCGACAGTAATTTGTTTATTATGCTCGTCAAACAGGTATATAACTCTCATTTTTTTGTTTTATTTGTATATATACAATAACCATGTACTCATCGTTGTACATAGACGTAATTACCATTATGTATAATAAAAAAAAACAGAAATAATTTGGAAATGTTTACAGTCGCTCAGATACCTGTAACGATCGTTACACTGGCACCCACATAAGTGTTACCTTATTTGAGCCTGCCAGATGTTTAATAACCTTCAGACAATCCCATACCAGCCTTGACTCAACGGTACAAGACCTAAGAGCTTTTAAGGCCGATTGGCTGTGTGATACAATATAAATCTTTGCATCGTTTAGGCCTTTTGCTATGCCTATCCTAGCCCAAAGTTCTATAGCATATACTTCTACTTGAAAAACGGTAGCATTGGTACCCAAGGACCTGGAGAGGGTAGTGCCACCCCGTGTATTCCTATCCCCGTCCCATCTTCCGTTTTTGGTCCATCTGTAAACCATACCATAGACCCTCGCTCAAAGGATGCAGCACCTGCACTCCACACATCCCGGTCAGGTAACCTAACACATACGACCCTCCATATTGCCTGGTTTGATATTTCCTTCCGCCTGCATTTTCAGGGCTATAATTGCAGCATCCTTTTTAACATGCAGGTGTAACGGTGTCAGTCCTAGAAGTGACTCCATCGAAGCGGTTGGATATGTTTTCATTGAGCCCGTAACACCGATGCAGGCTATACGCTGAACCGTTAGCGTTGCGTTCTGCTCAGTTTTAGGCCACCATAGAACTGATGCGTAGGTGACCATAGGCCTAATGATTGTAAGAAATAACCAGTAGATCATTTTTCGTTGTAGTCCCCATGTACGCCCATAGAGTCATTGACAGGCCCAGAAAGCCTTGATGGCTCTATTTTGAACTTTCAACAAATGTTGCTTCTAGTTCAGTTTTTGATCTAGGATAACCCCTAGATATTTAACCTCGCTAGAAAACAAACAGTAGTACCATTTAATGAGGGAGCTGTAAGCGCGAGCTTTTTCCTCCTCGTAAAAGGAACAATGCAAGTTTTGTTTGGATTGACGCTGAGTCCTTCCTGGTAACACCACTGCCATATAATATTGAGTGCATTTTGCATGCGATCAGAAATGACATCATCAAACTTGTCTCTGATTATGATAGCCACGTCATCCGCATAGCCCTGGACATCAAATCCATGGCTACTCAGAAGGACCAGTAGTCTGTCAATAACCAATGACCACAAAAGAGGAGATATTACGTTCCTTGGGGACAGCCCTTTACCGCCCTGATGTTTACTGACTCGCCACCTAGTCTGGTAGGAATCTCACGATATTTCAGCATGGAACGGATCCAGCTAATTGTGGAAAGCGGAACCCTTTTTTCCATTGCTGCCCTCTCTATCGATCCGTAGGAGGCATTATCAAACGCCTCCACAATATCCACAATGGCCCAAAGAGCAATTTCTTTGTATGTCATCGCTTTTTCAATCCAAAGCCATCACAGTGGATTTACCAGTTTGATACGCAAACTGGTCCCGATGCAGCGAATTTTCCCAAGGACCTCACTTCATATTTGATAATCCAAGATTTTTTCCATCGTCTTCAATAGAAACGACGTGAGGCTAATTGGCCGAGATGCCCTGCCCTGGGTGTCTGGACGACCTCCCCCCTTTGGTACAAAGACGACATTTACTTTCCTCTACAGTTTCGGAATATAGTTAAAAGCATAACTTGCCCGAAACATCTGGATCAAGCTGGGGAGTATTTCCTCAACACCTTTTTGAAGTAAAGCTGGAGAGATACCATCCTCTCCAGCAGATTTGAATGGTTTGAAAGACCCAATCGCACCTTGCTGGGTGTAAATATTTTTCCAGAGAGACTCCAGATTCTATTGTGAGGCGCATAGGCCACCTCACTTGAGGGATCATGCGGGTCCCCTTGGGCTCCTACCACTACTGAATCCCACTTTCCGGATCTCTAGCAGTACCTCTAAGGTTTCTTTCCGATTTCCAGTGAACCTTCTATCTTGCTTCTGGAGGAGTCCTAAACCATTTGAATGATCCCTGGAAAGGACTTTCTGGAGACGAGCTGCAGAGGGCAATTCATTGATTCCCTCACAGAAATTCCTCCAGATAGCCCTTTTGGATCTTCTTAATTCGAGATTATATTCCATCAAGACCATCTTTTACTTGCCCCATTCATCGGTGCGTTTAGCTTTGTTGAATAATCTTCTCAATTTTTCCTCTGTTTACCCAGCGTCCCGTTCCACCAAGAGACCATCTTTGTGGACTCTCTTCGCTTAACCGGGCAGCTGTTTTCATAAGCCAAGTGTATAGAATTATGCCGCTGGTTTGAACAGATCTCCAAATCGTCTGAAGACTATGTTCCCCACAACCGAGGGCATTTCTGATTCGAGTGAGACTCTATAAGAGGCCCAGTCGGTCAGTTTTGGAATTCCGATTTCCTACCGCTACATGGTCTCGGCCGCCAAACCGAATCTGATGTGCAAATGATCCGATAATGAGGCCTCTTCAGACACATGACAGTTTTTGACCAACTCGCTGAAATGCGGACTAGCAAGTATCAAATCTAGGACTTCTGGCCTAATCGCATTTATAAAAGTAGGTTTCCTTCCCCTATTGACAATGTCTACATTATTTGAGATCAGCAGAAATTCAAAAAGGTACTCACCCGCGTTTGGTGCCCGTTTGCATCTCATCCTATCAGGTAGGCCAGCCCATTGCGTTTGCAATGAGCTATGAGCCGCCTAACTTCAAATGGAGGTATCAACTCTGAGTCTCCAGGAAAGTAGGCGCAGGTCATTATAGCCTCCTGTTTGCCTCTTTCACCCAGAACCTTCACCATTACTGCAACCAAGTCCCTGGAAATGAACTCTGAAATGGGAATAAAATTAATTTGCGAACTGGCCAAAATAGCCGCTTTTGAACTCTCAGTTCCGATATGATAAATTAACTTACCCACTTGATTTGGTATACCTCTAATCTGGTTACCTATAATCCATGGCTCCTGGATTAGAGCCATGCCAATGTTTTGGCAGATAAACCTAAGACAAAGAACGTTCGAAGACGCCTTTGCATGATGCAGGTTTATCTGCAGGCAGGCGATGTATGCCTTCATTTTTCCGAAGGCCTCTTCAGAAGGCTCTGCTCAGCCTTCATTTCCGCACCGCCACCACCCGCATGCTTTCTTTGTCCGGCTGATGGCTGATAAATGACCTCCATCTCCGTTCTACTGGCCCCCGCTGCCTAAGAGCCTCCAGGCCTCTATATTGGCTTGCGCGGGGGAAGCAGGCCTGCGGGACTTTCCTCGTGGAACCTCTGACGTCTTCTGACCTGTCTCCTGGAGAGAGCCGCCACCCCAGTGGTCTTGGCTACATGTGCCATCACTGTAACCTTCACAGGCTTAACCACTTGGGTTCCGCCCACAGAAGCCGGTTTGGCACCACTCTGACCACCCTTGGGAGGAAGTTGAACAGTCCCAAACTTATAGTTGAATTCTTGGCCTCTTGCTCTAGCACCTTATCTATGTTGCCCTACTGGACATCCTTAAGCTGCTCTCCAGTGAGGACAACCTCAGGAAAACCAGGGGGCAAGATCCCAACGATCTCGGACTCCACGGCCTGCCTGAAAGTAACTCCAGACCGAACCACAGAACCCGATACCACCAGGACAGATTCTTCCCCGGTGGAGCACCCTCATCCGAGCGGATTCTTTTCGATGCTAAGGCCTCAGTGGCAACACATGTCTCACAAGAAGCCTACTATACCGCTTTTTCGCGGCTCTACACATTTTCACACGATGAGCCGCGACAAGTTTGTCAATGGTATTGATCTTACCTTTCGGGTCCTCCCCGACGTCCATGCTCCCATGAGTTGAGAAGTAATTTCTCAAGCACCGAACGGACCTCCACATCCGATGAACCACGCGCTCATCGAGGGCCCCACAACGGAAAGAGGGCCGAGGTTTTCGGAAGCCACTGCGGAACTATCGCTGGTACGTGACGCTTTAGGAGCGTTACCATCTTTATTTTTATTACTTTGGTCAGACATTTTATTCACACGAGTTGCTGGGAAATGAAGGTCACCTGTGGGACATCCAGCTTTATCACAGGAAGGCTAGATAAATCTAGATAGCGCCTGGAATCCAGAGTCCGCATACGTAGGACTGATTGACCTATCAGCCATTCATCCATCGGAATATGCCGTTCCACCTTAGATTTGGGTTTTTTAGCGCCGCACTTTAGCCTGTGCCAAATGGTTAAATGTACCAAACGGCCTCAGTTACCAGTGGTTGCCAGTAAGTACACTTACGAATTGTGACCAGGTTACCCCTTACACAATTGTACCCATCATGCTAGCTGCCTAAAACATAACCAGAACAGCTCGCGTGATGCGCACCCCACCGAAAGGTTACGGAGTTGCTAGATTACTCTACTCAACTTTGGTCCCCCTCCAAAAGACGCCAAACCATCTTCATCATTGGAGGATCATTTCTGTATTCAGTCTTCAAGTCTATTCAACAACTAAAAAAACAACATTCGAGCTGAAATTGAGGTCAATTATCCGCTTTTATTGGAAAAAATCATCGAAAATTTTGATGTTCGGATGCAGGCCTGTAGACGGCATAGAACCACCTTTCATTATCAATAAAAAAAAATCACTTTTCATGCCAAAATGTGTGTTTTATTTACAAATAGAAAAAGGACTAACAGATGGCCCACCTTGTATGGTTTAAGGCTCTTTTTATTTAAAAAAACTTATTTACAGCTATAGCTTTCGATTCCTATTCGGAATCATTCTCAAAAGCGTTATCCTATAATATATAAAGTTGGGGCCATTTAAGTTTGTTTTAAAAACGCTATAAAATGAGTTTACATCTTTATTTTGTGGAAACTTTGTTTTTATTGTGTAGGTTGGAGTCTCCGATTTAAGAATGAAAAACAATTTCGTTCATGTGGCTCCCTCTGCCCACCTTACATTAAGCCATCCTGTTTGTCCAGTTTTCAAGAACTTTTTCGATGTTTTTGGCGCCTATTGTTACATAAAAAATTGGTCCATTCAAATCAACTCGACCACAATTAAAAACCGCTCTCCATGAACCATTCAGAAGACTGCAAGCGCTGGATAGGAATTTTGACCGAAAACCTGAATTCAAAAATGCGAATATTTGACACTGAATCACACGGAAATCATACCACCTGCAGAAGTACATAGATATGCTCACAACATTAGAAAGAATGTATCAATACTTTTAAAATCATACGGCTTCAATCTTCAAAAGTGGGCATCCAATTATCCAGAAATATTATCAGAAATCCTTGTTGAAACCAAAGAGCAGCTACCTCTTAATGTAGAGAACGCAGATTCAAATGCTAGCTTCAAACTACTTGGTATACAATGGAATCCCTTGACAGATTCTTTTCAGTTTAAGGTAACATCGATTCTGCAGTCAAAGGGATCGAAACATGAGTTACTGTCTCAATCCGCTAGAATGTTTGATTCATTAGGCTGGTTGGCACCTGCCATAGTAACGATAAAGACATTATTTCAGAGTTTATCGTGACTACAATTAGATTGAGATGACGAACTACCGCCAAAGGAAGCAAGAATATGGTAAACCATCAAGGATGAGCTACCTGAATTAAAGATTCAATTCAGCGATGGCATAAGACAAAGGAAACCAAATTTGAGCTCCATGGATTTAGTGACGCCTCTGAAATGGCATATCCCGCTATCGCATACATACGTTAAAGTAAATTTAGTAGCCTCCAAAAAAACAAAAGTCGTTCCAACTAAGCAAGTCTAAACACGAGACTGGCACTCTGCGCTGCCAGTCTACTACCCATATTGATTAGAATGGTCAATGAAACAATCAAATTACCAGATACGAGGGTTACCATATGGACGGATTCCAAAATAGTCTTGGGCTGACTGAAATCTCCTCCAACGAGATGGAGTACCTTCGTAGCAAATCGTATAGCAGTCATACTATCTTCATATTCTCGGCAACATTGGAGATGCAGCTGATTGCCCATCGTAAGGTATGATACCTCCAAAGCTAGTAAAATACAAATTATGGTGGAATGGGTCTGTATGTTTAAGTCAGGATGCATTAGAAAAGCCACAGCAATTACACTTAAAATTTGATGAACTATTGGCGGAAAGAAGAAACCCACAGTAACACTGTTGTGTGCCATTAAAACAAAAAAGCCAGAATTTTGCATGGGTACAAATATAAGTCAAAAGAAGCAGGCAAGGAACCGGCACGCAAACCAGAATTAAATTACTTACCGTAAATGAAATATCTTTAAGCCGCCGTAAAATTATTAAATGGATACAAAGTGACCATTTTTCTACTGAGATTGTTTCATTAAAGTCAAATAAACAAGTACTAAAGACAAGCAAAATTTGCAGTTTACATACATATTTGGATGAAGGTGGACTTTTACGAGTTGGTGGCCGCATAAAAAATTCGTTAGCATTATATGAAGCAAAACATTCACTTATTCTCCCAAAAAGTGCGAGATAGCGAAGATAGCAATAAAGCTAGTAAAACATCTACATATGAAACACCATCATGCTGACACGTCCCTACTGATGAGTATTCTTCGCCAAACATACTTCCTGAAAAATAGCCGCAGAATAATAAAAGATGCAATAAAAAATTGCCACACATGTCAGAGATTTAGTTCTCGGCCGAATTATTAAACTATGGGAAACTTACCTTCATATCGTGTTCAACTTCAAAGTCCATTTATCAAAACAGGTGTGGATTTCGCCGAACCGTTACAAATAAACCAGATTCACGGTCGGTCTACCAAAGTATGGAAAACTTACCTAGCTTCGTGTGTGTGAGTACAAAGGCTGACCACATTGAAGTTGTGTCCAATCTAATAGCAAGCAACTTCATTGCAACGATTTGTTTCACGCAGATGATTATGCACTAATATCTATCCCGATAACGGCTCCAATTTCGTAGAAGCCAATAATGTTTTGAAGGAGATTAATGAATCTATGAAATCTAATTCTAATCAAATATTTGCTTTTTTCGCTGCAGAAAATATTAAATGGCACTTTATCCCCAGTGCAGCACCATCATTTGGAGGAATATGGGAGGCCGCTCTAAAGTCCTTCAAATATCATCTTAAGAGCGTTATGGGAAAGCTGATATTTACATATGAGAAGCTTAGTATCGTAGTCACACAAACCGGAGCGGTGCTAAATTCTAGGCCATTATGCCTTCTGTTAGATAACAAAGTTGATGCTTTTACACCAGGGAATATTTTAATTGGACGTCCTCTTTTACAGATACAAGAACCAAGTTTACTGGAAGTAAAATTAGCGAAATTATGTAAATGGCAAAGATTACAACAGGCAATACAACACTTCAGTAAAAGATGGAAATTTGAGTATCTAACCTCTTTAAATCAACAAACCAAATGGCAAACAAAAGGCCAACCAATTACAGTGGGTCTTAATTCGTGAGGACAATTTACCACCTACCAAATAGTTGACAGGCCGAGTAGAGCCGATTCAACGTGGAGCAGATGGAGTAGTTAGAGTTGTAAGTTTAAAAACGCAAGCTGGACATCTAAAGAGACCGATTTACAAATTATGGAAACTTCCAACGGCGAAGTGAATCAACCGACTCGAGGCGGGCGGGATGTTGTAGCCCACAATCATTAAATTAGCCGAATCTAAAAAATAGAATTTGATTAAAAAAAAAATATTTAAAACATAAACTATAAAAAATTATTTTATACTTATCTTTGTAATCCAAGGTTATGGACGACCCACACCCTGAAGAAGGTCTCAAAGCCGGGCTTATGTACTATTCCAAAATTAATAAGGACTTCTCAATGAAAAATAAAATATTTAAACCACTATCTAATATCTTTGGCGTGATATATTCCCATTATCTTACCATCTTCATCTCCTACCTCATACGAAACATTTCCAATTTTTCTCAAAATCAACCCTGGTTTAAATTTGAAGGCTAGCTTCCCCGAAAAATTCTTAGCTGCGTTACTCTGAACGAAGTTTCGAACGAATATCCTTTGCCCGACGCTAAACATTCGGTTTCTAGCGCGAAGGTTATACGTGGAAGTATTTTGCAAATGAGATTTTCTAAGGTGACTTAGTACAATCTTTTGTGCCGAAGATAGCAGATCTGTGTTACTCGGTACATGCGCTTGATTCTCACCAAGGTAATTCAATTCTCGCAACAACGAGTACGCGGAACCATGCATTATCTTGTGCTGCCCGAATACAAGGAAATGTGGTCAATAACTGGTACTTGAGTGGACGACATTTCTTAAAGCACCAGCTATTTCATCCAGATGTTGATCCCAGGTTTGATGATCATCCTTTACATATGCTCTAATCGCAGATAATACTGACCGATTAACAGGTTCGACGACGTTGGCCTGCGGAGAATATTTTGCGGTAAAATCATGTCTTACACCATATTTATTCATGAGATTCACAAATATATGGGAATCAAACTGTGTACCGTTGTCCGTTAGTATACTTTCAGGGACCCCATAAACATGGAACACGAACGAAGTGGGAATAACACTGGAAAACGGCTGTATTGGTCCAACCGTATAAAAATGTGGGTAAATCCAGTTTTAGCCCTTGGATAAGGGCCAAGAAAATCCAAATGAAGTCGCTGCCATAGACGTAGTATCTCAAACGCTTTGCCCATTTCTGGCCTCGTTGTAAAATTAACCGGTTTATTTATTAATTTCGCATTTATACACAAAATCTCTAACCTGAATTCTCATGCCAGGCCAGTAATAGTATCGCCTTAATACATCAATGGTGCTTGCAAAACCCTGGTGCACAGCTATCGGCGGATTGTGTGCTCTTTCAATCAATGGAGCCGTAAAGCTTCTGGGACAACCAGTTTCCATAACGGTAGGTCAGTAACTATTGGTCATCTTAGAACGCTACCGAGTCCAAATCAATGTGCAAAATATCCTCTTCCACGGCTTCGACATGTACCCTAGATATACTGTCCGGAACAACACTTAATGACCCTTTTCGATACTCTATTTTAAAGCCGAAAGCTTGCAACTTAATCGACCATCGCTAATCTACCAGTTAGGTAGTATCTCTGCTCCATTATCCAACGCAAACTCGAATGGCCAGTGATTACAGTGAACGCGTAGCCCTCAATATAAGGTCTAAATTTTTTTATACTCATCACTGCTGCCAAACACTCCAGTTCCGTAATACTATAGTTCTTTTGTGACATATTTAATTTGTGCGACATGAACGCAATCGGATGTTCTTCATCATTATCGAATTTTTGGAATAATACACTTCCTATTCCCGTTGTGGAGGCATCACATTGTATATAAATGTGTTTTGAGAAATCCGGATTAACTAGAATCGGCGCAGTGATAAGTGATGTTTTTAACTTATCGAATGCCTCCTGAGCTTCGGTATTCCACTGTTTATTTTTCCCTTTTTTAAAAAGGTTTGTAATCAGTGTAGCTAGAGTTGAGTAATTCGAGACAAATCGACGATACCAGCCAGTCATACCCAGAAATCTGCGAATCTGTTTGACATTTTTCGGAACGGGATATTCGTCTATGGCTCGTATATCTTCTCAGGGTCCACCCTGAGACATCCTTCACCAATCACATAACCGAGGTACTTCGTCTCCCGTAGAACGAACTTACTTTTTTCCACATTTATAGTCAGATTTACTAACTTTAGCAATCTGGCTAGTTCAGACAGTTGTGATATATGTTCTTCGAAAGTTGCCGATACCACTAAAAGATCGTCCAGGTAAACGAAGACGCGGTCATGTAGATGGTGAGTAGATGCTGCATTACACAGCCCAAACGGCATAACGGTAAATTGGTAGAGTGGACGACCTGACACTGAGAAAGCCGTCTTATCCCTGGACGAAGATTCAAGAGGTATTTGCCAAAAGGCGTCCTTTAGGTCGATGGTGCTTATGTACCGTGTTTTGTCCAACCGACCTAACAAGCCCTCGATCAACGGTAAGGAATAAGCGTCCCTCACCGTAACCGAGTTCACCTTCCTTGCATCAAGACACAGAAGAACCTTCCCGTTTGCTTTTCTTACAAGAGTTACTGGGTATGACCGAGAACTGGTGCTTTCCTCGATCACTCCCAAACGGAGCATTCTGTCTAATTCCCGATACATATCCGCTTGAACTTTGGGTGATACTGGATAATATCGTTGCTTTACGGCTGTTGCATTTCCAATATCAATAGTATGTACGTGAGAGTACGTGAGAATACGTGTTCGACGCAATCCATATTTTTCGCAGGAAGGACATTTTTGGATGACATCGTCTAATTTCGTTTTCTCCAATGGGTTTAATAAGTGTCTGTTATTATCAGGCTCAGGACCAAATTCCAGGCGACTGCTATCCAGTTCGTTGAACATTAACGGAACTAGGCCAAACATTTCCCAAAAATCTATCTTTAAATATAATTTTTGAGTGAGGCTTGGAACGATATGCAGTCTCATTATTTTGGTTTTTCCACCGTAAGATACCTTAGCAATGATATGCCCAAGGATTCGTTGTTGCTCGCCACGCAGTTGATAATAGAGACGTCAGGCTATGTAATTTACGGTTCTTTTCTTCAATCAATTGCTCAGACCCTGTACCGAGAACAGACATGCTGGCTCCGCTTTCCAAAAGACCGAGATGTGGAACTCCATTGATAAGGATTTCTGCATACGGTCTGTTGTCGTCGTTGCTAAGAACTGTTGACTCTATTTTACAAAATATTGTAACAAGCTGAAATTGTTACACCTTATAGGCGAATAATCCGAGATCTTTGTGCAGCATTCTCCTCAGGCTAATGCGACTAATGGCTAGTTGCTGTCATCGGCTTTAAGTTGAGGTCGATGGATTCTGTCCTACACAATGGGCCACAGCCGCAATTTTCTCCAGAACCACTTCTGTTATCCAGTAGCAAGCCTTTCTCACGAACTCAGTGGTTCCGCTTAGTGCTCTTTCAAGACCCATATTTCTTTTCAAAATTCGCACGGTTTTCAATATTTCGCAAACGAGTAGTTAGTCATTAATCCAGTTACAATTGGTTGAATAAAATTAAATGTGACACTTGTGGTTCAAGCTAAAACAATATTGCAGGACAGCCCTGTAATATCATTTTTCAAAAAATGTGTGTGTTAGGGCCAATGTTAATTAATATAAGGTTTTCGGTCAGTTCATATTGCAGGTACCCGATTCTCTTGACGTACAGATTCCAAAAGCTTTTCAATTCTTCGCCTTGACCTTTGGAAAACTGGGTACAGGAATCCAGACAATTCAGAAATCCAGACAGATGGATGGAAATAATTTTTTTTTTTTGCTTTATCGGACTCCAACGATAAAATTTGAGAAAAGTGGTTTTGGACAAACAAATTTGTTGGCCGTTTTATAAATTCAAGTAAAATTGTATAAATTCCTGTGTATCCAATAGATTAACAAATAATCGACACACAAAGTACCAAAGTCTTAAAAATCAATAGATTTCTGAGCGAATTATAAAAAATCATTAGCCGTAATTCAATTTGTCATTTAATGGACGCTGAATTGAATAATCAAACAGATTTTTACCCAAGGAATTGTTGTCCTGCCTTTAAAAAAAAAAAAAAAAAAAATCGCCTCGCTTCAACGCGAATAAAAAATAAAAGGCAATTGCGTTTCAAATCCAAAACGGAAAGGGGTTTTAGGAGTTCACAAAAAAAAAAAAAAAAAACGAAAATGAAATTAAATCCTACCAAATCTTTTCGTTCAAATTCAATTCCGTATTTAATATTCAAAAAGTGTCTTTCGTTTTTTTTTTTTTTTGTGTTGTGTCCTCAATTTGGTTGTAATCGATGGAATATTATAGATAGAAATCGGGTTAAACACGAGGTCGACAACATATAGCATTTAGACGAGGGTTCATAGTTTTTCTTTTATGTAATAAGGAAAGTAACCAGGGAACAATGCTCTTTATTATTACATCCGTTTGCCAATTCCCACATTTATATACAAATAGGAAATGCTCTTTCTAAATTATTCTTTTCATTCGGTAGTTGTCGCCCGTAGCAAAGTCATGCACATGGACATTTCACATACATACATATATGTACAAATACATAGTTTGTCTCATTTTTTTTTATAGTACAGTAATAGATTGTGCTACTGCTGCTTTATATATCATTTCAAAACATTACGTTACATAACACACAGCACACAATAGAGTCGAATGTTGTTCTATGAATTTTCGAAATATTTTCCGTATTTTCAGAGCTACATACATACATAGGGATCAGTGTGAATCATAAATTTTCCAAAGTTTTTGTTTTGTTATCGCAGTGATTGTCTATCAATTTTTTTTTTTTTTTTAAATTGTTAAAGCAGCTGTGTGCTCCGCACATATTTATAAAGTGAAAATTATTTTTAGTTTTATCATTTTAACAACTATTTTATGTTTATTTTTATTATGCTTGCTTCAAGGGAAATTATTTGATTAAAACAATATGTATGTATGTAATATTGTAATTAGTTGGAAATCTGTTCTCAATAAACCGCGAGCTTATGAAGAGAACGACTAGGATAATACCAAATAATTCGTTTTGTTTTCATTACGTACCTAAGTTGCAACTTGATTACTGAGTTTGTTTCGCCTATAATCACGGGATGAAATAGGAATTTTCCGTCGTCTGTAAAAGGTCTTCGTAAAATGGACCTTTACAGAGATTTATAATTGGATTGCTACGTAAATTACAATTTATAATGATTGATATAAAACTAATCAAAAGATTTGATTTTATAATGTGGTAAAACCAAAAACTTTATTGAGATGCTTAATGGTTCGCTGTCACAGAAGAAGAGAGTTAAACAAAACCAAAGAAAACGTTTTGTAACACAAAAATGTGTGCGTAACCACAAACTCGTACTGCCTAAATCGCAATAAGATGTTGATTAAGGGAGACTGGACTACTGCACCAACCATTAAAACAATATTTAAAGACACGCCAGTATTAGATTTCGTAGATCCGTCGAACACCTCCCTAAGCTTCGTTGTCAGCTTTCGTTATTTGGTCAGGTCCCAAAAATACGGGAAGAAATTAGGGATTCCAGTGCCAGGTATTACTCAAGTTTGACAACTCATCCAAACGAACTGGCGAGCAAGTTTCTCACTACCATAACGAGGGAAAAATTAAAACGTCACAAAATGTTTAATTTGTCAAATAGCTCTTAGATATACCTTTAGACATTAATTTTTAAAATCTCTCTAATTCGTTCCCAACTTGCAATTTGTTACGCCAAATTGCAACAATGTTTTGAAGGGCCCACAGATTAAAAAAATGTAAATATTGTAGAATAACTACTAATGATACTAAAATTTCAAAACCATGATTAAAACACCTTACCAAACCAATAAAATCGGCAATTCATTTTACAACTTAATCTGGCCTTTTATATCGATTGCTACGTGCGCACATATTCGTAAATAAATTCCAAAGGATTTTCTCATTTATCATTTTAATTGCATGAAACATTAAACAATATGTTGTAATGTATATTACTGATAACATAAAACAAAATAACAATAGAAAAAAATTCACTCTCTCAAAACACATTATGTTGGTTCATACATACATAAAAATATATAGTATGTACATATTCGCTAAATCAAACAACTTAGTACTTCAGATATATGATATGGTTCGAGTGTATATGGAGCTTGAAAGAATTTATTATGATCATTGGCCGGCGATATATGTAGTTGGTGAATAGTGAGGAAACGTTGTTGAATGTTGATTTGCGATTAACAAACAGTATATATTACAAACAAAGAAGGGAGGAACTAAGTACGTTATAAACATAAACAAACGGAACGAAATCACTTTCGAAATGTTCCTTTTTTCGTTTAAAGATAATCAACAGCAAACGAAAAATGTTCCTTTCATCCAATGACGCGCGTAATACAATGAGCTGAATGAACTGTATTGAATGTTGAACTTGAAAAGCTCTTTGGTATAACGAATAACGAAAATC
Source organism: Tipula vernalis (assembly GCA_958295665.1). Lineage (NCBI taxonomy): Eukaryota > Metazoa > Arthropoda > Insecta > Diptera > Tipulidae > Tipula > Tipula vernalis. The sequence goes on along the minus strand of OY282558.1, from coordinate 168,899,224 downwards.
ATTTTCTTTGTATTTATAATTGTTTGGTCACAACTAGGCGGTTCATAAATACAAATAACATAATTTCGGGGACAGTGCACGCAATAAGTTTGTTACTGAGTAATAATAACTCTATAAACCATTTTGGTGTAAGTCTCCGAATAATACGTTAAAAGCTTTATGGTTGTTATTTTATTTTTGAAGAACATTGGTCAAATCGTTCGTATATTTATTTGCAAATATTCCACGTACTATTAATATTTTTTTATGCTTTTTCACATACTCGTATAAACGTACGAGTATATACATTATTGAGAATAAACTACCACACAGTTTATGCGTCTTAAGTACGTAATAAATTTATAATTTCATTGTTCGTATTTATAAGAAATATGTCTGTAATAAATAATTTATGCAACTTAGTCGTATGACATTTATCAAATTGTAAACACGCTATAATAAGTCATGGTATTATTGTGGGTAGCTTATGTGTATATAAATATCATGAAAAGTGTGTTTGCACAAATATGAGTATGTAAAACGCTAATAATTTGCGAAAATACTTGGAAATTTTTTAAATAACAAATTTTTAGAAATTTGTGTGTGTCTTTTGAGAACAAGTATGTTTTGTTTGATAAGGTTGGTTTTAAATATTTTTCCGTAGAACTCAAACTACTCACGGTGTTGTAATTCACTTTGTAAATAAAACTCAAACTCTTAACGATCGCAATGATAAACATCATAATTAGAAGATTTATTGGGTTTATATACAATTTTTCAATTCCGAATTTTCTGACCAGATGTCAAGAAACTCCTAAATTTTATTGATGATAATGTAAATTCAAACTTGCGCGTATAAAATGATATATAGTACAATTGATTTATTTTGAATTTATATTATGCCATCTATACTACAAAAGAATTAAAATGATGGCATTTATACGTGTTCAAAGGGTCAATTATATAAAGTAAAAAATGCTGTAGTTGTTTTTGTTTTGATTGTGTCATGCACACAGCCAATAATGAACACAACACAACATTCTCCTTGAATCAAATAATGAATGCTGATCTACCTCAACATACTCCATTCCGTTAACGGTCCGTTAACCATCTATTGACAGCTTGCAAACTTTTGTAATCGGTCGCTTTAGTGTGGATATAACTGTCTTTAGTGACACCACGCGAACAATGTTGTTTTCATCAGGGTGAGTGGTTGTTACTCTAGCAAGGGCCCATTTGCATTAAGACAAATGTTCTTCCTTTACTATCACTAGATCACCGATTTGAAGGTTTTCATTTGGAGTTTTCCATTTGCTACGTTGCTGCAATGTGTTCAGGTATTCGTTCGAAAATCTTTTACAAAAGTTCTGAATTCGATGTTGCAACTGTTGCCACATTTTTAATCTCGTTTCAGGAATACTCGTAATATCCTCTTCAGGCAACAAACCACTTGCTGATCCAATTAGAAAATGTGGTGGTGTGAGTGCTATATAAGATGAATCTTCGTTTGGTGCAGCACATAGTGGCAACAATCTTTAAGTGCTCCTTAGAATTTACTATGCAGTAGATGTCTTTTAATTGTCGATGAGCTCCTACGAAAGCAGTACCATTATTGCTATATATATCACTAGGTACACCTCTTCTGAAAGTATTATTATTAATATTATTATTTACTGGAGGGCCATGTGGGCGATAAGCCACCTCGCAGCGCGACCTAAAAGATCTATTGTGCTGGATCCTACTTAATTATCCGTCCAGTCAATATTCAGGCTCTTAATGAATCTGACAATACTACTGGCCGGTACAAGATACATACTATCCGGGCTCATTGTTCTCCCTCCTAGATGTTGCAGTCTTTGCTGGAAAATGGCTAGGCAATGGCTCAGAACATGTTCCGCTGATTCCGCTTCCAGACCGCAGAAGCGGCATCCATCTGTCGTACTTAGGCCCATCTTCTTAAGGTGATACCTTAAGGGGACATGACCTGTGAGGAAGCCAGTAAGCAGCCTCAACTCAGGTTTCCTAAGTTCAAGACACTCCTTAACCCTGATAGACAAAGGTGATATAAATTTCTTCGCCTGCCGTAAACCTGGAATTCTGCGCCAGTAGGAGGACTTTTGAACATCCTCCCAGCGTTTTACCGCTGCTCTAAGGTGTCCCTTAGTGACACCGCAGAAAGGTTCTGGTCCAATAAATGGAGAGGCAGAACCCTCACGGGCGAGGCCATCAGCTGCAATCTTTGCATCGTTTAGGCCTTTTGCTATGCCTATCCTAGCGCAAAGTTCTATAGCATGTACTTCTGCTTGAAAAACGGTAGAATTGGTACCCAAGGACTTCAAGAGTGTAATGCCACTCCCGTGTATTCCTATCCCCGCCCCATCTTCCGTTTTTGATCCATCTGTAAACCATACCATGGACCCTAGCTCAAATGATGGTCCACCAGCCCTCCACACATCCCGGTCAAGTAACCAAACACAGAATGGTTTGTGGAAGTCCAGTTTAGCTGGCATACAGTCGGAAGGCATTCCTATGGTAGGGTCTGTCTGAAATTCCTTAAGGATTTCCAGATTATCCACCATATTGCCTGTTTTGATATTTCCTGCACCCAGAGAATAGATTGTATAAAATATTCATATGAGGTTAGAATCTATCCCAAAATTATGTTCTATTTTCAACCGTGCTTGACTTAGGAATAAAAATCGGTTTTAAGGAATGATGTATGCAATTTTTTTTAAACATAATATATTCATAGTTAAGGAACTCCCAATACCTCAAAAATGTCTTTTATGTATGCATAGTTAGTGTATATCTATAAGATAAATTATCTATAGCTTAGAATGATATTTGTTACATTAAGGAATGATAAGTGTAGAGTAAAGTATTAGTTACTCCAAAGATTGTACAAGTTAAAAAAAATTAAGTATATTTGATTCATAAAGGGAATGGTTAATTTAATTCCATGGGAATATTTTATCCATGTTAATAGTAAAACTATGATTAATAATTGGTAAGGACTGACTAATAGGGAATGGTTTATTCCTTGGAAAAATGAGACATTATACATTAAAAGTCATTTATTATTTATTTCTGTAAGAATAAATTGTATTTATTTAAGCACAAATTCTTCCTTATTATAAGTATATTATATACATACATATGTATACTTAAACGTACATTTGTATATATATATATATATATATATATATATATATATATATATATATATATATATATATATATATATATATATATATATATATATATATATATATATATATATATATATATATTTAATAATAAAAATATTTAATTATAATAATAATAACAATTCATTCTAAAATAAAGTAAAATTATATTTAAAAGTTAAATTTAAATTTTAAGACTAAAATATTCTTGGTAAAAAAAAATTATTTCCATCATTAAGAATATGTAATTCAAATGGTTTTTTGCTTTTAAGTGACTCAATATTTTTTAAAAAATATTCACCCTTAATTTTGCCTGTTTTATATACTTTTAAATTCGAATCATAACATAATATTTCTATTTCTATCAGAATAAGGATCAGTTGGCTACTAGAAAGTAGCATATCCTGAATTAAATATAATTTTTCTAATTCATATAAATGAAAACCCTTTTTAAATAAAGTTCCTTTATAACGAACTGCTAAAATTAAGTCAAGAGCATTATTTTTTAAAAATGGTTTCATGTTTAAATTACTATAATATGCATTATTAAGACTGTTACTTGTTTTCAAAGTTTTAGTTTTTAATATTTCAATATTATTTTTGAATGGGTGGTTGTTCATTAAATCAAAAGCGAAATTGTAAGAGCACTTTTTACTGAGAGATAAAGGTAAATTTATTCGAGAATTACAAACTTTCGAATATTCCTTGACTTGTTTGTTTTTGCTCTCCATTCGCATACAACTTATTAGTTTTAATGGGCCGGAATATTCAATTAACCGAGGATAGTGCAATATAAAATGGTGTTTAGGTTTTAAATTAACTTTAAAACAATTCATATATTTGGTATAATGTTTTTTTATCATATCCTGTAAAGATTTTATTTCAGCTTTAGTAAATGAATCTTGTAATAATAATTCAACAAGCTCATATAGGCAAAGTACATATTTCCAACACAAGTCAGTTTTAGGTATTTTACTTCCAACAAAAACAGGAAAATATCTTAAGAAACAATAACTTTCTCTTGCAGACATATGCAAGTTTTCATATTTTATGTGATCATCTTTGATAATATTAGGCCTATTTTGAACTTCTATCTCTCCATAATTAAAAGATTTAAATTTACCATTAAGATATTCTAAGGTAAAATATTTTTTTTCGTAAATAAAATGCTTTAAGGCTAGTGCTAGTCCAAATTTAATAATACCTTCAAGAACATCATGCATAATATCGCAATATAAATTTTTAGTGACGTGAAATGTTTTAAGTTGATTAAATATTGAGTCAAATTTAACACCAGTTGATTTAAAATCGTTTTTTTGGATATCTTTTATATGATCGGACTCATTACGCAACATTTCGATATTTTCAATAATTGAATGTTCATGGTTTGATTTTTCATCTTTACAAAGTCTACAATAAAAACTTTGCGAAAATGACGTACTATATCCCATGATAGAGTTCAATGCTAAATTATCTCCTATTATTAGACCTAAAACAAACTTAACACGTACTGTTTTCTGTTCTGTATTTATTAATATACCATCTCTTTCGATAACTTTTAAGCAATCAATTAAATATACTAGCGATTGATTACTACCGATTTTTTTTAAATAGCTAGTTTTCATTAACTGTGCTACAAAAATATTATTCAATTTTAGATTGTTGGCTGGTAGTGTGGGGAAATATATGTAAAACCCAGCTATTGATTGGCAACCAGCATGACTGCCTAAGGCATTTCCTGTCTCGAAATCGTCGTAGTACAAAATGTACGGTAAAATTGTTTCATCAAAAGAAAAAAAATTCAATTTTTCTCGCCATAATTTCCCTTGGACAAAATTTTCAAGTCTATTTTTTGAATTAAGCAAACTGTTTGTGTTAGTTAAAGTTTCACTAAGGACACCTGGTTTTTCAAAAAAGCTTTTTATTTGATATATAATTGGTGAAAGCACACAATCGTAATTGACATTTTTTAATAATGACTGACCTGATTTAAAAACCTGTCGAATTTCATTATTAATTATATGTTTTTCTGAATTTTGAAAACCAATTTGATCTTTTAATTCTTTATTTAGCAAAAATTCAGTTTTTACTTTATCAAATATTTTTGAAATTAAATCTATAAAATTATTAAAATCTTTTTGTTCACTTGAATCAATATTTACAATAATTTCCTTTAAGATGTCGACTAAGAATACTAAAATGTCATTTCTAAAATATTTTAAAATTTCATCAATTAAAACTGTGGTCATATTAGTTTTTGAATATAACTTTAAAACAAATTTCAATGCTTGATCATTTAATATCTTACGTACGTTATCAATATCGAATTTTAAAGAGGTTTGTTTCAATATAGATGGTGAAATATTACTAGAATTACTTAAGTTATCAAAAATAGGAGTTGAGAGGTTTGAATTTTCTCTACTTAAAATAGTAGTAATACTTGAATTGTTTAAGTGCTTACTTTGTAGGTGTCTCTTAAAAGAATTACGGTTTGTAAACAATTGATTACAATTCTCTTGACAACACTTTAAAACTGTAGATGGCGTTAATAAATGAATATAAGTAAAATGTTTCAGTAAATGATCAATATTATCAAAAGTGGTACAGCACATAAAACAGCCAAACATATTCATTACGTTGATTTATTAGATTATATCAAATTTTATTCATTAATTAGTTTAAAAATAAAATTAAAATTAAAAGTCCAAATAGTTTAAAAAAATATTAAGAAAAACGTAATAAAACATTATATAAACAAAATTTATTAAATCTTGCGTATAGAAATTAGATGAATATAATATTTGATTTTTTACTTATCAATTTCTGATATGGTGTCGATTAAATCTGATGTTAAATTATCAAATTGAGTAGAAATATTAAAAAAATATTTTTGTAAAAATAACCAAAACTTCTGTGATGGTTTTGGATATGATAATTTTAAAACAAAAAATATTTTAAAACATACGTCTAAAGATGATAAGAAACTGTTAAAAATGTAATAAATATCGTCATATACAACGTAAAATTTAGGAATGTTACTTTCAAATATTATAAATGGTTGTAGTTTTAGGTTTCTGGATATGCATAACTCCTTTAAACTTTGGACCTTGTCTTGAATTTGAGATGAATCTTGAACCTCGATAATAAATGACTCTATTGAATCATTAATGGTAAACTTCCAAAATCCAGTGTTGTTTTTTATTTTACCGGATGGTTTAAGGATGTAGTGCATTAATTTACACAGTTGTATGTTACGTATATCTAAAAATCAAACAAAAAAAACGAATACGATCAAATGATTAAGGAATGATTTTTTTGTTTACCATACCTTCGTTATTCGATATATTTTGAAATAGGTGTAAGGCGGCCTTATCTTTCAACTGTTTTTTAAAAATTTCCAAAACTTTTATTTTAAAATAATCCCATTTTTTAAATAATTTAACTTGATGTTCTGGATACAAATGCTCAAAGTCTATTTCAATCTTTAAAGAAAATTAAAGTGTTAGAGTACGAAAATACAAAATTTTATCTGTTTTTTACGAAACATACAAGTCGAAATCCATTAGTATTTTTGTATAAAGGCCACTCCGTAATTAAAGCTGTTGTGTCTTTACTTTTGTTGACGTCTTTAGCTCGTACAATCGAAGTTTCCTTCCATTTGGATTCTACAACATCCCACGATGAATTGTGAACTTTTAACCAATTCTTGTTACTGTCATCACAGAAATCCTCAGTATCTAAATAAAATATAATGCATATGTAAGATTAATGAAAGTAATGTTAATGAATATATATATATATATATATTTATATATATATATATATATATATATATATATATAAATATATATATATATATATAAATATATATATATATATATATATAGATATATATATATATATATATATATATATATATATATATATAAATATATATATATATATATATATATATATATATATATATATATATATATATATATATATATATATATATATATATATATATATATATATATATATATACATATATGCATATGCATATGTAAGATTAATGAAAGTATATATATATATATATATATATATATATATATATATATATATATATATATAAATATATATATATATATATATATATATATATATATATATATATATATATATATATATATATATATACATAAATTTGTATAAGTATGTACATTACCTGTTTGTTCCAGATCCGATGTTTCTGTTCCGAAACCACTTGCTCGTCTCCTTTTGCTGTCCGTAAAGTACCCTACTTTTCTTAAGTTTTTCGAAATAACCCTGTATTTATTGTATAATTTCCCAGTAGGGTACTTCGATACTTTGAAATAATAATCCTGTAATATTTAAAAATAGTATAATCAGAAAAAATTGTATTTATTTCAATTTTATATTATGCTTAAGAAAACCAGTTATATGTGTATGTATGTAATTGGAAGAAATAATAAAATTTAACAATTTTAACTATCATACTTACAGCATTTTCTTCTGGAAAACGTTCAATAATTTGGCTCGTAATATATTGAAAATCTTTTATTGTCATACATTTGTTTTTTTCTACGAAATACCGGACAATGTATGTGCAAAATAGTTCGCGCATTTCCGGAACAAACTGAGGTGGAACTTTTTCATTATACATGGACATAATTTTGGAACCAGTAGAGGTATTAAAGAAATTAGTCAAATCCTATCAATTAAAATAACAAAATATGTATAATTTGAATATAAAATAAAAAACTGTTTGCTTATACAAAGAAATCGAAAGAATGTTGCAATGTGTTGCTTGCTGATATAGTTGTTTGAGTAGAATGTCTTTCCGTCGATACTGCGAATTTTTCTAATAAAGATTGACTACTACTAGAATTTGACAACGTGTCGTCACTTAATGTTGAGCAATAGGAAAAATTCTACAATAAAATTAGCGATTGTTAATAAAATAATTGAAAATTATTTAGAATTTAATACGTTTTTCTTCTTCCATTCTATAAGTTTAGAGCGAAAGCGGGCTTGATTCCCTAAATCATTTTGGAAGATTGCAGTCAATTCTACCTCTGTTAAATATTTAAGGCTCTCGATATCGATGTTTTTACCTTAATATAAGAATTTAGAAAAACAATTATAAATTGAATAAATAAATATTTTAAAAACATACAACTCATGTACTTTTTAAGTTGGGTAAAAGTGACTCCATTGACCACTCCTTTAATAATATAAACAGCTGGTCATCACCATCTATAATTATAAAATCGTAATCATTTGCATCTTCGATTGAAATATCTGATTCGATACCGTTAGTTGCAGCCATCTATTTGAAATACAATAATAACAATTTTTTTAAAACAGTTTATATGTTGCAAAATATTTCAATATAATAGTAAATTATAAAATTATTGATCACACAAATTATGCTTAGTGATCACACAAATTATCCATGCTTTACGGAGTTTCTAAGTAAGAAACTATGGGGTTTTTTCATCTCAATAAGGATCCTCGCCAAATATATTGAAACTAGTCTACATAATAATTTTTTATCATAAAATAGTGAATATAACGTATACTGCATCTATAAATTTGATTTGCACACATATTAATTACCATATACACATCGGGATACTCGATCAGAATTCTTATAAGACGCACTACAGTAATCTGTTTTCAAAAGAAAATCAAATGGACTATTCTTGAAAAATGGTTAAATTATTATAATTTCTTTTTTACAAACACTAAACTTGAATTAGCTAAATTAAATTAAAAATTTACTAAAATTTAGATTGATTTCTTGTGAAATCATCATGTTCTAGAAAAAATCCACGACAGAAATCCACCCCATATGCATAAAAATTAAACGCGCATACACAAAAAATTTAAAATTTAATTACCTACCTACCGTTCAAAAAAATTTCGAATAAAATTCCAAATATATAGATGATTGAGTTTTGCTGGCGGCTTGATATATTATTTTTTAAGAAAATTCACTTCACGTTCACAAATCACACACTATTTTAACACATTTATTTTACATGTACCATATAAAATTATATATTTTATATTAGATATTTTAATGGCACGTGTAATCCACTATTCGCACTAACCACAATGAGGACTTTGTCTTTATGTTTTCAGTAGAATAATAATTTAATGTGATATTTACAGTTTTATTAGAAGAGAAGAGTATAGCTATATATTTTATTATAATATAATTTTATATATTAAAAAAGGACAACACAACAATATGCATTATTAAGTTATAGAAAAAGTAAAAATTATTCCTAAAATGGTTAATTTGTACATTATATGAGATAGAACATGAATATCAGTACATAGATTTATAACTGTAATTTTTTTTACTTACATGTTGGGTTATTCATGATAATCATTGTTCATGATTAATAAGGAATACTTTTTAATGAATGAGTTGTACTTACAGAGGAACAAATTATACAAACTTTTGAATAATTTTTAAAATTTTGCATAATACATGCTTAAAATGAATGATTAATACTTAATTATATTTTGGAGTTTTTATTTCAATGTTAAGTATAATTCATGTTTACATATTTTTCTGGGTGTGCCGCCTGGATTTTCAGGGCCATACTTGCAGCATCCTTTTTAATATGCAGGTGTAACGGTGTCAGTCCTAGAAGTGTCTCCACCCCCGCGGTTGGACATGACTTCATTGAGCCCGTAACACCGATGCAGGCTACACGCTGAACCTTATTCAATAAGGTTTGCGTTGTCTTCTGCTCAGTTTTAGGCCACCATACAACCGATGCGTAGGTGACCATATGCCTAATGATTGTAAGAAATGACCAGTAGATCATTTTTGGTTGTAGTCCCCAAGTACGCCCATAGAGTCTTTGACAGGCCCCGAGAGCCTTGATGGCTCTATTTTGAACTTCAACAAATGTTGGTTCCAGTTCAGTCTTTGATCTAGGATAACCCCTAGATATTTAACCTCGCTGGAAAAAGGCACAGTTGTTCCCTTTAACGAGGGAGCTGTAAGCGCAAGCTTTTTCCTCCTCGTAAAAGGAACAATGACAGTTTTGCTTGGATTGACACTGAGTCCTTCCTGGTAACACCACTGCCATATTATATTGAGTGCATTTTGCATGCGATCAGAAATGACCTCATTAAACTTGCCTCTAATTATGATAGCCACATCATCTGCATAGCCCTGGACATCAAACCCATGGCTACTAAGAAAGACCAGTAGTCTGTCAATAACCAATGACCACAAAAGAGGAGATAGTACGCCTCCTTGGGGACAGCCCTTTACGGCCTTGATGGTTACTGATTTGCCACCTAGTCTGGCAGTAATCTCACGATGTTCCAGCATGGAACGGATCCACCTAATTGTAGAAAGTGGAACCCTTTTCCCCATTGCTGCCCTCTCTATAGATCCATAGGAGGTATTATCAAACGCCCCCTCGATGTCCACAAAGGCACAAAGGGCAATTTCTTTATATGTCACTGCTGTTTCAATCCTCGTGACTAGCCCGCTAAGGGCCATAACCGTGGATTTACCAGTTTGATACGCAAACTGGTCCCGATGCAGCGGATTCTTTCCAAGGACCTCACTTCTTATTTGATAGTCCAGGATTTTTTCCATCGTCTTCAAAAGAAACGATGTGAGGCTAATTGGCCGATATGCCCTGGCCTGGGTGTCTGGACGACCCCCGCCCTTTGGTATAAAGACCACATTTACTTTCCTCCACAGTTTCGGAATATAGTTAAAAGCATAATTTGCCCGAAACATCTGGATCAAGCTGGGGAGTATTTCCTCAATACCTTTTTGAAGTAAAGCTGGGAAGATACCATCCCCTCCAGCGGATTTAAAAGGTTTGAAAGACCTAATAGCCCATCGCACCTTGCTGGGTGTGAAAATTTCCCCAGAGAGACTCCAGATCCTACTGTGAGGCGCATAGTCCACCTCACTTGAAGGATCATGCGAGTCCTCTTGGGCTCCTACCACTACTGAATTCGGAAAGTGGGTCTCTAACAGTACCTCTAAGGTTTCCTTCCGGTTTTCAGTGAACCCCCCATCTTGCTTCTGGATAAGTCCTAAACCATTTGAATGATCCCTGGGAAGGACTTTCTGGAGACGAGCTGCAAAGAGCAATTCATTGATTCCCTCACAGAAATTCCTCCAGGTAGCCCTTTTGGATCTCCTTAGTTCGAGATTATATTCCGTCAAGGCCATCTTATACTCGCCCCATTCACCGGTGTGTTTAGCCTTGTTGAATAATCTTCTCGATTTTTTTCTTAGTTTACCCAGCGTCCCGTTCCACCAAGGGACCATCTTTGTGGACTCTCTTCGCTTAACTGGGCAGCTGTTCTCGTAAGCCAAGTGTATAGAATTATGCAGCTGGTTTGAACAGATCTCCAAACCCTCTGGAGACTCTATGTTCCCCACAACCGAGGGCATTTCTGATTCGAGTGAGACTCTATAAGAGTCCCAGTCGGTCAGTTTTGGAATTCTGATTTCCTACCGCTGCATGGTCTGAGCCGCCAAATCGAATCTGATGTGCAAGTGATCCGATAATGAGGCCTCTTCAGACACATGCCAGTTTTTGACCAAGTCGCTGAAATGCGGACTAGCAAGTGTCAGATCTAGGTCCTCTTGCCTAATCGCATTTATAAAAGTAGGTTTCCTTCCCCTATTGACAATGTCTACATTATTTGAGATCAGAAATTCAAAAAGGTACTCACCCCTGTTATTGATGTCCGTGCTACCCCACACCGTGTGGTGCGCATTTGCATCGCATCCTATCAGGTAGGGCAGCCCATTGCGTTTGCAATGAGCTATGAGCCGCCTAACTTCAAGTGGAGGTATTAACTCTGAGTCTCCAGGAAAGTAGGTGGAGGCCATTATAGCCTCCTGTTTGCCTCTTTCACCCAGAACCTCCACCATTACTGCAACCAAGTCCCTGGAGATGAACTCTGAAATGGGAATAAAATTAATTTGCGAACTGGCCAACACAGCCCCTATTGGACTCTGAGTTCCGTTATGATAAATTAACTTACCCACTTGATTTGGTATACCTCTAATCTGGTTACCAATCACCCATGGCTCCTGGATTAGAGCCACGCCAATGTCTTAGCAGATAAACCTACGACAAAGGACGTCTGAAGACGCCTTTGCATGATGCAGGTTTATCTGCAGGCAGGCGATGTGTGCCTTCAATTTACCGAAGGCCCCTTCTGAAGGCCCTGCTCAGCCTTCTTTTCAGCACCGCCACCACCCGCATGCTTTTTTTGTCCGGCCGATGGCTGATCAGTGTCCTCCATCGCCGATCTGCTGGCCTTCGCTGCCGGAAAGCCTCCAGGCCTAACTAGTGGCCTGCACGGGGGGAGCCCTTGTGAGGCCTTCCCCCCCGCGGAATCTCTGACGCCTTCCTCTCCCTTTCCCGCCTTCTCCTCACCTGTCTCCTGGAGACGGCGGTCACCCTGGTGGTCTTAGCTACAGGTGCCGCTACCGTAGCTTCTACAGGCTTCACCACTTGGGTCCCGCCGACAGAAGCCGGTTTAGCTCCACTCTGACCACCCTTGGGATGCAATTGTGCAGTCCCAAAGTTATAGTTGACCTAAAAGCCAACCCGGTTGAGCTTCTCAACTGTAGAGTGGTCCATAAAGAATGTGAAAAAGGCCGAAGAGCCTTTCGCCTCCCTCCTGATCACTCTCCAGTTGATCGCCTGCATGCCCTCATTTTGGCTTTTTATAAAACCAGAGAGCTTCTCCGTGGGCAATTCAGCACTGTTTGGGAAAGTGCCGAACACAATCCTGGCTCGAGGCAGGTTTTCCGCCTCGGCCACGATCAGCTGCGCACCCTCCCATGGCTTGATACTGCCTATGGCCTCCCTGAGCCACTGAACAGTGGCTTGGTCAGCACAGGTTAGTACCAGCCAACCAGGCCGAAGCTGACTGCCCAGGAACTTAGGTTTAGGCTCCTTGGCCTCTTGCTCTACCACCTTATCTAGGATGCCCTCCTGGACAGCTTTAAGCTGCTCTCCAGTGAGGACAACCTCTGGAAAACCAGTGGGCAAGATCCCAACGATCTCCGACTCCGCAGCCTGCCTTAAGGTAAGTCCAGACCGGACCGCAGAACCCGAGACCGTCGGGACAGATTCTTCTCCCCTGGCCTTTTTTTGTGCCGGTGGAGTACCCTCATCCGAGCGACTCCTATTTTACGGTGGGGTCTCTGCGGGAGCACAAGACTCCCTTTGTAGCCGCATCGCCAGAAGCCTTGTCTCGCTTGTGGGCGGTTTGCCCTGAGCAAGAAGCCTCCTGTACCGCTTTTTCGCGGCCCCACAGATTTTCACGCGAGGAGCCGCGGAAGGTTTGTCAGTGATGCTGACAATACCTTTTGGGTCCTCCCCGACGACTTTGCTCTCCCCTGCTTTCACAGAGGCGATACCCCCACTTACGGGGCCGAGTTCTCATCTCCTGAGGTGTCCATGTCGGAGTTGAGAACTAATTTCTCAATCCCCGAACGGAGCTCCTCATCCGATAGACCACTCATCGAGAGTCCCACAACGAAACGAACACCACCGCGGAACTATCGCTGGTGCATGACGCTTTAGGAGCGTCATCATCCTTATTACTTTCACTATGTTTAAACATTTTGTTCCCACGAGTTGCTGGGAAAAGAAAGTCGCCTGTGGGATACCCAGCTTTACCACAGGAAGGCTAAATAAAACTGGAGGGCGCCTGGTATCCAGAGTCCGCATACTTTGGACTGATTAACCTATCAGCCATTCATCCATCGGCATATGCTGTTCCACCTTAGATTAGGGTTTTTATCAAGGATTTCTCCTTTAGCGCCTTACTTTAGCCTGTGCCAAATGGTCAAAAGTACCAAAGGGCCTCAGTTACCAGTGATTGCCACGAGGAGGCAGTAGGTACACTTGCGAATTGTGACCAGGTTACCCCTTCCACAATTGTACCCATCACGCCAGCTGCCTAAAACATGACCAGAACAGCTCGCGTAATGTGCACCCTACCGGAAGGTTACGGAGCTGGTAGATTACTCCACTCAACTTTGATCCCCCCCCCCTCCAGTAGACGCCAAATCACCCTTCTGGAAGTAAAGCGCTTCAATGTTGCTATGAACGCTTCCGACGTCCTGCGTAATCTACACCACATCTGTTGAATGGCCTTGCTGGTGTTATGCGTGCCTTTGGTTGACTGCCCATGATTTGATGTGATGTCGCTGCCTTGTGTCTCATACACCTGATACATTTTCGCAATTGTTCTCGTATTTTGTTGCGGCTTCCTACAATCCAGAACTTTTGTTTTATGAGATGGAATGTTAATGAAGGGCCAGCATGCAGGTATTTTTGATGGAAAAGGGAGATTATCAATTTGCTTACAGAATTTGGCAAAATGTTTGGGTGCTTCTTATCATACTGACCTATAACATTTTGGAGTCGACCTCCAACTCTCAATATTCCCTTTTCATCAAGAAAAGAAGTCAGTGAAAATAACTTACTGTTTTAACCTATTGTTTGTAACGATAACTATTTATGGTAGCGACTGTATTTAATTTAATTGTTTTCTTGGTCCAATAATTAAATAAAACTCTTCAATTCACTTTAAATGCGTTAACAAATTTTATTTGGTTTACAAGTTTTAAAGTGAATTGAAGAGTTTTATTTAATTATTGGACCAAGAAAACAATTAAATTAAATACAGTCCGCTACCATAAATAGTTATCGTTACAAACATGGTCCTTCGAGCCGGATGCCAGTGAATTGGTTGATTGATTCGAATCATCGAGAATTATAACGCCGTTTGTATCCAGAAACCAGATTATCACACGAGGAAAATCTTACCATAGTAGAACATACCGTTTTACTCGAGCAATAAATTTTTAGTAACTTACGCTCGTGTGGTTTATTGTGAATCAATTTGATTTTTTATTATCCACCCAATTCATTGGAAATTTAACCTCAACGAATTAGAAATTGTGACAACCGCAGGCTGATCTTCGCATAAAAGGCAGAAAGGAATTATAAAACCTAACCAACCAAGTGGCACACCGCTAATTTGTCATCAATACGTGGAATTTACCACCCAACATACCGTACCATACATACCGTTATTCAACCAGAAAATTGAGCAGAAAATCGTGTATCCAGATCGACACGTGGAGGAGAAACATAAAACCGTAAGTGAATTTTATTTTACTAAGCGTGAATCGGTGATCCATAAACGATTAATATAATAAAGTTTGATACAATCCTAATCGTTATAACCACGATTTAATTACACCCACTCGCACCTCACTTACCCACATGCGTCTTTGTAGTTTCCGTAAATACAATAATTTGTAACTTTATTGTTCGACTACTACACTGGAAGTTTCTCTGATAGAATTTTGAGTTTGCATAGTAACCACGTGCTGGCTTTGCTAAGAAATAGATTATAATTTCAACCGAATAAATTACGAAGTGTTTTGTGAAAATTTTGAGTATCAACCTCAGTGAATTTGTTTGTGAGCAATGTCGCAGCTAGAAGCCGCAAATAAACGCCGTTCTAACATGAAGGGTTCGTTGACGAAAATATTTAATCACGTGCAGTCGTGTAAAAATGTTAAAGCATCCCAATTGGATCTTGAGCAACTCAAGGTTAGATTACGTCGTGTAGAGGGATTATTATCGGAATTTCACGAGATTGAAAATGTGATCAACGGATTAAATAATAAAGATGAAAGCCATCAAGATGAATTTGAGGACAAATACTATACCACGGTCGCAGATTTAAACCGGCTAATTCGACGAGCAAACTTGGTTACCGGAAATATGTCGTTCGATTTGAACGATACTCAGGGAGAACATTCAAAAGGCGCAAATATTGAAGTCAAACTACCGAAGATTAGTATAGATCCATTTAACGGCAGTTATACAGAGTGGCAATCATTTTATGATTTGTTCGCTTCCACGATCTACGAGAATCCAAATTTAAACCCCGCACAAAAGTTCCAATATCTGAAGGGATTTTTGAGAGATGAAGCCGCTAACCTTTTAAAACACCTTCCCATTTCCGACGGAAATTACATTGAGGCATTAAACAAGCTGAAGAATCGATACGATAGAAAAAGATACACCGTACAATCCTTTATTAAAAGTTTTATAGATTTACCATCGATCAACTCAACATCACAGCATATTCGGAAGTTGATGGACACAGCAGACGAAATTATCCGTGGACTAAAGGCTATCGGACCTGAAGCAGAATCTAGAGACCCGTGGCTAGTTTTCATATTGATCCAAAAACTAGATGAAGATACGAGAGACAAATGGGCTACCGAGACATCGGACATTGAGTTTCCAACTTGTCAATCACTAATCGATTTTTTGATGAAAAGAGCTGATGCTTTGGATTCAGTCAAGGGATGCTCGCGAAAAACAGTGGTCCAACCGAAATCAATTTCAAAAACGTTAACCAATGCCGTGATGTCGTGTTCCATATGCCAGAAAGATTGTCATCCTCTATTGATGTAAACAAAATTCAAGGAATGGATCAACTGTTTCGGTGAGTCGCACACCGTATTCCAGTGCAAATCTAGAGGAAGATGTCATCATTGCCGAAGAAGACACAATTCGCTGGTTCCACCAGTAAGCAGTCACTACCAGCCAAGAGCCTAATTGTAACCAACACACCTACGTTAGCAGACACTCAATCGCAAACATCATCATGTCTTCACTCCAGCAATATAATAAATTCAGCTATTTTACCAACAGCGACCGTGAGAGTGCGAAATGTAAGTGGTCAGTCGCAACTATGTCGAGTTTTACTCGATTCAGGATCGCAGAGCTCCTTCATAACGGAAGCACTGATACAGAAACTAGGTCTGAAACGAACATATGGAAAAATCAACATTCAAGGCATTGCTAATCAAAAGCTGGTTACTACCCGAGGAATAGTAAGGGTCGTAGTATCGCCACATTTCGAATCCAACTTCACAGCTCAGATCTCTGCATATGTAGTACCATTTATCACCAAAGTTAACCCTGTGCGAAAAAGTGATTGGTTAGCGTATCAATGTGTTTCGTCTGGAAGATCACAACAATAAAATTCTTGCTCATAATACACATCTCGGATGGATATTGACGGGGAATCTATCACAAACACAACACTCGAATCAATGCAATACCATAATCGTTGATAATGAAATGTCAGATAACACCTTGAGAAGTTTCTGGGAATCCGAAGAGGTTTTTAAGTCGATTCCATTATTACCTGAACATCAGATCTGCGAAGAGCTTTTTAAAACGACTACCACGAAATTAGAAGACAAGCACTACATGGTGAAGCTGCCCTTTACACCAGATTCCAATCCATTAAATGAATCATTGAGTATCGCTATCAAACGATTACACGGTATGGAGCGGAAATTTATGAAAAACCATAATTTGCAGAAGCAATGCGTTGATTTCATGGAGGAGTATAGATGACTGGGACATATGGAAGAAGTAGATCAACCAAAACAGCCATTGGATTATCTGTACCTACCACATCACAGAGTTTGGAAAGAAACTTCTACAACGACAAAATTGCTTGTTGTGTTTGATGCGTCGGCCAAAACCAGCTCGGGTTATTCGCTTAATAATAATCTGCTCACAGGGCCAATACTGCAAAATTTATTAGTAGATATCCTGCTACGTTTTCGTGTGTACAAAATTGTCTTTACCGCAGATTCTGAAAAAATGTATCGGCAGATATGGATACATCCAAGTGATCGCCGATTTCAACGTAATGTATGGCGCCAAATACCGACCGCACCAATAAGGCATTTTGAATTAAAGACGTTAACTTATGACATGTCTTCCGCACCATATTTAGCAACAAGAGTTATCCACCACATCGCCGAGGATAATCGTAACCAATATCCGGAAGCATTACAGATTTTACAGAGAGACACATATATTGACGATTTTTAAACTCGAACACATTCAATACCTGAAGCAACCCAATTATCAGAACAACTTTCACATATAATGAGGCAATCTGGATTCAATCTCCGAAAATGGTCATCGAATTCGTGCGAAGTGTTAGCCAAGATGAATGTAGCTGAATCTTTTCCACCACAACCAAAGATAATTTCTGAAGATATCAATGAAATCAAGGTGTTGGGGTTGCAGTGGCAGCCAACAGCAGATAAATTCACTTACCACGTCTCTCTAAAAGAGAGCACGCCTACCACGAAGCGTGCAATACTTTCCGAAGTCAGTCGGATTTTTGATCCTCTGGGCCTCTTATCACCATACGTAATAAAAATAAAGAGTTTTTTTCAAACATTGTGGCTGCTAGATGTGCAATGGGACGACAAACTACCAGGCAAAATTCAAAACCAATGGAAAACTATTAGAGAGGAAGCTGACCAAATCTCAACCCTGACGATACCTAGGTGGCTTTTTATGATCAATGAAGAAGAACATCAATTGCATGGATTTTGCGACTCCAGTGAAATGGCATTTGCAGCGACCGTGTACTTACGCACGTACTACAATGGCAGTTTTGTTACCAGTCTTATAGCGGCAAAAACAAAGGTTGCGCCTATTAAAAATATATCTTTACCCCGGTTAGAATTGAATGGTGCTTTGCTGTTGGCTCGCCTAATAAAACATGTCCAAGCAGTTTTGTGTATTCCAGATTCCCAGTTATTCGGATGGACTGATTCCACTATCGTTTTGGATTGGCTTTCCGAACCACCACGCAGATGGAAAACATACGTTGCGAATAGAACGAGCGAAGTTTTAGAGATCCTTCCGAGAAGAAGGTGGCGGCACATTGCATCCAAACTTAATCCAGCGGATTGCGCTACAAGAGGTTTGAGTCCGAAGGAATTAAAGAGCTATACCCTCTGGTGGAATGGACCAGAATTTTTAAGCCAAGACACTGAGAACTGGCCTAATATTCGAAAAACAGAAACTGCAAATCAGCCAGAACGAAGAGATATAATACAAGTCATGACCACCACCTGTTTAGATGAATCGAAGCCACTAATTCACGACCTATGCAACGCTTATTCTAGTTATGATAAGGTCATACGTATATTGATGAACATCCGACAATTTTATTATTTATAGGAAAAAACAAAACCAACCAACCAAACTCAATATGATTGGCAAGCCGCAGAAACTGAAATTTTAAGGTATTCACAACTACAAAATTATAAGGAAGAAATCAGAGATGTGAATAAAGGCAACGCAGTTTTGGGTAAGAGCGCAACCAAATCATTAAATCCATTTGTTGATAAAAGGGGAATTTTGCGAGTGGGTGGTCGAATTGACAAATCGATTGCACCTTACGATACACGTCATCCGATAATTCTGTCTGCCAATTCCGATGTCACTAAATTAATCATTGAGAAATATCACAAAATGTATTTACATAGCGGGGCATCGATGCTGTTAAATCTAATTAGAAGAAAATATTGGATAATCAAAGGCAGAAATTTGATCAAATCAATAGTGCGCAGGTGTGTCTATTGCATCAAACAACGTCCCCAAACCGAGAGCCAGCTAATGGGTGATCTTCCTAAGGAGAGAGTAGAATTGTAAGTAGAATGCCTAATCATTTGCCTAAGTACGAAGGCGGTTCATATAGAACTCGTAGGCAATTTATCAACCGACGCATTTTTAGGCGCATTACATCGATTTTTTGCGCGCAGGGGTGTTAGTACTGATGTATTTTCAGACAACGGTACCAATTTTCAGGGTGCATCTAGAAAGTTAAAGGAAATAAATATTTTTCTTAAAAATAATGTACAACTAATTTCCAATTCTATATTTCAAAGATATCAGGTTACTTGGCATTTTATACCACCATACGCTCCTCATTTTGGTGGAATTTGGGAGGCAGGCGTAAAATCTGCGAAAACCCAGATGATGAAAGTAATCGGCGATAAAATACTGACCCAAGAAGAGTTACATACCCTACTAATTCAAATCGAAGGTGTGATGAATTCGAGACCGTTGTGCGTTTTATCCGAAGATGAAATAGACCCATTAACACCAACGCATTTCCTGATTGGGTATCCCATCACTACAATACCACAGCCTGACCTCACTCAGGCGCCTTGCAATAGATTGTCACACTACAATGCAATAATCAGAATGAGTCAATTGTTCTGGAAGCGTTGGCATCAGGAATATCTTACGTCACTACAAGCTCTTACTAAATGACATAACACCAAGGAAGATATTCAAATCAATGATGTAGTCCTTGTTAAAGACGAGAACCCTTTAATGAACCAATGGAAGTGGGAAGAGTAATGCAAGTATGTCCAGGAAGTGATGGACGAGTTCGCGTCGCCAAAATCAAAACCATCCAAGGTACTATGCGACGATCCATCACAAAGCTCTGTCGTTTACCAGTAAATTATCAATATTCGCCATTTGGTTGGTATGGTATCTGCGTCTAACCTTACAATAAATGTAAATGAATCTTTCGTTGGATTCCATTGCAAGCCAAGTAGTTTTACAATATCTGTTTCGTCTCTAAAATCAACATGTTTAGATCTGATTTCCACATGATCTACTAACTTAATGCAGTTAGAATTCCATTTACGCAAGGAAAAGCCACCAGCGTGTAGTGCTTCGTAAATTGTTTCTTTGAGCTGCATCGCGTTTTCGACTGTATCTGCTCCACTGATAAGATCATTAACATAAAAATCATTGAAGATTGTTGATCGAAGATTAGAATCACTAGTTCTGTTATCAATTGCTATTTGTTGAAGCATTCGGGTGGCTAAAAATGGCGAACTCGATAACCCAAAATTGACTGTATTAAGCCGGTAATGTGTCAATTTGTCACTAGGATTTTTACGCCATAATATACGTTGGTAATCAGTATCCTTCTTTTCAACTAATATTTGCCGGTACATTTTCTTAATGTCGGCAGTTAATGCAATACGATGTTGACGAAATCGCATTAGAATAGACCAAGGTGTCGGTTGAATTGTTTGCCCTATCATCATTTTTTGATTAATGGAAATTGCGGTTGTAGTTTTGCAGGATCCATGAAAAACTACACGAACTTTTGTTGTTGAACTTCTTTCCTTTACAATTGCGTGGTGAGGTAAGTAATAACTGACGTTTTCTGGTACTGTAGAAATATCTGCTTCAGAAAGGGGCTCCATGTGACCTTGCGCTATGTAATCATCTATTACCTTTGAGTACTCATTCCTTAGGTATTCGTTTGATTCTAGTTTCCTTTCTAAATTATATAATCTCTTTGTCGCCGTGGATATGGAATTTCCTAAATCGGGAGAATTTATTTTAAAAGGAATCCTTACTAAATACCTTCCATCATCGGTTCGCCTGTGCGTTGTTTTAAAATGTGACTCACATTTTTGTTCTTCAACAGAGTGAAATTCACACTTATTTAGCTCTTCTAGTTCCCAAAAACTTCGAAGTACTTGATCGACATTTAAGTTTCAGCCGACAAAACTAGACTCTGAAGATAACTCTTAATGTTCGTTTATGTTATCTAGAATTGATTGATATCGACCACTGCGATGCTCGCATTTGACTGAACTTCTGTACTCAATGTACTGGAACTGTTTTAAGGTTGTTCAGGAATGTTAGATGATGTTATTTTGTCAGCAGCACTTGCTGCAGCATTCATTTCAATATGTAGTGACGAATGATGTTTGCGATTACAAATGTTACAACGAAATTTCATTCGGCATACCTCTGCTTGATGAGTCGCAGATAGACAGTTAAAACAGAGCTTCTTGTTCGCTGTTAAAGCTCTTCGATCGCTGATGTTCAATGCTAAAAATTCATTGCATTTTGATAGTGGATAATTGTTGGTACATTTAAAGCACATCGTTGGTTTGATTTGAGCATGGTTGGCCAGAACTCTGGTAAAAGTTTGATTAGGTTTTGTTTAAGAGCCACAACTTTCAAGTTCATCACTTCTGCCATTTAAAAATTTTAAAAATTGTTCCATTGTTGGTGAATCGTTGTTGGAAATATAATGTGCCCATTCCTTTCTCGATTCTTGATCAAGTTTGTTTATTAAAATGTATATAAGCCATGGATAACGCTGCTCTGCTTTACCGTCGATAACCTTCAGCCCACGAATTACTTCGTCTGAAACGTCACACATCTGATGAAGATTCTTTCCAGTTGAATGTGTGATGTTCTGTTGATCCATGAACTGTTATCAATTGATTTATAACTTGTTTCTTTTTATCATACCGTTCTCTTATTTTTGCCAAAGCTTCAACGTAGTTGGCTTCGGTAATTGGTATGTGACGAACTAGGGCAGCCGCATCATCTCGTAATAATTCTTTAAGATATTGAAGATAGTGGACATTGTAAATTTTTTCGTTTTTATCGATAGACGCTTCGAATAAGTCGCGGAAGGATGGAAATTCTGAATAGTTTCCGGAAAATGGCGGAATATTTATTTGAGGTAGTCGTATCTCTGTTTCGCGTTTGTAATATAGAGATATGTCTTTTAGAAATGATTGTTGATTCGCTACCAAATCTCCCATAGTGTAACTGTGTAACGCGTCTTCCGTCCCAGTTTCACGGTCTTTAAGCGTGGTTTCTATATCAAATTTCTGAATCGTAGTCTTGATTTCGTTCATACGTTTTAAAGTACCTTTTAAAGCGTGCGTATATCGATCCGCCATTGTTCTACACCACTTTACAAAACAACAAACAATTATTCGTGGTATGGCTACGGACCATTTTTGTGTCTATGCCTGGTCCTAGTGGACCACCACCCAAACCTAACCTAACCTACATCACAAAGTGACACTTTAATCCGTTCTTGCGTGCAATATTGAAAATCATTTAATTTTAGTACCTGGTCTAATACGCTCCGTTTGTCAACTTTATCCATCCGCATATATTTTCATGTAGACGGATTCAATATCGACCAGTTATTTATCAGCGCTGTAACTGAGGTGCGCATCACGTGGGCTATTTTGGTCATGTTTTAAGCAGCCACGTGGTGGGTGCGACTATGTAAAAGATAACCTGGTCAAAATTAGTAGGTGTTGCCTGCATACAAGCGTCACATACTGTACCAACAGAAGTTCGGAAGTCCATTTCGAGGACCTCGCCCCCTTTTCAGCTACGGAATCCCCGAGTGGCACTCACAAGTGAGAGGAACTCCTCTGTAAAAGCCACGGCTAGTACAAACGCTAATTAGGATCGAAAGAGGGATGTTAATGTTATTGACAAACCTATCGCGGCTCCTCGCGTGAGGATGTGTGAAGCTGTAAAGAGTATTTTTTTGCTCAGGGCAAAACGACAGGATGCGAGACAAAGCTTCTGGCAGTCCGCTCGGATAACGCGGTACCTCACCATCAGTAAAAAAGCCCACGGGGCAAGAATGTGTTCAATGACAAACTCGGTATCTGCGGTCTGGTCTGGAAGCTAGGGAGCTCAAACCAATGTTCTTTGGTAGCCAGTTTCGACCTGGATGTCAACAAGGCCACTATACAGTGGTTCAGGGAGACCATAATAACCATAAGGCCTTGGGAAGGTGCTCAGTTGAAGGCGTAATTTGCCTCGAGCCCAGATTGCGTTTGGTACCTTCTCAAACACTGCTGAATTCCCTATGGATTGGCTTCTTGGTTTCATCCAGAGCATGTGCGATATAGTAGAGAATGGTCAGGAGAGATGTATAAGCGTGTTCGGACATTTTTGCTGTAGTTGACAGGTATCCATATCAAATGTGTACCAAATCAAGTGGGTAAGTTAATTTATAATAACAGAACTGAAAATCCAAAAGCTGCTATTCGAGCCAGTTTCCAAATTAATTTTATTCCCATACTAGAGGTCTTTTCCAGAGACTTGGTGGCAGTTATGGTAAAGGTTCTGGGGGAAATAGGTAAATAGGAGGCTTTAATGGCATTTGTCTACTTTCCGGGAGACTAAGATACGTCGCCTCCTCTCGCGTGATTACCTTTTTAAATTAGAACAATTAGACATTGTTAATAGGGGTAAGAAATCTACTTTCATAAAGCGATTAGGTAAGAGGTCCAAGATTTGATTCTTGCCAGTCTGCATTTGAGCAATTTAGTAAATAACTGGAAAATGCCTGAAGAGATCTCTTTATCGGATCACATGCAAATCTGTTTCGATTTGGCGGCCGAGAGCATGTAGAGTTTTATTTGGATCAGAAATGCCCTCGATTATAGGGAACATAGAATTTCCAGACGGATTAGAATTCTGTTCAAATCAGCTACATAATTCTATACAATTGGCTTTTTAAAACAGGTGCCCGGTTAAGCAAAGGGAGTCTACTAAGATGGTCCCTTGGTGGTACGGGGCGCTCGAAAACTAAGGAAAAAGACAAAAAGGTTATTCAATATATGCCCTCTACAGTTCGTTTCCAGAAAGTCATTTCCAGGGATCATTCAAATGGTTTAGGATTTCTTTAGAAAGAAAACGGAATGTTCACTGTGATCCGGAAGGAACCCTTAGAGGAACTACCCATTTTCCGGATTCAATAGTAAAATAAGCCCAAGACGACCATATGACCATCCAATTGAAGTAGCCTACGCACCAGATAATAAGATTTGGAGTCTCTCTGGAAAAACGTGTACACCCAGTAAGGTGAGATAGGCTATTGGCTCTTTCAAACCTTTTAAATCTAATCCTACTTCCAAAAAGGTATTGTGGAAATTTTCCCTAGCGTGATCCGGATGTTTCGGGCATGTTATGCTTTTAACTACATTCCGAAGTTCTGAAGGAGAGCAAATGTGGTCTTTATACTAAATGGTATAAAGAAACCATCGGACACCCAGCCTAAGGCGTATCGGCCGATTAGCCTTACATCGTTTCTACTGAAAGCGATGGAAAAAATCTTCTATCATCAAATGAGAAGTGAGTTCATCGTTAAGAACCTGCTGCATCGAGATTTGCGCCTCTGTTTACATTTAGGGGCGTTTGATAATACCTCCTTTAATTTTATAGAGAGGGCAGCAATTGAAAGGGTGGTTCCGCCTCTTATGAATACGTGAATCCGCTACATTATGAGATATCTATTATGGTTATTGGATACTGACAGACTACTGATCCTTCTGGATAGCCATGGGTTTTTTGTCCATGTGGCTATCAGATGCAATTTGATGCGATCATTTCTAATCTCATGTAAAATGCACTCAATATAATATAGCAGTGGTGTGACCTTCTTCGTTAAACTGTACTACTGTACCTAAAAACTGAATTGAAAACAATATGTACTGAAAAATTAGAATAGAGCCACCTTCGGTAGTATGCAGCGCAAACTTTATTGAATAAGGTTCAGCATATAGCTTGCATTGGTGTCACAGGCTCTCTCAAACTGATGCTGCGGGGCACTTCTAGGACTGATTCCATTGCACCTGCATGTTAAAAACGATACCGCAATTATGACCACTAATATGCAAGCAGAAGAAAATATCAAACCAGGCAATATGGTGGATAATCTGGAAATCCTAAAGTATTTAAAACGGAATGTACCACAGGAATGCCTTCCGACTGTATTCCAATTAAACTGGACTTCCACAAACCATTCTATGTTATTTTGCAGGGAAACGATGTGTACAGTACAGGGGGACCGTCCATCGAGCGAGGGTTAATGGTATGGTGTACATATTTATCAAAAACGGAAGATGGGGCAGGGGTGAGACTATACGGGAGTTTCACTGCACTATCGACGTCTTGGGGTATGAATGCTACCGTCTTTCAAGCAGAAGTAAATGCTATAGAACTTTGCGCTAAGGTAGGCATAGGAAAAGGCCTAAACGATACAAAGATCTATATTGCATCAGACAGCCAATTCCCCCTAAAAACTTGTGGGTCTTTTAAAGTTGAGTCAAGCGCAAAATTAAAGGTCTACAACAGGTAATGAGATTAAAATCACTTCCATCAGTCAGGATGAAGAAGTGTCTTGAATTTTGGAAACCTGAGCTGAGGCTACTAATAACCGGCTTCCTCTCAGGTTACGTTTCCTTAAGGTATCACCTTAAGAAAATGGGCCTAGGTACGATAGACGGATTGTTTACAACAACAACTATAATATGTATTACGAGTTACGTAAAACAAAGCCATTACTCGATACAACATCAATAAATTGTGGTACTATAAGGAACATCGTTATACTTTTCCATATTAAACAAGCGGTCAAGAAAGATATAATCAGTTTTGTCGATAATGCAGTTTGTTTAAAACATGGAAATTAGTACCGGCCAACTTTTAGAGATGTCAGATGTTGATTTTTAATTTTCAAAATTTTTCATGTACCAATTTTTCTAATTTTTAGTGCTGATTTGTACGGAATTTCTAACTCGGTGATCATGGTAAGAACTAAACCAAATACTTCCCAAAAATCAATTTCCAAATATAGGGTTCACTTAATCCAAGAGCAACGTGAAGTGTCGAATTTTTTATTAATAAAAAACTGTTTTGCGTTTAAACATAGAAGCCACACGTGAAGCAGTCCACGTTATGGCATTATGGCACCCCATTAAGCACTCCAACCATTTAGAATGCAAGGGGCAAGTAAAATTATTATTTGTTTTGTTGCGTAATATAAGAACTCGTCATAAAAGTCTTCAAAGGTCATTTGAAGGTCATTAAAATGATTTAATTATTTGTATCCGATCAGTGAGATAAAACAAAAATAGAATAAAAACATTAAAACGAACCAAAATTGCTTAATCCGTTACAAGGAGTAGCAAACTACGGGAGCAGTATGCCAATGTGGAGAGGGTACCACTTAACTTGACCCACATAAATAACTCGAAAATTAAACATTGCAGCCGAAAGGGATCCAAAAGGAAGTTATTTTACCTTTAGCCAAATAACGGTCTTTTGGGTTGCTTTTCGCTGCAATATTATCCTAGTCCCTGAAATATATTAAGAAATTTGGGTACATTTTAATTGTTTTCAATCTTGGTCTAGCTTTTCTCTTCTATGCACAACAAAAAAAAATAAACTTGAAATTGTGGTTCCAAGCAATGGTAATGGCATTTGGGTTTCGTCCAATTAATTGTTTTGCTGAATTAAACTGCTAGAAATATTTTGCATATTCACATACACTTTGTGTTCAACAAATTTTGTTAGGAACTTCATGTACATTCCACAATCTTCCATCTTATTGCATTTGGTTACAATGGTCTGGTTAAAATGCCCTGAGTAAGCAGATGACTTTTTCTGTAATAATTTACATATTCCCCCTTCTCAGTCACATTAGGATCACGATTTACCTAACCTCCTACAAAAATGTTTGTAAATATAATTGAGAAACTCTTCGAAAATTTGGCGCAACGTCCAACAAGCTTATTGTTGAACGTTTAATTCAGAATTTATTAATTTCCTAATCAGTCTAATAATAATTTCGTGTTAGGCTTAGCCATTCCTGGGTTCCTGCCCATTTTGATAAAAAAATATTGGCCATACTTACAATTAAATTAGGTTTGTTCTTACAAGTAGATAAATTACCTTGGTCATTTTGTATTCAGTCCTAGTTTTAAGTATGCGGTTACAATTTTTTTTTTTTATATCCATTAGACAGATGGTTGTTAAGGTTAACACTGATTAGGAAAAAAATTAGAAAATATTATTTTTGGTTATAAACCTCGCCCCACCATTATTGTCATAGGACATTACAATAATTTTCGAACCGCTTACTCAGATTTTTATTTTTTCATTTGCTTGATGTGGTCTGAATATGAGAAAACGAGTAGAAAACCAGGTTAAGAAACGGATAAGAATTGATGAATAAATTGGAAGAGTCTAATGGATGTATGACAAAACTATGACAAAAATAATTTTTTCTAATTTTTTTAATAATCAGTGTTAACCATAACAACCATCTGTTTAATGGATTATAAAACAGAAGTGGTAACCACATACCTACTTTTAACTAGTATCGGAGCGATTGATCCGACTGAAATGGGATACTTACCTAACCAACAAATCTCAGCCTGAAACACATCAAGAATACCTAAAATCAAACAAATAAAAACTATGTAAATTATCATTCGTTGAATTAATTAATACTTACCATTTGTTATTATATAAGTGTTGATCACCCTAAAAAATATGTAATTAATTATTAATTTTTATATAATTCAAATGTAAATAATATTGTACTTATCTTAATATTTTCAAAACAACTCAATGACAACGTGAAATGTCAAATAGTGGAGGAATTCCAATGCATTATTTTCTGTTCAGTGCAATAATGATAACGAAGATTATGATCGACGCGACACCTGAATTTGAACTTTTATACTAAATATCGAACATAATCTTCGAATTCATCTGCACTTATTGACGTATTGGAATTACGTATAAATTTGTGTTCATTACAAAATTTTGTCATTCTGTTTTCAAGTTTCGCTCAAAATAGTTTGCAGTTTTTTTTCTAAGACTATTCAATAAAATAATAAAAATAAATTGTAAAAACAAAGTAAAACTGGTGAATCTGGTTTCTTGTATTTTGGTCAAATTGGAAGCCAATAACAACAACGAAGTGAAGAGGTTACCAATTCGTGAGAAATATAATGGGACCACCATTTTGAAGAAGCAGAATCAAGATAAAACAACGTGGGAAATAAGCAACTTCAGTCGCCCCATATTAGTACATTTTTAACGCTTTAAGAGTTGCCCCATTATTCTGGTCCTTCGAGCCGGATCATTTCCGGAAAGAGATAAATACAGTTCTCGCCTGTTGAGAAACCGCGAGGTGAGTTGCCAGTAATAAAATAATTTTTGTTTTTTTACCATTTTGAAAAACGAGCTCGTATATTACGCCGGGCATTTGTTATATAACTCGTGGCATTTATTTATTTTTTATAAATAAGCCAATATCGTACACAATTAGCCACAAGCTCGGTAAACGCGAAAAACGAGGTTAAGTACGGATATCGCATGCGGTCGACATTAAGGTTAGAAAGACAACCTTTCCCGCAATCAAACTAGTGTAGTGCAGTGATCCAATAACAAATCCATCTGCATCGCTTTAACTATTGGACTCCCTTCATTGAGCAAATCAACCTGCTCGCCATTTTGAGCAGCCGGATTGTGTCAAATCCGAATTATACACAAAATGCTCCCCTCATTGAGCAAATCAACGTGCTCGCCGCATTGAGCAAATCGACGTGCTCGCCATTTTTGAGCAGAATCATATCACGCAATGGCCGAATTAGTAAGCTTCAAGA
This sequence comes from Tipula vernalis, assembly GCA_958295665.1. NCBI lineage: Eukaryota > Metazoa > Arthropoda > Insecta > Diptera > Tipulidae > Tipula > Tipula vernalis. The sequence goes on along the minus strand of OY282558.1, from coordinate 168,869,851 downwards.
AGCAACGCTCTACAATCAAGGCGAAGCTAACAAACATCGTTAAATTCATCGCCACGATTACAGATAATACAGATGTCGAAGCGATAAGAACTCGTATCTCTCGAGTTGATTCGCTCATTACTGAATTTACAAATGTCGAAGGCAAAATATTTGGCCTTGCCAACGACGAAGAACCTGATTTCGAGTTTGAAGAAAAGTACTACATGGCTAAAACGAAGCTGAATTCACTACTACGGGAACGAACGATAATGCCTGGACATACCTGTCAAGCAGATACCACATTAAATTCGTCACACATCGCTCAAGCTAAAGTGAAGCTGCCAAAAATAAACATACCACATTTCTCCGGTGAATACACCGAATGGCAGTCATTTTATGACCTATTCTCTACCACCATTCATGACTTAACGATATTGAGTCCAGTACAAAAATTTCAATACCTGAAAGGGTCATTGAAGGGTGAAGCAGCAGCCCTACTTCGACATATCAGCGTTACGGAAGCTAATTATTTGGAAGCGTTAAAAAAGCTAAGAAACAGGTATGATCGCAAAAAACATATCGTGAATTCATTTATACCCGCGTTCGCAGACCATCCTCCCTTCCACACCGCAAATGCAGCGAAAGTGAAGAACCTACTAGATTCAGCGGATGAAGTGGTGCGAGGTCTAAAGGCCCAATTTACTGGTTGGTCACCAAGTTAGATGACAAAAGTAAATGCATGTGAGCAGAAACATCAGCCGAATTGGTTAACCCAAATCTTGATGATTTCTTCAAGTTTCTACAGATCAGAATCGACGCTCTGGAATCACTAAGCTCTTCGATGAGATCCGGACCTTCTAAAGGATTGATAAGGGGACATGTATCAGAAAGCGAATCAGTAACCCAAGCGTATACGTGTGCTTTCTGTCAAGATAAAAATCATTCGTTGTTCAGCTATTCAGAGTTCAACAACCTAGAGTTCAACCAACGTAGAGAGTGGATCAACACGAGTCGAAGGTGCTTCAATTGCTTAAGCCGTGGCCATTTAATAATAAACTGTCAATCAAAACGGCGATGTCGAACGTGTGCTGGTTAACATCATACTCTACTCCATATTAATGTAGCTCAGACCAAAGAAGCTTCTGATAGCAGACCATCAACCTCTATTCCGAACGAGCCAGTCACCAATCTAAACGCATCGGTTGTACATTTGAATGGGACCAAGGTGTCAAGGTTTCATTCTATTCTACTAACGGCTTTAATTACAGTGTTGGATGTGTATGGGGAACCCCAAGTATGCCGAACCTTACTAGATTCAGGCTCCCAGGCCAGCTTTATCACGGAGTCTTGCATGCGACGACTAAAGCTAAAAAGATTTAACTCACGAATAGCGGTCAGTGGTTTAGGCATGACTAACGCTCGGCTCACCACCTTTCAAAACTAACGTCATTACTACCACCGGAAACAATTACTAATGTTTCAACCGAGATGTGGAGCACATTGAAGTTAGCCGACCCACACTTTAATCAACCAGGTGAAATAGATATGTTAATCGGAGCAGACCATTTCTTCTCAATGTTACTTGATGGAAGGAAACAGTGCAACCAAGAGGGACCGACCTTGCAAAATACGATATTTGGCTGGATAGTGTCAGGCAGGTCTGAGAGAGAACAATAAAACACCACATCATTGTTAGCCACCAATTATCTAGAATCCGCAGCAGATTTGGATGCCACCTTGAAACGATTCTGGGAAATTGAATCGATTAACGAAGACCGGAGTATCCTATCAGTGGAAGAGAAATTATGCGAGTAGCATTTCAAAGAGAATGTTACACGAAATTCGAATAGAAGATTTGTTGTATCCGTTCCATTTAAACAACCAGTAAAGGATCTAAGCAACACATTAAACATTGCAATACAGAGACTGCAAGGAGAGGAGCATGGAAAGACGTTTCGAGAGAGATCACGAGTTCAAAGCATTATATCATACGTTCATGATTGAGTATGAACAACTGCATCATATGGAAGAAATTCCAAAGCACGAACTCACCAACCAAGGGTTCTATTTGCCACAAAGTTAAGAGTTGTTTTCGATGGGTCAGCGATGAGTAACACGGGCCAATCCCTCAATAACTATGTAGCTGTGGGCCCAACCATCCAATCAACGTTATACTCAATAATACTTCGGTTCAGAAAACATAAAGTCGCCATGTCGGCTGACATAGAAAAAATGTACCGACAGGTATTGGTCAATCCAAAGGATACAAAATACCAGCAGATTGTTTGGCGCAGAAAATCGGCAGATCCAATCTGATACTATCGCTTGCAGACAGTTACGTATGGCCTATCTAGTGCACCATTTCTAGCGATAAGATGCCTGAAGCAAATAGTCGAAGAGCAGAAACTGTCCAACCCAATGGTGTGTCACGAAATTAACAAAAACATATATGTAGCCGACTTAATGACTGCAGTAGATACAGAAGAAGAAGGAATACAGTTAGGGCAAAATATCAGTAACATTTTGGCTCAATATGGATTTCAATTGAGGAAATGTTCCTCAAATTGTCCAGACGTATTAAATTCCGTACCTAACAGAGAAGACAAAGGTAAAATCAAAGAATTAGACAACGAACCAACTATGGGGTCTGCACCACATATAAAGGTACTAGGTGTTAGTTGAGATCCACAAAATGACAATTTTACATTCACGACGTCTCTCCAGAATCACACCAGTGTCACAAAACGAGTCGTTCTCTCTGAGGCTAGCATACTATTCGACCCTCTGGGCTGGCTCGCACCTGTCGTCGTTCTGATAAAGATCTTTATGCAGAAACTTTGGATTCTTAATCTAAGGTGGGATGATCCGCTACCCAGCGAGCAGAACCAACAGTGGGAAAGAATTTCGGAATAACCTGCAAGAAGTAGAACTCATTACCATTCCAAGATTCATACATTCGTCATACCATACCATCATCGATATCCACGAATTTTGCGACGCCAGCGAGAGCGCATACGCAGCTGTGGTCTATTTTAAAATCACTACGCCTCAAGATGTATACGTACAGCTAGTGACATCCAAAACCAAAGTCGCACCAATTAAGCAAATATCGGTGCCAAGACTAGAATTATGCGGAGCCGCTCTGTTAGCCAAGCTGATTGAAACGGTAAACCGCGAAGCAAGTCTCAAAATTAACAACATAGTGTCATGGACAGACTCGAAAATTGTTCTCGACTGGCTTGCCAAAGAACCTCGCAGATGGGCAACATTTATAGCCAATCGAACCTCAATGATACTGGATATCATACCTCGGAGTAACTGGAGGTACGTGCCGTCATCCGAAAACCCTGCCGATTGTGCCAGCAGAGGCATATTGGCATCAAAACTTCGACAACACAGTGACGAGCACTGGCCACAGCAAGAGAGCAGTTATGGAACCAACCAAGAAGAACGGCCAACACAGATCGAAGCATTAGGAGGGTTCCTGACAAATGAACTGTTCGACACAATGTTGTCAAAATATTCATCGTATTTCAAATTTCTACGGGTTATCGCATATATCACTCGTTTTATCAACAATTCAAGGGCAAAACAGAAGACGCAGCGAATTAGTGGCCTATTTTTGAGACCACAAGAGTTACACATTGCATTCAAAGTTATATGTGAATACGAGCAAGAAAAATCATACCACGAAGAAATACTCACTCTTAAACGAATCGGTACCATCAACAAATCAAGCTGTCTAAATTCTTTAAACCCATTCTTAGACCGAGAGAATCTGTTATGAGTTGGCGGTAGGATTGAAAACAGTGCAGCACCATACAGCACAAAAAATCCTGTGATATTACCACCAAAATCAATTTTGACCAGACTGATTTTGGAAGACCTACATAAAATCCATAACCATGCTGGACCATCGTTTTGCTTTCAATTTTCCGACAAAGGTATTGATCAACCAGTGGACACACCGTCGTACGAGAGATAACCAGGAAATGTGTCGTCTGTAGGCGATACAAAGATACGTTGCAACACCAAATCATGGGCAATTTACCAACGTCACGAGTGGAATTAGTGCGCCCATTCCATAAGACTGGTGTCGATTTTGCTGGTCCACTATCAATCCATTTAATCAAAGGCCGAGGACAACGAACGTATAAAAAATACATTAGCGTATTTGTGTGCCTGAGTACAAAGGCAGTGCATTTAGAGCTGGTAGGAGACCTATCCAGCGAATCATTCATTGCGGCTCTTAAGAGGTTCGCAGCTAGAAGAGGAATCCCCTCTGAAGTCCATTCCGACAACGGCACAAATTTCATTGGGGCCAACAACACTATTCGACTATTCGAGCAGAAGTCGATTTCATTGACTAATCTTTCTCAGTTTCTTTCAAGAAATTCCATCTCCTGGCATTTCATACCTCCAAGTGCGCCTCACTTCGGAGGCATTTTGGAAGCTGCGATGAAATCCACCAAATTTCATCTAAGACGAGTGACAGGCAAAACTACGGAGGAAATGACTACGTTGTTAGCCGAGGTAGAAAGCTGCTTAAGCTCAAGACCTATTTGTGTCCTATCGGCCGACGAAATCGACCCATTAACACCAGGGCATTTCCTCGTTGGACATCCATTTGCAATTTGCAGTTTTTTTTTCTAAGATTATTCAATAAAATAATAAAAATAAATTGTAAAAACAAAGTAAAACTGGTGAATCTGGTTTCTTGTATTTTGATCAAATTGGAAGCCAATAACAACAACGAAGTGAAGAAGTTACCAATTCGTGAGAAATATAATGGGACCACCATTTTGAAGAAGCAGAATCAAGATAAAACAACGTGGGAAATAAGCAACGTCAATTGCCCCATATTAGAACATTTTTAACGCTTTAGGAGTTGCCCCATCAACTAGGATTGAATATAAATTGGTTGCTGAATGATGGGTGTTACCTTAACCAAATATCCTTTTAAGTACAATTATTATATGAACAATAAAAGTGGTAATCGTGATTACATATATTGTCAAATCTATAATGTTTTCATAATGCAACAATAATTATTCAGGTTACGAGACACATATTCACCACAAGTGGTAGATTCCTAAATAAACAAAATTTAAAAAAAAAAAACTAAAACCTAAAAATAAAGTCACAACATAATCACATTCCGAAACGGACACGTACATCACAATCACAAGCCTATTCAAAAGTTAATGTACCCCAAAAAGTAAAATTAATCTTAAACTGTTCCATTTTCTATGTACCGAAGGACAAGAAAACATGAAAACCAAAATTAGAGTAAATCCAATCAATCTCCGTCCAATAAATTTTTTTACAATTAATCAATTTTTTCGTTTTTTGTTGCTTTAAGCTTCCTCCTTTATTTTTTTATTTTTATTATAATTGTATTTTCAAATCTTAAATGTTCATCTTTCAACAAAAAACCAAAAAAATAAACATGTTGATTCTACACCACAAGCACAAACCAACAAAAGAAAATATCGTATTTCCCTGTTTCGTTCCCATTGACTGAACATGCTTGTTATCAATCTATCATGAAAATAATAACCAACCCCCCGGACAAAACAAAAAAAAAAAGTGGGGTAAATTGTAAAGATATGACCGGGACTGATTCTAGTGCTTTTTTTTCGTTGTAGTTGGGTACCTTTTTTAGTTATTTGTTGCTTCTACTAATGTCTTTTAATATATAGCTATGGTATATCGGAAAATGCAAATTTAATATTCGGAGATTTGATTCGGTTTGATTTTCGTTCCATATACCCGGTCTTGTTATGAAGGCGTTTAATCTGTTTGCAATATCTAAGAACTTTTGTCAAGAGATACAGGAGAAGGCGTGCGGGGGCACAATCTTTTTTTGTATATAGTAATTTCCATTTTGTTTTTGTGGGCCAGGAAACAAAAAAAAAAATTAAATTCGAAATCTTAAAATATTAAAATTAAAATTTCATCTACATAAATATAACAAATAAATAAGAAATAACATAAAAAATTGTTTATCAAAAGGAAATTTTTTTGTTTTTAGAATTTTCCATTTCCAATTAAAAAGCATAGCAACATTATTTCTTATCAACAATTTTCTTATTGTTGTTGATTTTTTTTATTTTTTATTATTCTTGTTATCATAATTTTGATTGTTTCCGAATGAATACTTTTAAAAACCAGAATCGTTTCAAAATTCAAAACAGATAAGTTAATTTTGATGCGAGAAATTCATTTGTTCATGTTCTAATTTCAGTTTTGTTTTTATGGCTGTTTAGTTACTGAGGCGGTGGCATTATGTTTTTGAAGACTAAAAGTGTCTTTAAAATCGAAAATTACTAAAGGATAATAACCTGCGCAATGGTCTTTAAAACCCGGTTGCACCATTATTACAGGGCCAGTGGGGAAGTATCCAATAAGGTTTTAAAACAGTGTCTACTGCTACCGGTCGTGCATCTATTCACTATTCCTTGTGTTCCAACAGTTGGGTTAAATTACGCTCAATGGCAAAATGATAGTCTCACCCACAGTCTGAAGCAGTGTATACTCGAGTGTGTTACAAATTTAAAAAATTAATTTTTTAAGGTAAATAAATACATTTTATTTAATTTACAACAATAATTAGTTGACAATTAGTTTCTACGCTGTATTATTATAAAAACGTGACGCTAAAATGGATAGAGCAAAATCTTTATCAGAAAGAGAAATTGGGCAAATTTTGGGCTACCATAACTCGGGCAAATCCAACTGCGAGATCATATACTACTGCATTTACAAAGTCCAAAAGTAATTAATAACTTTTTGAAGAGCCCCAAAACGTATGGAGCGAAATGAAGCACTGGAAGACCTAAGGTTTTAAGCAAAAGAGGGGAAAGATTACTGATTCGCAGGGCCAGTAATACACATAAATCAGCTGCAAAGTTGGCATCTGTAGTTGGAATCAATCTTATTCTATTTCGTTACCCAAATCGTGTACGAAAGAAAATCCAAAGAAAACCACCACTTACTAAAAAGCACAAAACGGATCGCTTAAATTTTGCCAAAGAACATATGTCCTGAATAACCGAATAGTGCTTCGTTGTATTCAGCGATGAAAAAAGTTCAATTTGGACGGTCCGGATGGGTTTGATTTTTATTGGCATGATTTAAGAAAGGAAGAAAAAGTTTTATCCCGTCGCCAAGGCCGAGTGGGGGGAGGATCAGTAATTCGGTGAGCGGCCATTGGCTAGCGGAAAAAAAGTGACACGGTTTTTTGCGATTTAAGAATGAATTCCGATAATTACATTACGTTACTGGAAAACCATATTAAACGATATGGTCGCGTTATGGGTGGAAATAAATGGATATTCCAACAGGATATTGCTGCAGTCCACCGAGCTAGTAAGGTAATGTCATCAGAGCCTAACCCAAAATATGGTACATTCTATATGATGTCTGTGTTAGCCAATCTCTGAGATTTATTTTATTTAACATTTGGTAGGATCTTGCTCATCATGTATTCATTTTTTCTTCAATTACACCGTTTAACAAACGTACACTTCCGTAAAATAGTTTTATTTTACAGTCGGCTAAACGAACGCGTTCGCTTTCCTTATGCCGGGCGACCTCTACTTTGAATTTCCGAAATTACCAAATTAACACTCGTTCATATGGTGTAGTGCATATAGTCAAAGTTTGTAGAGAATCCAAGGAGGCGACGCCTGATTTCCTAATGGAAGCGGGTCTTATCGTGGACATACATATAAAACGGTCGGCTTATCGACCGACCCTATCACTACGCTCTTCTCAGTGGTAACGAGAACCACAGAAGCAGCACCTACCGTACGAGTGATAGGGTACACCGTAATTGACAGAAGGATAGCAAAATTACTAGAGAACTTTACTCCAATAACTAACGAAAATCAGACAGGCCAACGACCTAAACATTAAATCACTCACCAGAGTGTTGAAGAGTTCCAGTACACAGTAGACCAGGGAATCTGCAGACGATCCAACAGCCCATACAGGGTAAGCCAGTTACATTTGGTTACAAAGAAAAACGGAGAGTGGAGGCCGTATGGAGACTAACAGGCACTAAATAACGCGACAGTGCCAGACCGTTACCCCGTCCCGTTCATAATGGTTTTTCGATTCCAATAATTGCAGGGTACCACCGTTTTCACAACAATAGATTTGGCAAGAGCTTACCATCAAATCCTGATAGAGGAAGGCATTATCGCTAAACCAGCAATCGCCACCTCATTCGGCTTGTATGAATTCGTCCGCATGACATTCGGGTTAAGAAACGTCGGAAACACCTTCCAGGGATTGATGCATTCCATTCTACAGGGGCTATGTTACTGGTTCAGCCTCCTGGACGCCGTGTACATCGCATCACGCTCTATGGAAGAACAATTGGAGCACCTGAAAGGAATTTTCCCACGGCTGAACAAAAACGGCTCACTAATCAATATAGAAATATGCAATTTCACGAAAACCAAAAACAAATTTGTAGGACACGAAGTTTCCAGGGAAGGGATAAAAGCATCCAATAGCACATTGAACAAATCAACAAAAACCCGTTACCATAAACGGTAAACCACCTGCGTCGTTTAAAAATTTGTACAGAATGTTCATTCATACCCAATACAAGCCGAAACCAATCAATATTGAACGAATATCTCAGAGGCAATCGAAAAAATATCAGAAGGGCGATCAAATGGACATAGAAGTAGCTGAGGTCGCGTTCAATTTAGCGAAGCAGCTGAGCGAAGTGACTCTTTTGGTCCACCCTTTAGCAGCAGTAAAACTGTCGGTGATGGTCGACGTCCCCGACACCACAGTGGGAGCAGTCATACAACAACAGGGTCAAAACATCGATGCGGCGTGGAAAACCTCTAGAATGCCCTACACAACAGAGATAGAGCGCCTACGATAGGGAACTTTTAACAATTTGCACCGCCGTGAAGAGATTCAAGAATCTAATAGAGGGCCGAACAGTCACAATCTACACGGATCACAAAACCACTTGTCTACGCATTTCAGCAAAATCTAGACAAAGAGCTGATGCAGTCCACAAGCGACCTAAAATTTGTAAAAATTCCAATCACCTTCAATTCAGAAAAAACACTGCAGTGCGAAGTTTCAACCAGAAAAACTAGACCGTTTACCCTGCTATCCCCTCCCCAATTTAACAAATCTCGTAGTCACAGCGTCTGTAAAAACGATGACAAAGAAATGCATATGGCCGGGCATAAAAAGAAACGTACGACGAAAGGTCCAGTGCTGAATAGACTGCTAGAAATCCAAGATTTCAAGATATACGTGGTCCCCTCGGAAATTTCGCACCCGTCAGCAAATGTTTCAACGAAATACATACATATGTACATAGTCGGGCCTCTACCAAACAAGGGCAATGTTTAGCCACTGGATCGCACGTTTCATGGTCTTAACGTTAATAATCACCGACCAAGACTCACAATTCGAGTCAGAATTGTTCGCCGAGTTTGGCAAGACGATGCGATTCGAGCGAAAAAAAAACCATCGCCTACAACCCGAAATGCAACAGTTTCATAGAGAGGTGGCACAGGACACTGAAGCCAGCAACCATGTGCTAAGGAAGAGAGGATTGGACAGGCGCATTATCTACGATACTACTCGGACTACGAACGGCGTATAGAGAGAACTTACAAGCCTCCTCAGCTGAGCTATTATATGACGAGAACATAAGAATACCAAAGCCAGCTAGAATAAGTCCCACGCACATCAAGCAGAATTTATCAATGAATTGCACTATCACTTCGGCTGGATTCGTACCACGCCACCACCATCGAGACACAGTAATTCGACAAGATTTGTATCACCAAGGTTTGTGCTTGATGTGTTATTCAATTGGTGTGATAATTTTGTGAATTTCGTTCGGCAAGAGTGAAACTAAGAAATTACAGTTCACTTGCGTACATTAAATGATCCTTCGAGCCATTGTGCATTGTGATTTGTGACCGTCTGAGTAAATCAAAGTCGTAGTAACGGGAAAAATTAAAAACCTAAAGTTGTGTGAATATTATAGGGTGTAATTTGAGAGTGTATTGTGTATCGTGATTCAGCTATCAAATATTTGCGCGAAAAAACTTGTTCGAGAAAAATCGGTGTAACGGTGTTTTGTGAACTGTTCATAAGTGCCGGTGGTGTAAACATATTTATTGTAACTAATGGGACGAAAGCTAAAATCTTTAAAAGCAAAGCGTACATCGTTTGTGTGTAAAATTGATTTGCTACTGAAATTTCCGAATAATTTATCTGACGAGGCAATTTTGGAAGGCGTTCAAGCTAGGTTAATATCAATGCGTGAAACCCTACGTGAATTTAAATAAGTCGAACGGAATTTAAATACAACGAATCTAGATGAACTGTTAGAAATCAACGGGGTCGAAAAGAAATGTTTCGATATATAGGCGAAGCTGGGTTTATGGTTGAGAATGAAGTCAACTGAATCGAGCATGAATTTCACATATGTGTCCCAGGAGGCATAATGGGGCTCAGGAGCTCAAATTACCTAAGTCTTTAGTACCAATTTTTCCGGTGATTATTCGGAATGGCACACCTTTTACGATTTATACTGTGCTAATATTCATGACCGACCAGGATTAACGCCATCACAGAAATTTCAATTTCTGTGCGGATATTTAAGAGGTGAAGCAAGCAACTTGATAAAGCATCTTAGGATAACTGATGCAAATTACAAGGAGGCAATTCAAAAATTGCGTGAACGTTACAGTCGCAAAAGGCAAATTGTGAGTTCATTTGTCGGAACATTTCTGGACCAACCGACAATTGGCGTTTCATCAGCTGGTAGTATCCGTAAGTTGTTGGACACATCTGACGAAATTTTGAGAGGGATCAGGGCGATTGGTACAGAAGCCGAAAAAAAAGATCCGTGGATCATTCGGATCATTTTAAACAAGCTAGATAATGATACGAAATCCAAATGGATGGAACAAGAGAAGAGGATTTTCCCACAATCAAAGCATTACTTGAGTTTTTGCAAAATCGGGTCGACGATTTAGAAAATATTTAGTCGGTACAATCCGTGAAACGTGTAAATCAACATTCTAAGCCAACAATAAGAGGTCATGTCGTATTAAAGTCGGAGCTTCGTCCAGTGGAGCAGTTAAATGTACTTCAAAAATTCGATGTTCATCCTGCGGGCGAAAGCATAACACGTTACTCCATGAAGAATTTGCAAATGGGCCAAAGTCAATCCAATCTAATGTGGCAAATGAAAACGAGCTGTCAAATGAAGAAGTGACAAAAGATAAAATTGTTATGGGTGCCGAAGGGTCACAAGGCTATAATTAAGTTATACTACCAACTGTTATAGTTTATATTTCGGGCAATGATGGTCATGTAATAGGTTCTTGTCGTGCTCTACTTGATTGTGGATCTCAAGCGTCCTTTGTGTGTGAAAGTTTGGTGCAACGATGTAAGCTGAGAGTGAAACAAAAGACAATTCCTGATGCTGGTTTAAGTGATATCGCCGTGGGTAAAACGAAGGGTTTTGTATTGATAAAGTTGCTTAATTCTAAATATGATTTCGTAACATCGGTAGAAGCGTATGTTCTGGGAAAGGAGACAGTGCCACTACCGTAACGGGCATTTACTACTGACCAAATGAGACAATTTATAAATTTAAATTTTGCTGATCCCAGTTTCAATGTTCCTGGTACTATTGAAATACTACTAGGAGCCCACCAGTTTTTTAACATTATACTTGATGGGCAAATCCGAAGCGATGAAAACCTAATGTTTGCTCAACATACTAAATTTGGTTGGGTCATATCAGGGCAGTTGCCACAATCGGTATGGTTGCCTGCATTCGTTGGAATTAGTACAATGGAGTCAATCGATCGTTCATTGAGAAAGTTCTGGGAACTGGAGAGGGTACCAACAAAGGCAGATTTATAGTCAGAATTCCCTTTAAAACTACTCTAATGCATCTTGGTGACAATACATATGAAGCCATCAGAAGGTTACGATTTGTTGAAAGCAGGTTTGCTAAGGATCATGAATTTCAAAGGGAATATAAGCAGTTCATGGCTGACTGCGTAGAACTAGGCCACATGCGAAAAATTTCGTCGAAGGAAATTGTTCGTGCTGGATCGTATTTTATGCCACTTCATGGTGTTCTGCGGCAATCGAATAAGGGGCTGAAATTGCGAGTTGTGTTCGATGCATCATCCAAGAGTAGCACAGGTTATTCACTAAATGATATCATGAGAAAGGGTCTAGTAGTGCAGTCTACTTTGTACTCTTATTGCGGTTTCGTGTACATCAATTTGTTATAACTACAGATGCAGGAAAAATGTACCGCCAGATTCAAGTCGCTGATGAAGACGCAAAATGGCAAAAGATAGTATTGCGTGATGATTGTACTAACCAAGTAGATTATTATCAGTAATTAACTGTGACTTACGGTACAATGTCTGCGCCTTATTTGGCTACACGCACGTTGAAGGAAATTGCAATGATGAATAGGACAGAATATCCGAAAGCTGCGAAAGTAATTGAGCGCGGTACATACGTAGATGATATCATGACAGGATGCAAAACTGAATCGGAACTAGGTGAAATACGCGCAAATCTGGTGAAAATATTTGCTGGACACAAAATGAAATTGAAGAAATGGATCTCTAATTCGCCGACTATACTTGATGGTTTACCGCAATCTGATGTAGATATATTCCTGAAGTCAATTGAAGAATCTGCGGATAATGTAAAAGTATTGGGATTTTAATGGGATCCTGCGCACGATAAGTTCGTATTCAAGGTGCGGTTAGATGGGCGGGTCAGTGTCAACGTGCATAGTGCAGGTTAAAATGTTACTACAATTGTTGTGGAAGGGTAAGGTTGAGTGGGACGAACAACTAAGTCGAAAGTGGCTCCCGCGAACCCACTAACAATTCCGAGACTCGAATTTTTAAAATTTCCAAGGCAGACTTTCTGAGAAGGACTATTTTTAATGGATCCAAAGAGAGATCATATACATATATATTTATTTTTTTTTGGTTCCGTCAGGCACATTTGACAAATATCGATTACATCGCAATCGCGAACAAGATCATTTAATTTAAGCTACACAGATTTAATTTTTCTTAAGGTGGTGGATGGTACGAATGATTGGGTATTACTTTTTTGAAATAATTCCAAATTAGTTTCTACAGCTATGTCGAGAGACAAATTGTGACAAGAGGTCCCTTCGAGTTTACACTTCAAATTGGTACGGTCTACCCCAAATTGGCATTTTTTCTAATTCAACAAGGTAACTGACACGAAACCGAACTGTCATATAATAAAGTGTTTAGCTTTTACAATGTTACGTCCCCGCTTTCGACATTAAATTAAATTTGCAACGGACAATTTAGAATTTCGAAAAAACTGACGAGAAAAAAAAATTAAAACAAAAAATTAAAGCGAAGAAAACACGTCTGACTACCATGGCTACTACGATCGATTGCAAAATTCACTGGGACCTCCCAATTTATCATAAAACCTAAAATCTGAAGTTTCAGTTCGATTGGTTAAACCATCTGGGCTATAGAGAGGACACGGACTGACAGACAGACACCATTTCGAAACCCACTTTTTCGGACTCAGGGGACCTCAAAACAGATAATTCTCTAAAAATCTCAAGGTCCAAAATTTTCATGATTACTATACTTTATTTTACTAGAGTAAAAGAAAGTAATACTAGAAAAAAGTATTTAAAATAGAAATAAATAATAACTTAAGTACAACCAAATTTACAACAATTTAATTTTACTTCATATAAGCGGTTCTTTCGTTTGTTAAATTATATTATGCGCTTAAGCGATTATTTTTTTTAACGTATCTTTCTCAATTTTAACGGGAATTTTAGGAGAATAAGATAAAAACGAAAAAAGCGTTTTCGCTTAAACTCACTTAAGCGACTCTTCCTTTTTGGTACAGAATTAATTATAGGCTCCTGCTACATAAACGCTCCCGGGGCCTATATTATAAAACCCAATCGTAAGTTTTTCGTTTTCGTTTCGGCTGTGTAACATTTTAATTACAAAAATTGCTTCTCTTTTGCAACTCTTGCGAGTGCGAGGTTAAAAAGAGCTTTTAAAAACCTGTACCTGACTTGCGTCCAGTTTAAGTTTAATGCGCCAGGTGCATGGAAACGTTTGCAAAGTGTTTCATATATATGATTTTAATATGTTCCAAAGATTGTAAGAGAATTCAATCCAGTTTCGAACTGATGAGCTAATGATTATAAAAAAATCAATCTTCTCATCACGCTCCGTATAAGCTCATCAGTTCGAAACTGGATTGAATTCTCTTACAATCTTTGGAACATATTTAAATCATATAATTAAATAAATAGAATTCTGTCTATTAGTCGGTTTCGTTGAATTACTGTTCGTAAATACTAATATACTTCTCGTGTTAATAAAAACACAATTAAAATGGTCTACTAAATGGTAGCATATTAGAAATTACATGAATTAATTAACATTCAACAAAAAAAAAAAAAAATAAAGTAAAGTTTCATATATATGTAGAAATGTCTTCGCTTAGAGAAAGTTTAGAGGATTAGAACAAAATATTATCTAGTTGCTAGGCCAATCTTTTTTTTTTGTTTTGTTTCGTAAATCCTAGACATACAACAATCAGACTCCCCACGAACATCAAAATCCCTTTCATGACATTCAAAACAAAATTTAATATTAATATTGATAAAATAAATCTTTTCATATTTCCTGGTATTAAATCAAATTAAAAACTCGTACCTACCTCCCTCTTTCTCTATAATACACTAAAGACGTTCCAGAATGCTTTTCAATATATTTTCATCATTATTGCATCGTTTGCCATTCATCAGTAACAAAAAAAATTTGTTTTTTATACTTACCTACGATATAATCCCACATTTCCTCTCCGTATGAAAAATGTCGAAAACAAAAAAAAAATGAAATTTATAATAAACACACCCAGAACACAAACATAAAACATAAATAAAACAACATTTTTTTTAAATTTTTATTTTTTTTTTTTAAAAATATATATTTTATGCTAAAAGACGATTATATAATAATTTATTTATTTATTGTAATTTTCATTAAATTTATTTATTTATATTTAACATTATTTAGTTTTGCTTTTGTTTATTTTTTTTTTTTTTACTTTACAAGTTTACAACATGCAATGAATAGAGAGCATTTTTGCGATTTTTTTTTTGTTTTCATTAAAATTATTTTTATTTTATTTAAACTTTTAGTTTGTTTATAATTTAATATTTTTTTTGTTTTTTTTTTTTTTTGTTCTATAATTTAAAAATAATGACTAAGTAGAATTGGTTTTAAATTTAATGAAAATGTGGAGAATAAAAGAAAATTTTAAATTATAAAGAACTTTTGGTTTAAAAAAATATTTCAACACTTAATTTAATTAAATACATCGTGCAAATATTAATTTGTTTATTGTTGTGGTTGTGGTCATTTGGGTTGTTTTAAGAACTTTGTTCAAAATTTCTTAATTGTAATAATTTTAGGCGTGTTCTTGTTTTTACTTAGGGCGACAACACGGTAAACATTTTAACTTCTTTGTAAAATGTAATAAAGGTTCATAATAATTCGTTCGCCTAATGACTTATCCAATTTTAATAAAAAATTATTATACAAATAACCTCAAAATAAATATTTTGACGTTTGGCTTGTGGTGTTTGGGCGCGATTTTAATAAATTTAAAAAATAATTACTGCAAACTACTCTCCTATAGTATAGATTTGTAGTCGCATCGGAATGACGTTGTAGCTTAAAGAAATAAAACGACAGAAACTGAGATGATTGAATTATTTAATTAAAAATTCTTCAATCCGCTCTTACCAAATTATTTATTCTGTTTTCATTTTTCCACGACAGACGGGGTTTTCAGTAATTGTTCATGATTATTCACTGATTAATATTTTTCATTAGTTATTAGCTAATATATTATGATTGATAAATTCACTTATTATTCAGCAATGAATGATGATTTGACATCCGTTAATCACGGTTTTTCATTCAGAATCCTTTAATTAATTACATAATGTTCACCCTTGTAATATACTGATAATACTATGATTTAGAATGTACTAATAACTGACGATGTATGACTTATTTAATACTGAGAGTGTAGCTGGTGGAGGTTAGATAACGAGAGTAGGCGATAGTGAGTATTGCTGTACGGTTGTCGGTGGCCATTAATTAAATTACAATTATTATAATTAAATAAATCTTTCAATTGTTACATTGCCGACGAGGATAAATAAAAAAAATTTAAATTGTGCGTGTTTAGAAAACAAATGCAATATTGATAGTTGCGGGACTACTATACAAATTAGTATAAGAAAACTCTGGTAAATCAGAGAAAATAATTGAAACACCGCCGGAAAGAAAAGAAGCTGTTAAGGTGAGCGGTGGTTATAATTGTACCTGTTTGAGCAAAAATTTCAGTATATGGTACATAAATGTTTTGTTTTTGTGGTTTCAAATTTTGTTTTACGACAATTTTAACGGGATCAGAGAAAATCAATACTTTGTCTTACGTTTAATAATTAAATAAGAAATAAACTAATTGGGAATAATTTAATATAGAATATTTAGGTGCTGATACAGAAATATTGGTGGTTGGGTGAGTGTATGACCAAATCTGGAACAAAAGATTTTCAGTACTTACATAATGAAGTTATGCAAATGTAAACATGACGGGGTGATTAATAGAATTATCATTATATACAGGAATAGGTATAATCGGTCCAAAAAATTGATATGTTCAGAACATATCATCAGTCCAAAGTTTGATAATAAAAATCGATTCGACATAATTGTTACACAGGAATTACTTGGAATAATTAATTAAATATTTAAAATTTTCAGAGGGGTTGAAAATCAAAATGGCAAACAGTATATCATCACTGGATCCGTTTAACTGCGATGGAGATGAAAGTTCTTTAGGATTAAGATGGGAAAAATGGAAAAGGGCATTTCTAATTTTTTTAGAGGCATCCAATATTACAGACCACTCCAAAAACGTGCTAATTTATTACATGCAGGAAGTTTGCATTTACAAGAAATTTATTAAAATATACCGGGAGCCCAAATTGATCAAGATTTACAAGGAAACAAAAAAATTAATATTTTCGAAACTGCTTTGGAAAAATTAGATAAATATTTTGCACCAAAACAAAGTAGGATTTTTGAACGACATATTTTCAGATTAATGAAACAAGAAGAATCCGAAAAATTGGAAATTTTTTTTGGTAAGATTGAGACATCAAGCCGGAAAATATGGATTTAAAGATGTCGAGGAAAATTTAGCCGATCAAATTACAGAAAAATGTCATTCAAAAGATTTGAGGAAAATTATTTTGACAAATGGGGATTCAGTTTCTCTTGAAAAAATAATTTTGAAAGCAAATTCGTTGGAATCGGTCAACAGGCGATAAGAACAATAGAGGTTTTTAACGAAACTAAAAATATTTCAACTGGCGTAAATAAAGTTCAGGCGAAAAATACAAATCAAAAAACGGAAAATACATTTTGTTCTCGATGTGGAGACAAATCACATTTATACACAGATTTAATTTGCCCGGCTAAAAAATCAATATGCCATAAGTGTGGATATAAGGGGCATAACTACAAATCATTTCAAAGTAAATCCATTATTTTGAAGGTAAAATGTGCTTGTATAGTGAAATGTATTAAAATTTGCAGTTATTTATGGTGTTTCAATTAATAACAAAAGTTTTTTGTGAAATCAGAAAAATAAATTCAAAATAAAGTAATAAGAACTATGGCGTCGTGCAAAAAGTGTTCAAATAGAATAAATCGGGCAGATTTAAGAGTTACTTGTAGTGACTGTAATTCAATTATGCATGCATTATGTGTGAATGTGTCGGCAAATCAAATTGAAGCCCTAAAAAATGGGAGAAAATCATGGACCTGCTTAGAATGTGTAAATATAATAAAACCAACCGGTTCCACTATTGTTACAGAAAATATTGTAATGATTAATGAAAGTGAAAATTTTGATAATCTGGATTTCAGTAACACCGCTGAATCATTAAAACTAATTTCTAAGTTGATAAGTGACAAATTCGCTCGATTCAATAAAAGGTTTGATGGTATTGATAATTATTTAAAGGTTATTGATAATCTCAAAAACGAAAATAACAGACTAATAAATAAAATTGCATCACTTGAATTGCAAGTAGAAAAACTGGATCAGCTTTATAGAAATGATTCGATTGAAATAACTGGTTTAAAGACACCTGATAATGAGGTCATGAAAACAACGGTATCATTTTTTACTGATGTTCTGAAAGTCAACGTACTTGAAAGTGACATTTCTGCGGCTTATTGTGTTAAAAACAAGTTCGATTCTGCTAAAACAGCTAAAATTATCGTAAAATTCCAAAATAGAGATCGGCGCTTTCAGATTCTTGCGTCCAGAAGAAAATTAAAAAATATTTCATCTGATTTTCGGGGAATATCTAATAACTCATCAGTGTACATAAATGAAAGTCTTACCACATTTAAGAAGCAGCTGTTTTGGAAGGCCCGCCAAGTTAAAAAGGATAATAATTATAAATATTTATGGACGCGAAATGGAACAATTTTGTTGAGAAAAGTTGACGGTGGTGAAATCAAAGTCATTAATACTTTTTCGGATCTAGATTCTCTAGTGTGATCTTATTTTAATATTTTAATTTGATTTTAGTTTTAATTATTAATGTTAAATTTTGATGATCTGGATCAGGATAGTATTGATGACGTTGATTTCAACATTTTAGTAGATGAGTTTAATAATCAATTAAATGTAAAAAATTTTCTTTATTTCATGTTAACATTAGAAGTTTGCGGTCGAATTTTAACTTGCTTCTAGTGAATTTGGCAACCTTGAGTGTACTACCTGAGTTAATTTTGGTGTCTGAAATATGGATCAACTCTAACGAAACTAACCTATATCAAATAGATGGATATCATTTTTTTGTTTTATGCAATGATCAAGAAAGAGCAGGAGGAGTTGCTATTTATGTTAAAGAATCAATTTCGGCAGAAGCTACTTATCATCATCTGGCTACAGCGGATTGCTTAGGTATAAAATTCACCTATGAAGGGAGCGAGTACCAATGTCTTGGTTTATATAGATACCATAAATTTAGTATAGACCAGTTTGTACATGAATTTGAAATATTACTTCAGTCATATAATAAGGCTAAAAATTTTATAATTCTAGGTGATTTCAACATTAATACTCTAAGTAGCAATTCTCAAATTGACAAATATGTTTGTACGATGGCCTCTTTTGGTCTTAATACTTTAGTTGCTTCACCAACACGAACATTAAATGGAAGTTCAACTTGCATTGATCATGCATTCTCGCGCTCCATTGATAGTATCATTAATTGCCAAGTTTGTAACATGTCGATTACTGACCATAATCCTCTTTTGGTAAATGTGTCGCAATTTGGTATTTCAAACTCCAAACGCATTGAAAATACGTTTTCTCAGAAAAAATTCATAAATTACGATAAATTAATATCCAACTAGATGCACAATCGTGGGTAAATGTTCTCTCAATCAATTGTGCAAACACTGCTTTAAAACACTTTTTACAAATATTTCATGAGTGCATAAAAGGTTCGGAATATTTCGTCAAAAGTACAAATAAACACACAAAATTGAAACCTTGGATTTCAAATTCTTTGTGTGCCTTAATTAAATGTAAAAATCGGCTTAGTAGGAAAGCTAAGAAGCATCCTAATAACATAAAACTATGCGTAAGGTACAGCAAGTTAAAAGAGACAGTTCAAAAGCGAGTCGAATTCGAGAAAAATGCCTATTTCAATAATTTGTTAAATGCTACAGCCGGTAATTTAAAAAAACAATGGAATGTAATAAATTCTTTTCTGGGTAATTTTAAAAAACAGTCGATTGTGAATAAAATCACAAGCTCTAATGGTTCAATAGTCACAAATTTATTTGAAATTTGTAATGTTTTCAACAACCATTTTACGACTATTGCTAGTAGCTCTAGTACATGTAATTTGAGTAACCTGCCGTTTTTTCGATCAATGCAAAAATCCTTTTGCTTCAAAGATATTTCTGAAGATGAATTGTTGCAAAGTATATTTTCTGTTAAAAACAAAAAAACTGTGGGAACCGATGGGTTGAATGGTGAAATAATTAAAAAAACCGCGGCTAACGTTGTGCATGTAATTGCGCATATTTTTAACATCAGTATGAAATCGGGAGTTTTCCCGGAGGTGTTAAAAACTGCTTACGTAATGCCGTTATTTAAAAGTGGATCTCATACACTGGCTACCAATTATCGTCCCATTAGCTTCCTATCTGTACTGTCGAAGATTTTTGAAAAAATTATTAAGACACGCATAATTAATTACATAGATAACCTAAATTATCTAAGTGATGCTCAATTTGGTTTTCGGAGGAAAAGAAGTACGGAAGATGCTTTACTCTCTTTTCTCACCCCAATTTATTCTTCCCTAAATGCAAATAAGATAACAGGTGCATTGTTTATAGATATAGCCAAGGCATTCGATACTGTCTCTCATGAGATTTTGTTAGATAAACTTTGGGCATTGGGTATGCGGGGCTTTGTTTTTAATTGGCTGAAGTCCTTCGTAGAAAATCGCACTCAATTGGTTAGACTAGGTGCTACTTATAGTCATGCCATGAAAATTTCTGCTGGTGTTCCTCAAGGGTCAGTACTGGGTCCACTGCTATTTTTAATTTACATAAATTCAATTTTTGAGTTAAATTTTTATGGCAAAATGGTTGGTTTTGCAGATGACATTGCTTTTAGTTACAGTACTAATAGTCACGATGAGCTACAATTTCAAATGAATTTTGATCTGCAGTTGTTACGAGATTGGTTTAATAATCATAGGATGACCCTTAGTAGGAAAACTAAAGGCATGATATTTAATATTGGAGGTGATACACCACACAACATGAACGTCACTTATCACAAGTTAGGATGTTCCTTTTCAGTTTTTTGCCATTCAGATTGTGTTAATATAGAGTTTGTTGAAGAATATAAATACTTGGGAATGCTCATCGATAACAAATTAAATTTTAAAAAGCACATCAGTTCTGTGAAATCACATTTATATGGTACATTGCGAAAACTATTTCTGTTAAGAAAATTTTGTCCCAAGCCAATTTTGGAAAGAATTTACTATGGTCTTTTCAATTCCAAGCTAGAATATGGGTTGATAATATATGGCGGTGTTTATTTTTCTAATATCAAAAGCCTCATCACGGCACAAAAAATGGCTGTGAGAATTATTCATAATAAGAAACGTTTGATTCATAGTTGGCCGCTTTTCAAATCTAGCCATATATTGCTTTTTTTTGGTAATTTAAGTTGACATATTTTTTGAAACATGATAACTGCTTCCTCTTCATATAAGTTTAAGTTAAATTGTTTTAGTTTAAGTGAAGGGGTTACTCTACAGGCTTTGCCTCCGTAACTTCCTACTATATTCAATATAATTTGTTTTATATAACATTTTTAAAATTTTCAATGCTAAATTTAGGAATAATAAGTTTATACATTTTTTATTTTCGGTATTAGTTTTAGACCTTATTGTATTATTGATTAAATTATATTGCTAAGTTATATTGGCATTGTTCAAACACTTTTATATTTTGAATATATGTATGTAAAAAAAAAAAAAAAAAAATTTCAGGAAATGTTGCAGAACAAGGACTAAGAAAAGGAATAAGCACCACTAGTTTTTCAAGGTATCCAAACAAAAGAATAAAATCGGAAAGAGTCAGACTAATCGAGAGTGATAAGGATAGGGAATATATTTTTTATATTGATGGTAATTGTACTAAACCATGCAATTTAGGAGGGGTTTCAATAGAAATGTTGATTGACTCCGGGAGTTTGTGTAATATAATAGTTGGAGCAGAAACTTGGGAAAAGTTAAAACATAATAATGTGAAAGTAAAAAACCAAATTAGCAATCCAAATAAAATTTTCATGTCCTATGCAAGTAATAGGCCATTGAATGTTTTAGGAGCATTTGACGCAGAGATTATCGTCGGGAATAGGAAAGAGCTTGCTACATTTTCCGTTGTAAAATATGGTTCAAAAAATATTTTAGGGAGAAAAACCGCGATATCTTTGGATGTTTTACGAATTGAATCAAACATGAGTTCAATTGAAATTTCTTTCCCAAAATTTAAGGGTGTAATGGTGGTTATTCCTATAGATCCATCAGTTAAACCAGTAATTCAACCGTGTCGCAGAATACCCATTCCATTGGAAGAAAAATTTGATAGGAAAATTCAAGAGTTACTTGATTTAGGAGCCAGTTAATGAATCATCTAGTAAATGGGTTTCTGCTATGGTTCCGATCTTAAGGGATAACGGTGAAGTGAGAATATGCATAGATATAAGACAAGCTAACACAGCTATATCACATGAAAACCATCCGCTGCCGACCATGGATACATTATTACCACAATTAAGGAAATCGAATTATTTCTCTAGGTTAGATATTAAGAATGCATTTCATCAAATTGAAATATCAACAAATTCCCGTTATATTACAACATTTATTACGAAAAGAGGATTGTTAAGATACACACGTCTTATGTTTGGCATTGCATGTGCACTGGAAATTTTCCAGAAAACTTTGGAAAAAATGTTAATCTCTTGTGAAGGAGTTATAATTTATTAGCAGGAACACGATAAAAGATATTATAAAGTCGTTTCAGTTTTAAAAGATAATCAGGTTTTGCTGAACAATTCAAAATGCGTTTTTAAAAGTTAAAACGATTCAATTTCTGGGACATAGGTTATCAAGCGAGGGAATTAAACCTTTATAACGCCATATTGATTCGATAAAATCATTCCGTTCTCCAAATACGATTGAAGAAGTGCAAAGATTTTTGGGATTGATTAATTTTGTAGAAAAGTGGATATCAAATTTAGCTACAATAACGGAACCAATAAGAAAAATTCTACGTCTAAAATTAAGTAAACATCAAAATATTGAGAAATATTGGGGAGCAAAACAAACAAGGGCTTTCAATGATTTAAAAGGTTTGTTGTCCACCAATAAAGTTTTAGGTTTTTATGATCCTCATGATCGGACGCAGGTCATAGCCGATGCAAGCCCAGCTGTGTTAGGGTCAGTGCTCATTCAATTTGATATAAAAAACCCACGAATAATAGCGTATGGAAATAAAAGTATGACGGAATGCGAAAAGCGATACTGCCAAACTGAAAAAGAAGCACTGGCATTAGTTTGAGCAGTAGAACATTTTCATGTATACTTATATGGGAAGGATGAGTTCGAATTGGTTACGGATCACAAACCATTAGAAGTAATTTTCGGTATGAAATCAAAACCTTGTGCGAGAATCGAAAGATGGGTATTACGCCTACAATTTTACCGTTACAAGGTAATTTACAAACCAGTAAAATAATGAAAAAAAGAGGCTTTTAATTATGAAGAAACTATACGTCAAATTGTAGAATATTCAAGACCTATAGCAGTATTTCTTCGAGACATACAAAGGTGGTCAAATTTAGATGAGGAGATTTTAAAAGTAAAAGAAGGGCTTTACAACAATAACTGGGCTGATGAAGTTAAAAATTATAAATTATTTCAGTCAGAATTTTGTTTTTATGGCGATATTTTACTAAGAGGAAATAAAATTGTCATTCCTTTGGAAATGCGCGAGCGAGTTCTGCAAGCAGCGCATGAAGGACATCCTGGTATTGTGGCTATGAAAGGAAGACTTCGATCGAAGGTATGGTGGCCGAAAATTGATCATGATGCAGAAGAAGTAGTCAGACTATGTAGAGGCTGTACATTATTTTCAGCACCGAACCCACCACATCCGATGAAAAGAAGAGACCTGCCAGCAGAATCTTGGGAAGATGTGGCAATAGATTTTATGGGATCCTTGCCTAGCGGCGAGTACATTTTTGTTACAGTAGATTATTTCAGCAGGTATAAGGAGATTAAAATAGTGAAAAATATTTGTGCTACAAGCACAATAAACATGTTGAGAGAAATATTTGCGCGATTAGGATTGCCTGAATCAATTACAGCAGATAATGGGAAACAATTTAATTGTAATGAATTTAAAGAATATTGTCTAGAGAATAATATAAAGCTTTTTAATACAATACCTTATTGGCCTCAACAAAATGGAGAAGTGGAAAGGCAAAATAAAAATATCTTAAAAGGATTAAAAATTAGTAAATCTTTAAACCGTGATTGGAAGAAAGATATGTTCGATTACCTTATGATTTACAATAGTACACCGCATACCACAACGGGAAAAACACCATCTGAGTTATTTTTCAGGCATACATTTCGTGATAAGGTTCCTTATTTTACAAATCATAATAATTTATGGTTTGATGGTGAAGTTTTAGATAAAGATAAAATGGAAAAACAAAAAGGAAAGGAGTACGCGGATAGAAGACGGAAGGCCATCGACACGGAGTTAGTGTCTGGAGATAAAGTTTTTATCAAAAATATGTCAAAGGGTAACAAATTAACCTCAACATTCAATCCAACACCACAAATCATAATTAGTAAAAAAAGGGGGTGATATTTTAGTGGAAAATGATGAAACCGGATAGGAGGAGTTTGGAAAACTGTTAAACTTGACGATACAAATGGGGAGGAAAATACGATGAGCGATGGTGAGGAAAATACGGCGAGCAATAACGATGGTAGAGAAATTAACAATGAGCATGTAGCTAAGTAAATTATATCTTAAAATTTACACAATGTTTTTGTAAATTAATAAATTAAATGTTTATAGGAAATATTTGTATTTATTTTAAGGGAAAATAGTAATGATAGATTTATAATGTAAAATAATATATATTGAGGTTTTGTTATAATTAAATTTAATTTGATAATTTGTATTGTAAAGTTTTAAGTTGAAAAAAAAGAAGAACAATATACTGATAATACTATGATTTAGAATGTCCTAATAACAGACGATGTATGACTTGATTTAATACTGAGAGTGTAGGTGGTGGAGGGTAGATAACGAGAGTAGACGATAGTGAGTATTGCTGTACGGTTGTCTGTGGCCATTAAATAAATTACAATTACATATTATAATTAAATAAATCTTTCAATTGTTACAACCCTAAATACTAAGAATATTCACACGTTATTCGCTCATTATTTACTTAGTTTGCAATCATTATTCATTAGTGAATGATAATTTTACTCATGATGTTTCAGTATTCTATAATTTTTCACTAAATATTCACGTATTATTCACTCAATGTTTTAAACAATATTCCCTTATGAATCGCTATTGATAAATTTGCTCAGTTATTTACTCACATATATTAACTCGGTAATCTCTTATTATTCACGGATTATAATCATTTTTCATCAATTCACACATTCTTCTTTATTCGGTCATGATCCCATCAAAATTCATTCTCTACTCACTTATTATTCACGAATGAATCACTCATTATTCATAAAAATTTCATTTTCTTTACATTCATTATACACGCTTTATAAAC
The DNA here is from genome assembly GCA_958295665.1 of Tipula vernalis. NCBI lineage: Eukaryota > Metazoa > Arthropoda > Insecta > Diptera > Tipulidae > Tipula > Tipula vernalis. The sequence goes on along the minus strand of OY282558.1, from coordinate 168,844,288 downwards.
TGATTAGTAACAGACTATTTACTCATTATTCACTGATGCTTATTAGTCACTGATTATTCAATGAAAAATAAGTAGTGATTAATGAGTGAATAACAAGCGGGAGTCGCATTTTAGCATTCACTGGTGAATAACGAGTGATTATCGTGAATATATATGAGTGAATAATCAGTAAATATTGAGTGAATAAACAGTGATTATTCAACAAATCATCTAGAGTGTTAAACAAATAGTATCTCAAATCAGATTAAAAAGAATATCAGCATATAAAAAAAAAAAAATTCTAAACCCGTGGTCTGACATGTCAATTCTTATGTATTTTGATGCGCGATCACCCACCAGTTCTCCACAAAACCCCAATTTTGGGTCAAAATTGCCCAAAAAAATACCAAAGTCTATTTTTTGTACCGTTTACTCCAGATATATCGTTTCAGGAGTATTTTTAACCGCCAAAAAGGATTCCGTAGTTCAAATTTACTTCTGATCCCAAAAAAAACATGTGTCAACAGCAAATTGACGTCTGGCTGTGCGCAGGGCACGTCCACGTGGTGACAGTTGGCAACGGAGTTGTCCCACTATCCGGCTCAGTCCCTGGCTTACGGCTTTCATGCCGTCATGGCAACCACATATAAAAATGTTACGATGCAGGGGAGGGATACCCCAGTATCGGCATCTGGTCAGGGTGGGTAAGCGGGCCCTCCGGCGTCGTCATCATGCGACAGTAGCTCCTCAAGTGTAGGCAACTTGAGGAGTATACGGCTACAAGAAGACATCAGTGTGATACGGACCCGAATGTATTTTGTTACATTTTTGGTAGATTTAAATAGTTAAATGTTGGAAGATTATATCTGAGTCGACTAAAAATATATACCACGAATGTTTCGGTAGAGAGATCCTTGAGGAAAATACGTGGACTCCAAATCTTATATGCAATGCATGTTCAACTATGCTAAAGCGATGAAAGAATACTAAGAGTAACTCAAATTTAAAATATACAACACACGCAATATGGAAAAAACGTCTATCGAAAAACGAGTGTTACTTTCATAATACCGAAGTGAAAGGTTTTATTTTAAAGAGTAAATCAAATATAAAGTACGCAGATGTATAGATGTATGTACAATGACGAAACCTGTAAAGTCCAATTACTTCAACGCAGGTTCTTGAAACAATGAAGTAATGGAAGTTTCAAGGGATAACGTAGGTGAGAGTAAAGCGTCCAGCAGAGAAGAATTTTACAGCAGTGAAAAGGAAACGGAGGAGAGTGAAGGAGAGTATATTGCACCTAAAGAAGAGAAAGCTCCAATACTATTCACTCAGAATTACCTTAATAATTCCAGAGAGTTAGTGAACTGAGTTCGAACAGTCGAAACTTGGTAGTCCGAGAGAAAAAGAATTTCGGAAGCACTTTACCAAAGATAAAAAAACTTCATTGGTGTATTGCAAAAATATACCAGCACTGACGAATGATTTAAAACCTAATATTTACCAATCTAACGACTGGAGCAATTTATTGACTCCTCAAAACTCAGCCTAAAAACGGTACTACTGCACAATGTTGACCACTGTCCCAATAGTCCGCTCAATCTCTATGGGAGAGAATTTTGGAGATCTATGTATGTGTTTTTTTGCACTGTTTAATTATTAGTATATGGTAAATGTACTGGTAATGGTAAGCTATTGAACCAAAATAATCGCATTATATCGTTCGAGGTCATATATCGAGTTTCATTACAAATTCTACAAGCTTGAGTTTCATTTTATTTTGTTTGTTTTGATTTTGAATTAACCAAAAAATTGATGTAAATAAAAAAAATATTGTGTATATAACATAACCCCTAAAGTTTTTTGATGCTATAATGTATTAGATATTTGGCGTTTGCATCACTCAAAAAAGGATTGGGAGGATGCTTGCAGTTTGCCAAAGCAATCAGTTAAACAATTTTTATTTTTGATAAGTAACTCAGAGTTACTTTCTACATAATCAGCTTCTTTTAGCAACATTTTTGCACAATCTTGGCAACTGAACCTTTTAGAAATTCGGTGAACTAGGTATCCAGCAAAATACCTAGTAGCTGAATCTGAGTTAATATCATCTGGGTTATCTAAAACAAATAAATCCGCACTCAAGTAATTTTCTACCTCATCATCTTGTTCTGCCATATAGCTGCTTTTAGAATTATTCTGCTTTTCCGTACTGCAAGCTTGCTCAGTTGTAACTTCCTCTCTAATCACATCCAACAAATTTGAATCGATGTTTTCTTCACAATTCGACAAACTGGTAAACGAGGTCAGATATTTTAAAGAAAGCAATTTAGCGATTGTATAGCTAAACTCCGTTTATTTCCGTTGGCTGATCTTACTAAAGAAAACGTATTTTCCAAAGCGTCTTGATTCACTCGCGAGGTCATCAAGTAAGGAAAGTTCTCTTCCGCTAATGCCTTTGAGACCAAGAGAACTCTTCGAATCGTTTGTATCATTTCGTCACTTTTTTACTGTTTGCTATTTTGATTTCGTCTAGGTACATACTTAATCATGTTGTTTAGAAGATTAAATGCTTCATTGTTTTCATTATTTTGTAAAGCTGATCTAAATTTATTTCGATCGAATAAACATTTTGGGTTTAAACTGTCGAATAGCTTATCAAATTTTTTCAAAAAATGCCCAGGTTCCTGGAACACTCTCTTTAATAAAATCTGAAAATTTATCGAGCTCGAAAGTGGATTTTAATCCAGCGACGACACTTCTGCTAAACACTTGACTGGCTAGCTTAACCTTCATTTGGTCGAAGTGTCCGGGGTTAACGTGTTTATCTATCAATTTGGGACACACCCGTGTCACTGAATTTAGTTCCAATTTATAAAAAGCTCATACCACTTTCCAACTAGCTGTACCGTCAGTTGTTTTTATGTCTGATTTAAGCAATGCGTTGCGGAACGATTTGATTAAATGTGGTGGATCAAATATACCTACAACTTGATGGGGAATGCTGCACTTTAAAACAAGATCAGTAATAGTAGCACCCATATTCCTAAAGGCTGCTCGATTATTCGAGCCTTGATCACAAACGACGGTTCTTATTGTCAACCCCAATGATGCATTTACATCTAAATTTTCCTGTATTAGTTTGGTTAGCCAATCTGAAGAAATAACATTCTCGGAAACATAAAAGCTTAGTATGTTTTTCCAATTCTCTACTATTCCTCGAACTATAAAAACACAAATATAGCTTGCAAGTTTCGGTTCCCTATTAGCACCGCCTAAATCCACGTAGCCTTCCACACAATCACAAATTACGTTATACTTCAAATCTTTTTTAATTCTAATTTCGTCAAAAATTAGGGTACATTGCTTACCCATCGGGGTTAAACATTCAATTTTTTGTTTAAGTTTCTCAAATATAAATTTATTATCGATCTTAGGAAAAAAATTTTATATAGGTTGCCATCGAACAAGTGATGATTTTGACGGTAAACTAAAATCTAATTTATCTCGCATGAAGTTATAAATCTTCGGGGATCTATAATATATATTTTGAGCCAAAGTTCTAAACTCATCAGTTGACATCAATAAAACTTTACTTGAACGCTCGTGATAGGTCAACGAATAAAAAGTTGAAGAAAAGCAACAAACTGTAACTCAATCTTGCGCAGACAAACTCAAACTGCAGCAAGGTCAGGGGAACTCGTTTCAGTTAAACTTCCTTAGTTAAGTTTCACTTTCATATTCACAGTAACTTTGTTTCAGTCAGACAAGCCGCGAATTTGTCTTATTTGCCTTCTATTTGTAACTTATACTCTCTGAATTTCAATTCGCTTGTTCAAGTGTGAGTTTTACGTCTCGGTTTGAGTAACAGTTTGATTGTCTGAGTTTTAGTGTAAGTTGTGCGTCTGGATTTTAGTATGAGTTTCTTTGTCTGGCTTTTTAACAATGGTTTAATCAAAAGCCATTAGTAACATAAATAGAAAAATAAATTACTTTGGAATTTTTTTGGCTATTTTGACCAAAATTTGGGTTTTTTTGTGCCTACAATTATTGTGTATTATGAGGCTTGAAATTATTTGTAGGGTTTAAAATTCTACAGCTATTCAAATACGTTACCTCTGCGCTACCTTTTTAGTTTTTAAATTATTAATGAAAGTCTGATATATACTATTTGGGACATTGACTTTTTGTACAGACCTTCCCATTTTTATTCTGCGCCAAAAACGAAAATAAACGAAAATTGCTATTGCGTTGATAATAAAGCGCAACTTTTTTTTTTTAGCAATGTTCTTATTTAACCTTCAATATAATCTCCTTTTAACTCAACACATTTCATAAAATGATTTTCTGACATTTCAATACCTTTTAAATAATTCGGTATTCGAAGCAAACCTCTTTCGCTGCAGTCATCACTTTAAATTTACAAACAGAAAATAGCCGCTAGGATTCAATTTGAAGTGTAAATGTCCAGTCTCTGATGTGTAGTGATGAATCCACGTTTTATCAACTGTTATTATGCTCTAACCGATCCAAATATTACTGTGAAATGGATACTCGTTCGTGTTTTAATCGACAGCAAGTGTAAGCAGCACCTATATTGCTTTAAGCTTTTTCATATATAGGGTGGGCCAAATTAATTTTTTTTTCAAAAATGCAATAAAACAAAAAGTTCTCAATATTTTTTCAAATTTATTTTTTCATTGTAAAGAACAATCCTTCCGATTAATTATGGAATACTATTTCATTCATATGACTGCCTCGGCTGGCCTTGACGTACCCCATACGGTCGGTCCAATTTTTGAGCACATTTTCGATAGTATGCGGCTATATGTCTTCAATGGCAATGCGAATATTGTTCTTGAGAGCGTCAATCGTTGCTGGTTTATCGGTGTAACACTTATCTTTGACGGCACCCCAAAGATAATAGTCCAACGGCGTCAAATCACAGCTCCGAGGCGGCCAAATCACATTAGCATTTCGGCTGATAATTCGATTTTCGAAGACAGTGCGCAAAAGATCAATTGAAACGTGTGCTGTGTGGCTCGGAGCGCCGTCTTGTTGAAACCAAATGTTGCCTATGTCCTCCTCTTCAATTGCCGAGAACAAAAAATCGTTTATCATGGCGCGGTAGCGCTCACCATTGCCAGTAACGGCGGCTCCTTGCTCATTTTCAAAGAAAATGGCCCAATGATGCCATCGGACGAAAATCCACACCAAACAGTCACTCGTTGAGGATGCATCGGCTTCTCTATGATCACGTGCGGGTTTTCCGTGCCCCAAATGCGACAATTCTGCTTGTTTACATAGCCGACAAGATGGAAATGCGCCTCTTCCAAAAAAATGATTTTTTTGCCAAGATTTTCGAAGTAATGTTTCAATATTTCCCAGCGTTGTTCAAGCGAATACACAACCATTTTCATTCAGCGGAAGGATAAAACTAACTTTCAGTCAAATCAAAAGTGACATAACCCTTACCATACTAAAAATAACCGCTAGTTCAAAAAAAAAAGTTAGAAGGCCCATCCTATACAAATGTCCATCCAAAATTTTCTTAGCGTTCTTTTGGAATGTTTACGATGTCAACAACAATCTCAATACAATAGCAGGGATTTTTCCAATCATTTCTAGTGTTGTCACCTGTTTTGGCCTTTTACAATTGTGCCATCATTTCCTTTTTGATATCGTTTCCTGATAAGCCGTTCAAATAAATATAATCAGTTGCACCACGGATTTGAAATTTATCAATTCTTCACAGAATACCGAATACATAAATTTTGTTGCTTCAAAATTTAAAAGGCGCCTATATTCTAATGATTCTAATGATAAATCGTAATGATAACTTATTACAGCGCCATCTATGTGTCAATACAAAATGAAAATTTCAGCCTATAGATTGTAGGTATATCTCTATAGATATTAATGAAGAAATGAAGTAAGTGTATGTATGGTAAGTAGGTCATTTATTATCCTACCTTTACTTAAATCATACAAAATGCGAAAGTTTTGTCAGCCTCTCATTATAATCCAACACTAACGGGAACTTCCATGAAGATTCTATGTCTTAAATTTAGTTAAGTGCTATACAAGCGTTTTTATAAATAATGTGCCACATGGACATTGCGTAGTTGTTGGTGGTAGTGTACAGCTTCTTGATGTGGGCGAGTTTAAATAGCCTTTTTTAGACCTTTTGAGACCTTTTGAGATTTTTCAATTATAACTCCCTTAGGGTTATTCCAGTGCACGAGGTTTGTTTATAGAATTTCGAGCAGTCCAAGTGTAGCTACTTGCTGTTTGAACGTTAACCATAATATGTGTTACTATTTTTGTCAAAAGGTTAAGTACTTAGGTTATCTCATTATTGGTTTCATAACCTTGGGCGGCTTTGGGTACGTTATTGCATTTGCAAATGCACTTTATCACGAAAACTTCAACCTGCTCAAAACATTGCTCGCTTTAGTGTTTTTTATTTTGAGCAATGGAATCGTAATAATACGTCACATTTTTCTATTCGAGTTCCTTCACCGATTTACCTCAGACTCCGAAGCTTCTAAATGAATTTTGGTAAAATCTTCTGTGATCGGTTTAAAACGCGATTTTTGGAATATAATTAACCTCAAAATAAATTTAAAGAGGCCTTAATACGGTTCATTTCATTACTAAATTTATTATAAAATGATGTTCACAAAGCGGTCCTCTAGGCAATACAGAGCTTTTAACAAGCGCTATTTTGAAAGGTGCCATATAGAAGTGATCATTTGTTATCGATGGCCAACTGTGATTCTGGCAGTCAATCCTTCGATTAGTAATACGGAGGTATAACACTTAAACCACATCGCCACATAGAATATATCCCGAAGACACTATTGCGGCTTGAAATGTACCGCTTCTCAGATGTTGATCGTGGATACTGGTAGCACTCTAATCCAGAACAGAAGAAAGAAAAGAAACGCTTCGTAGGAAGAGCGCCTTTTTCTATCATTGTGGAGTAAAATTCACCACCCGAATCATTGGAACTTAAAGGGAAGTGAGTTGGGTTTAGGTCGTCGTGGGATATTTTATTTTTCCCCCAAGTCACTGCGATAACACTCTCGCGAACTGCGAGAGGAACCGCCAAAAACAACCCTTAGTTACTTGTTTGAGGGAACAGATAATTAATTCAATATCCTATATGAATTATGACTGAACTCCTCTCCCAACAAGTACCACTTCAGTTAATTTTGATATTTTTTTCGTCCCCTGTTGGAAGAGATCACCAAGTCCTTCTTGCGGCTTATCAAGGTCCTGGAATAGGATACTGAAATCCCCACAACCGACATCTATGTAACGGTATATCTTTAGCCGCAGCAGTGTCTTCGGGTCAAATTCTTTACGGAAAAACAATTTATTTGTATAACTTTCCAGTTTTAAAATTATTAATTAGAAAATTGTTCTGTGTGAAGTTTCTAGCCTCCTATCGGGCGCGTCCCCATGTACGGATCGGAGTAAAACCTAACCGACTTGTCGATGGCTAGATGGAAAATAGAATACCATTCTAGGAATAAAACCAGGTGGTTCCCTGAATATAATAACAAATATGACGGAACCGAAAGGAGTAAGCCTTATGGTGCAGGGAAACGGTTACCCAGTGCCGGCGACTTTAAGGGGTGAGCCGCATTCGGGCTCCCAGTCATCGATATCCAAGGATGGCAATACCTCAGAGGTAATGTACTCTGAAAACCCATTTGGAAGAAGTTCCATAATGACAAGATTACCAACATCAACTAGAAGTGTTGAGATAGAAAATGAAGAACTCCGTGGACAACTGTGCAAGATTGAAAAAATTAAACTAGAAAATGAGAAACTGAAAAATTCTTTAGAAACAAAGGAATCTGAGGAACAGGATGCTTCAGTGTTCCGTAATAAAAATGCTTTGCAAGCTAAGAAACCAGAGGAACAGTGTACTACAGGAAGAAAAGACATACAAAAAAAAAACAGGGCAGAATCTTCTCCAGATGTTGTAGCTACAAACCAAACTTCAAAAACAGGTGTATTAAATCATAATCACCAAATATACCCGAACAGGGAAACCAACCTTCCAAAATTAAGGGAAAGGCACCACCACCAATCAATATTATTGGCGTAACTGACTCCAATCATTACTGAAATCGGTGACTACAGAAGAATACAGAGTTGTAGCACTGAACAATAATATTTGGAAAATCAATACAACAGATATTGAAACTTATAGAGCCTTGGATGCAAATGACAGATGAAGGCAAAAATATGAGGACAAAAACGATCGCCAGATCAAACCCAACCTATACAAAGCAGGATATAATCGAAGACCTTAAACTCCAGGGCTTCAAAATAGAGGATGCGGTAAATATTCTAAAAAAAGAAAAACCCGTAACTGATGTGGGAAATGTTCAGGGAAACATCTCGCCCAAGCTTGTAATTTGACCAAAAATACGCCTCCAATATGCGTAAACCGAAATGAAGAGCATCCCGCTAACTATAGAGGATGTGAAGTAGCCAGGGAACTGCAAAACCTGAGAAACAAAAAACGCCAGACCCCGCTAAACCGTTGTGTGCCCAGTAATAGAACAATGTCCAAAAACTCAGTGGTGGAACTATCACAAACAAGTGCAATAGTAGGCCGAAAAACATACTTACAGATTCTTCAACAGCGGGAAACAAGAACTAACAAGGAAGACGGCCAAAGCCTAGTTCTTGAAAAAATTCTAAAGATTATGGAAGCCTTAAATTTAAGTCTACTAAAACAAGAAAGAAGCCTGCACTCTGATTCTCTAAAAAATAAGATAATGTGTAAACGTGTAAACTTGTGACAAGCAAAGCTTACTTTTATGAGTTTGGAATGTTTTGATATTATTTTAATAGTAAGTCAAATCGAGAAATTGTTAACTCATAAAAGTAAGCTTTGATTTTCACAAGTTTACACGTTTACACATTATCTTATTTTTTAAAGAATCAGGGTTCTGGACGATACAAAAAAAGCGGTTGAATAAGCAAGAAACGGTGAACGATAAATCGCTCGGTTGTAACTTCATAATCGAAGGCGATTTTAATGCTAAAAATACATATTGGGGTTCAAGACTAACAACTCACAAGGTTTAGGAGCTATTTGCAGCAGGTCGGGGTTTAAACTGCGAGTTCTTGTCTGGAGATAAACAAACAAAGGGATATCTGAGAACTATGTACTACTGGAAAACAGTGAAGGAATTTCATCTAACCACACTCCTGTCATTATGACACGCAGTGGTTTCATTAGCAAAAAAAAAATTTGCCTAGGTTAACAAATAATAAAACAAATTGGGATCTCTTCCAGAACCTAGTCGAAGACAATACTGAATTACAAGTACCAATTAAAACTCCGGCACAACTTGATGTTCAATTAGAGCTGCTGAACAACCGTATACTACAAGCAGCGTGACCGAGTACTCATCCTATTCGTAACCAAACGGAAAATCACATCAACTATCCAGTAGAAGTGGGTGATCTGGTTAGAGAAAAACGGAAAGGGCGAAAAATCTGTTTGCAAACAAATTGAAAATGTTTATCAAAGAATTCAAGAACAAATCTTTTAGAGAATACCTACCTGGCCTTTCTGGCAACAAGGACGCTAATTTTTCACTTTGGAAAGCAACTAAATGTCTTAAAGACCTAATATACAAATAGCTCCTATCAAGAATGACGATGGAACTTAGGCTAGAAGTTCCAAAGAAAAGGCTGCATTGTTTGGAGCCTACATTGACGACACATTTCAACCTCTTCCAAGGCAAACAGCTATAGAAAATATAATTGTAGTAAATAAAGTGGATAAGTAAAAGAAAAAACCTCTAAAAAGGGTTAAAAGATGAAATTAACAACAACTTAAGCTCAAAAAAATTCCCTGGTTATGACCTAATCACTGGACTTATAGTTAAAGCACTACCAGAGAAAGATTAAAATTACTGCAAGTAATCAACGCAGCGTTCATACTAAACTACGTTCGAGTTGATAATGATTCTAAAACCTAACTAGCCGCCAAACAAGAAAACAAATAAAGCTACTACTACAGAGGTTAAAATCTGTAATAGAAGTAAGAAAACTCATTCCTCCTTACCAATTTGGATGTATAGAGAGATATTCTACCAAAGATCAAGTGCACAGAATTATAGATTTAATTGAAGATGTTCTGGAACAAAAAAAATGCTCAAGTGTCTTCTTGGACGTATCTCAAGTAACCAACTTGGAGCGAACCAATGGGTTATACTCCTCACACAGTTAGCAACATTTATTATAGATAAATTACTAGATGAATTTGTATTCAATTGTCATATTTGTTAAATAAAAACAAAAAAAAAGGAAGAAAATGGTTCTTTCCATTATCATAACGATTGAGTTCTGCTCAAGAAACAAGATCTTTTCGTTAAAATACGTAACTATAATTATTAATTGGAGAATTTAATGTCGATCTTAGACTAATAATTAAATTTTCCATTTTCATTAAATTTGAATTACGTTGAACGTTTTTAAACTCTGCATACATTTATAGACAAAAATATACAAAATTGCACAAAACACTTACCAAAAATTATTATCACGGCTTAACAAGTTTCAAAAAATCCTTTTGCCTACGAAGTAACCATTTCTGGTCGATACAAAAAAAAATTAAAAAAATTATTAGGGGATACTGCTTTTTTATAGAATAACAACCACATTTCTCCAAAAGCGTCATAAGTTGAGATGTACTGTATCCTTAAACATACACAAATATGTTGTCTACTTAGCAAGATTTTTGGTTTTTCTGTTTAACCACAAACAATTTTCCAAAATCTTTCTAATCTTTCATATATCTAAAGATTTTTTTTTTAATTTTTTTGGTTTTATGTTGTTGTTTATTTTAAAACTGAAAATTTACATATACATATCTTGAACCACTCTTAATCCTAAAAAGAATTTTTGTGTTAATTAAAAAAATACCTAATACCAACTAATACATATTTACAAAATTAAATAAGAAAAAACAAAAGAAATGATATAATTTTAATTAAATAGTGTCTGCATTTGTATTCGGTTGTTGTAGGATGATTTTCGTTTAACAAACACGACCCATTTCACTTACATGACTTTATTACTGTGTGTTACGATGCATAATTATATATGAGAGACGTGTGTTGGGCAAATCTGGTTTGCTGGGAGATTTATTTTTTTGTTTTTTAAATAAAATATGTCTAAACTTAGGTTGGTTGTTCTAACCTCTGTACTCTAATTTATTTATGCCTATTTATTTACCATTTATTTAATTTAATTTAAGTTTATAATAAATTATTTATTTTAATATTTACAAAACAATGTCTAGTAGCATTAATTATTAACTAATAATAATTTAATGTTTTTTTTTATTTATATTTAGCTTTTTTTAAATTTTAATACTTTAGTTATCTTTAATTAAAAATAAAATTATTTATAAATTATTAACATTTTTTTATATTGAATATTTTTATTGATTTTATTGGTATAATAGTGGAATAGTGGCCGATGATCTTGAAAAATTTCCGCTTATAATATTTCAGATCCCTAGGCGCCGTGTAACTTATGTGGAAATTAAAATTCGTAAATATTTTTGCCATATCGATTCTGCAACAGATTTTCAAATAAATAATTTTGCAAAGCGCAAGGATACAATTTGGATTCTGGGCTTAACCAGATGTTTTATTTTAAATTTTGTATTTAAAATATCAACAAAACAATAACATGTTTAATATAAACAAGTTAAAAAGATTAAAAATTATGATATTCACTACAACATAAATCAATTAATGTTAAACCTTGACAAAGGGTAAAATACTCAAATCAATTTTAACTATTTGAAACAATAAAAGGAAGGTGAAAACCATTGTGGCAACTATAACAAATTCTAATTTAAAACTGTAATAAAGCTGGAATAGAAAACTGCTCTCGTGACCTAGGAACTGAATAAATTTTTATTAATAAATAATTTTAATAAAATTTAAAATGCACAAGAAGGCTTTCATTTGATTTGTGATATTTTAAGAATTCTTTCTGAATATTCCAAAATAAAAACTTTTACTAACTATGAACGTAATGTAATTTGGAATAAATACAAAAAACACAGAGGATTAGGATTATCGATGGAAATGAGAACCCCAAACTTCATCTTTGTTTTGTAGATTTAATTTTTAAGGATTGTGGCTTTTGGGAAACTTCCGCCAATGATACTTACTTACGAACAGTCTTTAGCAGCGTGTAAATATAGCATCGATAACTCGAAGTGCTCAGCGTTGTGTGTTGAGTCAAACCTCGAGAATTTAATGATTATCTCATGGGCCGATTTCTATATTAAAATCTCTGGCAAACGTTTCCCACGTTGAGCTGTGATTTGTATAACGGCAAATATAGAAATTCACCATCAAGCGTTCTTTGTCCTTAATGTTGGTTCCGTAATGTTTCCTTTTATATCTTAGGAAATATTTAAAATTGAACCGCCAATATGAAAAAATTTGAAACGAACGAATGCTTAGAATGGTACCTAAACCAACCATTGCTAATAATACCACCGTTAGTAATGTTGTTTGTACTAACCCGTCGACCACTGATAGCCAAAATAGTGGAATGGCAAACTGCATTTATTCTAAACCATGGGTATCTATTGCAATCTCTACGAACTTGGGTAAGTATTTCCCTAACATAAACGAATTAAATATCTGGTTATAAATTTTAATACTATTTTCAGAAAAAATTTTGTTTTCACCAGTGGCAAATGATTTAATATTTTTTGAACCAGTTTTTCCAAACGAGACAAACTCAATTATTAATTCACCGATAGCGGAATATGATTTGGAAAGACTAAAACTCTTTTATGACGCTATAATGAAACCTGTGAACTCAGAAACTTGCTCGCCTTCCTCAAGTTCATTGGACCAAAACCTAACAGTAATTCCAGTGCATGAGCCCGTTTCTTATCATTTAATGCCAAGTACTTCAAGACTAAATAGTGACAATACAGGTAGGTAATATTTTTTTCTTTTGTTAAGCAAATAATATAAAATATAACAATTATAGCACAACAAGGTAATAAAAGTCCATCTGAGGATTCTGAGAACTCGGTATTTGATGATAATGATAATGACCCAATTTATGAACAATCAAATTGTCGAGAAAGCTCTTCAGATAGTGAAAATGATATTTCTGTTGAACAAATGGCTGAAGAGATTAGATTGAAAGACGTATTGGAATAAATACAAAAAATCAAAAATATAGAAAAAATGAAAGAAATTCTGGGAAAGGATACATGACATTAAATGGATTACAAATTTTACAACGAAAATGTAAACCCCTTCCAGTCTGTAGGAAAGAATGCAATAGTCGGATTTCATGGGATGAGCTAAACCAAATATTCAGGAATTATTGGTCATTGGGCGCCTACGATCTCAGAGCAGTATACATTAGCTCCTTAATTGACGTATACAAGAAAAAGTCGATGAAAATCTCTAATTATCCACGTAAAAAAACCGTCAAATTTCTTGCAAATACTTTTTACCTCTCACTAATACTAAAATAGAAACTTGTAAGGAATGTTTCCAAAAAACATTCGACGAAACAGTTAAGTTTTTAACTACAATTACAAATAAAAAATTTAACCAGCCAGAGTTCGTTTCAAAGGACCTGAGGGAAAAACACTGTTCGACCACAAACATGATACCGATAGGTAATAAAATCTATTGAAGATCATATAAATTCGTTTTCGGCGTATCAGTCTCTCTATTCAAGACGAGATACAGAAAAACGATATTTCCACGCCGATTTAAATTTATCGCAGATGTACAAACTATATACCGAAAATAAAACCAACCCAGTTTCCATCTGGACTTACAGCCGGATATTTAATACCATGAATATACAGTTCAAAGAACCCAGCATCGGCGTATGTAACAAATGTGACTTTCCTAATTGCACAATTAAAGCTACAGAAGGTGTTAAATGAACAATTTTGCTAGAAGAGCAACGTATACATCACCAACAAGCTGATTTGACATATGAGGAGAAACGAGTTGATAAAGCCGCCGCATTAATAGATAAATCAAAAGGAATTTATATGCTTGCCCACTCCACTTTTAAATACATCTATATCATTTTACAAGCGAAGTCTCTGGACTTTCAATCTAACCATACATGATTGCGTATCAAATCATGTTGTTAATCATATGTGGCATGAAGCTATTGGCAACAGAGGTGGAAATGAGATCGCTTCGTGTTTATTCAACTATATAAAAACATTGTCTTCATCACTTAATACTTTAACATTTTACAGCGATTCCTGCCCTGTACAAAACCAAAATTCTTTTGTCTCATCTATATTTTTAGTGCTAATGCAACATAATGAACATATCCAAACTATTAATCACAAATTTTTAGAAGTTGGACACACCCACATGGAATGTGATTCAGATCACGGTATCATAGAAAAGCAAAAGAAGAAACCCTCTATTAATATTCATCATCCATACGACTGGTTTCAGTTTGTATGGTCAGTACGTTCGCATAAGCTGAAATGAACTCTCCGCAGTTTTTAAATTTTTCAAACTTAATGAAGACACGTATGGTAGTATTACATTAGTGTTGGTTTTGAGTAATTATAAAATACTAATATACATGTATAAGTATTGTAATATGACGTATCGTAGTATGTATATTAAACACATCGGGATAAATAAAACAAATATTCAAAAATTTTGCGCATCACAGTTCACATCACAGTTCAATCAGTTCGACTTTTGACGAAATTAGATCTAATAATTAATGTGATTTTCGTGATTACAAATAGTATTGTATAATTAAGAGAGTTAAATTTTTCGAAATATTAGTATGAAACGAAATAGACAAGAATATTTTACAAGCTATCGTCGTAGAAAAAATAGTGAAATAAATGAACGGCACCTAGTGAGGCGTTCACAACACCAAGTGGATATTAATAGACCTACAATTCATCTTGAACTTCGCAAATCCACTTACAAGTCGGCTATTTCGGGATCATCAGAATTTTTTTTCCTCAGACACATGATCTTGGACCGCTTTCGTTCACATGCATCCATTGCGCTGTAGTCCACTTCAAAAGTGAGCTTAAATCGAATTGTTGCCACAATGGTAAGTTATCTAATTTACCTACTTCCAACGCACATTTTCCAATTATAATTAAAGAATTATACATTGGTACTGATCGCAAAAGCCGAAATTTCCGTGAGTTCATTAGGCAATACAACAACTCTAACGCATTTGCTTCAATGGGAGCCAATATACACAATATACCTGGCAGTATTTATTGCTTTAAAGTTTCTGGTGAAGTCTTCCACAAAACTGCTGATAACATTCCAATTGACTTAAATTTGAATATGGGAAACGTCCACACTGCTGATGCCTATATTTTGTATGCTGAACTATTTCTTTATGATACTGATACCGCTGTCAATATTCGTATGAATAATCATTATAACTCAGCCTGCCTAAAAGAAATCATGACAACAATTGGTAATGTTTTGCATAACATATCACCATACGCTACAAGTTATCAAAAGCTTCGAGAAGCATTCGAAACCGAATCAGCATATGCTGCCCAAAATAATTGCGAGATAAATAAAGTGTCCTTAGTTTTTTATAGAAATTTACAGGATGATCAAAGAGTGTATAATGCACCTACAAATGCTAATAATGTTGCGTTAATTTATGTTCCCGATCGTGATGGCAACATACCCGCCCAAATCGATTTTGCAGTTTATCCTACCAATAGCAGAAGCATTAAGCGAATTAACTTCCTATCCAAACATTTGGACCCAATGATTTTTCCTCTTTTTTACCCTAATGAAGATTTTGGATGGACTACCAATATACCTCATAATACAACGAACTCTAATATATGTATATAATAGCAATTAGGCCAACTTTAAGCCTATATATAAAATAGCAATTAGGCCAACAATTTTTAACCCTCTTCACTATGGGGGAAAGCTATTTCAGCAGTATATTGTATATGCTTATGCGCGTGTAGAAGCCAATCGCTTAATGTATATTCGATCCAATCAAAAATCTCTTCGTGTTGATTCGTACAAAGGTCTTTTAAATCATATGAATAGCTTTAGTAATGATAACAATGTAAGGATTGGTAATTTATTCATGCTTCCATCTTCATTTACTGGTGGGCCACGCTTTATGCCAAACTTTATCAGGACAATATGGCTATGGTGAGAAAATTTGGGCACCCCGATTTATTTATCACGTTTACGTGTAATCCAGCGTGGCCAGAAATTAAATCGCAACTACATTCATTTCAAAACGCTTCAGATCGCCCTGATGTAGTTACACGAGTGTTCAATCTCAAATTAAAGGAGTTTTTGAACGATATTACCAAAACCCATGTGTTTAGAAAAACATGCAGTTACGTTTATGTCATTGAGCACCAAAAACGTGGCCTTCCACATGCTCACTGTTTATTTACTCTTTGTAAGGAGGATAAGTTAAAATCAGCTGCAGATGTGGACAAAATCATTTCAGCGGAAATTCCCAATAAAATTACACATCCGCTACTATACGATATGGTAATAAAACATAATATACATGGGCCATGTGGAAATTTAAATCCCAATTGTGTTTGCATGGTTGATGGTAAATGTTCTAAACAATTTCCGAAACCATTATGCGAAGAAACCGATAAATCTAAAGAAACTTATCCTAAATATAGGCGACGTCTAAATATAACTTCTGAAGTTATGCCCTCAAATGTTTATGTAAATAATTGTTTCATAGTTCCCTACAATCCGTTTTTGACCTTAAAATATAATGCTCATATAAATGTTGAGCTTTGTTCAACAGTTAAGGCCATAAAATATTTTCACAAATATATTACCCAAGGACATGGTTGTGCTAGAATTGGTGTACAAGTTGATTCTAATAATGATCCCACAGCTGTTGTTGATTTCGATGAAATTTCGCAGTATCTTCACTGTCGCTACATTAGTGCACAAGAAGCTGCCTGGCAACTCCAATAACTTCCAATTCATGGTCAGTTCCATAATATTGTTATGCTATCTGTGCACTTGCAAAATGGGCAGTCAATATTTTTTAACGAGAATAGCATTGAAAATGATTTGCGACGTGAATCTATTGCAGTGACGACTTTAACATCGTTTTTTGATTTAAACTTGAATGATCCAACTGCACATAATCATTTATTTCAAGACATACCGATATACTACATATTTAAAAATAAAAAATGGGAAAAACGATCCCCAAATTCACATCACAGCAATAAAGCTATAGGAAGAATAATAGCAGTTTCACCAAAATATACTGAGCGGTATCACCTCCGACTGTTATTACTTTCGTTTAAAGGAAGAGAAGCTGTTTCCTTCGAAAGCTTAAAAAGTTTTGAAAATGTAGTATATTCAAGTTACAGAGAAGCTGATCGAGCTAGACGTTTGATAAACGATTCTGCAGAATGCCATTTTTGTCTTTCTGAAGCTTCGAAGTATATGCTTCCAAAATCATTACGCTCTCTTTTTGTTACAATTATTTGTCACTGCAATCCTTCAAACCCATTACAATTATTCAACGACTATAAAGATTATATGATTGAAGATTTCATTTATTCTGGTCTAGGGGAAGATGCTGCGTTAACGAACTGCATTATTTCGCTGCGAGATTTATGTGAAGATGTTGGGTTTGATCTCTTTACTGTATTACCAGTACCAAATTCAGAAATATATGCCAACCTTATTACAGCACCACTTTGTATTCCTAACAATGAACCATATCTTTTGGGATAATCTAAACGAAGCACAGCGTATGGCTGCTTCAAACATTTGGTCCTCTATTCAAGGTATAAATTCACAGAAATATTTCTACTTTAGATGGCCCTGGAGATAGCGGAAAGACATTTTTGTACCGAGCATTAATACAAAAACTCAGCACAATTAATAAAACAACATTATGTATTGCTTGGACTGGAAATGCGGCAAATCTTCTGCCACAAGGTATGCCTTCATATTCTGCCTTTGCACTGCCTTTAAACCTTGACTGCGTTAAATTTCCTCAGTTATCAAAAAACAAAAGGAAGTTACTAACATCAATTGATTGCCTTATATGGGACGAGGCACCTATGGCACCTGCAGTTGCTCGAACGAGAACTTAAACGAAAACAAATGTGAAATAATATTATTTTTCTACGAGAGTGCAGTAACCTATGCTTTCGACTATGATTTTTGAATTAAAATTATATAAGAAAAGGATGCATTGCACAAATCGTGTTGCAATTTTCATTACACAACGGTTTCTCAATTACAACACGATTTTGATGAAAACCCAAATGTTTTAATGATATTGTGATCGTTTATTCGTTGATCCGGACAAGTTTGTTATTTTTTATGTTGCTAATTATTTATAAACTATAAATATTACAGGACTATTGTATCGTATAAAAAATAGCGTGTATAACTCGTGTGAAAACGTGTAATTGCAATACTCAAATGATTGCAGCCCTCGCTATCGCTCAGGCTGCAAATTTCACTTTCATATTGCAATGGCTCGTTTTCTCCACTTGTTATACAAAATACTATTAGGCGACCACTCAGTCATTACAGTGGTAATATAAAGAAAAAATGGAAACAATTGTCGATTAAATTAAACAACCACGTAATACAGCAAAAATATAGTGTTAAATATTTTGGTTTAAATCTAGATCAGTACTTATACTTCACTAAACATACTAATATGCAGTTGCAAAAAGCAAGAAATATGTTCGGAAGCCTCGGCAAGTTATTCTTCAACAGGAATATATTTATCAAGACTAAAATAGTCTGCTATCAAACACTAGTAAGACCAGTGTTAACATATGCGTGCCCAATATCGTTTAATTTGAGTGTTTGAGTGCCAATACAGAGAAATTACAATAGATATCCGAGAATAGATATCTTCATATTAAATACAATACGAAATCATATTAAAAGATCATTATACAATACCGAATATTCTATGATCTTGTCGCCGTACTTATTACCTGACATTACCCAGACGTATTGCTTCGAGCAACAAATTCCGGCACCAGAAAACTTTGCTGCGATGGCTTACAATAATGTAATCCAATCAATGGATGGTACACCAATAATATACCACACGAAATGAAACACAAACGATAAAACTATTAAAATAGAAGATATAAATAACGTAGGATTAAGGCGATACAAAATGGACTTATCGAACAGATACAAGTTCTGGTGGAAAGACCAATCAATGGGATAATGATATAACTTTATTTTATTTGTATACTTAAGAACAAATGAAAAATAAGAAACAAATCCTACTATCACACAATTTTAATGAGTCCTGAAATTGGGCATATTAAAAATCAATTATAAAATCATAGTTTTTTTTTCTAAATAGTTTTTAAGACTATAGTAAAAAAAAAAGAATTTTTAAAAAAATTTGGATTTGGTATAAAACAAAAAAAAAGTCGTTTTGTTAGTAAAATCGTCATTACCAAGAATTATGGGAATATCACACTGACAACGAACCGCTTCAGAACTGTTCAAATATTTTGGCAAATTCCAGGATTTCTTGTAAGCGCAAAATTATAAAAAAATTTGTTTTTCACACACAAAATTTTATGCATTCAAAATTTATAACACGTTTTCCAGAAAAAATAAAATTTTAATTGGACAAAATCTCGAAAATTGGTTCCACAAATCTCAACAAAAAAATGCTAAAAGTGGATGCAAAATTTTCTCTGCTAAAATTATTTGACACCACGGTGGTTTGGCATCTATAGGGAGGGGGGGGGGGGCAAAGTTGAGTAGATTAATCTACCAGCTCTGTAACCTGCCAGTAGGGTGCGCATCACGTGAGCTGTTCTGGTCATGCCATTAGGCAGTTGCGTGATGGATACAATTGTGTAAGGGGTAACCTGTTCACAATTCGCAAGTGTACGTGCTGCCTCCTCGTGCCAACCACTGATAACTAAGGCCACTTGGCACATTTTTGGCCATTTGGCACAGGCTAAAGTACAGCGCTAAAGGAGAAAACCTTGACAAAATCCCTAATCTAAGTTGGAACAGCATATGCCGAAAGATGAATGGCTGATAGGTTAATCAACCAAATATGCGGACTCTGGATACCAGGCACCCTCCAGTTTTATTTAGCCTTCCTGTAGTAAAGCTGGGTGACCTACAGGCCATTTGCAATTCCCAGCAACTCGTAAGAGTAAAATCAAACGGAATACGGGGCAGGAGTAGGAATATACGGGAGTAGGACAGCCCTTTTGAAGTCCTTGGGCTCCAATGCTACCGTCTTTGAAAGAGGCAGTATTGTCAGGTTCATTAAGAACCTGAATATTGACTGGACGGATAATTAAGCAGGGCCCAGCACAATAGGTCTTTTAGGTCGCAGTTCTAGGTGGCTGATCGCCCGCATGGCCCTCCAATAATAATAATAATTTTTGACACCACCTTGAATAAGCCAATCAAACCATCTCTATTGAGTTTACAGATGTATTTTAAAGAAGATCTGAATCACTTCCTGTGTCGCCTCGCTGATGTAAAATTTTGATTCTGTGAACTAACATTTAAAAAAATTTGATTTTCTTAAGTTTTTTAAATTTAAATCAGTCGTATTCTAAATCTTTTCCATGCGTATATGCAAATTTTTATAAATTAGTCAGCAAACCTGCCTATGTTTTCGAAAATTGAGCCTAAAATAAAACTATGGACTATTGTTGGTTGCACCAAATTTTTCTGATTTTGCTAAAATTCAACTTAGCAACTTTCCGAAGTGTTTGTTTTGCTATTCTAAAACCAGGATTATTTTAAGAATTCCAAAAAGTTCAAATCTAGTATTTTAATAGTCGAAGTGGCGAAGTTGTTTACAATTACATTAATAACTGTGGTAAAATGGTGGGAATCTTTCTCTTGAAACCTCGCAATACGAACCTCAGGATGTAAACAACAATCGGTTCAGAATTATCTTATTGCTAGAATTTTATATCTCGGTCTTCTAAAATTGACCTCGGCATTGCAAATGATTTAATTTGGTTCATTCATAGAAAGATTTTTTTTTTCTTTGAATTCCTAAAACTACAACATTTCAAAAGTATTCTCTGAAAATTGTAGACTAATCGGAGTATTATTTAAGAAAATATATAACTTTGAGCGGATCCGCCTCAATTTGTTATTTACAAAATACGATGTTATTACGATACAATGTGATCGTGGTTAAATCATACTATGATCATAAAAGAGAGAAAATTAAAACGAAATCGAATAATAATAATGAGATAGAGAGAAAACAAAAAAGAAATCAAAATATTTTAATGAGCGCAAAATGGATAAAAAAGTTTCAAGAGAAGCAAGAAAGGAACATGCCAAGAGCCAAGAGTCAAAAAAAGAAAGCAGATTTTTAATCCAAAAACTGCGGAAGCTGCCGATGGCGGAGCGAGCGCATCAGCAAAAAACCTAAAGCATCAGGACGAATATCATGTGGCAAAAACGGATGCAGTTGACTATCGAATTATAAATTTTGTCACTGTTTTTTCGGCGATCACAAGCCTTGTTAAATGTGCAAAGTGTGATGGTAAAATGTCTTTTGGCATAGCAAGCGAATGTCGTCTTGGTTTTCAAATTTCTGTTGTGTGTGATAACTGTGCTCCTGAATACACACCATCGAGTTATTTAGTACGACATTCTTTTGAGATAAATCGAAGATTTATTTTAGCAATGCGTGCGATAGGCGTTGGTTTAAAAGGTGCAACAAAATTTTGTGGTTTATTGAACTTACCGCCGTTTTTAGCTAAATCTACGTACACCATAATACTGAGCGATACATGTAAAACGAGTGAAAATATGGCTGAATTTTTCATGAGAAAGGCTTGTCAAGTAGAAATTGACTTGAATTCTACTAGCAGTACCAGTAAGAATACCAATTTGACAGTATCTGGTGTTGGAACGTGGCCCAAACGCGGATTTTCATCTCTGTTTGGTGTCGTATCGCTATTGCAAAAAGTTCTTATTGCAAGGCTTGTGAATTGCGGAAAGATAAGAAAACACTGCTGAGTATAAAGAATGGTATGCATCATGTATGCTGTTGTTGAAATGTTTCGTCGTTAAGTGAAAAATCTTGGAGTGAGATTTATAAATTACATCGAGGACGGAGACTCGAAGACTTACTCTGGCATTCTTCAAGCTGCTCTTTATGAAAAAACGGTTTGTCGAAGAAAGAATGCGTTGCTCTCGTTGAAAAACGAATCGATACGCGTCGGCGTCGATGTAAAAAGAACAACAAAAGACTCGGTGGTAAGGGAAAACTTACTGACAATATAATTGATAAATTGTCTGAGTATTTTGGCAAGGCTGTTCGTGATAATTGTGGTTCTATTAAGAAACTGAAAAATGCCATTTGGGCTACGTTCTACCACAAAAGTTCAACCGACGCAAAGCGGCTTCATCACGGAAATGCAGGCAAAGGCTAATGATAATTTACGCTCTTTCAAACACGATTACAATGCCACCCCAGATAAAATATTAGCTGCAATAAAACCTATTTATGAAGATCTTACGAAAGATGAATTGTTAGAAAGATGTATTAGAGGATTTATGCAGAACAGCAATGAAAGTTTCAACCAAAGTGTTTTGAAGGTCATGCCGGAAACCTTACCTATCAGGTTTACCACTGTCAGCATAGCCGCTTACATTGCTACCTTCATCTTTAACGAAGGTACATATGGTACATATGGATTGTTAACAGTTTTTGATGTTATGGAGATTAAGTTGGAACCACACGCCCATGCATTTGCCAAGGTGGATGACTCTGCTCGAGTTCAATTAGCCAACCTATACGTTCGCTGGAAAATACGCGAGAGGCAAGGATATCTCAAAGGCGGAAGAAAATCGCTGCTGCTGCAGCTGCTAAGGCGAAGGAAGGAACAGTTTATGGTCCTGGAATAGACAATTCAGTGTAAATCCAAAAATAAATTTTGTATCTAGTCGGTGATCACCCTAACTCCGTAACAGCTTTACCGATCACTTCAAGATTTGTATCGCTTATTCTATATATAATTGTCCGCCGGATGAACGAAGGATTTTTTTTCTGCGACGAATATTTTTTATTTTATAGCCGAAAATTTTGGTCGAAAACAAAATTATGGCTTTGACAATCCGCCATTTTGTAAAAAATCAAATTTTTTGGAAACCCCTCGTTCAACCGGAGCATAATGTGATATACTAATGATCCCCGTAATCATTTTAATTTCAGATGATCTAATGATGAGCAGCAGTGATAACCGCAAAACACCTTTATTGTTTGGACCCCTCGCGGATTGCCTGTATCTTGCTTATTTATTACTATTTTGCTAGACAAATTTCTTTGTAACTTCTTCAAATATATGTTATTTGTATAGAAAAACATCTGTCAATAATTATTATAATTTGTCTTCAAAAAAAAAATCTCAAAACAAAAAAACGTTTTTTTTGGTGTTATGACTGGCTCTAACACCTTAAGCAACGAGGATTTTAAGATTAAGAAATTTCGTTTCATTTTACCTACTCCTCTTATTAGGTGCCAAGACAATAAACCGTCTCTGTTGGTCCTGTTTCATTCGTTGATGACGAAATCAATTTTATTGGCAGGTCTTGCATTCAATATTATTCTGCCGAAGAAGAAAAGAGCCAGTCAGCTTTAGTTGTGCTGTGTAATAAAAGCATGAGATTGGTGGATGTGTTTATTGTTTTGTTTTGAATGGTTCATAATTCATTCGATAGATTGTAATTAAGCGATCCTTGATGAATTGCGTAAGACGGATTAGTATGCATTGATTTTTAGTTGTATTTTTGTTTAGGAAGAACTTTGATAATTGCAAATTGCATTGCATATGTAAATTCATTCCAAACCATTGAGTACTCTACTTGAGTTACTAAACTAGCGTGAATCATCATGGAACAAACTACCAACCCCTAATACCATTTGTCATACCAATAAAATCAACAAAAAAAAAAAAAAATTTAAATTTACATTTAATTAGATCATCATTAATTTAGTAAAAATCACAATCACATTTACGTTTATTAATTTATAATTAATAATAAAATTTTTAAAAATACAAAAACAAAATAAAATTTAATCTAATTTAACAATACAAAATAAATTTTACGGCTTATAAAATTTCATCTACTATTGAAATAAAAAATTATTTTAAAAATATTAATTATTACCATTAAAATATAATTTAAATTAAATGTTGATACTACCATTGCAATAAATGATGTTGTTAATGATGGTGATGGTGCGGATGATGAGACGGGCGGTTGTCGAACAGGGGTTGCTTCCCGCGATAATAAATTATCATGTTCGCCGCGATCCCATTCGTCTGGAAAATTTCCAATTAAATTTTCACTATACTTTGAATTGCTACGACTTAATTCTAAAATTTTTACGGTTTTTGGTGATAAAATTTCTGTGAAGTACATAAATAAGAAATAAAAAAAAAGAAAAACTTTTTATTATTTATTGGGGTCACCAGTATAAATTATTGATTTATTTATTTATACACATCCATACATACATACATACATACATACATAGCAAAACGATAGATAGTGTGACAAACATTATTTTTTGTTGTTGTTGCTGTCGGGGTTAATGAAAAATAAATAAAACTTTATGAAATTTGAGCAGTGAGAGTGTACGACTGGATAGTGTTTTGTTGGGGGTTATAAATGTTATTTTTGTGAAATTTATATTTAATTGGATGAATTTAATTGTGTGGATAATAAATTTTAAAGTAGAACAGGGGATTTTCTTATATATAGTGGAGGATGATATTATATTTAATGACACTATATTTAGAGTTATTTGACAGTTGCGGTAAAGTGATTTATCGACTAAAGATTATATAAAATTCATAACAAAAGCCAGCCTTATTATTTTGGGAAAAAATCAATCGGTGAAGAGAGGCAATTAATTATAAGTTTAATAGTGGATTATTTGAGCGAAACCAGATATCTTATATGTATTTTAAAAAATTAAATAAGATTTTTAAGGGAATATAACCTAAATCGGAATTAAAATACGAAATATCTTAGTTTAAACTATTTTCCACAAACCTTTACCGATATCATTGAAAAGGATAATATGAGTTTTTGCAGAGCCCAACGATAGTTTTAAAAATAATTTACATTCTTCGCCATGCCTTATTCTCGCCGAAATTGGTGGAAAGGATTGTTTTTCTTGAGAAGCAATTCGAGCTTTATAAAAGGCGGGATGAACGGAAAAA
This sequence comes from Tipula vernalis, assembly GCA_958295665.1. Lineage (NCBI taxonomy): Eukaryota > Metazoa > Arthropoda > Insecta > Diptera > Tipulidae > Tipula > Tipula vernalis. The sequence continues at coordinate 168,819,000 of OY282558.1, read as the reverse complement.
TCAAAGGGTGTTGATGCTTTACGGTATTCCAGATACGGTCAACATTTATGATCACCTATTTTTGACAAATATTGCTGTTGAGGTGGGTGTACATAACTTAAATGCTGACGATATTAAGGATGTTTTTAGGATACATAGAAAGAATCGGGGAGGTCCGTCAGTTATAAAGGTTAGCTTCTTCAAGCAGTTGAAGAGGAATCATTTTATGGCTACTTATCTTAAGTACTTAAAGAATAAACCATTATGGGTTAACCCAAAATCGAGGATTTACATCAATGAATATCTGTCTAAGGAAGCCAAGGACATTCTAGTTAAAGCGAAATTGATGAAAACAACGGGAAAGTTATAAAATGTGGTTATAAGAAGAGGTATGGTAGCTATTATTGCGGTAGCTAATGATAGACCGAAAATTGTGCGATCTGCAGAAGAATTGGTTCAATTTACAAAATAATGGTTTAGATGGTTGATTCAGTTGAACATTTAGTTATTGGTCAATACATATCTTGTACAGTATGTGCATGATTAGTTTATATATTTTGTTCTTATAGCCTTATCTTTGAGTACATTTAGTGCATGATTAGTGCATGATTAGCCTAAATTTTGTTCTTAGCCTTATTCAGTTTAGTTATTAAATATGTATTATAAACTTTTGAATTTAGTTATTAAGTTAATCTTAAATGTAGTAGTTGATAGTTTTACAGTCTTCAGATTTTACAGTTTATCTTATATATTATTATTATTTTTTTTTTTTACTTATTTTCTTTACCTATTGTTTTTTCATGCATTGTATACTGGTTTGTCATTGTAGTTATGATTATGAGCTTTTTTAATAGTTTACCTAGCATTTCCCCGTTAGCGATAAATTGCTTGAATGTATCTCATATTAATGCGCATAGTGTTTCGGCGAATTGAATGATTGATTGATTGATTGTGAGTGTACGGCCAAGCATTATAGCAAGTCTCCCGGACTCCCGGGCACACACCGTACACCCGTTTACACATAACAAAACCGAAGGATAGGATAGGATTATTAGTTGGGACAGACTCGACCCGGTTACAGACACCAATGCGATCGATAGTTAGTAAATAGACGGCACAAAAGACAACACAATCTAACTACATTTTTAGATGATTATTTCTCTGGAATCCAGGGCCGGATACTCAGGACTCCCTAAATCCTAAATCTAAAACAGGGCTTAAAAAGTATTAATTATTAATGTTGTAATTTCATCCTTGTCCGTCTTTCATTAATTTACCTGATAAAATATTTAATAAAATTTTAAAATAACAGCGCTTATTTCCTTATTAATGGTCCTTATATATCCAATTAAAAATTATTACTTACTGCAACAAGAATTAACATAAACATTAAACCGTTTAAACATAAAATTTTACTTAAAACTAATCAGAAATTTCCTACCGATTAAGAAAAGAAAGAATTCAATTATTTTATAAAATTTATATAAAATGATTAACATGATAATATTACAGCACCACAATACATAGATTTATTAATAATTCAATAAATCAATTAGGTACTATAAGTATATTAAGAATCAACAAATAAAATTAACATACAAATTCTCAGACGACTCTGAAAACTAAATTTAATTAATAAACATCATAATAACAAATTTTATTACTTAAATAAATAATTATTATAACAGGATCTTCAGTATTCCCGAGCACACCTCGTACATCCATTTATCTATCCCCAGCCGAAGGATAAGAATAAATTGTTAGTAATTATATAGTAAAAATAGTTAGCACAGGACAACACAATTTCTAAACTACAGCTTATTCATTATTTGTTAATCCTGGAGGGTTGATTCAAACTAAAATTTAAATTTGAAATTCGGGATTAATTTTGATCCCTATAATATTGATTAATTCTAGAACTATGTTTATTCTGAAAATTGGATCATTTATTAGTAAATTAAAAAAGAGATCCCTTTAAGTATTTTAAAACTAAATTAATTAAAATATATTAATGGACAAAACAGAATATATTACACATTACAAAAAATTAACATTTTATGGATTGAGAGTGTACGGCCAAGCATTATAGCAGGATCTCCCGGACTCCCGGGCACACACAGTACACCCATGTACATATAACAAAACCGAAGGATAGGATAGGATTATTAGTTGGGCCAGACACGACCCGGTTACAGAGACCAAAGTGATCGATAGTTAGTAAATTAATAGTACAATATATAATAAATAGATTAGCACAAGACAGCACAATCTAACTATATTATTAGATTATCATTTCTCTGAAATCCAGGGCCGGATACTCAAGGCTCCCTAAATTTAAATCGGGACATAAAATTATTAATGTTGTAATTTCTCCTGTCCGCCGTTCATTAATTTACCTGTTAAAATATTTAAGAAAAATTTAAAATTACTAAGCTAAGATTACAAAAACCGCGCTTATTTCATTTTTAATGGTCCTTCTATATCTAATTAGTTAATTATTACGTACTGCAACATGAATTAAAATGAACGTTAACAACTATTTTAAACATAAAATTTTACTTAAAACTAATCAGAAATTTCCTACCGATCAAGAAAAAGAGAGAAAATAATTAAAAATTCAATTATTTTATAAAATTTATAATAAATAATTTAAAAATGATAATGTTACAGCACCACAACAGCCTAAAATCATCAATAATTCAGTTAGTACTATAAGTAGTATATCAAGAATGAACAAATAAAATCAATATATAATTTCCCAGGCAATTCTGAAAATTAATTTTAATTAATAAATCACCATAATATTAAAGCTAATTCTGAATTTCAGGATTAATTTAATCTCCATATGAAAGATTGATTCTGGAACTATGTTATATTCTGAAAATAGAATTATTTATTAGCAAATTAAGGAAGAGAAACCTTTAAATATTTTTAATCTAAATTAATTATTATATATTAATGAGCAAAACACAATATATTACATAGAAGAATTACAAAAATTAACATTTTATGAAATTGCCTATGTAAACTCTCCCACTTCTAAGCTAAAATTCCAAAAGAATGTTTAAAAATTTTAAATTGTTAAGTTATAATTTAAATTCACAGCACTTGTTCCATTAGTTACCATTCTCCTGTAAATAGTTAATTAATTGTTTACCTACTGCAACTAGATTTAAAAATAAAAGTTGAAAATCTATATTTAACCATACTATTAAATTTAAATTAATCGGCAATTTCCTACAAATCTAGAAAAAGGAAATTAATAATGTAGAAATTAATTATTTATTTATAAAAGTATATAATATAATTTAAATATTGATCATAATACTGCGCAAAAAAGTCTAGAATATCAATAATTTAGTTAAGTACTACATGTACCTATATATGATATTTACTAATAAAACACAATTAGAGTTTCCCAGGTATCCCTGAAAATTAAATTGCTTTACTACATAATTAATAGAAATTAACTTATATAAATTAGTTAGTGATAAATAAAATAAAATAGATAACACAAGAACAATACATTTTCTACACTACATAACTGCTGCTTGAAGTTTCTGGATGTTGAGCGAGAATTCACCAATATTTCTGTAGCTTGGAGACGATCTAACAATTATATATAATTATATATACTTAATATCAACTGGACCATCAGACAAAAATACCCGAACAAACTTTGACACTTTGATATAATTAAATTAAATTAAACTAACAAAAAGTATTGAAATATTTTCATCAATACCTCAAATAATTTTGCAATGCAATGCAGTTTACAATATCATATAAAAGGGAATTTCCCTTATCCTAGATAACGTACGATGCTATTCATTTAATTACTATAATATTTCAATCTATATACATAAATATTTATCGAAATAGCAACATTAATATAAATTACAATTAAATACCAATAAAGTGATTGATTTTAGCAGAAGATAATTTTTGATAATTGCAACGACAAGAAACTTATCAAAATAAATTCCTACAATATGTAATATCAAACGGTAGCATCAGTTTCAAAAAAAGAAATTTATTGAAACCAAATCAACATAAATAAGCAACGTTGTAAACGCCCACGACTTTAACTAAGTCGACTGAGCGGTAATTTGCACGAGTAGCAAAATCAGCTACCCCAAAATCAGCTCCAATGATTAATCCCGGATGTCATCCAAATATTTATGTCTGATAGTGTACATATTCAATTGATTTGCTTCAACTTAGTCATTTTCGCAACCCAAAAATAAAACTTATAAAATATTAGACTACCTAAATAAAAATCCAATTAGTATCATTTACCAATTGAAGAGATCACCGCCACCAAAAACCTGAACCTAATCAATAATTCAGAAATTTATCTCTTTATTAATAAATAAATACAAATATGTATGTATATCCAAAATTTTAACTCGTTCACGGACCTCATTCCCTGCCAAATCAAGCATGCAAAGTAAATAAAACAATAAATAAATGCAATGAAAATTAACCCTTACTTTCTTAAAAATGTATCGATGTGTCATATACGTAATTATGACGATTATGTGTACATCCCACCATCTAAATTTCAATAAATCTATTAAGACAACCATTAAACTCAAAAATCAAATCTTAACTTAATTTAAACCAACATTTCTAAATTCGCATTTCATTTATCTATTTATTTATTTATTTAGACAATGTATAATTTATAATATTAATTAAATTAATTAGAAAACAATTTGATTCATTATGTAATACCCTGTAAAAAAAATTTATTAATCCTATCTAAATAAACCGTTCAAATGAATTGTATAAGACAGCTCCCAATTCCAATTCGACTCATACCAATTCGATTATACAAAGTATAAAAATCCTATTTGAGTCGAATATACAAATTCCACTGCGCTTACACAATACATGATTTCAATAATAGCTGCACTTTGTTGAGAAAAAATTAATTCGAATTATTTTGGAGTTATTTTTTTTCTCAACAGAACAAGCCGCGAAATATTTTTTCGATTTAATTTTTATATTCTATGTTGGTATTTCTTCGGTTTTTCATTCAAGCAGTTACGTATTTTATTTGTTCGAGCTCGAATTAAATAATTCAAATTTTTTGTTCGAATTATTTAATTCCTGTCACGTGCAATTGTTGTTGTAAATTTCTCAACAAAATACGGCTAATATCATAGTTGTTTCGTGAGTACACAAAAACACAAAGAGATTAATACACCTGCATTCAAGTAACAAAATCCTATATACTAAAACCAAAAACCAAAATCTTCTATAATAAAAGTCATGAAAATTCCATACATATGAAATAAAAAAAATCAGGTTCTATGTGTATTGGTGTATGTGTTAGTTAACTAAGTATAAAGGTGTTGGTGTAGAAACAAGAAAAAAAAATTCAAATTTACGTTGAATTGTTAGTGTAACTAATACAGCCAAATCTAGTGTAATCAATAAATGTATATGTCTGTAAAAGAGAGTTTCATGACTTTTATTATAGAAGATTTTGCAAAAACATACTAAAACCACCAACACACATTGACGATAAATATTTTCTACCATCTTTCATGTGCGTATTAGTAGGCCTTATAGTACATATAAACACACTTAAACTATGTAACGCAAAAAATTCTCTTTTTGTTGTTGTTTGTGCGTTATAATCAAAAACATCTATAATTCCAAGCCAAACTATTTTTTGTCATTGCCTGGTAATTACTACTGAAGGTAGTATTGGTGACTAAATGATGACGGCAACGTCGCATATTACTTTACATTTATTTTCATACAAACACATATTTACTTTTTATTTGTACACTCTTGACAAAAATATTGTACCTTTTTGAATTCATTTTTGAATTTAATAAAAAAATTATTAAGACAATTTAAATTTAAAAGGTGTCTTAATATTAAAAATCGAATTGTGTCTTAATATTTTAATATTTAACATGTACGAGTAGTAAAGCATTAAAATATGTACGCTTATTCGTATTTTTTAACACAATGAAATGTGCCATTTTTTGGTCTAGAGTGTAATAAAAATAGGTTAGGTTAGGTTATACATCTTTTTCCTTATGTCAAAAACTATGTACGAGTGGCCCTTGTTATATAAAAATATATTTTAACAGAGCACTCAAGATTAAAGACGTAAGTAATTTGTTTATATTCTCAATTTCACGTCTAATAACCATATTATTGCAGTCGGAGCTCGATAATTTAACGTGTCATGAGTACAAAAACGAATCGGAGAAGTACAATCTGAGCAGCCAACGTGTATACATAAGAAGCTACTGACCGAGCTCGATATTTATGATCGTATTGTGCGGTTCAAAAATTATATTGTAGCTATCATGAATAAGGATTTAGTTCCGGCCAAAGTTATGGTCCCGTTTTTGGGCGTACGTACAACAAATCAAATCGACGATGTCACAAAGTTGTCACGACAATAATGTGTTTTGTTGTAGAAGATTTAATACTCTGTCTGTTAATACTTTTGTGGCAGTTGATGTATTTTTTTAAAATTATAGTGAGTTGATTAAACGAGAACCTGGAACTTGAATGAGATGCTGATCACGATATGGCCGACTATATCTACGACATTTAACGAGTGAATTAGTTTTTATTGTGGTATTTTAAGCGTTTTTGACATATTAACCGTTTATGATGAGGATGTTGTCCAGGTTGAAAATGTCCTCACTAAAATGACACTATTAATGCCGTTAACGGCGGTTGTTGTTATATCTCAAAACTTTATTCCTGATGAGAATTTAATTTGGTGTCCTGAACAATTGATGACAGCCATTCGGCGCATGAGTTCATTATCTCCCAGTATCGTATCGTGAATTATCACATATGTACATCAAGAGTAACTGATCAATTCGGACAATTGTTGCAACTGAAAGTGGTAACTACTAGTATTTTTGATTTACATTAATTTTGTATTAAATTCATGTTATTCCAGATTCATCTTGTTAACGAAATATAGTCCACTAGTTACGCCATTTGTCATGTACTTCTCTTTCCATTCACGGGCTTTGGAGATTGTTGATTTTTTTCGTTTGATTGCGAAATGGATATGCGAAAATATGGGAATCCAGATTGGCAGCTCACTAACAGTAATGAGGAGGAACAAATTACATCACAACCAGTTTGCCAAACGAATCAATATACGCAGGTTGAAAATGGTAAGACTGAATTATCACTGGTTCATTTCACCATGAAAAATCTGCAATAGAAAATGCCAAGTGGGGCCCGCCATTTTGTGCAAGGATTACGAAAACATGCTCTACAAGACTTGAATATAACGCGCAGTGGTGGAGGTTTCAATACTAATAATAATACGGCGACGGCCCAAAGCAAACAAATTGGTGGTGAACATTCTTTGATAATTCAATCGATTTTGCGAACGAACAACGTTGGATCAACAATGTGTCTATCCATATTCAGTCCACCTGGATATTTACCATCAAGTATGGTGCACACTCCGCTGAGCAATATTCACCAACAGAGTCTGATACATTCGCGGCATTCGGATGACTTCGATCGTGTGAAATTATGTTAATTTTGAATAATGCGAGCACGAATACACTACGAAGTACACTGCATAAGATTGCAAAGCACCAAAAAAATTCATAGCTCTTGGCGTGTAGATCCATTTAATAAATTTCGTGTAGGTAAATAAAATAAACAACAAGGTATAATTTTTTTAAATATATTAAAGAAGTAAAAGCCGTATGGAAGCACATTTCTTAGTAAACTATTCAGTTAGTGCTTCCATTAGGCATAAAACCTTTCCCAATGAACATGTAATTAACAAAATTATAAATAAATAATTCAATAATTAATTAAAATAAATAATGAATTTCATTTAAACAAAAAGGTCAGTCTTCGTTCAGTCAATTATTTCGAATATGACGAATGACAGAATCACAGAACCATTGTTGTTATTGTAATTGTTTTATTTTCCAACACAAAACCTACCCATAAATACAAGCATAAATAGCTTTCGTTTTATTTGATATTATTATACGGCGTTGCCGTGATGTAAATTGTTGTTGTTTCCTATGTATTTTTTTTTTCATATTTCATAGCACAATACCAAAACAAATTAGATTAGTGTTGGTTAGTTTTTTTATTGAAGGCTTTTTATTGATATGTACACAACTAACACTATGGGCAGTAGTCACTTTGTCCCTTTAAATTTCGTATAGTTCGTCTTGGAATTATAGATGTTTTTGATCAAAACCAACGTAAAGATTGTCTATCTCGTTGTTGTTTGTACTGTATAATACAAAAACCAACAAAACCACGCACACTTCCTTCACAGAAATCGTGCAAAGAGAAAACGACACAGCTACATATTACACAAACATATTTATGGCCCTTTTATATACTAAATTATAAGTATGTATTAGTGCCTTAAAAATAAAATCTAATACCAAATTTATTGCGACTTATTTTATATACCATAATTTAAAATTAGTAATTAAAAATTGAAATTTGATTGTATTTACAATCCACAAAATATCAAATCATGCACTTTTAATTTTTCTATCTACAAAAATAAAAAAAATAAAAAACATTGCCTGACAAATGCATCCCGGTGGATTGCATTTTCCAAAATTACACTTTAGTTTAATTATTTTCACTACACATTACACTAAACTTGAATTTAATTAGAATTAAATTTAAAATTTAAAATTAAAATGTATATGCATATGTATATAAAGTATATACATATTAGTACATAAGAAACAAAAAATAAAAAGAAAAGAAAATTAAATTAAATTAAATTTTTGAAGAGGATAGAAAAAACACGTCCATCCTCTTTGAATGCGCATAGTGTTTCGGCGAATATTGATAAATTGAGAATGGAATTTAAGCACATTTCCCATCATATTCTTGGAGTATCTGAATCTTAAATCATCGCATACTTTTAAAAGTGTTGAAATAGATGGGTATAAGTTGCTCAGGAATGATAGAATGGGAAGAAGAAGTGGTGGAGTTGCGTTCTATGTACGTAGTGACTTTCTTAAATACCAACGTATTATCATGTGAAGATACTTTACTGAGACTTTAGAGTATCTAACAATTGAATTTAGTATTAATTCTTTAAAAATAGTTGTTTGTGTTGCTTATATGCATGTTTGGGACCTTCCTCTTAATGAATTGAGTGAGCTGTTGTCTAATTTAGTTGTGGATTTTGATATGGTTATTTTGGTGGGTGACCTTAATACTGATTTTTTAGACAGGGTTGAAAGCCGTGAATAAAGAAATATCTTTTATTCACTTAATTTGCATACAACGCAAACTCAACCAACAAGAGTTTGTGATACTACTGAAAGATTCTGGATTACATTGTTTCTAACACCCAATTAGAAACATCTAATTTTCATCAGTCACCCTTCACTGATCATGACCTTATATCAATTGACTTTAACATACCGGTTCAATCCAATGATGAGATTAAGTTTGTGCGCATCTATGATAATATGGATTTTCCCAGCCTTCATTGTGATATACTTAATGTTGATTGGACTGAATTGAGTAGAATTGATACAATTGATGGGAAGTTTGAGTTTTTATATGATAAAATCTCGACATGGCTGCATCAGTATGCTCCCTTTAAAATGATTAAGAAAAAACTCAAGCCTATCTCATGGTTTAGCTATGCTATTAAAAATAAAAAACAACTTGTTGATATGGCTAAAAATATATGGAAACGATCTCGTTGTGAGGAAGACAAACGAACCTATAAATGTTATGAAAAAGAACTTAATAAGATGATGAGATCGGCTAAGAGAAAGTTTTTGCGTGATAAGTTGGATCCCAAACTTGGCACTAAATTATTGTGGAGGAATTTGGACAAATATAGGTTTAAAACCAAGGATTCAGCTTAGGTTGTTTCTAAATTTTCTCCTTATGAACTTAATGAGGAGTTTGTTAAAGTGCCAATAATGAATCTGGTGCAGCATTCGGAGACTGGGACCTCTTTTAATAACTCTAATTGTTTCAATTTTAATATTATGTCTGATGACGATGTTCTTAAGATAATAGGCTCTCTAACGTATAATGCAATGGGTGCTGACAATTTACCACTAAGATTTTTAAAAATTATAGCTCCTGTGATGGTACCTCATTTAACGTATATGTTTAATAGTATTGTGGAACATAAATATTATCCTAAAGTGTGGAAAGTTAGTAAAGTTATTGGGCTACCTAAAGTTAAGGAGCCTGCATTAGTGTCCGATGTGAGACCTATTGCTCAACTCTCAGTTCTTTCAAAAGTGTTCGAAAGAATTATTTCTGATCAGATTTGTGGCGGTTCACGCATTTATGCATGCGTTCGCCGCCACACGGTCAGAACGGACGCAAACGGAAACACCTTACACATAAAAGGACAAGTAAACTTACTGTCTCTTCCATGTGAAGCGACAAACAAAATAAAATTAAAAATTAAAATTAGTCTCGTCTCAATCTTGTAAGCAACAACACGTCGCTCGTGGTGTTGGCCGCCAAAATATTTTTAGTGACAAAATGGTGGAAAATAAAATAAATTAATTGTGTTATAAATAATAAAATTATTTCAATCAAGAAATAAACAATTATAAATGTAAATTAATAAATTAATTTAAAATTGTATTTACTATTATTTATTGAGTCCCATAGATTAAACAATACCTTAATACAAGTAATTTATTATCTTCTCAGCAGTCAGGGTTTAGGGAAAGACATAGTACATACTGCAACGGTGTTAGTGGATTTGATGGAATTTGTTAGGAGCTGCTTGGACAGGGGCAATTATGTCCTGCTATGTCTACTTGATTTCAGTAAAGCTTTTAACTGTATATCATTTGTTCAATTCTGTTATAAATTGAGAAACTGCTTCAGTTTTTCATCTAATGCGTCGGAATTAATGTTATCTTATTTAAGTTAATGGAGTTAAATCTAGTTATTTGCCTCTGCCTACTGGTGTCCCCTAGGGATCTATTATGGGGCCCTTAATATTTGCAATTTATATAAACGATATTGGAAGTTCTATTCGACACTCTCACTATCATTTGTTTGCGGATGATCTCCAAATTTTTAGTGAAATTGAGATTGATAATTGTGATAGAATGGTAGCTACTAACGAAGTAATTGCATATATGAACAGGGATATTAATAATATTATTGAGTGGTCGGCGGAGAATCGATTGTTATTAAATTCGAAAAAGTGTCAGGTGATTATGTTTTCCCAGAAGCGTAATCCTTTTACTTATGACGTGGACTTAACTTGTGTTAGAGTTGGTAATGACAATATACCTTTTAGTAAATCATTAAGGAATTTGGGTGTGACCTTGGATAAACACTTGGATTGGAATGTGCATGTGAATTCTATTATGCAGAAAATGTTCAATGGGCTGCGAATGCTTTGGCGTAACTCTGCATTTACTCCAATCAAGGTCAGGATGCTGTTAGCTAGATCTTTAATTCTTAGTAATCTGTTTTATTGTGATGTAGTGTTTTCCAAATTAAGTTTTTGCTTATTTATCAAAATTAAAAGAGTGTATAATTCATGCCTAAGATACATTTTTGGATTAAAACGCAGGGATCGATTGACACCGTACTATAATAAGATTTTTGGATGCTCTTTGGATAATTATTTTGATGTTAGAATTCTAGTTTTTTATGTACACAATTATTACAACTCGTCAACCTCAATATCTGTATGATAAGCTTGTATTTGCTCAGTCATTACGGACACAAAACATAATATTGCCAAACACTCGTACTAATTATATGAAAGGGTCCTTTATAAAAAGAGGTGCTAGGCTATGGAATACTATTCCAACACATATTAAATGTTTAACACGTTTGGACAGGTTTAGGGTGGAATGCGTGAATTATCTTAATAATCTATAGCTGTATGTAATTATTGGTTTACATTTACTTATAATTAGTTATAAATCTGAAGACTTAGTTTTAGTTTTAGTTTTATTTTAATTTTATCTCTTCATATTTTTTATATAATTTTTCTTCTTTTACTGATCTGTGGTACAAACTAATGTAGATTAAGTGGATTTGTTGCTGTTTATACAATGTAATTACAGTGTAATTGCGTAAAATGACCTAGTTGTCATGTTGTAATAACAACGGAATAAAATAAATAAATAAATAAACTACCTGCTAAGTATAATCAAATTTTGAAACATCAGCAATACCGTACGATTGGGTTAGAGTTATTTTTGTTTTGCCTACTAAATTGCATTCCAAACATAGCGGAAATTAGACCAATACGGTTTATCCAGTATTCTATACTGGGTAAACCAGAAAACCATTTGTTCCACTTGTTGTTTGTCACTTTAAAACAACGCAAAAGAGATATCGGTAAGCTATATCCGAAAATCTTTGATTTGGTTTGAGTGAATTAAAACCCACCGTACCGGTGTTTGAATATTCTTTATTCCGAAATTAATAGATCTTAAGCTCACATAAAGGCATATTCATTTGAAACTCGAATAGAAAATACTCATTTTGCCGTCGTAATAGATCATTGCATCGTTCATCCAAAACTATTTAGCTTTAATTGCAGAATTCTGCAAGTTTTTTTCTATTTATAATTTTGCTGCGAATCAGTAGGCTACATTACCTAATAGAACACAAATATAGTAAAATTTGTATACTGTTTATTTGTTTCAATCAATTTTTTTAATTTGTTAATAGAAAATAAGTTTTGCGTGACAATATTGCCAGAATGGAGGATAAAAATAAATTAATTTGTGACAAAATCATTCTGAGGCACAGCACGTAGCGAGGCTACACTTCAACTTTCGCTAATGGAGCACATAATATTTATGAAACTGAGCGGCGAGCTACCAAGTCTAACTTTACGGTTATGTGTACGATTAGTGCTAGCGGTGAAACTAATCCACCAATGGCAATTTACCACTATAAGAGGGTACCAGAGGAAATCCGAAAATCTTTACTTCAGGTCTGAAAATGTATTACTTGTGGAAAGGAAAATAACTTTTCGTGAGTTTATTTTGTTGATGGCCACAGCATAGACATGACTTTAAAAAACACTGAATTTTGTTTACGCTTAGGCCCATGCATTATTGCTTCGTATCCTAATGCCAGTCGGATCTTACAGCCATGCGATTATGTTGCACTGTATATTTCAATGGTGAAAATAAAAGCCTGGTGCATCTTTAACTAGAGAACATGTTTGCTCCTCTGCTTTCTGAGACCTTTGGAGGTTGCATTGCATGGTAATTCATAAAAATCGGTTTACAATTACACTTATGTAGATTAGTCAAAATGGTTAGGTAAATCATCTGTAATCATTGTACCAAATACAAAGTTTCCAATAGAATCAGAGAATAGTTCTATAAATGTAATTCAATTTACTGAAATTGTCGGAAGCACATTTTAAAACATGCACTAGAAATAATAAAGCACATTGTCAATTATCAACTTTTATTCAAACTGTTTATGACAGTTAAAGGTATGCCCCTGAATTGCCCCATAACGTTTGTCGAAGATTAGTCGACACGACCCTGTGTTGCGTTTTTGTTTTTTCAACATAGAGTCGTGTCGATTATCGATCAACCCACCAATCATACGGGTGATTAATATGAAGAGCGAAAACTATATTGATGATATTGAGAGCGAAAACTATATTTCCAATCCACTAGAAGCTCTGCTAGGAACAGAACTGGTGATAACGAACACCGTTGAACAATGTGAGGTTACCAATATTCCAACAGTCGAAAGTCTTATTCGGCCACTTCACGTTTTTCAGAAGATTAGCACCTCAATTAAATCAATAGAAACCTGTATACATTGGCCCGAAATGCTTGATAAAGTAGGAAAATAAACTTCAAAACGAAATAAACCATTTCACCGTTGTATGTGCAAGCAAGAAGGGACAAGGAAATGGAAAAACAACATACACAGCTCAACAATAATGGTAAGCTTTCTACTTATTATGTTATATATCAATAAACTTCTGGTTTCACTTTGTCAACGGAAAAAACTTTAAATTAAGAAGAGCTGCCAAACATGAATAAAGAACACAATTCTGATAACATTGAAGCAGAAAAAGAACTATCCAATACAGATTGATAAAATATGAAACTTTTAACTAAACTCTATAACTCTATTTTAAATAATTAATGTCTATAATCGTAAATTTCATTTTGAATTTTTCAGTCATATATGTCGTCAATTGACGAATGGAACGGTGTGCTCCAGCGGACAATAGTGAAATATGTGATGGGCCTTAACAAAAATTTGCTACAGGAAGTTATATGGAAATAGTGTCTATTTAAATTACATTTTTATTTATGAAAATAGTAATGATTGCACAATTGAATTAATCCAATATGTAGTTTGAAGTGTGATTTTTCTAAATCTGATTCATTTTTAACATTCTTATCATTTTAAATATCAGAAAATTGTGCTTAAAAATTGCAGAAATTTATTGTTAAGCTCACTATAAATATACGAGTATATGTGGGTCACTAAACGATTTTGGAGCTTTATTAGACCACAGTTACCATGCTTTGACACGTTTAAAATACTTAAAATGAAAAGAATGTCCCAAATCAATCAGATGTACGAAAATCACACTTCAAACTACATATTGGATTACTTTAATTTTCCAATCATTACAATTTTCACAAATGAAAATGTAATTGAAATAGACACTATTTCCATATAACTTCATATAGCAAATTTTTGTTACAGCCTATCACATATTTTACTTTTGTCCGCTTAAGGCTCTCTTAAAACTTTTCCACTCGTCAATTGCATCAGAACCATCTTGATGTAAATAGAGCCGGCATGTGAAAAATGAATTTAAAATAAAGGATACGAGAAGAGTTTGTATGAAAAAACGCGATTTCGATTCATGAAAAAACATGAATTAAAAGTTTAACCCAGTTAAATAATTTTTTCTAACATGGCTAAAAAACAACTCAATGTCTTACTCATTTAAAACACAGGTTCTCAAATTTCCTGATTTTCCTGCAATAATCAAAAGAAAATAAGGGAATTTAAATTAAAAAACATTCTACAACAATAACAATCTGTATTAAAAAAAAAAAAAATCAACTTAATGACGTCATGATTTGTCCACATCTAAAACCAATGGCAACAATCGAAATTAAAATAAATCAAAAAGAGCCAAACAGGAAAACTTGAATCAATACAATGAGCGTGAAGAAAATAAAACATCGAAACAATGTAGCAACAACAGAGCGTTATTCAAATTCAAATTTAAATAAAACAATGAAAGAGATGATTATTGTATTGTTTGTAAATTTTGAGTTATTAATTTATGACGTATATTACAAAAATAACACTTTAAAGTTCAAAAAGGATTTATTTTAAGCATGTGAAGTTATCCCAGTTTTTCATCCCAGAAAAAATAAAAATGTTCATCAGGTAACACTATCTCATCCCATCCCAGTTTTTTTCTATACATATTATAAATGTAAGTAAAAAATAAAATGATGATTACATTTTTTCATCCCATCCCAGCTTTTTCTATCTAGTGTATTTCGAACACAAAATATTCAATATAAACTAGTCAAAATTTTAAATTCTTTATTACCGATCTCATAGGAACTTAGTGGGCCGGAAATGATTCTTAATATTTTGAGTTGGTAATGGTATAGACTAACTTTGGTGAAAATCTAAGATCAGCCGTATGGGTGCAATTTCCACAATCGGCCAACTTCCAAATGGCTTCATATAAAATAATCAAAATTTTAAACTCTTTTTTACCGATCTCATAAGAACTTAGTAGGCCGGAAATGAATCTTTATATTTTGAGTTGGTAACGGTATAGACTAACTTTGGTGAAAATCTAAGATCAGCCGTATGGGTGCAAATTCCACAATCGGCCGACTTCCAAATGGGTTCATATAAAATAGTCAAAATTTTAAATTCTTTATTACCGATCTCATAGGAACTTAGTGGGCCGGAAATGATTCTTTATATTTTGAGTTGGTAATGGTATAGACTAACTTTGGTGAAAATCTAATATCAACCGTATGGGTGCAATTTCCACAATCGGCCAACTTCCAAATGGCTTCATATAAAATAATCAAAATTTTAAATTCTTTTTTACCGATCTCATAAGAACTTAGTAGGTCGGAAATGATTCTTAATATTTTGAATTGGTAACGGTATAGACTAACTTTGGTGAAAATCTAAGATCAGCCGTATGGGTGCAATTTCCACAATCGGCCAACTTTCAAATGGCTAAATATAAAATAATCAAAATTTTAAACTCTTTTTTACTGATCTCATAAAAACTTAGTAGGCCGGAAATGATTCTTAATATTTTGAGTTGGTAACGGTATAGACTAACTTTGGTGAAAATCTAAGATCAGCCGTATGGGTGCAATTTCCACAATCGGCCAACTTCCAAATGGGTTCATATAAAATAATCAAAATTTTAAATTCTTTATTACCGATCTCATAGGAACTTAGTGGGCCGGAAATGATTCTTAATATTTTGAGTTAATAATGGTATAGACTAACTTTGGTGAAAATCTAAGATCAGCCGTATGGGTGCAATTTCCACAATCGGCCAACTTCCAAATGGCTTCATATAAAATAATCAAAATTTTAAACTCTTTTTTACTGATCTCATAAAAACTTAGTAGGCCGGAAATGATTCTTAATATTTTGAGTTGGTAACGGTATAGACTAACTTTGGTGAAAATCTAAGATCAGCCGTATGGGTGCAATTTCCACAATCGGCCAACTTCCAAATGGGTTCATATAAAATAATCAAAATTTTAAATTCTTTATTACCGATCTCATAGGTACTTAGTGGGCCGGAAATGATTCTTAATATTTTGAGTTAGTAATGGTATAGACTAACTTTGGTGAAAATCTAAGATCAGCCGTATGGGTGCAATTTCCACAATCGGCCAACTTCCAAATGGCTTCATATAAAATAATCAAAATTTTAAACTCTTTTTTACTGATCTCATAAAAACTTAGTAGGCCGGAAATGATTCTTAATATTTTGAGTTGGTAACGGTATAGACTAACTTTGGTGAAAATCTAAGATCAGCCGTATGGGTGCAATTTCCACAATCGGCCAACTTCCAAATGGGTTCATATAAAATAATTAAAATTTTAAATTCTTTATTACCGATCTCATAGGTACTTAGTGGGCCGGAAATGATTCTTTATATTTTGAGTTGGTAATGGTATAGACTAACTTTGGTGAAAATCTAAGATCAGCCGTATGGGTGCAATTTCCACAATCGGCCAACTTCCAAATGGCTTCATATAAAATAATCAAAATTTTAAATTCTTTTTTACCGATCTCATAAGAACTTAGTAGGCCGAAAATGATTCTTTATATTTTGAGTTGGTAATAGTATAGACTAACTTTGGTGAAAATCTAATATCAACCGTATGGGTGCAATTTCCACAATCGGCCAACTTCCAAATGGCTTCATATAAAATAATCAAAATTTTAAATTCTTTTTTACCGATCTCATAAGAACTTAGTAGGTCGGAAATGATTCTTAATATTTTGAATTGGTAACGGTATAGACTAACTTTGGTGAAAATCTAAGATCAGCCGTATGGGTGCAATTTCCACAATCGGCCAACTTCCAAATGGGTTCATATAAAATAATCAAAATTTTAAATTCTTTATTACCGATCTCATAGGAACTTAGTGGGCCGGAAATGATTCTTAATATTTTGAGTTAGTAATGGTATAGACTAACTTTGGTGAAAATCTAAGATCAGCCGTATGGGTGCAATTTCCACAATCGGCCAACTTCCAAATGGCTTCATATAAAATAATCAAAATTTTAAACTCTTTTTTACTGATCTCATAAAAACTTAGTAGGCCGGAAATGATTCTTAATATTTTGAGTTGGTAACGGTATAGACTAACTTTGGTGAAAATCTAAGATCAGCCGTATGGGTGCAATTTCCACAATCGGCCAACTTCCAAATGGGTTCATATAAAATAATCAAAATTTTAAACTCTTTTTTACTGATCTCATAAAAACTTAGTAGGCCGGAAATGATTCTTAATATTTTGAGTTGGTAACGGTATAGACTAACTTTGGTGAAAATCTAAGATCAGCCGTATGGGTGCAATTTCCACAATCGGCCAACTTCCAAATTGGTTCATATAAATTAATCAAAATTTTAAATTCTTTTTATTACCGATCTCATAAGAACTTAGTAGGCCGGAAATGATTCTTTATATTTTGAGTTGGTAACGGTATAGACTAACTTTGGTGAAAATCTAAGATCAGCCGTATGGGTGCAAATTCCACAATCGGCCGACTTCCAAATGGGTTCATATAAAATAGTCAAAATTTTAAATTCTTTATTACCGATCTCATAGGAACTTAGTGGGCCGGAAATGATTCTTTATATTTTGAGTTGGTAATGGTATAGACTAACTTTGGTGAAAATCTAATATCAACCGTATGGGTGCAATTTCCACAATCGGCCAACTTCCAAATGGCTTCATATAAAATAATCAAAATTTTAAATTCTTTTTTACCGATCTCATAAGAACTTAGTAGGTCGGAAATGATTCTTAATATTTTGAATTGGTAACGGTATAGACTAACTTTGGTGAAAATCTAAGATCAGCCGTATGGGTGCAATTTCCACAATCGGCCAACTTCCAAATGGCTAAATATAAAATAATCACAATTATAAATTCTTTATTACCGATCTCGTAAGAACTTAGTAGGCCGGAAATGATTCTTAATATTTTGAATTGGTAACGGTATAGACTAACTTTGGTGAAAATCTAAGATCAGCCGTATGGGTGCAATTTCCACAATCGGCCAACTTCCAAATGGGTTCATATAAAATAATCAAAATTTTAAATTCTTTATTACCGATCTCATAGGAACTTAGTGGGCCGGAAATGATTCTTAATATTTTGAGTTAGTAATGGTATAGACTAACTTTGGTGAAAATCTAAGATCAGCCGTATGGGTGCAATTTCCACAATCGGCCAACTTCCAAATGGCTTCATATAAAATAATCAAAATTTTAAACTCTTTTTTACTGATCTCATAAAAACTTAGTAGGCCGGAAATGATTCTTAATATTTTGAGTTGGTAACGGTATAGACTAACTTTGGTGAAAATCTAAGATCAGCCGTATGGGTGCAATTTCCACAATCGGCCAACTTCCAAATGGGTTCATATAAAATAATCAAAATTTTAAATTCTTTATTACCGATCTCATAGGTACTTAGTGGGCCGGAAATGATTCTTTATATTTTGAGTTGGTAATGGTATAGACTAACTTTGGTGTAAAACTAAGATCAGCCGTATGGGTGCAATTTCCACAATCGGCCAACTTCCAAATGGCTTCATATAAAATAATCAAAATTTTAAATTCTTTTTTACCGATCTCATAAGAACTTAGTAGGCCGAAAATGATTCTTTATATTTTGAGTTGGTAATAGTATAGACTAACTTTGGTGAAAATCTAAGATCAGCCGTATGGGTGCAATTTCCACAATCGGCCAACTTCCAAATTGGTTCATATAAATTAATCAAAATTTTAAATTCTTTTTATTACCGATCTCATAAGAACTTAGTAGGCCGGAAATGATTCTTTATATTTTGAGTTGGTAACGGTATAGACTAACTTTGGTGAAAATCTAAGATCAGCCGTATGGGTGCAAATTCCACAATCGGCCGACTTCCAAATGGGTTCATATAAAATAGTCAAAATTTTAAATTCTTTATTACCGATCTCATAGGAACTTAGTGGGCCGGAAATGATTCTTTATATTTTGAGTTGGTAATGGTATAGACTAACTTTGGTGAAAATCTAATATCAACCGTATGGGTGCAATTTCCACAATCGGCCAACTTCCAAATGGCTTCATATAAAATAATCAAAATTTTAAATTCTTTTTTACCGATCTCATAAGAACTTAGTAGGTCGGAAATGATTCTTAATATTTTGAATTGGTAACGGTATAGACTAACTTTGGTGAAAATCTAAGATCAGCCGTATGGGTGCAATTTCCACAATCGGCCAACTTCCAAATGGCTAAATATAAAATAATCACAATTTTAAATTCTTTATTACCGATCTCGTAAGAACTTAGTAGGCCGGAAATGATTCTTAATATTTTGAATTGGTAACGGTATAGACTAACTTTGGTGAAAATCTAAGATCAGCCGTATGGGTGCAATTTCCACAATCGGCCAACTTCCAAATGGGTTCATATAAAATAATCAAAATTTTAAATTCTTTATTACCGATCTCACAGGAACTTAGTGGGCCGGAAATGATTCTTAATATTTTGAGTTAGTAATGGTATAGACTAACTTTGGTGAAAATCTAAGATCAGCCGTATGGGTGCAATTTCCACAATCGGCCAACTTCCAAATGGCTTCATATAAAATAATCAAAATTTTAAACTCTTTTTTACTGATCTCATAAAAACTTAGTAGGCCGGAAATGATTCTTAATATTTTGAGTTGGTAACGGTATAGACTAACTTTGGTGAAAATCTAAGATCAGCCGTATGGGTGCAATTTCCACAATCGGCCAACTTCCAAATGGGTTCATATAAAATAATCAAAATTTTAAATTCTTTATTACCGATCTCATAGCTACTTAGTGGGCCGGAAATGATTCTTTATATTTTGAGTTGGTAATGGTATAGACTAACTTTGGTGAAAATCTAAGATCAGCCGTATGGGTGCAATTTCCACAATCGGCCAACTTCCAAATGGCTTCATATAAAATAATCAAAATTTTAAATTCTTTTTTACCGATCTCATAAGAACTTAGTAGGCCGAAAATGATTCTTTATATTTTGAGTTGGTAATAGTATAGACTGACTTTGGTGAAAATCTAAGATCAGCCGTATGGGTGCAATTTCCACAATCGGCCAACTTCCAAATTGGTTCATATAAATTAATCAAAATTTTAAATTCTTTTTATTACCGATCTCATAAGAACTTAGTAGGCCGGAAATGATTCTTTATATTTTGAGTTGGTAACGGTATAGACTAACTTTGGTGAAAATCTAAGATCAGCCGTATGGGTGCAAATTCCACAATCGGCCGACTTCCAAATGGGTTCATATAAAATAGTCAAAATTTTAAATTCTTTATTACCGATCTCATAGGAACTTAGTGGGCCGGAAATGATTCTTTATATTTTGAGTTGGTAATGGTATAGACTAACTTTGGTGAAAATCTAATATCAACCGTATGGGTGCAATTTCCACAATCGGCCAACTTCCAAATGGCTTCATATAAAATAATCAAAATTTTAAATTCTTTTTTACCGATCTCATAAGAACTTAGTAGGTCGGAAATGATTCTTAATATTTTGAATTGGTAACGGTATAGACTAACTTTGGTGAAAATCTAAGATCAGCCGTATGGGTGCAATTTCCACAATCGGCCAACTTCCAAATGGCTAAATATAAAATAATCACAATTTTAAATTCTTTATTACCGATCTCGTAAGAACTTAGTAGGCCGGAAATGATTCTTAATATTTTGAATTGGTAACGGTATAGACTAACTTTGGTGAAAATCTAAGATCAGCCGTATGGGTGCAATTTCCACAATCGGCCAACTTCCAAATGGGTTCATATAAAATAATCAAA
This sequence comes from Tipula vernalis, assembly GCA_958295665.1. Taxonomy (NCBI): domain Eukaryota; kingdom Metazoa; phylum Arthropoda; class Insecta; order Diptera; family Tipulidae; genus Tipula; species Tipula vernalis. Next base: position 168,797,396 of record OY282558.1, on the reverse strand, counting down.
ATTTTAAATTCTTTATTACCGATCTCATAGGAACTTAGTGGGCCGGAAATGATTCTTAATATTTTGAGTTAGTAATGGTATAGACTAACTTTGGTGAAAATCTAAGATCAGCCGTATGGGTGCAATTTCCACAATCGGCCAACTTCCAAATGGCTTCATATAAAATAATCAAAATTTTAAACTCTTTTTTACTGATCTCATAAAAACTTAGTAGGCCGGAAATGATTCTTAATATTTTGAGTTGGTAACGGTATAGACTAACTTTGGTGGAAATCTAAGATCAGCCGTATGGGTGCAATTTCCACAATCGGCCAACTTCCAAATGGGTTCATATAAAATAATCAAAATTTTAAATTCTTTATTACCGATCTCATAGCTACTTAGTGGGCCGGAAATGATTCTTTATATTTTGAGTTGGTAATGGTATAGACTAACTTTGGTGAAAATCTAAGATCAGCCGTATGGGTGCAAATTCCACAATCGGCCGACTTCCAAATGGGTTCATATAAAATAGTCAAAATTTTAAATTCTTTATTACCGATCTCATAGGAACTTAGTGGGCCGGAAATGATTCTTTATATTTTGAGTTGGTAATGGTATAGACTAACTTTGGTGAAAATCTAATATCAACCGTATGGGTGCAATTTCCACAATCGGCCAACTTCCAAATGGCTTCATATAAAATAATCAAAATTTTAAATTCTTTTTTACCGATCTCATAAGAACTTAGTAGGTCGGAAATGATTCTTAATATTTTGAATTGGTAACGGTATAGACTAACTTTGGTGAAAATCTAAGATCAGCCGTATGGGTGCAATTTCCACAATCGGCCAACTTCCAAATGGCTAAATATAAAATAATCACAATTTTAAATTCTTTATTACCGATCTCGTAAGAACTTAGTAGGCCGGAAATGATTCTTAATATTTTGAATTGGTAACGGTATAGACTAACTTTGGTGAAAATCTAAGATCAGCCGTATGGGTGCAATTTCCACAATCGGCCGACTTCCAAATGGGTTCATATAAAATAATCAAAATTTTAAATTCTTTATTACCGATCTCATAGGAACTTAGTGGGCCGGAAATGATTCTTAATATTTTGAGTTAGTAATGGTATAGACTAACTTTGGTGAAAATCTAAGATCAGCCGTATGGGTGCAATTTCCACAATCGGCCAACTTCCAAATGGCTTCATATAAAATAATCAAAATTTTAAACTCTTTTTTACTGATCTCATAAAAACTTAGTAGGCCGGAAATGATTCTTAATATTTTGAGTTGGTAACGGTATAGACTAACTTTGGTGAAAATCTAAGATCAGCCGTATGGGTGCAATTTCCACAATCGGCCAACTTCCAAATGGGTTCATATAAAATAATCAAAATTTTAAATTCTTTATTACCGATCTCATAGCTACTTAGTGGGCCGGAAATGATTCTTTATATTTTGAGTTGGTAATAGTATAGACTAACTTTGGTGAAAATCTAAGATCAGCCGTATGGGTGCAATTTCCACAATCGGCCAACTTCCAAATGGCTTCATATAAAATAATCAAAATTTTAAATTCTTTTTTACCGATCTCATAAGAACTTAGTAGGCCGAAAATGATTCTTTATATTTTGAGTTGGTAATAGTATAGACTAACTTTGGTGAAAATCTAAGATCAGCCGTATGGGTGCAATTTCCACAATCGGCCAACTTCCAAATTGGTTCATATAAATTAATCAAAATTTTAAATTCTTTTTATTACCGATCTCATAAGAACTTAGTAGGCCGGAAATGATTCTTTATATTTTGAGTTCGTAACGGTATAGACTAACTTTGGTGAAAATCTAAGATCAGCCGTATGGGTGCAAATTCCACAATCGGCCGACTTCCAAATGGGTTCATATAAAATAGTCAAAATTTTAAATTCTTTATTACCGATCTCATAGGAACTTAGTGGGCCGGAAATGATTCTTTATATTTTGAGTTGGTAATGGTATAGACTAACTTTGGTGAAAATCTAATATCAACCGTATGGGTGCAATTTCCACGATCGGCCAACTTCCAAATGGCTTCATATAAAATAATCAAAATTTTAAATTCTTTTTTACCGATCTCATAAGAACTTAGTAGGTCGGAAATGATTCTTAATATTTTGAATTGGTAACGGTATAGACTAACTTTGGTGAAAATCTAAGATCAGCCGTATGGGTGCAATTTCCACAATCGGCCAACTTCCAAATGGCTAAATATAAAATAATCACAATTTTAAATTCTTTATTACCGATCTCGTAAGAACTTAGTAGGCCGGAAATGATTCTTAATATTTTGAATTGGTAACGGTATAGACTAACTTTGGTGAAAATCTAAGATCAGCCGTATGGGTGCAATTTCCACAATCGGCCAACTTCCAAATGGGTTCATATAAAATAATCAAAATTTTAAATTCTTTATTACCGATCTCATAGGAACTTAGTGGGCCGGAAATGATTCTTAATATTTTGAGTTAGTAATGGTATAGACTAACTTTGGTGAAAATCTAAGATCAGCCGTATGGGTGCAATTTCCACAATCGGCCAACTTCCAAATGGCTTCATATAAAATAATCAAAATTTTAAATTCTTTTTTACCGATCTCATAAGAACTTAGTAGGTCGGAAATGATTCTTAATATTTTGAATTGGTAACGGTATAGACTAACTTTGGTGAAAATCTAAGATCAGCCGTATGGGTGCAATTTCCACAATCGGCCAACTTCCAAATGGCTAAATATAAAATAATCACAATTATAAATTCTTTATTACCGATCTCGTAAGAACTTAGTAGGCCGGAAATGAATCTTTATATTTTGAGTTGGTAACGGTATAGACTAACTTTGGTGAAAATCTAAGATCAGCCGTATGGGTGCAATTTCCACAATCGGCCAACTTCCAAATGGCTTCATATAAAATAATCAAAATTTTAAACTCTTTTTTACCGATCTCATAAGAACTTAGTAGGCCGGAAATGAATCTTTATATTTTGAGTTGGTAACGGTATAGACTAACTTTGGTGAAAATCTAAGATCAGCCGTATGGGTGCAAATTCCACAATCGGCCGACTTCCAAATGGGTTCATATAAAATAGTCAAAATTTTAAATTCTTTATTACCGATCTCATAGGAACTTAGTGGGCCGGAAATGATTCTTTATATTTTGAGTTGGTAATGGTATAGACTAACTTTGGTGAAAATCTAATATCAACCGTATGGGTGCAATTTCCACAATCGGCCAACTTCCAAATGGCTTCATATAAAATAATCAAAATTTTAAATTCTTTTTTACCGATCTCATAAGAACTTAGTAGGTCGGAAATGATTCTTAATATTTTGAATTGGTAACGGTATAGACTAACTTTGGTGAAAATCTAAGATCAGCCGTATGGGTGCAATTTCCACAATCGGCCAACTTCCAAATGGCTAAATATAAAATAATCACAATTATAAATTCTTTATTACCGATCTCGTAAGAACTTAGTAGGCCGGAAATGATTCTTAATATTTTGAATTGGTAACGGTATAGACTAACTTTGGTGAAAATCTAAGATCAGCCGTATGGGTGCAATTTCCACAATCGGCCAACTTCCAAATGGGTTCATATAAAATAATCAAAATTTTAAATTCTTTATTACCGATCTCATAGGAACTTAGTGGGCCGGAAATGATTCTTAATATTTTGAGTTAGTAATGGTATAGACTAACTTTGGTGAAAATCTAAGATCAGCCGTATGGGTGCAATTTCCACAATCGGCCAACTTCCAAATGGCTTCATATAAAATAATCAAACTTTTAAATTCTTTTTTACCGATCTCATAAGAACTTAGTAGGCCGAAAATGATTCTTTATATTTTGAGTTGGTAATAGTATAGACTAACTTTGGTGAAAATCTAAGATCAGCCGTATGGGTGCAATTTCCACAATCGGCCAACTTCCAAATTGGTTCATATAAATTAATCAAAATTTTAAATTCTTTTTATTACCGATCTCATAAGAACTTAGTAGGCCGGAAATGATTCTTTATATTTTGAGTTGGTAACGGTATAGACTAACTTTGGTGAAAATCTAAGATCAGCCGTATGGGTGCAAATTCCACAATCGGCCGACTTCCAAATGGGTTCATATAAAATAGTCAAAATTTTAAATTCTTTATTACCAATCTCATAGGAACTTAGTGGGCCGGAAATGATTCTTTATATTTTGAGTTGGTAATGGTATAGACTAACTTTGGTGAAAATCTAATATCAACCGTATGGGTGCAATTTCCACAATCGGCCAACTTCCAAATGGCTTCATATAAAATAATCAAAATTTTAAATTCTTTTTTACCGATCTCATAAGAACTTAGTAGATCGGAAATGATTCTTAATATTTTGAATTGGTAACGGTATAGACTAACTTTGGTGAAAATCTAAGATCAGCCGTATGGGTGCAATTTCCACAATCGGCCAACTTCCAAATGGCTAAATATAAAATAATCACAATTTTAAATTCTTTATTACCGATCTCGTAAGAACTTAGTAGGCCGGAAATGATTCTTAATATTTTGAATTGGTAACGGTATAGACTAACTTTGGTGAAAATCTAAGATCAGCCGTATGGGTGCAATTTCCACAATCGGCCAACTTCCAAATGGGTTCATATAAAATAATCAAAATTTTAAATTCTTTATTACCGATCTCATAGGAACTTAGTGGGCCGGAAATGATTCTTAATATTTTGAGTTAGTAATGGTATAGACTAACTTTGGTGAAAATCTAAGATCAGCCGTATGGGTGCAATTTCCACAATCGGCCAACTTCCAAATGGCTTCATATAAAATAATCAAAATTTTAAACTCTTTTTTACTGATCTCATAAAAACTTAGTAGGCCGGAAATGATTCTTAATATTTTGAGTTGGTAACGGTATAGACTAACTTTGGTGAAAATCTAAGATCAGCCGTATGGGTGCAATTTCCACAATCGGCCAACTTCCAAATGGGTTCATATAAAATAATCAAAATTTTAAATTCTTTATTACCGATCTCATAGGTACTTAGTGGGCCGGAAATGATTCTTTATATTTTGAGTTGGTAATGGTATAGACTAACTTTGGTGAAAATCTAAGATCAGCCGTATGGGTGCAATTTCCACAATCGGCCAACTTCCAAATGGCTTCATATAAAATAATCAAACTTTTAAATTCTTTTTTACCGATCTCATAAGAACTTAGTAGGCCGGAAATGATTCTTTATATTTTGAGTTGGTAATGGTATAGACTAACTTTGGTGAAAATCTAAGATCAGCCGTATGGGTGCAATTTCCACAATCGGCCAACTTCCAAATTGGTTCATATAAATTAATCAAAATTTTAAATTCTTTTTATTACCGATCTCATAAGAACTTAGTAGGCCGGAAATGATTCTTTATATTTTGAGTTGGTAACGGTATAGACTAACTTTGGTGAAAATCTAAGATCAGCCGTATGGGTGCAAATTCCACAATCGGCCGACTTCCAAATGGGTTCATATAAAATAGTCAAAATTTTAAATTCTTTATTACCGATCTCATAGGAACTTAGTGGGCCGGAAATGATTCTTTATATTTTGAGTTGGTAATGGTATAGACTAACTTTGGTGAAAATCTAATATCAACCGTATGGGTGCAATTTCCACAATCGGCCAACTTCCAAATGGCTTCATATAAAATAATCAAAATTTTAAATTCTTTTTTACCGATCTCATAAGAACTTAGTAGGTCGGAAATGATTCTTAATATTTTGAATTGGTAACGGTATAGACTAACTTTGGTGAAAATCTAAGATCAGCCGTATGGGTGCAATTTCCACAATCGGCCAACTTCCAAATGGCTTCATATAAAATAATCAAAATTTTAAACTCTTTTTTACCGATCTCATAAGAACTTAGTAGGCCGGAAATGAATCTTTATATTTTGAGTTGGTAACGGTATAGACTAACTTTGGTGAAAATCTAAGATCAGCCGTATGGGTGCAAATTCCACAATCGGCCGACTTCCAAATGGGTTCATATAAAATAGTCAAAATTTTAAATTCTTTATTACCGTTCTCATAGGAACTTAGTGGGCCGGAAATGATTCTTTATATTTTGAGTTGGTAATGGTATAGACTAACTTTGGTGAAAATCTAAGATCAGCCGTATGGGTGCAATTTCCACAATCGGCCAACTTCCAAATGGCTTCATATAAAATAATCAAAATTTTAAACTCTTTTTTACCGATCTCATAAGAACTTAGTAGGCCGGAAATGATTCTTTATATTTTGAGTTGGTAACGGTATAGACTAACTTTGGTGAAAATCTAAGATCAGCCGTATGGGTGCAAATTCCACAATCGGCCAACTTCCAAATGGGTTCATATAAAATAATCAAAATTTTAAATTCTTTATTACCGATCTCATAGGAACTTAGTGGGCCGGAAATGATTCTTTATATTTTGAGTTGGTAATGGTATAGACTAACTTTGGTGAAAATCTAAGATCAGCCGTATGGGTGCAATTTCCACAATCGGCCAACTTCCAAATGGCTTCATATAAAATAATCAAAATTTTAAAATCTTTTTTACCGATCTCATAAGAACTTAGTAGGCCGGAAATGATTCTTTATATTTTGAGTTGGTAACGGTATAGACTAACTTTGGTGAAAATCTAAGATCAGCCGTATGGGTGCAAATTCCACAATCGGCCGACTTCCAAATGGGTTCATATAAAATAATCAAAATTTTAAATTCTTTATTACCGATCTCATAGGAACTTAGTGGGCCGGAAATGATTCTTTATATTTTGAGTTGGTAATGGTATAGACTAACTTTGGTGAAAATCTAATATCAACCGTATGGGTGCAATTTCCACAATCGGCCAACTTCCAAATGGGTTCATATAAAATAATCAAAATTTTAAATTCTTTATTACCGATCTCATAGGAACTTAGTGGGCCGGAAATGATTCTTTATATTTTGAGTTGGTAATGGTATAGACTAACTTTGGTGAAAATCTAAGATCAGCCGTATGGGTGCAATTTCCACAATCGGCCAACTTCCAAATGGCTTCATATAAAATAATCAAAATTTTAAACTCTTTTTTACCGATCTCATAAGAACTTAGTAGGCCGGAAATGATTCTTTATATTTTGAGTTGGTAACGGTATAGACTAACTTTGGTGAAAATCTAAGATCAGCCGTATGGGTGCAAATTCCACAATCGGCCGACTTCCAAATGGGTTCATATAAAATAATCAAAATTTTAAATTCTTTATTACCGATCTCATAGGAACTTAGTGGGCCGGAAATGATTCTTTATATTTTGAGTTGGTAATGGTATAGACTAACTTTGGTGAAAATCTAAGATCAACCGTATGGGTGCAATTTCCACAATCGGCCAACTTCCAAATGGCTTCATATAAAATAATCAAAATTTTAAACTCTTTTTTACTGATCTCATAAAAACTTAGTAGGCCGGAAATGATTCTTTATATTTTGAGTTGGTAATAGTATAGACTAACTTTGGTAAAAATCTTAGATCAGCCGTATGGGTGCAATTTCCACAATAGTCCAACCAATTTGGAAGTTGGATTGTGGAAATTGCACCCATACGGCTGATCTTAGATTTTTACCAAAGTTAGTCTATACTATTACCAACTCAAAATATAAAGTATCATTTAATAAAGAATTTAAAATTTTGATTATCCACTTCACGTTTTTCAGGAGATTAGCACCCCAATTAAATCAATAGAAACCTGTATAAATTGGCCCGAAATGTTTGATAAAGTAGGAAGATAAACTTCAAAACGAAATAAACCATTCGTTCTAACATCACCATTGTATCTATATGCAAGCAGGAAGGGACAAGAAAATGAAAAAACAAAGACAAAACAACAGACACAGCTCAACAATAATGGTAAGCTTTCTACTTATTACGTTATATGAATAAACTTCTGGTTTCACTTTGTCAATGGAAAAAACTTTAAATCAAAAACTTTAAATCAACATTGATAACATTGAAGCAGAAAAAGAACTATCCAATACAGGTTGATAAAATATGAAACTTTTAACTAAACTCTATAACTCTATTTTTAATAATTGATGTATATAATCGTATATTTCATTTTGAAATTTTTAAGTGTCATCTATTGATGATAAATCTAACGCTGAAAAAAGGAGAAAATATTGAGGCAGGTATTATTAAAGAATCCATCTTGGACTTGGGACTTGTCCACATCTGAAGCAATAAAATTGCCAAAGGCTTAATGTGCTATTACTGCACATAATCCTTTTCGAAAGCACAAACCATAGACAAAATACAAACCGTAGACAATTTGAATATTAAATGATCTATTGGCATTGAAAGAATACCACTTCAAATGGATCAATTCGCTTAAGTTGCGAATTTTACCCGAATTTTTATGAGGAAATTTCCATGCGTATAAAGAAAACTCTTTCATGCTTTGATAATTAAGCTAAGATTGAAACAAATAGCGGTAGTCATGTTATAATAATAATTCGTGCGTTTTTTTATCGATCTTCCGCTATCGAAAGTTGTCATATAAAAATAGCTCCCGATAGCTGCCCGATAGATAGAGCTAAATATATTATATGTCAAATTTTCACTGAGAAATTGAATTAAAAATTATAGATAGATGTTAGATAAGTGTATAATTTATTAATAAATAGCGTATCAAATTTAAATTTAGACACAGAAAATTGATTCCTCTATTTAATGACAATTTAACAATGATCTTACACCAGAAACTAAAATTTAAAAAACAATGCCTCTACGCGCGACAGAAGTGAAACTTTTTTAAGCTGTAAATTGGAAACTACTGTTATTTATCGTCCAATGGTACGGCTGGAATATACATATACATAGTAAAATGTGTAGCTTTACCGCAGCAGAGAAAAATTTACAACACTAAATAATTTACATAGTAATGCAACCAGAGATTGATGCATAGGTGTAGTTTTCTCACGTCATTTGAAACTATTGAAGAGGATAATTTCCGTATCTCATTTTATAGCTAGCATAAACCAATTGTTTCATTTTTAAATTGCCAGAAAACAAGAAATACGTTTTGTATTTAGTTTAAAAGTACTAATTTGCAAACTCTCATTGGATGAGCCTTTAAAAACTGTTCAATATGAATTCACTTCTGTCGAACTTCGTGGCTGTACTCTTTTCGCACTTTCAATTAATACCGACCATTTTCCATCGTCATAGTATAATAGTATAATAAATATGACGTTCATAGTATAATTATAATATTTCATTATAAGGGGTGTCCCAAAATTAACGCAAAATTTGATTTTGCCGCCATTTGTGCAGTAAATTGTTGGCAACCCTGAAAAAAATAATTTGACAGCTGAGAGTTTAGGGTTAGTAAAAATGGAGGACAATATCTCAAAAAATCAGTAAAATCATCCTAAGCGATGAAGCACATTTTCACCTTGATGGCTTTGTTAATCGCCAAAATTGCAGAGTTTGGGTTAATTTCGGAGAACCCACATGTAATTGTCAAAAAACAAATGCATCCAGAATGTGTCATTGTTTGGTGCGGATTTTGGGCTGGAGGCATCATTGGACCATACTTTTTTGAAAATGAGGCTGGTCAAGCAGTGACTGTTACTAGTGTTCGATATTGCGACATGGTAACACAGTTCTTTCTACCGAAATTGGATGATATTGATGTGGCGAATATGTGGTTTCAAGAAGACGGTGCCACATGCCATACAGCCCGTGAACCAATTCAATTACTGCATGAGACATTTTCTGGTCGTGTACTCTCTCGTTTCGGCAATTAGAATTGGCCCCTAGATCGTGTGATTTAACACCATTAGATTTCTTTTTATTGGGTTACTTGAAGTCAAAGGTCTATGTCAACAAGCTCACAACCACCCGTGCATTACAAGAGGAAATTAAACGCTGCGCATCAACGAAATTTAGCCACATTTATGCAGAATGGTCATGGAAAATTTCGACAAAGGAGTGCTTATGTACCAACAAAGCCATGAATGCCATATGCCGATGGGTTATTCCATAAATAACCCTATCTAATGTACTTTATGATTCAATAAAAAAATAACAATCTAAAGACTAAAGACTATATTTTCTATTTAATTCAAATCTTGCGTTAATTTTGGGACACCCTTTACTAGCTATCAAAAATATAATAGGTAGCAAATTGTGTTTTTAACATTGTAAATTTATCTGACAGTGTATTATTTTGACAATTCGCAAAATTATTCGATTTTTTTTATGGCACCTGCGTATAACTTGTTTAAATATTGAAAATCGACATTTATTTCTAAAAATCATATAACTAAATAATATCAACCTCGAAATTTTCGGCAAATATGAATTATACCTATGTTCACATAAAAAAATAAAACTATAATTGGAGCTACCTTCATCGCGTGCGATGGAAAACCGAAAAGAAATAATAGTATAAAATAGTATTATACTACTATGTTATTATACTATTGACGATGGAAAATCAGTAAATTGCAACCAATACAGTGAACCCTCCGCTTTACGATAATAATTCGTTCCACTAACTTCATCGTATTGTGAAATTATCGTTAAATGAACCACATTTTACATGACATAAATAACTTAATCCATACAAGGCAAGAAAATTGAATAATAAAATTCAATGAAAATCAAGATATTTGGCATCTCACTGAGAGTGAATAAAAACTTTATTATTAATAAAAATACATAAAATAATATCGCATAAATAAAATATATATTATGTAAATATGTCCATATGTATAAGGAATTCATTAAGAGAATAAATTAAGACGTTTAATTCAAATGTGGGCCACTTTCAAATTGCCCGTTGTTAAGTTGATTGTATGTATTTATTCTATTTCTATTAAATCATCTCTAGCTTCTAGTTCTTCAATTCGTAACTGCTTATTTACAAAATTATCCAATGTTGATTGTTTCTGACGCTTTCTTTGAATAGCTTTAAAATGACTTAGAACTTTATCTTCAAAGCTAGTTCCGTTGTTTCTATGTCTGGGTGTTTTTTAATCGTTGCTTTTACAATTTCCCATGCAGACAACATAGCTTTAATTTTTCTTGAGGAGTAGCAACATCTGTTACATCTTGTTCAACATCCTCGTTTTGCTTTTCAAACATCAATTCCCATCCCTAAAGCTTTTCCAAAGCTAATTATTTTTGCATCCAGTTCCGTTTCGAATCCCTCTTGTTGCCATTCTTGACATACTGATGGCCACAAATTTTTCCAAGATCTATTGAGACATTTCGCACACATCATCCCAAGAACTAACAATTAAATTTATGCAATCTATAATGCTAAATTTGTTTTTCCAATATTCTTTCAAGGTAATTTCTTCATTCATTGAAATTTCTTGGAAAAAACTTAGAAAACATTTTCTTCGTATAAATTTTCTTGAATGTAGCAATCACCTGCTGATCCATTGGTTGGAGTATATATAAATGTGGTATTAGGTGGTAAAAATTTTATTTTAATAAAATCATATTTATCTATCTATCCTGGAGCGTTGTCCAATAATAGCAAAGCCTTAAGAGGAAGTTTGTTTTGCTCCAGAAATCCTTCTACTGAAGGGCAAAATTCTTTAATCACCCAATTAGTTATATAAGAGACCTATCTCATCTGCATTTAAAACTTGTTGAGGAGCGTAACCTTCTGTCTCAATTAAATTTTTGAATTCAGTTTTAAAAGCTTCTGCTGCTTCTTTATCAGACTGGCTGCTTCGCCGTGTATTATGACACTTTTGATGTCTGCTCTTTTCCTAAAACGATTGAACCTACCCTTGCTGGCTTTAAAAACATCATAACGTGTGTTACTGTTTTATGTTGATTGACCCTTTAAATCATCATATATTTTTTTCGCGCGTTGGCAAATGTATTCCATATGTTACATATGTTTGTTTGTATCGTATTTGACTCGTCGATCACATAAAATTTTTTAATAATATCCCGTTGTTTTATTATTGTCGATACTGTTGACTGGGAAAACCCATATCCTCACACTAATTCCGTAATTTTTTCACCATCTTCGTATTTTTTTATAAGCTCTTGCTTTATTTTAAGAGAAATTTGTTTTTTTAACACTATCTTTACCCATTGTTAAATTTAGTATAATATGGGTTAACACAATTAACTTTCCAATGTCCCAAAAAACCTCAAACACCTATGATTTAATACTAAATTACAACCGTCTAAAAGTGCAACAAAGCTAAATAAATTTCATCCCCCTACAAAGATTTTTTCACCAGAATTCGTTGCATTCATTGGTCGCTTAAATCACGTGTACGAAAACGAAAAAAAATTGTATGTTAAAATCTAAGGCATAGAGAAGGAGTAATATATAACAAAAAAATTAAATTTGTATGTATGGATTGTATGTACATACATACATATTTCCAAAAAAAAAAAAAAAATACAAAATAAACCAAAAATGAAGGCAAAATGGAAATCATAAAGTGGATTTTCAATCGTAAAGTGAGTTAGATTTTGGCGAGCCCATCGTAAAGCGGGGGTTTACCCTCAATATACTATTAATCTAGATGGGATTGATTACTGCTCGTAGAATAATGTTGTTGTTGTATTGCTTTGTAAAATGTATGTATGTAGCTATGTTGATTTGTTTTCGAATACACGACTTGTTTTCCGAATATAAAAGTTTATATTAAACATTCACGACCGTCACAAAATTTCGTTTCAATATTCTTTTGTTTTTTACGAATCTAAGCAAAGTGACCTTGATTTTACCAGAGCCTACTGTATAAATAAGAGCCTCCAGTATCGACCGTATTTTTTACTAAGCTTAATTTAAGGTACGCACAGTTTTTACTTTACTATAAAACTATATGAGAAAATGATTATTTTCATTTACAATTTTAGTTTATTAGGATTATGAGCTATTGTTTTATTTTTATAAGAAAATGTTCATGAAACGTGTAATTTTATTTGATTGGAAAATCGAATAATGAAAATGTTTGTTTCTCAGTGAAAATCGTCCTCAAAAATAAGGTATTTTTGGACTTTAAAATTTTATTATTTTTGTAATTTACGTCATAAACTCATAACACGAAATCTATAAATATACAATAATCATCTCTTTCATTGCATCCGTTCAAATTTTAATTCGAATGACTTTCTATTGTTATTTTGAATTTGCAAAGCATGCAGATTGTTTTGATTTTTTGTTTTCCTCACGCTCATTCCATTGATTTAATTTTTTCTGTTTGGCTCTTCTTGATTTATTTTAATTTCGAGTATTGAGCGGAGACGTGTTGTCTTTTTTCTTACCATTGGTTCTAGATGTGGATAAATCATGACGTCATTAAATTGAATCTACTCTTTTTTAATACATATTGTTATCGTTGTAGAATGTTTTTTAATTTAATTCCCCTTATTTTGTTTTGATGATTGTTGGAAAATAGGAAAATTTGAGATCCTGTGTTTTAAATGAGTATGACATTGTGGTTTTTCAGCGATTTCAGAACAAATTATTTAACTGGGTTTAACTTTTTATTCATGTTTTATCGTCAATCCAAATCGCGACAAACTCTATGAAAATAAATTATTTTTTTATGTTTCTTTGTCTCTTATTTTAAGTTCATTTTTCAGATGATGGATCTGATTAGAAGATGGATCTGATTATAAAAAAGCCTTAGTCTAAAAAACAAAGCTTTTATAAGAGAATTAGAAATGAGGAAAAAACCAAGCTTTTCATAGTAAAACACACAAAACATATGGGAAATCAGTTTTAGTCCTAAGACACATTTTTAAATGAAAACGTTTCAAATTCTTAATTATGATTTCTGAAATACTTCCATAAATGTTTGAATTTCATTCAACATATACAGTATTGGCCAGATAAATGTTACCATACGAAAAATATTCAAAGATGTTCATACAAATGCATTTTTGTCGAAACGTTTCAAGGTTACCTTAGCTTTTTTTGTGCTTGTGCATACTTTATTTTTATAAATTTAGGAGTAAGGGGATCTAAAAAATATTTTTTTGTTTTGCTCTGAAATTGCATTAGTTGTTTCAAAACTGCACAAGTAGGAGGACTAGAACAATGAACAAATTAAGTTCAGAGCAAAAAAGCGTAATTTTAGCTCTGCGACAGGAAAATCTTTCTGCAAGATACGTAGCAAATAAAGTGGGATGTACTAACGTTTCGGTTTTAAAACTATTGAAAAAGTTTGCTATTACAAATACAATTACAAATACAACAGGAAAGTCGAATAAAAAGACAACCCAGAGGATGGACAGAAAAATAGAAAACATGTGTTTGTCAAACAGATTCTCTACTTCTAATGAATTACGTAATGCAGTAAGAGAACGTTTTGGAATAAATATTAGCGCAAGAACAGTTCGTAGAAGATTGCAACAAATGGGTCTCAATGGGCGAAGGCCAAGAAAAAAACCGGGTTTGACAAAAAAAAAAAAATGCGAATTGCGCGGCTTGATTTTGCAAAAAAATACCTGAATTGGACTGCAAATGACTGGAAGAGAGTTATTTTCTCAGATGAGTCTAAAATTAGGAAAGGGCGATCCAATAAGAGCTTCCGGAAGTTTTTTTTTGAAATAAAACGCATTAAAATCAATTTAATAATCAAAAATTGAAAATAATTTGTTTTAAATGTTGTCCGCGACTGTCTCTTAGATGATCTATTCTATGGGTCCAACTTTCGAACACTCTTTCGAGCCTTTCGGCCAATATTCCGTTAAATATACGTGTTATGTTCGCTTCTAATGCCGGAATCGATTGTGGTTTATCGATATAAACAAGTTATTTCACATACCCCCATAAAAAGTAATCTAACGGCGTCAGATCACAAGATCTTGGAGGCCAATTCACGGGTCCCTTTCTTGATATGATGTTCTCATTAAAATTTTCTTTCAATAAATCAATGGTTTGGCCTACTGTAATATCTTGAATTTTTGGTAATTCTTCATCATTGCATTGTAATTTGCGCCATTGACGTTTACACGCTGTCCTTCCGCATTTTTAAAAAAAATACGGTCCGATGATGCCACCTGCCCATAAACCGCACCAAACAGTGCATTTTTCAGGATGCATTGGAAACTCTTGAATTTCTTCTGGCTGTTCATCAACCCAAATACGACAATTTTGTTTGTTGACGTATCCATTCAGTCAAAAATGAGCTTCATTGCTGAACACAATTTTTCGATAAAAAAACGGATCAATTTGGGGCTGTTCCAACGCCCATAAACCAAATCGATGATGCAAAGGAAGGTTAACCGACTTCTATTGTTCAACAAGCCGTATTTTGTATGCCTTCAAACCAAGATCTCTCTCCAAAATACGCTACAATGTGCCATATGAGAGACCCAGAGCTTGAGAACAGCGACGAATTGATTGATTGCGGTCTTCCACAGCAATATTCACATTAGATCGACTATCCAATAATGAAAAAGTGGTTCGAAATTTATTGATTGTTTCGCGAATAGTGCGTACAGTTGGACGATTATGAACACCATAAAATGGTCGAATAGCACGAAAACAATTTTTCACTGAACACTGATTTTTGAAATAAATCTCCACAATTATTAGTAAACGTTGTTCTCGCGTAAGTCTATTCATGGTGAAATGTCAAGGAATACTGAACACAAATGTCATATGAACATGACAGTTGTCACGCAAGGATCCCAATGGGAATCCCAATTGAAAAAAGTACCTCCTATTGGAACACGCTTTATAAACCAATCGGATGGTATCACATACCTGCGCCGAAAGGTAAATGAAGATTTTCACCAGAACACTTTAGTAAAGCGAAATAAATTTCCAATAAGTTTTACGGTCTGGGGATACATCAGCTACTACGGATGTGGAGACTTGGCGTTTATTAATGAGGCATTAAACGCTAACGGGTATATTTAGATCTTAAAAAAATGCTTGGATCCCTCAATTGAAAGGGTCTTTCCAATAACGATTAACCCGGTTTTCCAAGATGATTCTGCTCCGTGCCATAGACATAAAAAGGTATTTTTTTTTAATTTAGTGTATAAATAGGTATGGAAAAACTGAGCTGACCTGGGAACAGACCCGATTTGAACCCGATAGAAAATTGTTGGGCAATTTTAATGAAGCGGGTCAATAGGAAAACCCCAAAAACTAAATTAGAAAAGAAGCTTGGGAAAACGAGATATCGGTAGAATATCGCAGGAATCTTATTAACTCTATGCTCGACAGGATTTCAGCCGTTATTAAAGCCCGAGGAAGTCACACCAAATATTAAAATACTTCTCTATGGCCATACTTGCAACTATTCGAAAGTTTTTAAAAATCGTTTTTATTTTTACTAATATTTATTGTAATGAATTACTTTATTGTGCTATCAAATGAATGCTTTTTATTTTAATTTAAATATTTGTTGTTCATAATCCTTTTTTCTATAATTAGCTTAAAATATCAATTAGCTTGAAATATCAAAATTTTTTGGATGGTAACATTTAACTGACCACTACTGTATGAATGTCGTCTAAGTAAATCGTTTTCATTTTCTTGTAATAATTGATTTATTCAAACCAAAATTAAATAAAAATTAAAAATTTCATTACAACACCATTCTGGTCATTTTGGTCTACACTTCGTTTGGTCATGAAGTTAATATACATTACATAGATGGCAGTGATGGCCGTAAAAATTTGGTAAAATCGTACCAAAAATTACCCCCTGGGGAAATTCCAAGTTCAAAAATTGTAGCAAAAACAAAACAAATTCACAAAATATTAAGAACGTTTGATAATTATGCGATTAAATAAGTTTTTTTCGTATTTCTCTGAAAACATCTTAGACATCTGACGTACACGCTGCAAAATTGGCTACCATGGTATTCTTCACCTGATACAAAAGTGATATTCTCCACCTCAAACACACGTAGTCATCACTATGAATCGCATTTTATTTATTTATTGTTATTTGTTGTACACAAATCATCTGGTGTTATTAAACTAGGTATGAATGAGAAATCGAGTTCCGTTTGTGATGGTCAGTATTGCACCATATACGTAAATACAATCGATTAACTATGCACATACCGTCGTCGTAGTTCTATTTTGGTGTAAGTCCAGAAAAATTTTAGGTTTAACATTTTATATACGTAATTTTATCTGCTCTTTCTATATCTTCAATCAAAATTGTTCTATCTGCCGTAGTTTTCCTCATACAATCAAACAGCAATGTTCATTTTTGTTGTATATCCATAACTATAAAATTTTGTATGCAGTTGAACAAGAATTCACTGGATTTTATAAATTTACCATAATCATTCGATTTTGTTCTAACTGCCATCGTTTTGCTTAATTTGGTGTACGTAATTGTACGAACTAATTTTTTTATTCGTTTCTATCCGATATTACACCAATAAGATGCCGATTTTATCTCACTTGATAATATAGTATATAAAGAAATCGTTCCGTTGTATCATAATTCATAACTAGTCTAATTTAAATCGTTAGTGAAATAGATGGTGTGTAAACTATGCGAAATTAATCGAATAGTACGATCATTTACGTTTAAGGTTGAAACGGATTTTAATTAGTGTATAATTAATCATTTCCGATCTTGGTGTGATTTTTGCAGCTGACGCAACATTTACAAGACATGTTAACACCTGTTAATAACGAAGCAATCTAAAATAAAAATAGTCTCTTAGGCTCCGAAAAAGAAATGAAAATAAAGAAAAAATCTAGAGGCCTTAGGATAATTTTGTTCGTTTAGATCGAGAGACTATCTTGAACTTTTATGTTCGTTTAGGGAATTCAAATAAATTCAGAATACGGGTAAAAAGAAAATACCGTTAGGAAATAAAACTAAAATTTGTAAGAATTTATAATTTAGTAGAATTACTGTTAATTTGTTACAATATATAATAATTGTGAAATGTTTTAGGTTTTAGTTCAACTAATTAAATGTACACATATGAATTTGTACAAATAAAGAACACAAACAAAAAAGTACTAAAACCATTTAGTTTAAATTCCAATATTACTAAAACAAATTTTATTGTTTTTTATTGAACAATAAAGAGTTTAAAGTGCACGATAAAAAACATGTCGTTTGGCTCAAAAAAGAAGCTGACGCGTACACCGTTAGGGAAACCACCGAAAAATAATGTTAACGATGAAGTCTGGGAGAAGCATGTCGATCCGCTGAGTGTATCGCGAGTATTCCAATCGACCGTCGAACAACAAAGTGAAAAAACGGCTCAAACGCTAAAAAATAAAAAATGTGCAATTAAATCTCAAATAGAAATAACGAAGACTAAACACGCCATGTCATTACGGTCAGCTCCTGTAAGGACAGTGGCTATAACGGTACCGGATAATAGTAACAATAACGGCGATAGTAGAAGTCTAAACGTTGAATTAAAAAGCCCAATAAGAACGAGTAATCTCGGGCCTCAAAACACAGAAAAACATCGAGAAATAACACAATCCCGTTCAGGCTTGAGTGAGAGCAATCGAAATACATGCACAACACGAGTACGAAACCAAATATGGGACCAAATGGAGAATATCCGAAATTTGGAGCGTATACGAGAAGATCGCGAAATAGAATTCGCAAAACAAAAGCTTCATTACTTGAAAGAAAGTGAGGGAGTTAGATCATCCCGTTGTGCCAGTTCGGTCAAACCGAATGAAATCATGAATAGAACTTGCCAGTGGATTCAATCCCACCAAACCAGCAATGCACAACAAGAGGTGCAACCTGAGAGTAACGCAAACGGCGCTAACGAGTTAGAGGTACAACAAATTCAACGAAGTGATGAAAAAGCAGCCAAAGGGCTTGTGTTTGAGACAGTTTTCAACAACAATTTCGAGCGTCGTTTGACACCACGACAACCATTTATCAGATCAACACCACTAGAAGAACAATTGCCCAATTTAGAAGAAATTGGGCCTCGGGGAATGTCTAGCTGGAATATCCAACTACCGAAAGCTAGAGCAAATACGACTCTCGTACCAGAGCAAGTCGCCTCACGGCTGGCATTCTCATCGAAAGAGTTGCCATCGTTTAATGGCAACCCGTTGGAATGGCCAAAATTCATATCGAGCTATGTGTTCTCAACCAAACAATGTGGATATTCCAATGTGGATAATCTGATGCGCCTTCAGCGGGCCCTCAAACCACCGGCGTACGATCTCGTGCGAAATCGATTAATCGTACCAGAAACTGTTCCTGGTGTTATAGAGAAACTGCGCGCATACTATGGAAGACCAGAGGTAGTACTTCGCGCGCTCACACAACAAGTACGTAACTTACAGCCAGTGAAAACCGACAAATACGCCTCGCCTAGATAATTTGTGCGGACTCGCGGAAGCATCTCAGCTAAAGGGATACATGAATAATCCAACATTAATAGAGGAGCTCGTCGATAAATTGCCGTACCATTTAGGTATGGAATGGGGTAACCACAGTAAACGTCTGGGGAGCATCGACCTATCAGACTTTTCATGTTGGTTAAACGAAATCACTGAGGGGGCGGTAAAAGTGTCAAAAATTGACCTGTCACAATTCATACCTAATGAGAAGAAGTCGGTAAACAAATCGGGGAATAAACCGATGGGTATAGCGGCTCATCAAGTCAAAACGATGACAAATGACAAGAGTATGTGTATAATATGTCAGGTGGAACACCCACTGGTAAAGTGCGCTAAATTTCTAGCAATGAATTGCACCAAGCGATGGGAATTAATTAGAAACCATCGCTGGCGCGGGAAGTGTATTCAGCCTCATAATTTTCGACGCTGCTTCAATAAACAACGTTGTCGAGTGGACGAATGTAATCGGGCACATCACCATCTATTGCATGGAACTGAAACGATCGTAAATCAGCCAAAAATATCGACGGTTAATAATGAAGCATCGTCAACCGTGATGAAAATTAGCCTACACCCGGACGGAAATAGCGAAGTTCTGTACCGAATCGTACCTGTTAATCTGTACGGATTAAATGGCCAGAAACTAAAAACGTTTGCTTTTTTGGACGATGGTGCCAATGGAACAATAATGGAAGAATGGGTTGCGGAATACCTCGGCCTACAAGGACCAAAGGTTGACGTATGCCTTCAATGGACAAAAGAAATTACAACCATGGAGGAAGGTTCAATGACTGTTTCACCGAAAATATCCGGGGCAGACGGAGATGCCGAGCAGTTTATTTTAGAATCGGTGCATACAGCCAAGTCACTGGCACTACCATGCCAAAGTCTAGCAATAGAATCATTGCCTGATTATATTAAGGAGTTGCCGATAGCGGAATACAAAAAAGCTAAACCAACAATTTTGAGTTTCATTAAACTCCAAACTGATGAAAGGGCCCGACGAACTTGCGCCACTACCAAGTGTCTTATTCAAATTCCGAGAAGAAAGAATTGCTGTTACGGGTGATATCAAGGAAATGTTTCATCAAATCCTTGTAACGGCAAAGGACACCGACTCCCAAAGATTTTTATGGAGAGATTTAGATACATCACGAAAACCGGATACCTACATCATGAAGGTCATGACTTTTGGAGCAACCTGGTCTCCATCAATCGCCCAATTTATTAAAGATCAAAATGCAGAACAATTTAAATCGCAATATCCAAGAGCAGTCGAAGCCATTCAGCATCGACATTACGTCGATGATTGGTTGGACAGTTTTCGAAGCATGGACGAGGCAATTCAGACGGTTCTACATGTAAGAACCATTCATCAACATGCGGGATTCCTTATGAGAGAATGGATCAGCAACTCCCCCGACTTACTGCAAGCGATTGGAACAGACGTGAAAGAGCAGTCTAATGAAATACGTCATAAAGGTACTATTGGAGATAAAGTCCTTGGGATGTGGTGGGATCATAAAAATGATAACTTTCGGTTCGTACTAAATATCAATCGAATTGATGCAGCATTATTAGATGGAAGTAAAACGCCCACTAAAAGGGAAATATTAAGAGTTCTGATGAGTGTTTTTGACCCTTTGGGTCTAATATCAAATCTCCTCATCTATGCCAAGTTGATCTTGCAAGAAGTATGGCGTAGCGGAACTGATTGGGATGAACCGATTAAAGACAAGTTAAATGAAAGATGGAAAATTTGGGTGAGACACCTAGTAAATGTTGATCAGCTCTATATTCCTCGTTGCTATGATCTGGGATCAAGACCGGCGACGTACCAATTGCACGTATTTGTTGATGCGAGTCAGAACGCATACGCAGCGGTAGCTTACATTCGCACAACAACAGCTAATGAAGTCACTACTGCGCTGGTTGCATCAAAGACTCGCGTAGCCCCGAACAACAAGCTGATCTCCATACCACGTCTCGAACTAATCGCAGCAGTGCTAGGTGCTCGTTTGGGTTCATCAATTATAAAATCACATTCCATTAGTATCGGGTCAAAGCACTATTGGACAGATTCAAAAACGGTAATTGGCTGGTTGAGATCTGAGACCCGAAACTATAAACAATTTGTGGCATTCCGGATAACCGAATGTCTGGAAAAATCCAAGGAAAACGAGTGGCACTGGCTGGCAGGGAAAGAAAATGTCGCGGATGAGGCCACCAAATGGACTGGGAACTTACCAAACTACGAAACGGGCTCAAGGTGGGTTCAAGGCCCAGCCTTTCTAAAAGAACCCCAGATAGAATGGCCAATAGCTCCAAATGAAGATGCCAACCCCACCGAGGAATTTCGAATGAACTATCATCGTGTCATATCCGTGGAGCCGCCAATAGCTATTAACCCAGACAATTGTTCAACATGGGCAAAGTTACTTCGAGCCCAAGTTAACATAAATAGAGCCCGTCATATGTTTCTGTCGCTGATTAAACGCTCCAAACCAATGGCAGGGCCAAAAACATACAAAGAGTTTCAACATGCCACCATGCAGCTCATTAAGCGAGCTCAATGGGACAAATACTCACAAGAGATATCGACTCTAAATTTGAATAAAAACTCCGGTGTGGATCGTGCAAGCCAAATTTATAAATGCTCCCCGCATCTGGACGAAAATGGAGTTCTTAGAGTTCGCCGACGTACTGATGCAGCAACATGTATTCCCTACAACACGAAGCGCAAGAAAATTTTGCCTGGTGACCATCGAATTACATATTTACGCG
This sequence comes from Tipula vernalis, assembly GCA_958295665.1. Lineage (NCBI taxonomy): Eukaryota > Metazoa > Arthropoda > Insecta > Diptera > Tipulidae > Tipula > Tipula vernalis. Next base: position 168,775,229 of record OY282558.1, on the reverse strand, counting down.
TTCACGAATACCATGTTATATATCAACACCATAACAACGAAACCATTGTTAATGAACTGCGGCAGATCTATGAGGTTCCACGTTTACGCAATCTGTTACGAAAAATTCAGTTCGATTGTCCAGTGTGCAAGCAGCAAAAAGCAAACCCAAAACCACCAGAAATGGCTCCGCTACCACCGGCAAGACTTGCGGCATTCTGTCGACCTTTCAGCTATGTCGGGGGTGTTGTATTTACTTGTTTAACCATAAGAGCTATACACCTAGAAGTATCATCAAGCTTATCTACCGATAGCTTCATTCAGTGCCTCCTTCGATTCCGGGCGAGGCGAGGTAATCCACTCGAAATATATACTGACAACGGTACCAACTTTAAGGGTGCTGAAAAGGAATTAAAACAAGAGTTTATAAAGCTGGACTATCTAGAGGCTCAGAAGCGCTTAGCTTCATTCAAATGGAACTTCATTCCGCCATCGGCACCACACTTTGGAGGTGCATGGGAACGGATGGTTAGAAGTGTCAAAACGAATCTGTATAAAATCCTGGGTAATACAAAATTAACCGACGAAATTCTACACACTAGCCTGGCCGAAGTGGAAAACATTATTAACACACGCCCATTAACATACCTGCCTGTAAACGCCGAAAACGAAGCCATAACACCTAATCACTTTCTGCTTGGGGCATTAAGTGGGGCAAAGCCTCTTGCGGAACTTGATTCATCAGCAAAGACTGTCAATAAAAACTGGTTGGTTACTCAGAAGATTGCTAATCAGTTCTGGAAACGGTGGATAGTGGAGTACCTCCCAGTAATTACGAAACGAACCAAATGGTTCGAAAAGGCCCCACCGCTTGCGATCGGAGATGTAGTGCTTATAGTCGATGAACGAAATCCAAGAGGAAATTGGCCGAAAGGCGTGATAACCGATGTTCACTGGGGTAAAGGGGATCAAATTCGTAGTGCGGTAGTAAGAACAACAACCGGGTTATATACTAGACCATCAACAAAACTAGCCAAACTTGATATTAATGGTGAAAATTCTTTAACGTCAGCATATTCACCAGGTGGGAGTGTTAATAACGAAGCAATCTAAAATAAAAATAGTCTCTTAGGCTCCGAAAAAGAAATGAAAATAAAGAAAAAATCTAGAGGCCTTAGGATAATTTTGTTCGTTTAGATCGAGAGACTATCTTGAACTTTTATGTTCGTTTAGGGAATTCAAATAAATTCAGAATACGGGTAAAAAGAAAATACCGTTAGGAAATAAAACTAAAATTTGTAAGAATTTATAATTTAGTAGAATTACTGTTAATTTGTTACAATATATAATAATTGTGAAATGTTTTAGGTTTTAGTTCATCTAATTAAATGTACACATATGAATTTGTACAAATAAAGAACACAAACAAAAAAGTACTAAAACCATTTAGTTTAAATTCCAATAACACCATTATTTCAAAGTCGTATATTATGTTGGGCTTTATTAAACGAAACTGTAGGGATTTTAGGGACCCGATAACGTTGACATCAATGTATGTCTCGTTTGTTCGGTCTATTTTGGAGTATGCATCTCCAGTTTGGGCGCCATCCTACCACTGTCATTCCGGGAGGATTGAGAGTGTCCAGAAGCAATTTGTTCTGTTCGCGCTCCGATGTTTGCCGTCCACGCGTGCTGTAGAATATGTCCTCCCACCTTATCAAGATCGATGTAACTTTTTGAAACTGCAACGTCTAGACTATCGACGGGACGTGGTTTCCGCGCTGTACGTGCGCGATATCATTAATTCCCGTATCGATAGTACCGAGTTACTCGCACGTCTAAAAATCTATGCTCTCGAACGCCGAATGGGTCAACGTGATGGGCTTTTATTCATTGACCTGGTGCCAACAAACTATGGTCTTTCGGAACCGATCCTGAGAATATCACGGGTGTTCAATTCAGTTTCTCAAGTTTTCGATGTTCACTTGTCGAGAGATTCGTTCAATAATGTTTTATTTAAGTTTTTTTAATAATTGTATAGTTAGCCGTAATTGTTTGTACCGATTGTAGTCACTGTAGGTATCAAATAAATAAATAAATAATTTACGATGTTGTGCATTGTGGTTATTTATTAATATACATACATACTAAGTATTAGTAGTTACTACAAATAAATATAATTTTTTTTTAAAAAAATGGACGTTTCTGTTGAATTTCCATCGCTTCTTCGGCTTTTGGACCCAGATCAGCAAGAGTAAGTATAAGACACTAATTATATTTTTAATTACAATATTATAATTGTAAAGTGTATTACTAATTTATTAGAGTTTTTGATCAAATATTATTGTCAGATGGAAGTGTTGACGATTCGGATGCAGATCCGGATTTTAAGCCGCTCCAAAAACTCCAAATTGTGGTAATTTATTTGCACATAGTTAGGCTCGGCATGTCAAACCGTCGAAATCAATTTTGACAAAGTTTCGCATGTCGGTCGACATTATATGCATGATACAATGCCTCAACTCAGTATTTGGTCATGATAGCTTACATGTAAATTTTGCAACTAAAATGCACTCTCAAGGTAAAACAAATTATAAATAAATTATGTATATACTTAAATATTTATACCGATTTTATATTCCAGCTGTCTCGTTCAAAAAGCTCGACGAATAAATAAAGCGTGCTCTGAGATTTGTATTTATTCTTGTACACAATGCATTCTGAAGTCTTACTGACGATAATAAATTAAATTTTTACTCGAAATTTACTCGAAAGGTCCCAAAAGAAAGGAAAAGGACATCAAGCGTCAACTCACGAAGGCAAGATACTTTCCTTTATTTTTTCGAGACGGACAGTAATTTCATTAAGGTATGCAAAATCTTTTAACTACCCTTGACGTGAGCCAAAACCGGATTTATTATTTTCACACTACCAAAAGTACGAAAATTGGAACGAGTAGCCCCCAAGCTTATCGAAAGCACAATAAATATAAAATTACCGAGGAAAGGCTTAATTATGTACGGGAACACATTAAAAGTTTTCCTCTAATTGAATCCCATTATTACCGCGCTTCCACCGAACGGAAATATCTGGAGACTCGACTAAGCATTCAAAAAATGTTTAGGCTATATTTAAGTACTACGAACGATCCCATAAAATTGAATATTTATTCAAAAATATTTAATCAGGAATTCAATTTATCCTTTTTCGTACCAAAAAAGGATCAATGTGATCGATGTGTTGCTCATGGCTTTGCAACAGATGAAACAACGAAGTACACTCAAGCATATCTCAGTCACAAATATAACTTGGAGCTTACCAAGGCAGATCGAGATTTGGATAGATCCTATAAAGATGAGTTTACAGCGGTGATATGCTACGACCTACAAAATGTATTTGCGCTACCTCGCGCACCCCTTTCAAACTTTTTTTTATAGAAGGAAAATTTCAGTGTATAATTTAACTGGACACTGCAGCACAAATAAATTAACCTATTGTGCAATATGGAATGAAGCATTGAGTGGACGCGGAAACGACCTAGCAACGTCGCTCATTAAAATTCTGGAAAATGTTGTTTCTGACAATCCAAAATTAAAGAAAATTATTTTGTGGTCTGATTCCTGCGTACCGCAACAGAGTAATAACACTCGCTATTCTTAAATTTTTTCGTGGGTTTCGTGGAAGACCAACTGAATGAATGCATCAATATATTCGCCTACCTTATAATGATCGATATAATTTATTAAAACTAATACGTTTGGATCACCGGCTATTCTCTGACTTCGCAAATAGGTTGAGACGAATTACTTCCTCGTTTCAATAAGTACGCTCCCAAACGCTGTTTGTGCCACCGCCGTTTGCTACATATTGAATCTATTTGTACAAATTTGCCACTTTCTGAATTCGATTTCACTTTTTAATTTGGTTTAGTTTTTATCATTTTTCGCCTCGCATTGCCTAAAAAACGATTTTGGAACGGAAAAATAAAGTCAGGAAAAAATATTGAACGACTCGGTGGTATTTTACAATTTTAGTTGGTTAATTTGTGGAGAACTAGGTTTGTCGATAATATAGCTTATCCATAAAAAAAACGTTTAAATTCTGTACAGGTGATATAAAACTTATTCTGAATATTATTAACGAGGCTAAAGGGCATTATTGGTTACAATAGATTGTAAATAATTTAAAATTTAAACGATTTGTAAACATTACAATATATAACTTTTAACTTTTACCGCATTCAAAGTAATAAAGGATAGTTAAAAACTTTTGAATTTTGAATCAACTTTATCTACATGCAAGTCTGTTTTGTTTGTGTAAAACCAAATAAAATTTATCATGATAAAAATATGATAATTTTCTCACGCCACACCATTCTATAAATATGGATATTCCCGTACATACTCACCATCTAATTTTATTACACCGTCTGTTTCGCCCAATGAATTTTTCGCGATACATTTATACGTTCCAAAATCAATTGGGCCAACATTTTTTATTTTCAATTTCATAATTTTTGTATAACCATTTGTGATGGTCATTGTTTCATATTTATCACCGATACGTGATGCATCCGATATAATCATTTCACCATTTTCTGTTGTCCAATAGTTGATTGATAGCGGATATGCCTCGGTATGACATTCAAGAAAAACAGTTTGACCAAGGTACGCCCCCTCCAATTGATTTGGTATCGATATCATTGGTGGAACTATAAAAAAAAAACATTTTTGCTTTAAAATAATTTGCGAAGTTTAATTTGCATAAAGTGCGCACTTACATTGAACCCTTAGATGTATCCGTTTACTGACGGATGGTGGCACTCCATTCGATGCGACACACAAATAAACCGCCATATGCAGCCGACTTATTTTGCTTATTGATAACGTTTCTCCATCAACTGCATTCACTATAACAAAGATTTCATTAAGAGGCGGCAGCGGGGAAATATAAAAGTTAGTTTATTGTTTACCGTTTCCATTGTCTCCGGTCACCAGCATTTCACTGGAGTCTTCCCGGCGCCACATAATATAAGGGTCAGGAAAACCTTTCGCCTGACACGACAACGTAACATTGGCTCCTTCTCGCACCACCATATCACTACTGGTCACCGACTCGTCAATTGTGGGTGGGACCACTACTTGTAGATATCCCTTTCGCGATCGCATAGGATCTGTATTAATTTGGCACATATACCAACCGCGATCCACCTCCTCAACCTCTTTTATATGTAAATACCATGATCGATGGTCATTGTACGTTAAACTAATGCGCGGATTTTGTGATATTAAATTATGATGAATTGATAATATAGTTTGCGTGTCTACGCGTACCCAAGCCACCTAATTTGTGTACATACATATACATAAAAAAAAAAAAAAAATTTACACAAAAGAAAATTATCACGCAATTCAAATCAATGTCAAGAAATGAGTATACATATTTATGTGCGTATTTATATAGAACAAACATTTAAAATCAATATGAGACTACTCACCCGATGACCTTTTAAATTGTCTACAACGCACGCCAGTAGTGCGTCACGGCCCACTGTTACGGTTATATTTGGTATGGCCTCGGCAAAACGTGGACCTAGCGATTCTGAAATGAAACAAAAATACAAAAGACATTTTAGTTATAAAATTATAGCAATCAGTAAAACATGGTTGGTCATACATATCTAATTAGAAACCCAAATAATCCAATTTCCAATTTGTCAATATATAAAATAAATACATGATGTTTTATTTATTGGTTGCACAACAACCAACCCATACTAAACACGGTTAAGACGATCACAGACATAGACAATTTTCTTAAACATGACATATCGAGAAGAAATCTCTTCTGTCTTAAAAAGATAAAAAAAAAACAGTTTCCAGTCGTTTCCGACTTATCCAGTTTTGTCACGTATTTTTGTGACAAATTATTTTTTATTTATCTCATTGCAGTTACGAAAAGATACTACGAAAGATGCAACCAAAAGCAGTTTTATTTCCCATCTCTTGGCATCTTATCTAAAATTCCTTGTCATTCTCTTTAGGAAGAAAAAACGTTTATTGATTTTCAAAAGCTTTACCCCAAAATTCAGTTAGTGGATGCTTTGCAGCTAAATAAAATAAAAAATAAATTAAATTTAAAGTTGATTTTTAGTATTTGGAATTAATATATTTTGTGCAAAATGCTATTTTTAGATACTCGTAGAACCAAACGGAATACGATCAAAATTACGGTGATGTAGCACGTGCCTCCATAAGATAAGATATCAAATTGCAATTATTAAAGGAAAATACAATAAATTTGGCACAACATAAACATGACAAAGACAACATAAATTTATTATGAAAATTAATAGTTGTTTATAGTAACTGTGCTCTTACGATATAGTAAAGGGTATCTCTCAAATGATTGCTATTTCAAATAAATTGTATTCCACAAGAATTTTAGTCACCTATCCATTCTCTATACATTATACACAAACAAGATTATTTCCGGAAATTTAAAACCGTGTGTCGTATTCATTCCATTCTTGTTGTTCCGCACACCAAGCAGCGAAAATTTATTGTAATTTAAAAAGCACAACTTTTTTTTTTTTTTTTTCGTCGAACAAGAAAAACTTTTTTCGATATTTATTTCTGTTTTTGGAATTTATTCCATTTCATTTTTTGGAAAATTAACGTGCGCACCGCTCTCTGTAAGTGGCTGGAAGGGAGGGAAAATTTGTATACGTACAAAACTCGAATATTTTATGTCAGTAAATGAATTGTTTATTATATCAAGCAACAACGCAGCGTTTTTCGTTTTCAAAGTTAAATTGTGAATATTGTCTATGAATAATTTATGCCAAATAATGAAAATATATAGAAAATATGGAGTTAATTTTAATATACAGCAACAATGAAGTGTATTCAGTTTTATGTACATTTGTATGTAATACTCGTATTGTTCATTTTATGTACATTAAACACAAAAGTTTTTCTTTTAGTTAAAGTAATTTGGAAGGTTTGAAAAGTGATTAGGAAATAGCACGCAATGTATTCTATATATACATTATGAACAAGTTGTGTATTGTGTTTTATATAAAATGTAATGAAACACATAAAATTGATGAATGAATGTAACACTATATTAGAGGTTAACTGTGGAGGTCCACACCAAAACGCTACGTTTCATATATTGCTTAGATAATAAGTTGCGTATGCAGGTCGGTTCCAATTACTGAATTCTATCGAAAACTTGACTAAAGTTGCAGAAACACGGTTCAAATTTCATAATAGACGTAAGTTGCTGCCATTCTCGTCACAACAGATCGTAACATTTTCACCATACTTTTACGTACTCTGCCATTACTGGTCCCAACAAAACGTAACATTTTCCTTTACAAAAAAAAAAAAAAAAAAAAACTAGAGGGCTTCGCCACCTGCACTCATTCTATGCGAAAATTCTATGAAAATTATTTTGTGACATGCAGATACCTATTTAACACATTGAGTGTCACCATAAAAAAGTATTTTCACATTATAATCCAATCCATATACTCACGTTTGCGATTTTAGAATGTAGTAGTAACAAAATATTGCAGGCAAAGTGAGGATAATCTAACTTTATGCTTAGCATGTTTAAATAAAAATCAGTAACGTGTAACAGTCGGTGAGGCACTGTAACGAACAGCACAGCACAATTTTCATTAAATAATAAACGCCATACAGACTCTCATGTGGTGAGTCCAGACAGCATCTTTCAGCCGGCTAGCCGTCATTGGTTTGTGGAGGTCTTTTTCTGACCCACACGAGTGCTAGAAATTGCTGTATATAAGGTGAAAATCCAACACTATCACACTTCAGGATAAACACAACACATTGCCGAAATTACGTCTCCCGTGGAAATCAATCGTAGCACTTATTAAATCATATCACAAAATAAATCAAATTACAATAAAAAAATTGCAATCAGTCAGAATTTATTTTCTTACATTTCACTCTAATTAAAAAAAAAGACTCTAATTAATGATGCTTGTTACAAATCGTGGGGAAGACCCAACACCCTTGAGAAGTCTCAAGCCGGGCATAATTTAAAAGAAATAGAATAAAAAAAAATAGAAAAAAAATCGAACTTATTTAATTGTTAATATGTACTGATAACTAAACTTTAACGAATGTCTTTACCGTGATAAACTTCAATAAGTTTTCCCTTTGAATCTGCCATTTTGTACGCGACATACCTAACTTTTTCAAGAACTTTACCTCTGATAAATTTGGGTGCTAGTTTGGCCGAAAAATTTGCACCAACATTGCTTTGCACAAAATTCTTAACATACACCATTTGATCGGGTTGAAAAATTCGGGATTTACTGGGTAAATTGTAGCTAGTACTATTACGGCAATAAGCATTCCGGAGGTGTGCGAGAACAAGTTCCTGGGCTGTGGATAAACGAGTATTTATATCGGTGGCCGAAGCGAATTTATCGTCTAGAAGAAACAGTTCTCGCATCAATGAATACGAAGTACCAAGACTTATCATGTGTTGTCCGAATGTCAAAAAATACGGAGAGAACTCTGTTGAACTATGTACAGCATTCCTCAGAGTACTACTGATTTCATTAATATGGTTATCCCATTGTTTTTGATCGTCTGGGATGTAAGCTCGAATAGCAGAAATAATCGTGCGGTTCACTCGTTCCGATGCATTGGCCTGTGGAGAATACTTCGGAGTAAACTGATGCTTCACTCCATACTGAATTAATACATCATGCAACAATGTGGACTGAAATTGTTTCCCATTATCGCTAGTGATATATTCTGGAACACCGAAAATATTAAACACTCTATTCTTTAGAAAAGTAACTACACCTGCAGCAGTAGCGTTCCTCATTGGTTCTAAAAGTACAAATTTCGTAAATTGGTCCAAAACAATAAACAAACTCCGTTGGAACTTCTAGGGTAAGGACCCAAAAAATCAATATATAATTTTTGAAAAGGTCGAAAGACTTTATGAAATTGACCCATTTCTGGTTGAGTCCTGAAATTCGTGGGCTTGATTTGCTTGCTTGAAGTTTAACCATTTTTGACGTGAACTTTAACATCTCTTGCCATAGTCGACCAGTAGTATTGGCGCTGTAGATGTTCAAGGGTTTTAGCAAATCCAAGATGTGCACTTAATGGCTGATTATGGGCTTGTTGTAAGAACGAAGGAATTAAACTTTCAGGAATCACTAATTTCCATTGTGATAAATCAGTAACGTGTTCCAAATTCTTGTTAAGCAATATGTATAGCTTACCATTAAAGACACGAAAATTTGTTTGGGCTTAAGGATTTTCCTGAATTGTATTAATTCGACGTACGTAATCAGATTTGATCCTCAAATAAGTAAGTCCACTATTAATGTCGATTGATATTAATAGAGGACTTACTGGGTTTAAATAAAGCTTCTAAATCAGGTATGGAAAGCGCATCGGGAACAACATTTTGCGTGCCTTTCCTATACTCGATATTAAAATTTTTTATATAAAAACTACCAAAAATCCACAAAGAAGGAGTACCGATAAGACCACTAATAAACTTCACAACGGCACCAACATACAGAATAGCAAAACATATCAAGACCATTCTAAAACGAAATATAAAATGGGATAACTACAACTCGCTGAAAAACAACATAAACTTAGTCAACAAAATAAAAAACATAACAATACCACATAACGCAAAACTGGCATCGTTCGACATAACAAACATGTATACAAATATACCAATAGAAGAAACAATAGAAATAACTAAAAACCTACTATTGAACAACGGACTAAAGACAACAGACACAAACGAAATCATAAACTTAATCACTGAGATAACTAGACAAAACTACTTCACTCACAACAAACAATACTACAAACAGACTGTAGGTTTACCAATGGGAAGCCCACTATCAGGTACATTAGCTGAAATATATTTAAACAATTTTGAGAAAAAATACATACACAACTTAGACAACATATACAAAAACAACATAGTTTACTGGTACAGATACGTCGACGACATATTATTACTTTTTAGAGGCACGAACAGACAGTTAGACAAATTACATCAATACGTCAACACGAGACAACCAACCATAAAATTCACATTAGAAACTGAAACGAACCAACAAATAAATTTCCTTGACCTTACAATAAAAAACGATAACTTAAGACATGCATTTAAAATATACAGAAAACCAACACAAACGGACCAAACGATACATAACAACTCACACCATCCGCACCAACACAAAATGGCTGCATACAATCACATGATCCAACGATTGAACAACATACCCATGAACAAAAAGGACTACGAAGAAGAACTCAACACAATAAAATATATAGCCGCACAAAATGGATACCAGGCCACATTAATAACAAAAATCAACGAAAAACACAAAGCTACAAACAACCAAAAGAAAGCAACAACATTACAAAAAATAGAAAAAGGATTAGAAAACAAATACATCAGCATAGAGTATAATAAAACAACCAGTAAAATAATCGAGAGAAATTTCAAAAAATATGGGTACACCGCCGCATACAAAAACAACAATAAAATGGAACAATTATTTAAACAAAACAACAAAAATGAAAAAATAGACACCGGAGTATATAAATTGACCTGTGATAATTGCGAAAAATTCTACCTGGGTCAAACGGGACGTTCCTTTTTAACGAGATTTAAAGAACACACCAGCGACCTAACAAAGAAAACAATAAAATCCAATTACGCACATCATTTAAAAACAGAAAACCACGAATACACTAGTTATGACAAAAACTTAACAATTGTACACAAAGTAAAAAAAGGAAAAACCCTAGATCGGCTAGAAGAATTAGAGATATACAAACACAAAGACAATAGTAACATCTTAAACGACAAAATCAATACTAGAACAAATAGGTTATACGAAGCAATAATCAACAATACAAAGAGTGGAAGGGGTAAAAACAAATAGTATATAAGGACTTAACTTTAATAATTTTGTAATAATATTAAATTAAAAATTGAGAAAGGAAGGCGAAAGCATCCGAAATCGATTTTTTTAAAAAAATAAAACAGATTGTTACTATAAGGAAGATAAAAATATTAAAATAATAAAAATAAATAATAATAAAGAATTTTTCTTTTTTATATAAAAAATTTTACAAAGTAACAAAAGCACACAAAATAGTGAAAAAATGGAAATCCATTCACACAATAACTCGATATTAAATTTAAATCCTTGAAGTTGCAAACTTCATCTTGCTAATCGACCTGACAATTCGCGTTGATTCATCAAACATTGAAGGCTCGAGTGATCCGTAATGATTGTGAACGTGTATCCATCTACAAACGGTCTAAAACGTTTGACGCTTAAAACGACAGCCCGACACTCGAGTTCGGTCACACTATGAATGATATGCTATTGGATGTTCTTCACCTTCATCAGAGACTTGGAATAATACGCTGCCGACGCCGACAAAACTAGCGTCACACTGAATATAAAAATGACGTGAGAAATCAGAATTACATAAAACTGGTGCGGATGTTAAAGCGGTTTTTAGGGTTTCAAATGATTTTTGCGCTTCTTCGTTCCAAACTAACTTCTGATTTTTCTTTAGCAAATCTGTGAGAGGAGTGGTAACACTAGCAAAATTTGAAATGAATCGCCGATACCATCCGACCATACCAAGAAACCGGCGTAATTCTCGAACAGTTTTGGGAACCATGATGGATTCAAGCTTTACCGGATCAGTGCGAATAACTCCATTACCGATAACATGACCAAGGTATTTTGTCTCCTTGAGAATGAACTTACTCTTTTCCACATTTATTGTTAAATTTGCTAGTTTTAACAATTCAGCTATATAGCTTAATAGAGAGAAATGTTCCTCAATCTCAGCTGAAACAACGAGCAAGTCATCCAAGTAAACAAACACCCGATCATGCAATCGGTAAGGAATCACTTTATGCATAAGCCTGCACAATGTCTGAGGAGCATTGCACAAGCCGAAAGGCATCACTGTAAAATGGTTAAGGGGGCGACCCGGAACAGTGAATGCGGTTTTGTCTCGTGAGGACACATTTAGCGGGATTTGCCAAAAGGCGTCTTTTAAGCCGATGGTCGATATGTACTTCGTTTGATCTAGACGACTTAACAATCCCTCAATCAATGGTAATGGATATGCATCTTTGACAGTGACCGCATTCACTTCCGGGCATCGAGACATAACCTTACTTTATCATTTCCTTGCCGAGCAACCGTAATGGGAGAGAACCATGAGCTCTGGCTTTCTTCGATAACTCCCAACCCAAGTTCCTGATAAATTTCAGCCTGTCGAATAGGGGAAACCTGATAGTAGCGTTGCTTCACGGGAATGGCATTACCTACTTCAATTCTATGGGTTATGAGATGAGTGCGACCTAATCCATTTTTAACAGAACACGGTAATTTTTTTTATACCATAAGCACATATACACTTTATTTGTATATTTCATTATGAATCCTAACTTTTTGCGTAGTGACGAGGTCGATATAGAGTGTGTGGTTTGGAGTATTTCCGGTTTTGTACTAAGCCAATTAAAGTCTTTAGCTAATGTATTAAAGGAAGAAAATGCAGGTAAAGGAACCGCCTACTGTTCCGCATCAGGCGGCTCGTTAACCTCCTCAGAGAGAGCTTGATATTTGCACTACTAAGCTGAAAGATCTTAAGCCACAGGTTCACGAAAAAGGATAAACTGAGAATTCTTAGCACTCGTATTCTTCACATAAACTCTAGGTTCCTGCGTTTAAGTCTTGCTTTACCTACATATCGTAACCAAGCAGTTAATGTGTTAAATGCGTGTGATAATGTGTTAGAAGTGATCAATTCATTATTAGAGTCCAGAATGGAAATTGGTGAATTTAAAGAATCGTTTTCCAAAGCAATTCCGGAATACGTGCCATTGGAAGAGAATGCAACAGTTTTTAATGGGAAGTCGAAAGATGTGGATGAGATGTCAACTAGTTCAAACGGCGAGGAATTATCACCTGACGAAAGTACCGTTCTGGATAACCAAAAGCCGTTGGGGAATAAACAAGTTACCGTCAGTACACCAAAGTCATCGAGCACATACGTTAAAAATCAGACACTCATTTGTCGATAACTTTCACTTATTTGCAATTTCATACTGTAACGGTGACACCTAGTATGAAATAGAATAAGTTAAATTAATAGCTCAATGTGTAACTGTGCTAAAATGGAATTTTCCATGATAAAATTATTCTAAATGTTTCTACGCTATTCCAACTAAAGTCATGAGCTTTCTAGAAGTTTGCGATAGTGTAAAGATTAAAAAGGAATTAAAAAGTGATTTAAAAAATTGTTTTTGTGCAAAATAAAATTTATAAGTGTACAGTAAAATTGTGTGAATAATTTATATAAAGTGATTTTGTGAATTAAAATTAATAAATTGTGTTGTAATAATTTTCGTGTGAAAATAAATAAATTCGTTGTTGAAAAATTGAATTGATTTTGTTTTATTCACAATCCAGTGATACGAACATTGAGTGACAAGGCAAAAACGTAACAATACTAAACAATACTTGGGTAACTTTGACCATTTTTTGAATTTATTCTAAATTTTTCATACAATTGTCTGTTACCGCTTGTAAAACTCGCAAATCACTTTGTGGGTTAATATCGTGCCACAATTCATAAACGAACGGCAATTCTTACCTCGATAGTCAATTTGAGAAGATTAAAGTCGATCGCAATGGTAGAAAATGCAGCAGTTAAATCGTCCAATGATTTGGAGTAAAAAATAAATCACCAAATGGCTGACAAAATTTATTTATTATAAAATAAATTGACGTATAATGAAAATTGATGTTATCGCTTCCACGGTTGATGATAAAGAGAATGATTATATTTTATTTTAGCTTTAAGAAGTAGTTTACAATAGTTTTTAATTCATTTAATTCCCAATAGAGGGTTAAAGCTCCTTAATAAGCTTTTAATCCATAAAAATGAAACGTACTAATTATTCTAATTGAGCTACGCAAATTACTACTATCTTCATAAATGTTAACTCAATTACAGAATTGATAATGACATTTGTTTACTAATACAATAATATGGTAAGAATTTTTATAAATTTAATTTTATATAAAATAATGAATTAAATATATATTTCAGGTTACAAGATTTAAGAAAATGAATAAGAATAAAAAAGTTTACAAGATAAGTATTAAATATTTTATGATTAGAAATTAAGAGTTAATAAAATGATAAATTTTACTGTATTTTAGGTAACAACAAATGGAAAATTTAAGTTCAACGATAAGTATTAATTAATTGTGTTGTTGTGACCCTTTAAGGATCCTTTAGCATTGCAGTTCAAGAGGCCCTGCGATCATAAAGGAAAAAGTAAATTTAAATGTCAAACTGTCAGAATTATGGTCTTTATAAAACAAAGGGAATTTCTGTATAAGAATAAAGCCAAAGTTCCACAAGATCAATTTTTGACACGATTTATTGCACCCTATAGAACACAACAGCATCGCCCATCTACATCTAAAAAACATAAAGTTAAGTAAAAAGAAGCCGACATTTGTGTGCAAAAAATTCTTTCAGGCGACATTTTTAATTAATAATCGCCGACTAAATACCATTGCAAAGACGTTGTACAATGGAGACATACCCAAGGAAAACCGGGGTGGTGATAGAAAGGCAATATGACACAGCGCCAAGCGGGAAAAAGTTATCATGTTTTTGAAGTCTATTCCTGCAAAAGAGAGCTACTACAACAGACAGAAATCTGTTCGCTGTTATTTGTCAAGTGAGTTGAGTATAGCAAAACTACGAAAAATGTATAATGATTCGGTTGATGAAACACTCAAAGTAAAGAAATTCTTTTTCTGGAAAATATTCAATACTTTGAATATTGGATTTTCTACTCCACCATCTGATGTTTATGGAACTTGTTTCATGCTAGAAAACAAAATAAAATCAGAGAAAGATGAAATGAAGAAACAGGAATACAGAACTCAGCACAGGGTACATAAATTAAAAGCGAACACATTTTATAAATTACTTAAAAAAGTTGCACCTAAATCACTAATACTGTGCTTTGACCTGCAACAGGTACAGCCGTTACCCAAATCTCCGATAGGGGATGCATTTTATTTAAGACAACTAAGTCTGGCACGGATTGGTTTTAGCTGTCTCACTTGACAGGCGACGATGGCAAATTTTGGAAAAGGAAGATTTAATTTGTTTTTAAATTAAAATAGGAATTTACTAATGTTTATTCAATTGTGTATTATGTTTGCAAATTTTGGAAAAGGAAGATTTAATGTTTTTTTAATTAAATAAACAGCGATTTTTAGTTATTAATATTTCCACACCAAGAAATAAATGGCGCCACTTTAAATGAGACAGCTAAAACCAATGCTAGCCAAGTCTTTATACAATATGTGTTACTGCAAGGGATACTAAAGACCCTACGTTTTACCAGTGGAGTGAAGATCAAGCTGGACGTGGATCAGTCTGTGTAAGTTCAGCATTGCTCAATCATCTAGAGAATATTGAATTTGAAGATGTAGAAATATTGAGATTTTTTGCGATGGCTTTGGGGGTCAAAACAAAAATCAACATTTACTTCACAGCTTGATGTTTTGGCTCCTACACAAAGCACCTTCAACACTGCAAAAAATTGAACTAAATTTCCCAGTTAGAAGACATAGTTTTTTACCGGCCGATCGAGTCTTTGCCCGCATCGAAAAAGACTTGAGAAAAGTGGCAATTATTACAAAAAAAGATCACTATTATGAAATTTATTCCAAACATGGCAACGTAAAGACTTTGGGAAATGATTGGCATTTGTATGTGATGTCAAGACATTAATTAGGTCAGCAACTAAAACCGATAAATGGTATACAAAACAAGATCACAAAATCACAAAACCTATGAAAATTTCATATATGAAAGTAATGAAAAGTACATATCCTATTTAAAGAGAGGAAAACTGTTTCCAACAACAATGCCAAGTGTTGCCTTATGGAATAAAGTTTCTAATGAGAAAATGAAAGATATATCTAATTTACTGGTGAAACAGTTCGGTGAGACATGGAGAGAATTTGAAGATTTGGAATTCTTTAAAACGCTGTTGGACGGAGAGCGGCCAACTCTTGGAATTGAACAGTTTCAAGCTGATCCACTTGTCGGAATTTGTGATTGTTACGAAGAGCATTGTGTTCTTAGAATTTAAGTTTTTATAATAAAATAGAATAATATCTCTTAAATTTATTTTTTTATTCATACCAAAAAGTAAAATTTCTACAATGGCCCAATCAAAACGCTACATTACCAATTAGTTGCACCAAAACGTAACATTTTTTTAAAATATATAATTATCATGGCGTTGAAAGCAAAAATATTCAAATTATGAAAGAAATTGTTCCCCTTTGTGGAATAGAGCTTGCTTTAGACATTAATGACGTAATCAAATTTTCTCAAATGTTTAAAATCATATATGATTGAAATGTAGCGTTTTGGTGTGGACCTCCACAACTTTAAAGAGATGCTTTCATATCAAAATGGCTACTTTACTGTACCAATAAATACTTTACCTCCAACCAATTGAGGATTTCCATAATCGTGGTAAAATAGAATATTTGCGTGGGCACATCCAAAGAATGGGTAAAAATGCGCCAAGCCAAACGCAATAGTAACACTTCTAATTGCTACACATACAGTACACTGGATGATTCCTTTTTTTTTTTTTTGATTCCTTTTGAACCTCTCTGATCTCAGAAAAATCCATCACAATAATATTGATGTAGATGTAGAAAAACACAGAACCAATCGAATATTTTCCTAATTATAATTTTGATACCAAAACAAAATTCAGAAGTACCTTAATACCTAAAATCATTGTAGTCGTTAAATCGTTAATGAGGACATGTGTGAGTTAGTTGTTTAATTGCAAAATATCGAATGTGAAAATTTCCCTTTCAGAACGTCAAAAAATATTCTATAATTTGACATAGTACCACAGAATATACATAATATAAACACAACAATATCTTCTATTGCGCTTTAGCAGAGCACTCTGTATTTTATAGAGCCATAATCAAAAAATCTGAGCTTTTATAAGGGAATTAGAAACGAGGAAAAAACGAAACTTTTCATAGTAAAATACACAAAACATATGGGAAATCACTTTTTTTCCTAAGAGAAATTTTTAAATGAAAACGTTGCAAATTCTTAATTATGATTTCTGAAATTCTTTCATAAATATTTGAATTTCAACATATATGAATGTCGTTTAAGTAAATCATTTTCATTTTCTTGTAATAATTGAATTATTTAAACCAAAATATAAAAAAATTTCATAACAACAGCATTCTGGTCAAATTGAAATAAAAGCCTACTACGATTCGTTTCGTCATTAAGTCAATATACATGACATAGATGGCAGTGATGGCCGTAAAAATTTCGAAAAATCGTACCAAAAATTACCACCTGGGGAAATTTCAAGTTCAAAAATTGTAGGAAAAGCAAAACAAATTCACAAAATATAGGAACGTGTGATAATTTTGCGATTAAATAATTTTTTTTCGTACACTAGTAAAACTAAAGATAAATTTAGCAAGTATTATTTTAATTTGTCAGAGCCAACTTTGATGTATTTTTCAAAATGAAAGTTCGAAAAAATATATTTTAGGAATAATTTAATTTTAATATTTCTGTAATTAATATTTACTTAATACCAATAGGGCCTTCTTGTATATTGTTCTTAAAGATATGTAGAAAACTTTTATATAAACATTTTATGATATTTTTGCTTTTTTCATTGAAAAACTTGAAGCTAAAAAACACCATTTTTACTATGGATTCCTATGGAAATCAGTGAAAAGTTATACCACTAAAAAAGCTTCTAAAAAATACGTCATTAAGATTATGGCTCTATACTCTAGAAGGCTCTGGCTTTAGTCCTAAGTTTGTGAACAAATATTTAAATTAAGATTTAGAAAAGATAGAAAAACATTTTTGTATGGAATCAATGAAACAAAATATAAATACAAAAATGTTTGTAACCACCTCTTTGTTTTGATCAACAAAAATCAGTACAATTTTAAAAGGAAAGGGAAATCTTTACACTTTGTAATGTGTTTAAAAGAGATAGACGTTCATAAATAATTTTTGATTTCGGTCTAGTTAGCTTTGCTAAACTTTAAAATCAAATAAAAAAATTAACAAAGGACCACTTATTGTTTTTGATGACGAGATATAATTGGTATCCATTATATTATATTTGGAGTTGTAGTCATTGGCAATTTTCAGCCACTCATCTTTAGTGGTAGGAAACTGTAATAAAATATTATTTATTAATAAAAAAATTTTAAATTTAACATGTATTCATGTTTTACCTTTAAAAATTAATTTTTTAAACGGTTGTAGATAGCTGCACGAACATTTAAAATTGCGGTTGCCAAGAATGGTTTGGATAATTTTGAATTATAATCAAGCTCCATAAAGCTTTATCCAGTGGCCAAAAACCTCACAGAAACGGCAAGTTTCTCCTCTGGACTAATCGCTTCCCTCATTTTTGTGTCCGATTTTTCTATATTGGACCTAATTGCCGATAAAATAAAATTGAAGGACTCTTCATTCGTTCTAAGAAAATTTTTAAAATCATTTGAATTTGGCTTCAGCTCTTTCAATAAGCTTTGTGTGTTACCACTTCGATTTCTGGTTTTCCTATAATATTTCACCCAACAACGTTGCTTTCTTTTTAAATTTTCTTCCTTTTTATCTTTTTCAATTGCTGCCGAAAAAAAGACAAGCTGCAACAGTTGACGCCATAATTACAACCGCAGATTCTTCATCATCATCAGCATCGCTTTCTAAAAATGATGTAGTCGGTAGTAAATTGTTTGAATTATTCTCCATATTATAAACTGTGGTAATTTGTTTATAAATTTAAAAGTTTAAAAAGAACAGAATAAATCACAATCAGTTTTAACAATTGTTTTATACAATATACTAACACAAATTATTTTTATACACACTTCAATATTTCATTAAGTTTTCTAAAGTTATCGTTTATATAATCAAAAATATTAATACACAACAAAATTAAATGCAAAAGTCACCACTTAGTGATAAATCTCTAAATTGATATTTTGTTTTTTAAAATCATGTACATATAATCATCATAATGTATCATATACATAATATAATCATCATCATAAATCATAATGTATTTTATAAATTGAATAAATTTTCTGACTTTATACAAACAAAAATCTTAATTTTGAAACTAAAAAAACAAACAAAAAGCATTAGTGGGTTGTATTTTTCCTTTTTCTTCAGAAATATTGCTATGTCGGGAATTCCCGAGAATTCCCGAGAATTTCAAAATTTCATTCCCGTTTCCCTGGGAACCAAAAATACCCGGAAAAATCACCCTCTAAAGCTGATCAATATAAGCGGAGAAGGATTACTCATGCAAATAGAGTGGTTTCAATTCCTAAAATTTCAGAATACTTATGGTAAAATTATTACGTACATGTTACATAATGAAAAATGCTGCAGGTGAAAATTATTATTATTATTATACCAAAAACTGTGGTAACCTGTTTTCTAAAATGTATCGAAATTTTTTGTTTTTTTTTTTTTGGACTGAGCACAGGTGTAATCGAACAATTATCCTAGCTGTACCACCTAGTCCAAAACTAAAGCTAAAAAAAAAAAAATTCTAAAATTCCATTTCAATTTTACTACAATTCATAAAATTATCGGATTAACGTAATTATGCAATTAGGGTATAATTTTATTATTTTATGGTAGAAAAAAAAAGATTTTTTTCACTTCATGTTCATACCATCATCTAGAAAAATAATTTTTGAAAATGGGCGAAAAATCAATTTTTCATTAAACAAATAAAAAATTATTTGGTCAATTAAAATAAATTGAAATTTGAGTTTAGTACATTTCATTCGTATCCCCAGTTCTCTTGTACGTTAATATTTAAAATTGCTACCATAACGGTACAATTTAAGAGTATTTTAATTTTATTTCCAAATAGATTTTCTCTTTTTGGAAAAAGTAGAGCAGTTTACACTTTTGTAAACGTATATGATGCCAATTTAGATAAAATGCACCAAAAAGACTAATTTATCTAAAATTAAAATAAATATTTAATGTTTGGGAAGTTTGTTTGTTGTTGTAGGGTTTTATTTTTTTTTCCTGTTTGTTGAATATATGGTTTGTGGAGGGAGTAAATAAAACGACAAAAATTTTTTGGATCACATATTATAACATGGTAAAAGCTCCATGCGGCCACTTAATAGCAAAAAAATGAAATGGAATAAATTATAAGGACTTAAAAGTTAATTAGGCTATATACAAAATGGTTTTTATGTGTTTTATAAATTTAAAAATCCTCCCGATTATAATTAGTTTTTATAGTGTGGTTCCGAAATAATTTACGTCCGCGGTCAGCACATTAATCAATTAGGCACATATTATACCAAATTGTTTATTTCCTATATATTGATACGAATATAAATGGCTTATAAATCAATTAATTATTGAAAATTATATCCTTAACATTTATTTTGCTATTTTATTTAGCCAGCCACTCGTCTGTGTCTCGTATATTATCCGCAATTTAAGTTTTATCTAATTTTTAGTCATTAATTACCTACCCCTCAAATAAAATAAGAAAATAAATAAAAATCACCCAATTTAATTATTTCGGATTTTAATGGAAAACAGAAGCGCGGCCAAAAATAATACAAAATAAAAAAAGGGGGACAAAAATCACACTTTGTGCAAAAAACTCGAGCGACCGGAAAATTTTGTAACGAAAAATTTGATTTTTTTACATAGCTAATTACTTTTGACAAATTCGATCGATTCGAGTTGAATAAATTTGTCTATTGAGTATTATGGAGATTGGACAGAATTGTGTGGGAAAAAGGGAAAAAGTGTTAGATTTTTATTTATATAATGAAGGGAAATATTGTGGTTCGCCACTTGTATCGTTGTATCATTTTCTTTAATCTAAAATGAATATTCAATTCGGATCTTAATTTTTAAAATATACATACATATGTATATACTTAATTTGCGAAATATTTACTGGTTTTTGGACGTTTGTCATTGAGGTTTAAAACTGGTTTAAAATTGAAGGTGGTCGCAAATTTTTGGGTCAATACTATAACTTCATAACAAGTACTTAAACGAGACACAGTCTTTGAAGTCAACTAACCGCATTAGGTAATTGGGCTTAGGTTTGATTTGATATAAATAATGTTTGAACATTCAGACAAAGTGTTCAAATGGTGTAAAATAATAATACACAAAACTAATTTCTTGTCAACCAAACCCGTACGTTTTGATGGGTTGGTCGTTGACGCTCGAAGAAGAAAGACGTATTTTTGTCATCTTCTTTGATAATTTAATTTTATTTATTTATTTGTTTGTTTTTGTGTGAAGCGATATATATATATATATATATATATATATATATATATATATATATATATATATACATATATATATATATATATATATATATATATATATATATATATATATATATATATATATATATATATATATATATATCGCGAGTCTATACGATAACGATCAGCCGTTGGCCTGACCCCTGTTTTGATTTTGATGATAGTTGGTGAAAATGTTCTCCATATCAAATAACTCCACCCAAATGGTTTTGTTTTCCTCTACGTCACTCTGTTTCGATACAGGGTGATTTGCCGTTTTCCACTTTTCGTTAAAATTAAAATTTGTGAAGAGCTAGTTCTCAAAAACCCCTTAACCGATTTCAATATTTGTTAATTCAATTGAAAACGATTGGGTTCTTGTTTTGTATAAAATCCAAATTAAGCTTTTGTTCATGAAAAAGAGCATTCTTTTGAATAATGTCACTTTTCGGTGTTTTGGGCCACAACGAGTTGCCTATTTTTGATTATTTTTAAAAGCTTATTTATTTTACCAACTAATAAAAAATTAAAAAAAATGGCGTTAGGAACAATTTTAAAGTTATGATTTTTTTAAGACAACAGCCTCGACATATTTTGTGTTTAAATTTTTAATTATTCTATATAATTGGTGAGACAACTCTGAGTTTTTACAAAATGAAGTTTTTTTAATATATAAAGATGTCTTATTAATAGGAGAAAAACTATGATATTGGTGAGTGTCTGGTATTTGCCTAACCAAGTTATATCTGTTTTTTAATTTTCTTTCAATTTTCAAATAATCTTTAGTACTAAACGATGAATAGTTGACTTTTGATTCATTTTTCACAGCCCATGAATATAGTTCATGTGGCGTGGTTATTTGATTTTCAAACGGTCTTGAGAACTCCTCCTAATGCATCACAAGGTCCTTTTCCGTGGCATGTCGCAAAAAAATGCCACTCTGCTTATATATATATATATATATATATATATATATATATATATATATATATATATATATATATATATATATATATATATATATATATATATATATATATATTTGGTTGATTTTTCGGCATTTTTTATAGACAAATATATTAATTGTTCATGGCAATCCCAATATTTTCGATATGGTAAATCAGAAAAATACAGAGGCCAATCGCTCATAATATATCTACTGAAAAAAAGTAGAAATATCTTCCCCCCTCCCCGTACTTTTTGCAGAGTGGTACATTGGTATAACTCTTTGGGCCTTCAGCCAAAATTACGGGCAGGGGGAAGATATTTCTACTTTTTTTCAGTAGATATATTATGAGCGATTGGCCTCTGTATTTTTCTGATTTACCATATCGAAAATATTGGGATTGCCATGAACAATTAATATATTTGTCTATAAGAAATGCCGAAAAATCAACTGATTACAGACAGACAAATTAAATTCTTAAAAAAAATATATCTATATATATATATATATATATATATATATATATATATATATATATATATATATATATATATATATATATATAATATATATATATATATATATATATATATATATATATATATATATATATATATATATATATATATATATATATATATATATGTATATATTATAAATTGTTTGATCAGCATTGCACCAGATTATCTAATTTCATCCGAACAGTCATCGACCATATTTGGTCCAATAATTTTGATTATAAATATTTATAACGCTAAAGGACGTTTCCTTTTCTGATCACTGTCAAATTTCAATCTCTATTGATTGTAAAAGACATTTGAACTTAAAATGCACTTAAATATACTAAAAATACAATTAATTATCAACTTCTGGAAAAATCCAGTGATGGGCAAGAGTTCGTCGAAGAGGATAAGGATAGACTTTTTTTTCTATCCTCTTCAAAAATTTAATTTAATTTAATTTTTATTTTTGTTTCT